>JABXJD010000057.1:285000-977500 GCA_013375575.1 Percina caprodes
GGAGATACAGTAAATCCATCATGGAGTGCAAATGTCTGTCAATCATTGTGTTAGGGAAATTTGGACCACGGCCATAAATGCACCATGAAGAACTAGAACGAGGACAGACTGCACATTTACACTAAGCAAAAATCAAGGATAAACTTTCTCACCGAGGGAGAAAGACGTTGAAAAAGGACTAAGGAGGACAAGGACTAAAGAAACACTAGAGTGTGCACAGAGCAGTACAGAGCCCAGGTGAGGTTTCAGCAAAGGTTTAGGTCTGCTAAATTGGAAAGGACTCATGCCAGGTGAAAACAGGGTTGTGTTGTTCATGGGTTAGTTTTATAAGGTATCTCTAAACAAAAGGATGTTTTAGAAAACCCCTTGATTCTTGGAGAGAAAATTGGTTGTTTTGAAAGCAATTTGTTTGAAAAGTGTCAGTTTCCATGGCAACGAAAGCAACACAGAAACACACTAATTTGCCCTGACACCAACTTTCTGTTTACAACAGCTCGTTTAGTATTTATGGAATCACATTAATGAGTAGATATAGAATAAAATGCAAAAGAGAATATAAACTGAAATTACACTTTTCTGAGTTCAGAAATTATACTGACAGATTAGCCATCCTTTGAGGGATGTTTTTGATGATTTTATTTGCCTTCTTGCAGAGAGCTGGAGAAGATTGATACCACTCCCGCATCTGTGCAGTAAATATGTTGCAGGAGTCAGCCGCCGGTTAGCTTAGCATAACAACTGGGAAACTGCTTGTCTGGCTCTGTTAACAGGTAATAAAATCCATCAACCAGCATTTATAAAACTTAATAAGTGACTTGTTCTATCTTGCTTTTTCAGTGTCAAATTTCTCTAAGGTTATGTGCTGGACATGTCTTCTAACTATTCCTTTAATTGACTGAGGCATCACAATTATGCTATACGATAAGCTCAAGAAAGAGATACTAAAAAGAATAATGTGTGTAGAAAAACGTATTAGAAGAAAATCTGCAATGACGTATACTGTATCTACTTTATTGTGCCAATGTTTACAACGACAGGGTATTTTGTTGTCCCAGTGTCCCATGGGCTGCCTGATTCATATTCACAAGTGCATGAAGGGTATTTGTGTGAAGAGTTCAGTGTTTCCTCTAGAAATTTTTGGCAGGGGTGTCGAAAAAATTAACATTACCTGATAACGGCGTGTAGTTTTTCTTTTTAGCATATCAAATCACACTTTCAGTCACTATTACCACTACAGTCAGAAACATTTTGCCAAAATATGAACAATAATGCTGCTGTCAACGGGCTTATCTGCTAATGTTAGCTACCGACTGTTACCTTTAACCCTTGTGTTGTCTTCCCACCAAAATTAAAAATCAACGCTTTTTATTGATGTTTTAAACTTTTTCTTACGTTTTTGTCCCTTTTTTTCAACACATTTGACGCTTTTTTCAATGTTTGTCACTTTTTTTGGACATTTTCAACACTACGTAATACTAACTTATTAACTTTAGTTTTACAGTTAATTTATGGTCAATAAACCTCATTTATAGGAACTTATACCTAATGCTTGAGTTAGAAAAGCAGAAATTAGGAATTATTAAGACTAAAATTAAAGGAATGTACTGTATGTTGATGGATAATTACAGACTGGAATATGTCAACTTTAACTCAATACTTGAAAAATTGAATAAGGAAATTAATGTAAGTAGAGATTTGTACTTGCCAAAGAGCGCTGTGTGGAATCAGTCATGTTATTTTGGGTAATTATAACTGGGTAGTTAAAAAGAATATTGATATAGGAAAACTGGTCCATTTGACCCAAGGACAACATGAGGGTTAAACCATCCAGCAAATAGTCGGTACCGTAGGGAGGTTACCTGAAACTCGTGATTTAACGTCACCGCTCACTTTACACACAGTTTAACAACAAAATAAAATGCTGATTAAACATTACTATGTTTTTCATGTTGGTTTTGAGCTGTATGCACCCCCACTAACCTGGAGAACTGTTTTAAAACAAGTAGCTAGCTAACGGTAATACAGCGTGTCGGAGGAATACAGCATCTCCTGCAGTGGGGAGGAAGAGGGACCGCAGCGTTCGCTAACGTTAGCATCTCATTTGGGGTCTGATAAAATGTAAATTCATCAAATTCAGTGTCCACAATGCTATTTTCTAAACTGTAGCTGTCATATTTAACGGGACCCGCGTGAGCGCGGAGTTCATGTTGTGGCTTTGGTTGAGTGACAAGTAGTACTCGCCCTGTTTACTTACGTCATGACTTGCAAGTCATGACGTTCTGTCACTGTTCCAGTTGCTCGGGAAGGGAGAGCGGATGACAGTTCGCTTGAGTTCAGAAGAGCAGACGGCGCTGCAGAGTCGTGTAATTACGACTTTATGACTTTTCATAAACAGCTGAAGGAGTCTTGGTGCGCGGTGTACATAGCAGAAACCCTGTTGTGCGTCTGCCTTATACAATGGCAGCTGCAATTTTACCGTGGTGGGCCATCAACATAGAGGAACCACTGGAGTTGTAATAAAGGTGATGGATGGAATTTCCCTTGTGGCTGAAACAAATTGCTTTAGGTCTATGTTTGTCTATTTTGTATTGTCATGTGACTAGTGCCATGGAACTGCAGAAAAATATTCTGTCCAGTTTAAGTAAAACATCCACTCTATACAGCTATCTTTATCTGAAGAAGCATTAGGTCTAGATAATATCATGTGATAGAAAATATATTTTTCACAAACCTTTTCAGTAAGCTATAGATACTGTAAGCTTTAAATGGAAGTTATTGTGCTCCACAAATTGCGTTATTGTGGACTCTACTTAATCTGTAGCAAAGCAAAACAATGTCAAAGTTTCAACCTGAAGATTAAAAGGACTTACATTTATCCAAATTCAGGTTTTTAAAATGGAAATGAAGAATTTTCATATTTAAATTTCAAAGAGGTGAATTCAGAACAAATCAATTCAGATATATGGTTTTCAAAATAAAATATTTCAAGTATTAAGTGGCTGTTAAAGTTCAAAGATTGATGCCTCTTATTTGCTTTTATACCCCTCCTAAATGCCCTTTTTTAAAGAATTTTGTTAAATGGGCAATTGCACACCTTGTCATCAATGTCCAAAAAAGGGCTTGTTTGGCCACTGACATGCTCACATAGGGTGACCAGACGTCCCTAAAAAATCCCTAATCTTGCACTTATTGTCCCGAAAATTTGAGTGTGTGTGTGTGTGTGGGGGCTCAGCAGCAGCAGCAAACTACATATAACTAACTAACTAACTAACTAACTAACTACCTACCTAACACTAACGTGACCAATTGCTGTTACTTACTTGCTCCTCTTCTTCCCCTATGGGATAGAAGGCTGCAAAAGATCTCTCCATTGCATTTATTGCTTAGCAACATGCTGCATGTCTCCCTGTGACAGGTGCATCTTGTCTAGCAGCTCCATGTGAAACCGTTATTTTTCAGACTATAATTGTACCAACAAAATCTATAATAGTGACATCCCTAATTAAAAGTCCCCTTTTTCTCTCAATGTTGATATCAGTCATTTAAATAATACCTCAAGCTGACATATCCAATTAATATAGGCAGATAAATCGATAAATCTTTCTTTAATTCTTTGCTGTATATATCTTTATAAAAGTAATTCCTCCCAGCGTTTCATCCTCCAGACTCAGAATAGAGACTGTCACGCCCCTAAAACTGGTGTACGCAGTGTTCTTGGCATCAGGCACTCATCAGTAAAGCCCATAATTTCCTTTCTTTTGTCTGCCACCACACTATTCCCACTGCATATCAGACAGTATACATTTCTTCTCTGTAAGCACCTGCAAGCACAGAGCAAGGGTCATTAGGGTTTTTGCAGGAGAAATTGCATCAATTTCCCAGTAGACAAACTGATGATCAGAAATCCTAAACATTTACAAGAAATAGTTGTTTTTCTTGCTGACGGTGCTCTGTGCAATTCAGCCCAACATTCTAAGACAGTATGTGCTAATCTAATTGAATCTGCTGCAAACAGGTGTCATCCCCACAAGGTACTCTCTGCCCGACAGCTCTTTAAATGTGAATTGCTGCAAGACTGCACAAGTATTGCCTATAAAACATTGTTTAACACCTCCGCTACTGCAAATATTCTTGGGTGATTGGGAGTCACATCTGAGATGGAGAATGTTAGCTGTCAGACCAGCCTTATTCTTTACTAATCTCCTGCCATTTCGGTGGCCGTTGAGGTGCAGTGCGGCTGGGTGTCTCCTACACACCAGGCAGAGAGACCTGTGCATATTTACCAAGAAAAATGACTCTTGACAATGAGACTGGCATCTACCCGAACAGATCTTTTTATCAGCAGCAGACACCAAAGCCAATGAGATGGTGAATTTTTAAAAGAAATTTCCAACTGCCGTTTGCTAATCCTGCATTTATATGCATATGCATGTTAATAGAGATAAACGTTGAATTATTGTCCACATCAGTTAGAGATACATGATTGCCACAAATTCTCAAATTATTTGCCTCAGTTGAATAGGGAGAATGAGGCATTGCTTTATTTGTGGTGGATTTTGAGAAAGCCACCCTACTCAACACAGGACACACATGTTGCAGCACTTCTGTAGACCCCTGAGAAGGTGAATATTTTCCTAAGGGATAAAACTGAAAGATTTTCTGTATCTTTGATGCAGTTCAGGATATGTTGGACTGTTGTGCACTGTAATGTTAATTCAGCAGTATTGCTACTGGTTCATTATACAGACAAATGAAGCTGAGTTACTAAGTAAACACTATACCTATTAAATGATAACGAGTAACTAGGGGATGCATTATGCCAGAATATCAGATAACCATGGCTGTCGTTTTCACTCTTGCTCAGTCAATTGTCTATAGTTTTCTTTGTTTCTGAAGAGTTTTAAAAGACTTGCGTCTAATTTATTTTAGATCCGACTTGCTGCACTTAATAATAATAAATAATAAAATAACTTACCAACATAACATTTTTTCTGCTTAGTGGATTGAAATGGGGATGATTGTACTTTCTGAAAGTATTTTTATTTATATATTCATTTATCTGTGCCTCCACATCTGTTTCGATAATTAGATTTTATTTCCTATAGTAAACTGGAAAAATACTCTTAAAAAGCAGCATTTAACATGTATCTAAAAACATTTCTGTTGTATTATTTTGCTGCGTCCATCTACATTTTATAAGAAAGGATCCTCAAGAACCCTATTGTATATAATACTCGGTGTGTCCGTTGCAGGGATATACATTGTCATCTTTGTTATCCTCAAAGTTTAACTAGGCAGGTTGTATTGACCGTGCTGTACCAGCAGCTGGCAGATATACTGTGGGTATAGCCTATTTTATGAACACAAAAGACTAATCAAAGCACTGAGCAACAAATAATTAAAAGTGAAAAGGGACCTTATTTGAAGCTGCAATTAAAATGAAAACACACACAATAATTACAAAACCATGTTAATGAAAGTGGTCGCTAAAAAGAGAAAGTGGGAAAGAAGATTTGAGTGTTGCCATGGTGATGCTTGGCAGTCAATAGAGAGGCTTGTGTGTGCCCCCCCATTTTTGAAAACTGATTGAGCTGACCGCTGAGTAGCGAAGCAGAAAGCTACAGACAGCCTATCCATTCCCCTGATTAGTCTTCCACGCTGTTCCATTTTTCATTCATTTGAATCATTAATGCTACAGTCGTCATGCTCGCGTGTGAGCTGTCAGGGACAATTCTTTAAAGGTTTTTTAGTGTGTTACTGTGGCGAAACATCAAAAGATTACATATTTCTATACAGCCTATTCAATTCTGGCACCAGTTTTATTGCAGTGGAGGAGGTGATGAATGAAATTGTGAAACCTATCTGGAAAAGAATTACTCAGATATAATAAAACAAACTTAAACATGTGATTAGTTGATTACTAGATTTCTTCATCCACAAAAAAACTAACTGGTAACTACTACTATATTAAATTCAATCGCTTCTCAAGTATGAATATTTGCAAATTGCAGCTTTTCTTTATCAAATAGGATTGTGATATCTTTGGGTTTTGCGCTGTTCTCTGAAGTTGTCCCCTTGGCCTCTGAGAAATGATTTTGGACATTGTTATTACTCTATACATTTTATTGCCTATTTCTTGACCAAACTAATCAAGAAAATAATCAGATTAATTGATCCTGAAAAATAATTGTTACTTTGCCACCCTATACAGGAAATGAATTGATGCGCACTACATTCAGAGCTGAAGTGATTAATGAATGGATGGGTTTGATTAATTAGTCAATCAACAGAAAATGAGTTGGCAGTCATTTTGATTAAATTAATTCAAATCATTTATCAAGCAAAAATGCAAAAACATTTTTTTCAAGGTTATCAAATGTGAAGAAGTTATATCATTGTGAAGTAAGTATTTTGGGGTTTGTTTGGACAAAAAAGCAATTTAATATATCAACTTAGATGCTGCACATTTCGGAAGGGCATTTTACCTCTTTTCTTAGTTAAAAATATAGTTTCAGCACTAAATACTGTGTAAAATTGCACCAGGGTGTCATGGAGTTATTGAGTTTGATGTGGTTAACTGTAAATATGATCAGTGTGTCTTCGTAACAATGTTATTCAATCATTCATTCATCAAGAAGAAGCAAATCCCATTAAGCATGATGTGTATAACCACATAACATCCAATATGTTTAAGGGCAAAAGTTAAGGTGCTACTTTAAGTCATAGCCTATGTAATTGAAAACCTAATTATAAAACCATAGTGTATTTATAATTAAATTTGAAATGGTAAATGTAATCACAGTTGAGATACATGATGGCTGTGGGCTATATATATATATATATATATATATATATATATATATATATATATATATATATATACACACAATATATAGCATGTGCAGAATAGGTATTTAGGAAAAGTGAGGGTAGAATGGAAATGTGTAAACGTGTGAGTCTGCTACATATACCTTTTATCTAAATCAGTATTCTGTTTTCTGAGAGGATTAGCAGCCCTCCACGATATACTTATGGGGCTAAATGTTTCATTCAGGACGGTGGTTTTGAGACTGAATAAGCCTTTGACAGCATTTTGCAGGCTGCCGTCTTTGTTAGCTGGCATCTTTGCAGTATGCAACTCACAGTACATAGATAATTCCTCTTCTGTGAATTGGATGCAGCAGCATATACTGAACGCACATTCAAGTTGTACAGTGTATAGGGAGATATGCACAGAGCATGAGTTAAACCCTTTCAGGTCCAGATGGGAAATGCAAAATCAGTGCATGACAATGAGATATGATCCTGTGAGACCTTGAGCCACAAGTTTAGTAGAAGATCTGATTATTTTAAACTAAAGGGCCCAAAGTATGTGGACACCTGATCATTACACCCATATGTGGTTCATGAACATCTCATTCAAAAGGCATGGGCAAGAACATGCTGCTATTACTATGCTGGATATTGGAGATAGCAACATCATTGAGAAGTACAAACCACACTGAATCTAAAGATGTATGTATCATGTACGTGTGTTAAGCTTTGACTGGGTGTCTCTACCGTGACCCCCATCAACTCGACGGACAAGCACTGACTGACCAGCTGAACGTGGTTGTGCTTAGTCAAGAAACTGAAGCACCAATCACGATTAGGGTTGGGTACCAAATCTAGGTGGCAACAGGGCACTGGTTCCAATGTAAATGGTAGTAACTAGACCGGATAATAACGAAAACATTGGTGCCTCATTTTGGTGCCTGCCATCACTGCACGGTACGCTACGTTAGTTAGCTTGTAGCTGGATTAAACACAATGGTTAAAATGCTGACGTTAAGCGGTGTAAAAAGTGACTGTATTTCCCTGTAGAGGATTCCAACACCAGTACGTAACAGTCTGTAGCTTCTGTTGACGGTGTGTTCACTTGAAACTTAAATTTACTGGTGAAATAAGTCATTCTTATAAGTTATTACATCATTAATCAATCATTTAATTTTGACCATATGGCCTTAGCAATAAACAAGCCATACTCTAATGTCGCCAACTGTCATTTTGTGCTTCTTTTTTATATTTTATTTTATACACATTATAAATATATAATATATTTCGGTTCAGGCACCATTTTAAAAGTATTGTTTTAGCACTGGTATTGCAGCAACATTGAGAGTACTGAATATGAAAAGCTGGAGAAATAATGGAGGCTTAGAATGAGAGAGCCTCAAGTCAGTGTGAAAAGTGAATACAAAAGTGGTCCCATGTGTGGGGTTACTCAGAAATGTGACACCCCACCCCCCAAAGTTCTGAGAGTGGCTCCACAGATTACAGAAACACCTGAGACCTGCATCAATAAAAGTGGTGTCATGCTGCAAGGACCCCCAAAAGAATTCATGAAAATATTGAGTTACAGTTTGAGAGAGTAGTAAGTAAAAACTTGAGAAAAGTGAATGAAAAAATGAACAAACATGGACCGAATATATTTGACGTGTTGCCTTGCCTGTTACATGCAGCCTATAGTACATAAATCAAGCTTTTCTGTATTTTGTTTTAATACTGTAGATTGAATAAGACTACTGTTATCCAAATTATCCCCTTACCCTAACACTTGAAATTCAATAAAATATGATCATCAATGAAAATTCAACTCACTTCACATTGAGTTCTCACAATTCAAATTCAGTTCACAAAATTCAAATTCAAGTTGCTGTGACAGACATCTGGGTACTAGAAGGATGAAGGAAGAACAATTGAGCGCAGATCAATAGATAGACATTTCTCAAAGTCAAGAATCCTTCTTTGGTAGGACTGGTCCTTCCACATCAGGTCCTTCAGAGGCTAGGCCAGGCTCCTCTAGACTCAACACGTAAATGGAACAGGCTAGCAGCGTGCACGCTGCATTTCAAGACACTTGATGAAATGGTTGTGGAACTGTGAACTGTGCTGTTTTTGTTGAGATGGAGAATGTAAATCATTGTCAGTCTGCTTACAGGAGGAAAATTTACTGTACGCAACTTTGCCCGCAACGTGCGATGGTAGGTAACATTACCAACACAGCAATAGTCGTTTTCTGTTATTTATTCCTTGTCAATAAATGAAAGTGAAAGTTTGTAGTTGTCATGACACTTACTGGTAAGGAGAATTGCATTAATTAATATTACATTAAGCTTACAGTAGCTAACAGTTTACATTAGTTTGTAATTTACTGCATACATGTAACATTAGCTCATTGTTCAGTAGCGTCTAGCTTTCAAACAAATGCAATGCAAAATATAATTAGCAACTACAACAAGGTAAACGCTCCCTGCTAATGAGCTACCACATCATATGCATTAAATTGCATGTGGGAAAGGTTAAATACTACTGTAGACACACAAGCTTCAACCAACATATGAAAAGTCATAATAAACCTTTTTATCATCAGTCATTTCTTCTCCTCTTCTTTTCTTTTCCTCCTCCTGTGGCAGTACATGCTAAAGTTGCTAAAGTGATTTGACAATGGTTGAGTAGAGGCCATCGTCACCACAGGTAAGAACTGATCTGTGATTTCCTCAGTGAAGAATCCAGATAATATTTTTCATAGTTTCTATTGGCATTTGGTGTGAACAGAGCAAAAAGTTTAACTTTGATGGATTCCATAGTTACATGTCTGCGACCGGCACAAGATTTCCTATATTTTGACCAACCATAGTGTATGAAGAATGAAAACTGTAGAGGAGAGAGCAATTTGTTTGGAAAAGTTTTAGAGAATCATACTGCAGCTCCCCCCTCTGTCCTCCACTCGAACTCTCACGAGAAATTTGTGATTCCCCAAAGATTTCTCATTAAAATGTATGAGAAATTATTTGCTGTTTTTTGTAGATTTTGTGAAAACCGCACAGCAAATCTTTTTGAAAATGGATAGCACACCATTCCCGATCATTACACGTTTTGATGTATTTTGTGTGCACAAGTTAGCAGCGCTCCGTGACTAGTAGCGGGACAAAAAACATGTGGAATAATAATATTAAGTATGAGAAACAATAGTCATTGTGCCGATGTGCTGCAATAGCAGCAATCGGCCAACTTGCTGCTGTGGCTTTTCCATCCTCAGTGATGGCCTCCGTTTGTTTGCAAACACAAGAAAAAGATGTTTACGGTTATGAATGCTATGATTTTACGTTATACTTTTTACGTGGGAATCTACTCATACATTATAGCTTTCATTTAACTTTGATAGTAAAGTAAACAAGGTGTAGATTTACCTCCCATCCTCAGCTACAACTGATAAACACACCAATTTCTAAATCTCTGCTAAAGTTATGCATATACAATAATGGCTTATTAAAAGAGATGAAAATGCCACTGGACATTAAACTTTACAAACACAAATGGCACAAAAGACAGCAAACCATCTAACCTAACCTCTAGCCTAATGTTAAATGATAGGTTCAGTTAGCATAACGTTAGCTTGTGATGTATCTACCTTATTATTAATAGCAATTTGTACCAGCATTAAAGCGTATAGCTTTACGTTAATGTAACACAACGGTGATAACAAATGTACAGCAAACACTGAAGCTACTTACATTTAAATGATTTTTGCCTCATCAACTTACGTCCGCCAGTGTTTTTCTTTTAACAAGCCGGCAAAGCCGCGTGCATAGGATTGTGGGTGATTTGGGAACACGAAAGATACACATTGATCTGCGCTCGATTGCTCCTCCTTCATCCTTCAAGGACCCGGATGTCTGTCACAGTAACTTGAAATTAAATTTTGTGAACTGAATTTGAATTGGGAGAATTGAATGTGAAGATATACAGAGAGTTGAATTTTCATGGATGATCATATTTTATTGGAGTTAATTTCCAAACGAATAAATTCAATTTCAAACTATACTATTCAGATTCATTTTTTCATTGCAATGATTCAAGTTTAGCAATTCAAATTAAATGATTCAAATTCAGTTTCTGTTGGCACATATTTCAGCCCCTATATACCAACAGGATATCATAGCAACCTAAGATGCAATGACTGAACAGATGGAAGTGAATAAACAGCAACAAAGCAAAGACAGACGTTTTGAGTCCTATGCAGTAACGAAGAAAAGAAAAGTAGCATACAAATAAAGAGTAGTGTCAGGAGAATATACACTTGTGAATATTTAATGTGCACCGATGTGAACATGTTCACCAGCTTTGTGATTAGAGATTGCTTCTCAATCACATTACCTGCTTGTTATCATGAGGCAATGAAGTTTGGCAGTCAAAATTGTCAGCTGTGACTTAACTTCTCCTTGCTTTGCAGCACACAACAAGCTTACAACACCTGATGCTCAAGATACCTATGCTGAAAAAGTGTTGTTCTTAATTTGAGATTTTTCATCTTCTGTGTATCCTGTCAAGGTGATACTTTAAACATGCAAGCCCAAGCTACATACTCAGCGATTAAGCATCTCTGTTCTAGCAAAGGCGTAGACTTGTCCAATCTTTGCCATATCTCCTCGGAGCTTCACCGATAAAACCCCGGAGGCATCCATCCTGACATGAAACTTTAAAAAAAAAAAAAGTTAAAATCTGGACTCTGTAATACAAGACAGGACACATGACCCTTGAGCGATATAAGTATTCTCTAAGTCTGTCAGCCAAACCTGTGTGGTGGACAGCTCAAGGCTTCAGGCCCTTGGCACTGTCAAGGATTATTGGGCGGATTAACAGAATATATGACAATCCTGACAGTCTTTAAGGGGAATCCCTGAGTTCAGGGTGTTGCAGCTTCGTTGGGATTGACGATCTACATAGACACTACTTTGGAGTGGTTCAGATGACAACTGTAAGCAGTATTGTATTTAGAAATTGAATGGAGTGCTGACTCTACGCCTCTCAACTCCTGACCCTTGTAAAATTAAGTATGATTCAGCTTTCCAGATTGTGTCACTGAGGAAGGGCCTCATTCAGACTAGATTGGACGCTCTGGCAAAAACAGCAGTCCTCCCATTCAGTTGAGTGGAGATCGTGGGTTTAAACTGTGGCAATGGGGTCTGCGGGGGGGGGTGGCCGATCATGTACACGGCAATCAGACTTATCCGTTTTTCCAGGCGTTCTGAGAATACCGTAGAATTAACAGCCCTGCATCTGTTGCTGCCACTAGAAAGACTCTGTGTCTCCTTTCTTTCTCTTTCTTAGTAAACTAAACTTCAACTGCTGTTGGAAATGATGAGATCAATAAAAATAATTAATTAAGTGACACTCCCACAACGCTGTGCAACACGGGTATCACCAGAGTGCCTAAGGCTATGTGAATGTAGCCTAAAGCAGAAACTATTGCAAGGTTTACTTGAATACATTTACAAAAACTTAAGGTTTCGACCGGAACCCAGGTTCTCTGATAGCATGACTGTGTATCTCACATGTGGGTACGCCTCCCTGCGTATTCCTCAGAAGCACTTTCTCTCTACGCCAGCCTTGATTGGCTGGCCACGTCTGACGCAAGGCATGGTCCCCTATATAATCCACAGCCCTCATCATTCACAGTAGCAACCACTTCTCGCTCCACGCAAGAAAGGCGGTCCGGTTAGATACCTCACTCACGCTATCAGAGAACCGGGGTTTTGGTTGTAACCTTAAATTCTCTTTCAAGCATTCGTTTTGTATGGGATATGCTTATTCCCATATTGTTGGACAAGCTAACCTTGTTGATACATGACCTTTCCAATCATACTAACGCATTCTGTGTCCCCGATGACCCCACACTCAAAACAGCATGATTCAGGGCGCATTAACTTTTGTTTGGAAAATCTCATGTTGTTGGGGTTGGCCAGCAAGAGGCTGCACACACTTCCTGTATCGACACCCGTTTAAATAAGGCCCACGACCCTTGGTGAATGTGCACGTAGACCAACTGGAGACTGGAGAAAAATTGGCCAAGATGATCGCCTCCACAATCCAGTGTGATAAACGCTGCTTTGTGATCAAGGTTATTATAGTTTTGCATTTTTTTTCTTTTCGTTTTGACAATTTGTTTTCAAATTCAGTTTAGTTTTAGTTTTTAAAGCGGGTTTGCTAGTTTAGTTTATTTTTTTTCATGTCTTTCTTTTTATTATGGGTTAATTATCAGGGGTTTCAAAAAAGATCATGCTCCGCCCCCTTCAGTCTTAGGATGAGCTGGAGGTCAGGGTGATGCAGTGGGCCGTTTTGGGATCCTGAAACCGGCGGAGGGCAAACTACCGTCTGTGCGAAGGATGGTTGGGTGTTGGATTGGGAGGCGGCTGCGTTTTCCTAACAAACAGGTCTTCAGGACTTCACCCTCTCTCTTATTGTCCTCTCAGCGGCATTGCATGGTAGCCATCGTGAGGCCGAACAGACACTTTGGGTTCACAGCATCGTTGAGGAGCTGGACTTTTTTGTGGTGTGAGAGGCTGGATAAATTGAACATAGCTTAGCTAGGAGCAGACGGTGCCATGAGGGCTCTCTGGCTGGGGTGAAGGTGGTGAGCAACCATGCGGCAGCTTGGACAGCCCCGTCTCATTCATGGCTACGCATTCATATATTCATACGCATTCATATATATATCTATATATATAGATATATAGGCATAGCTATATAGAGTAAAATATGAGTTATTATTTTGACATTATTATTATTAGAACGGTACAGTAATATGGATATTTATTTTGATAAGGATAAGACTATTAAAGTAAAGAGTGTGGAGGATTTTTCCCACTGAACGTAGTATTAAAGTGCTTAAATCAGATTGAAACATGTTTACACTAGGGAAATGCTGTTGATTATTGTTTTATATGAGAATTTGAGGTGATTCATTCACTCACTCACTGTCTCCGTAATTCTGTTTTCCAGGGTTCTACCTACTAGAGTTGAGTGATGAACCTCAATCAAAAAAAATCATTTGTTACTCCAGTTAATCAATTTTGAAACTCGTAACACTTTACTGTACTCAAGCAGGGGGGCCTTTTCCGCCATCTGCTCAGCCCAGTCTACACTCGTGGAAGTTGGGGCTTCTTGGGTTTGACCGTCAGAATGGGGTCCTGGTCAGTCAAACTAGCAAGGCGAGCAACCCAACGACTGAGACTTTTCATAGGCAGCCAAGCGCAGTGAGCCCACTGGGGCCAACACTTCTTGGACATGTTTCAGCCCCAGACAGTTGTTGCAACAGGGGTGAGGGTCCCTCGCGGAGATATTATTCCCACACCAGCACACCCATGCTAGCATGACTTCTTTCGTGGTGGGAGAGGATGCCATGGTATTCTAGCTTAACACTAAAGCAGTTTGGAAACTGGCCAATATTGTGTTTCTATCTGTAAAGCTTTTCAGCTAGGTAATATAGCTTTGCAGCTAGGGATGTGCTATGGCTAATGTTTGGGCAAACTAGCCGATATCGTAGAAGCTGGTTTGGGGACTAGCAAGCTCGGCTGAGGGTAACCACTGTTTTGAGACAAGCCTATCTGTCAAGTACTGCCAAATAGGGACAAGCGCCCAGTGAGCGAGTTGTGAGCTTGACTCTATGGACAGTTAGCATAGACACTGGCAGTATCAAAAATGTTCGCTTCTGAGCGAGAAGAGGTAGTTAAATAATGGTACAGTACATGGACTGTGGGACCGCCCCTTGTGCGACTTGCGTCAGACATGGCCAGCTAATCATGAGAAAGTGATTCTGTGGAATACGTGGGGAGGTGTACCCATATGTGAGATACCCAACGAATGACTAAAAGAGAACTAGTCACAACCTAATAGATTAAAGTTCCTGACATCTCTGACATTTCAGTAGTCTGTACATTATACTGAGACACACTTAATGACTTGAACTGCCTGCCTTATTAATTCATCTTATTCATTCCAGTTGGGACATTGTCTTTAAACAAACATTTAAACAAACTCAGAGCAGAGCAGCAAGAAATATGAGCTGCCTGATGGATCTTTTAAGGATTTAGTTTCTAGGTTTCTGAATAATAAATGTTCTTCTGGATCATTTTGTTGCTCTTGGTGGGTTACTGACACCAAAATGATAGCTTCTTGAAGAATATGAACAAGATTTCGGGTTTGGTCCGTTTAAAAAAAAAAAGCTTTTGCAAGGGTTAAATAGTATATCACAAGCAGCCATCAAATGAATTGGCTCTAAAATTAGCAAATTTAAATGTTAATCATGTAATCTGATCAAAGAATCTGAAGAAAGGCCTGTCTGCAACTGATTGTTGTTGTATTGTCCCCAACAAGTCTCTCTTGAGATTGAGAACTTGTGTCTTAATAAGATTACCTGTATAAATGGTATAAAGGTTAAGTAAAAAAAAAAAGGTCTACTACCTAAACTGTAGTGCACAGTGGACATGAGTCATAATTGTCACCAAAAAGGATGAGACTGCAAAATGTTTAAGATCACACCAAAACATGGATTGAACACCTTGTTTGTGGTAGAGGATTTTAATTTGTTGATTGATTTAATTCAGCAAAGTGCTTTGCAACTTGGGAGGTGTCATGGATAATCATTGCAAGTTTGTATTCAGATAAACCTTTTTTTCTTTATAAACAAAAGATGTTAATCAGTGTAAAAGAAAGAATACTATTATACTGGCCTGAGTGACTTCCCTTAGAGACTTAATCCATTAATTAACTTTGCATATGCAGGTTGTACGTTCAGTTTGTCTTTTATCGACTACAGTATAGTTAATTAAACAAATGAACACCCGAGTTAAAAATGTTGGCCTGAGTGTTTGCTTCTGGAACTGCCAGAAACCATTTCCGTCACAGTATGTAACACCCACTACTGTTCAGAAGTATTATCCACTGACTTAAACCGCTGTTGGAAAAGAAGCGCCAATCTAACAGCAATCATGTGCAATTCTTTAAAAAACAAATAATATAACAATCTGCTATATTATTTTCACAGCATTATTGTTGCAAAGACATCCTGGGGATCCCACCTACCTTAACATCTTTCAAAATACATGTCTAAAGCACCTTGCCATGCATTTTGTGTTTGAGGTCAAAGGTGTACACAAGGAGGACAGTTACTTCCTGCATCACAGTATGAGATCATGCTGAGCTGTCTTCTCTGCTTTTTGTCAGATTCAAAAGGGTTCAGCATGACTGTGTGGGTTTTGGACAGTTGGTTTTTTATGAAATGATGAACACGCAATGAACAATAAGCTGGTTTGGCAATAATGACACCAATTTTTGAGCACATTCAGTGCTCTAGAGGAGACATAATTTACATTTAGGCTGCTGTACAAAAGTGTAGCAATAACTTCTCATAATAATCACATAAATATAAATATCACAAACATAAATATCACAAATACTGTACCTACAAAGAAATATGTGACCTTTTTGTTTTTATAACTTAGTGCCTTAGGATGTGACAGTTTTAGTCTGGCAAATTTCTTCAGCTGTAACTAGTTCACATGATTGTATGAGTTAGCAAAACAAAAATCTTGGCTGTTTAGAAAATTTTTAACAGTGTCTATCTATCACCCCAGTCAACTCTTGCAATGATTGTGTTGTATTATGTTGTTACTATCACCATGGAACTGTTTTTTTTTGTGTTCACCAGGAGAACACAGCACAGAAATGATTCTGTATAGACTTGGGTTGGCCTTTAATATGTCAATAGTCTTTGCTAATATTTTGTCATGTTTGTGTGAGTATGTGTGCATTTATTTTTTCCCAAAATTAGAAATATCTGTTTGTCAGAAGACAGATGATTCTCCTACTGCTGCCAGATTGCTACCACTCTACAACTAGATTAAATCTATTAACTCAAGCAAAGAAGTTTGACACATGAGACAAGTTCCTGAAAGACTGATTACTGAGTGCAGGAGCTAATTGTAATGAAGAATATACAACTTCCTGTAGAGACACCAAGAAGTTGTCTCATGGTACATTAATGGCAGTGACCTAATATAGGTCTCATTAATAGGCAAAATGTAGCTTGACGTGATCTCAGCTACCTTAATCTACTCACTGGAGAATCCAGTGCAGTTTGGCTATTTGGTATTCCAATCTGTCAGTGTCTGAAATTCTAGTGAACATAGCTTAACACAGCTTTCAAGGGTTGTGTAACAAGCAAGTTTGTGTCAAGTAGTGCACTAGTGGAGAAGGGTGCTTCCAAGTTGTCGCACAGATAGAATCTGTCTGACAAGTAGGCGACAACTTGGCAAGACCATTGCATTAATCTCATCTCTATCAATAAGCATAGCTTTTAACCAGACTACACTGAGCCAGTTTTTCAGCAGCCAGTTTTTACAAGCCTTTTGCCTGTATTTCTGTAATATAATAAACACTGTTGCACTTTTTGAAGCTATTTCAGCTTGTGTAGGCCTATTAGTGCTTTCTGAACATATTGAACACAGTCATAAAAATAATAATACCAAAAACAGGCAGGAATGACTTCCTGTGGCGCTCTTTTGTGCATCTCTGTAATTTTGTCGTGCACAGAATATACTTGTGTTCTTGACCAGCACATCATGGAGTGGGTGGGAGACATTGTGCAAGATAACACATAACTTGGACAGCATCTTCTTCTCTGACATTGGCCCCAGAGAGTCCATCCCACAACTTTACTGTCCTTGCAGATTAGTCATTTAAATCTGTTGGCGTCCGCTACCCTCCACCTGCTTTCCCAGCAAACAACAGCACACAGGTTAGCACTGGCCACCACAGAATCATAAAACATCCTCAGCATTGTCCGGCAGATGTTGAAGGATCTCAGCCTCCTCAATTTGGAGATGGCTCTGGTCCTTATTGTAAAGGGTTTCAGTGTTCTTATAGCCCAGTCCAGTTTATTGTCAATGTACACTCCCAGTTACTGGTCCATGATTATCACGTGTTACCTTTAAGTTTTTGCCATGGTTTTCAATTGGAAGCTATACTCTTGTATGTAAATGTGGCATATTTTGTGTCCAAAAATCTAGTAATTAAATTGCTCGTAGCCTCAAAACAAAGTAAAACTCCAGTGGCCAATAGTACAAACAGACCAAAAACTGTGTGTGATGAAGTCAGACACCAGACAGGACACATGTTTTGGCTTGGAAACAGTTCCTGTATACAATACTGTCTTTCTTTCACAAATTGCATTTTTCTCCCTTTAGCAGGTGCTGGATGATCAGTGTATCTAAAATTCACTGACCTTTTCGCTGCTCCGAATCTCCCCTGAGCTCAGTGCTGTTACCCATGATGCAGATGTATTTCTCACAGTCCAATTAAAACAAAAAGGTAATGGCCAGCTCTCGATCACAATAAAGAGGTTATGTGAGGGAAATAAATGGTTTAGGAGATTTTATGTGATAGGTGGAATATTTAAGCATGCAGGTTTTCAAATGTATTTCATCTATTCTAAGGGTCTTCCACATAAGGGGTGGTATGAAGGCAACCCTGTCCCACAGTTTAGAATAGATTGGAATGTGTGAATCTATTAGAAGTGTCTTCCATATAAGGATTAGTTTGAATGTAACTGTCCCACAGAAATAGCCTCAAATGTGTAAGGACAAGAAGAATATAAAAAAGCAGTTATTCTGATGTTCAGGAGTCACACTTGTACAGACATTTGTGTGTGTACAACAGGCGGGTCTCTTGTCTTGCAGGTTTGTTCGTAAATGCTGCAACTAACCTGAAATCATTGGACTCTTCATCTGTTTCCACCACCAGTCTCCACCATCATTTCCCGATATCATTCCCAGATATCACCTTGCATATTTCCATAGGTTTTAAAATGTATGATCATTTTAAAGTGTTTTTCTCAATGGGGAAACAATGTTTAAAACCAATTTCAAATAATGATTTCAAATTAAATGGTTATCAGGAGCACCTAATCTGCACAGTTGATTTGATTATGTTTAACTAATTAAAGAAATTAGTCATAACTGTTTGAAACCTTGAACAATCTTTATGAAAACATTGAATGCCAATATATCAAAAAGTAATTATATTCTAATTATATGTTTAATGACAAACCAGTTGATTCAAAGTGGCTGACAATGTCAATAAGAGATTTTGTTTAAATCCTAACTCATGCTGTTGGGCAGCAACACGAAAAAAAGTGAGTATAAAAATAGAGCTCAGGTATTGTAAAATGAGTGTGAGAGCAGAGAAGAGAGAGAAAGAGAGCAGTTTCAATGAAAATATTTGTACAGTTTTTATGTAACCACTTTTGCACTTGATGGAGGATACATGATGTGCTGTTTCTGGACATGTGGTGCCCTAGGCCAGACATCCATCAGCACCCTGCGATTAATCTTTTAGTTCCCAAATAATATTAAGAACTTTAATCACCAGTGTAGCTGTTATCAGAACAGTTTTTATCGAGGTGCATGTATTATCAACACTCACGCCTGTCCTGACCAAATTTTATGATCCAATATTTATTCTAATTGCACCTTTAAATGCACATTAGGGAAGCAATTTAGATATTTGACTTATAAATAAATAACTCAGCATTTAAAACAAGAAACTTGCCTGACAGCTAGCCATTAATGATTTTCTATCATATTTTGTACAGTGTACTAATATTCTGTCTGTTGTTGTACGAAGGTCTTGATGGGAGTTTTCAACCTCAGCATGAACACAATACTTAAATGGAAAACGTTTAAAGCCTTTTGTGCTCCGGAGCGAGCTGGACAAAATCACTTTGAAAATGAAAAGAATGTTAAACTAATGCCGTGTTCTTTAAATCTCTGATGAAGTAGGCTTGGGTCCAATAAAGAATTAACAAAAAGGTTTAATGAAACAGCATGATGAAAATGTTATGACAAAGACAAATTTTACATTGCAGCTGTCGGTAGACTGAACGACATGCCTCCCTTCTGGAGTCACGTCAATCTCGAATCATTCTAAGTTTTAGAATTAATCCCTGCACCTGGGGGCGATTCCATTTCACCACATGTATTAAAACCCATTCTCATTGGTCCGCCTTTGGCATAGCGACGTGTTGGGTGCATCTCAGTGGCTTTCTTTTGCTGCCTAAGATGAAGGACATTGGCTCTAAACTCTGACCTTTTGGGGTCATTTTCGGTCACAGATCAAAAGGTTCTTATCATGTAGATGAGAAATCTTCACAAAAATACAGGAATCAAGATTCTATTCTCTTAACCTAGTCTAAGACACCAGGGGGTTGGAGACAGAAGGTTACTTCCTGTTATGTAACAACAGGTTTCTTTCTATATGCTAATAGTTTGGTTTTGATCTAATTTGTCAGAGAGGAAGAGAGGGTGTAAGTGAGAGGGAAAAGGCCGGTCTTGACCTCTTCACAGAGACAAAGAATGAGAAATAAAATAGCATGAAATTGAGTTGAGTTATTAAATTAAATTAAATAATATCTTCCTAACCTTGCTGCAGCATACATAAACAGAAATACACTTTGGATATATTAGTGAAATAAGTGAGCTTACCAGACCTCTGTGGTCCGTTCCTCATCCCTGCTTGACGCTAGCCGTTTGAGGCTACATTATCCAATACTAGCATAACACACCCACATCTCAGACCGAACTTTTGGCATTCAAGTTGCATTGTGGGTAATTCAGGCACCAGGTTTTGAAACGGAACAGGTGGGGTCACTACCCGATGTGAGTTGAGTGCATGCAGATGTGAGTTGCGCGTTCTCAGATTTAAAGGATTTACAGCATTCAGAAGATGGAAATCATTTCAAAAACTTTTATCTATCTATGATTGTTTGATTGCTAACGTTAGCTCAAAACGCCATTCATGTGACAACCTTTGTTGTTTGATAGCTAACTTGTAACCAGCAGTGAATGATCTTCGTTAAGTAGGTCAATTTTTACTGTGTTGACATTACAGAAGTAATTAGCATCTTAGGATACTTGTCGCAAAGTGATACATGCACAACTCACATCTGCACTCATTGCAAAGTGACGCATGCACGACTCATATCTTCACTCGACTCACATTGGGTAGTGCCACGGGAAAAAAGAGAAAAATAAAAGAAATGACCATATCTTGGTTCCGTTGCATCAATTTTTATCCTAACTTTACATTGGAGTCTGACTTTGTTATGAGTATGCAATGCTAAATTGGTGTACTTGTTTTTTGTTTTCAACCAACAGCAGCACTTGACAGGTCTTTCACTGATCATATTTTTTGGTAGAAGTGAAATTTCTACATGGCAAATAATTTAACTAGTAAGTGTTGTAGAGTCATAGAAAACCAACAGACTCAACAGTCATGACATGCATGCGGCTAATTCTGTGAAATTGAATCTGTAATTGAAAAGGGCATGTTCAAAATAATAGCAGTGTTCTGTTCAATTAGTGAGGTGATTGATTATCTGAAGAAACAGGTGTCAATTATTTAAGGAAGGAAGGTAGCAAATGTTGTGCATGCTGGTTATAGTGCATTTCACACTGAAATATCCAGCCAAATGGGTAAGTAAGCAAGCAAAGTCTTGGTTCCAGATGACCAAGATTGATGTTATGGAGTTGCCAGCCCAATCCCCGGACCTCAATCCCATAGAACACTTGTAGGGTGACATATAAAATGCTGTTTCTGAGGCAAAACCCAGTAATGCAGAGGAATTTGTGGAAAGTAGTTCAATCATCCTTGGCTGGAATACCTGTTCACAGGTACCAGAAGTTGGTTGACTCCATGCAACACAGATGTGAAGCAATTCTCAGAAGTAATGGTTATGCAACTGAACATTAGTGCAGTGATTCAAAGTAAAGCAAACCCTTGAGAAATTTTTCAGTTTATACAGTAAATGTTTGAGTTTGTAAAGAAAAATGCAAATACGGCCTAATGTTCATTTTTCTTAACTTTCTTTAAAGGTATAACACAAGTTTGATTAATTTTGGTCATGTTTTGAATTGGAATTGAATGTGCAGTCTTCCCAATGCATTGATATTATGGAATTAAAAGCTATTCTAAGGATTTTGAGCATTAGTTTCAAACACTGCTATTATTCTGAACACAACTGTAGATGCAAAATACTTTTTTTTGCCACTCACTGACATTCACACTTTTAAAGGTATTGTTGGGTGTCTGTCTCCTTTTAATGTCCCTGTAGCTGGTGGCAGCCCTGAATAAATGGACACAATAACATAACAGTCTCCCTTAGAGTGTTCCCTTTCAAGAACCTCTTTAGGCTGTTTTTCAGAATGATAAAGACTGTCTCAGCCACAGGTGAGGACTGTTTTCTTGAAGACATTCTTTGACGATGTGAGACAAGTTGATTTTCCTGCCAGATTGGTTGAAGGAAAGGACGATTGGAGCTGTCACAGCTTCATTGATGGGGAGAAGGAATCAATGTAGAGCTTTGGTTAGACACTGAAGATAAACATCTCACATGGATCAGAGTAACTGAGAAATCAGCAGGGAGCAAATGTCATTAGGTTTTTTTCTTTATGCACACAAAGCCTAACACCAGCATTAAAATGTTTAACTGTAGTTTGCTTTGTCAGTATTGTAGGTTATAAAACTGTAAAAATTAATACAGGAATGCTCAAGTTGAGTCCAGGGTAACAGGTTTACGCAAAAACATGTGACATCCAAAACATTCAGAGATCTGACATAATTAAAAGCTTTTATTTAAGATTAGTGAGTGACTCCTATACATCGCAACAGTAGCCTCACGCCCTACCGTAACCCCTCACTTGTTCAGATTTCTTCCTTTTTCATTTTGGTCAGCAGCTAGACATTCACTAATTGTTGATGACTTGACTTTGTGACAGTGAAAAATGACTGTTGAGAGTGGTTTCTATGGAAACAACTTCCAGGAATCTGGGGTGCCTTTCCAGTTGTTTCGTGAGTAGAAAGATAATCGGTAGAAATGGAATTAAAATGGAAATCTGAGAAAGAAATTAGTCCAATTTGAAATCATATTTTGTATAACAGTACTTGTCTTTTGTGCATGTTAAACTGACCTGATAAATTATGGACCAATGGGTTTTGATTTGCATCCCTGATGAATATTTAGTATGCCTTCATAAACTCCAGCAAATCACAGACAGAGACATGCAGCAGGTCCTTAAACAGCTGATGACATGTACAGACAGCTGTTAATTACCTTGTAAATTGTTTACATGTTAATATGCAAATGTGGCAAATGTACAAGTGTGAGTTCATGCACAAAGCTTCATGTTTAAAGCATTGTTATTGTCATAGATGCTTTCTTAGAAGTGCCTCCTACAGTCAGAAAACTGACTTGAGTCTCCTGTTTGCTTTTGATTCTCTGCTCCCAGAACATAAAGAAATTTACAAGCTCCGTTTATATTTGGTGTTTTTTAAGCTTGTTTTCATGTTATTTGTAAAGTGAGATTATTTGTGCTAAGAACAAAGTGCACGTACAATAGGAAAAAAAATAAAGACACCTGTCATTATTGAGAAACTTTTCAGTATGCAAGCAGAAAGGCTCTGTCACTTGGATTCAGATTTATATCCTGCATATTTTTTTTTCCCAAAGAAGCATTAGACAGGTTCCTGAACGAAGATGAAAGCTGTTGATGGGGAGTGGGAGGAAGAGCTTGAGGCTGCTCCATGGTGTGGATGCTGATGAACTGATGTAGTAATTTGCTAATGCGATCTAGGCTGTCTCCTCTCTCTGGCTTTGTCCATATGAAGGGACATCTGCCCTGCCGTTGGCACTGTAACAGCTGTCACACAGTGAACAAACTGGTCAGTAGGTGTGTGTGTGTGTGTGTGTGTGCAAAAACAGGAGGACGATGACACAGACCTACACCGTTCTCACCTGGAGTCTTGCATTTCTCTGCTTGAGAAAACTGAGAAATTAAGAGGGTGGTCTAAATGCACAAAGATGCTGAGGCATTCAAAACTGTTTCAACACATTTATAAATAGCACAGAGGGGCCAAAGCACAGACGGTTTGGCAGGTTGCCCTCTTCAGTGTGCTGTGGCAGAACTCTCTGCAGGCTTTTTATGAACTGCGTGCAATTACTTAATTAGTGAATCCATTGAGTGGAGCGCAAGCCATGCCAAATCACAATTTTTGGTTCCAAGCAGGAGATCATTGAAAATATCACGTTTATGCTGTCAGGAGTCAACAATCAGATTGTTAGATCAGATTTACTCATCTAACATTTAAACAAGTGTGACTTAAAGTAGTTGTGTTAATTGTGAATATTCCAAGAATATAAA
Organism: Percina caprodes; assembly: GCA_013375575.1. Classification (NCBI taxonomy): domain Eukaryota; kingdom Metazoa; phylum Chordata; class Actinopteri; order Perciformes; family Percidae; genus Percina; species Percina caprodes. The sequence goes on from JABXJD010000057.1 coordinate 309,078, forward strand.
TATATGTTGATACCAGGGCTCCAACTAATAATCATAATTGATTAATTTGCCAATTTTCTTGATTAATCAATTAATCTTTATTCCCATCAGTTTCATTTTCAAATTGTTTGTTTTATCCAACCAGCAATCCAAATGTTTTACCTATTTACTAACCTTAAACAATAATTGAACCAGTTATTTGATTTTTTTTCTTTTAGCATTGTTTGCTTTGGAATTGACTTAGAACTGTTGTTGCAAATTAAAATGTTTCATGCATGGGCGCCTAGAGAGCTCACCTGGTGGAGCATGCACCTATATGCAGAGGCTCAGTCCTCGACGCAGTGGCTGCGGGTTCAGTTCCTGCGGCCCTGTACGCTTGTCATTCCCCCCTCCCATTTTTTTGTCTAAGCTGTCCTATTAAGGGCACCTGAAACATTTTTTATCGATCAGATACAAGTGTGTTCTTGGCTTTGGGTGAGAAGGAGGTTTAACTTTAAAGACTGTGGATGACAGTTTCTTCATAGTAATTTCCTGATATCCTGATACATTTTGTTCTTGTCTTCATGCAAATCAGGAATTCTAGATGCTATTAAATAATCATATTTATCAATAGACAATTAACTATATATGGTTGACAAAATGTAGTTTTGACATTTTAAACTTCTTGCTTGCTTACATGTAAAGAGATAAACGGTAGAAACCTACAGTGCCCTGTGTCCGACCTGTGAAAACAGAATGTTAAAAACAGACAGAGTTTAATTATTGAGCAGGCATTTAAAAAGCAGACTGATTTTCGGATGGTAATCCCAGTTTGACACTCATAATTCACCTTAAATCCACTTTAAATTCGATTGGCAGAGCAGCTACTGAAGCTTGCAGCAGTTTAGTTCTGCCCTGCTGGCACAACTTGTGTGCTACTATGGAACTGATGGCACTTGGGATTACGGTACGACACACACACACACACACACACACACACACACACACACACACACACACACACACACACACACACACACACACACACACACACACACACACACACACACACACACACACATATACACACACACACACACACACACTTCTACTCTTTTCTGCTTCGTAGAGGAGAGGCTGACGCACCCAAACTGTCAGTGAATGTGAAATGCTCCCAACTTGAACTTGGATCAGTAGGCTAAGGACATCATGTGAAAGTTGACTATTTGAGTGGGAAGAAGAGAGTGTGTGTGTGTGTGTTTGTGTGTGTGTGATCACATACTTTGCCTTTTTATAAGGGGTGAGTGTGTCCGTATCTCTTTGTTTTGTCATTTGACTCACTCCCTTAAATACATTTCTGTTCCATCCTTTTAACAAAGTGACCACATCTGGCGCACTTTTGAGATTAATATTCAAGCTATGTGGCCGTCTGCCTAACTTAATTACTCATGTGGCATCTGCGTACTGCAGTTTGCACTACAAGGCTAAACAGCGCTACCCAGAGTGTACAAATTATCTCTCAAACTTCTTTCTCCCAAACACAATTTGTCAGGGATACAGTCTCTAACAGACAAATACTGCTTTTGACTTCATATAATAAATGTTCCCTGTCAAGTCCCAGTTAGCCCTATACTGTGGGAAACTAGTACATCTGTTTTATACTGATTCTCCAGAGCTGAAGTTAAAAGTTAAATATCAGAAAGATACAAAGATACAAATATTTTTGTTGTGATAACGTTCAGACAGAAAACAGCCCTATGATTATAAATTAGGGATGAGCGAGTACAGCATTATCTGTATCTGTATCTGTTTGCCACATGAATTATCTGTATCTGTACTCGGACTGGGCGGGCCTTAACCCGGATGTGGGTCGGGTTGTCTTGAAATGGGCGGGGCTTTAGCCGGTATGTTACTTTAAGCATGCAATTGATATGGGTTGTTCAGAAATTGTTATATTTATTGCTGATTAGAAAACTATTTCCATGACAGCATCAGCATTGAGCTTCAGATCAGTGGTGTTGTCATGGTAACAAACTAACTATATACAGAACAAGTTTTGCAACAATGAATACAACACATGTGGTTGCAATTATGAAGTAAAATGTAACGAACAAGAGTTTTCATACTCAATAATATAACTTTCTTTTTTTAACTTTTTATTTTTTATGATTTTATGATTCTTTTGGTTCTTTTTTTTTTTTTTATTTCCACACCAGGTATGTGTGTATGTGTGTGTGCGCGCGTGTGAGTAAGAGAGAGACACAGAGAGAAAGAGAGAAAGAGAGAGAGAGAGAGAGAGAGAGAGAGAAAAGAGAGAGAGGGTCGTATTCTACCACGCAGAGACGCACGTCTGAAACCCCACGTTACCAGAAATCTACTGGTTAAGGAAGTACTACAAACCGAAGTAAAAAAACCAACCTGAAGCTGAAGAAACCCTAAACGTTAACGGAAAACACCCGCGGACCTGAGTGACTGAGGTAGAGGGAGAGAGAGCTGTTCACTTCTCAGTGTTCTGCGTGTGAGTGAGCACAGCGTGTGTGTGTGTGTATGTGTGTGTGTGTGTGTGTGACAGACATGACACAGACACGGTCCGCTACCCAATCAGGATTTGTATTCAATCCAAGCACAGATATTGACTCGTATTACTCGTATAATACTTGTATTCGGCAAAAGTGCTTTATCCGTACCGGATACTCGTTTCAGCCAAGTATCCGGCTCATCTCTATTAAAAATGATTCTAAGGATCTGTGTTGAGGGTGTTTTACGTATGGTTGAGACAGTAAAATAGGATTCTGCTGGTTTGGGTAATAGATCTGTTAACTTGAAGGCTTAAAAAATGCCAAAGAAAGGATTTTACTCTCGAAAGTTATCATGTCAGCAAATGTTTTTATATTTCACCAACAGGTAAACATTAGAACTACGTCGGTGTCCTTGTAACCCAGTGATTAACCCTGCTGGCGTCTGTGCTGTGTTCCGGCTGCGCAGCTGTTTTGTTCCTTCCTCCCCCACGTGCCGTATCACACTGGGAGTGTCTCAGAAGCGCAGCGTCTTGCTTCCCGACTCGCCGATTTTATTGTCTCTACAAGTACATTACACGACAATTAGCTAGTATCTTCCTTCCACTCCGAGCACTCCTGTTATTTAATTCCATGCTTTCTCTTTCCGGGGGCCTGTTGCACAAAAGTAGAATACAGATATCCAGGATAAGTGTCAGACTTGATCCCGACGTCATGCACATGTGGGCAGCAATAACCTCACAAGATCAATGCGGCTGCAAGTTTGAGACACAGACAGCGCAGTTGTTTTTCACTGACTGCAAGACCCTGGCGGACCCAGGGCATGCTGGGAAACACTGGCCTCTCAGCTGATTTAACAGGTGATAGGTTCGGAATCGACTCAAAATGAAGACATTTTATATAAACTTTTTATTGTTTTTGGATCGGAGGGTTTTTAACTGCTATTTGTCTGATATAAAGGCTTATTCTGCACAGAACACATGTTGTGTGGTTTATGTTACGTTTAGAAGTCAGAGAGACTCCGTTCAGATTACGGATCATCTACAGTCAGTTGTTTATTAACATCAGCAACAGATCACATGTAGAGCATTTTGACAGCTACTCTGTAATAATCAAAACAACTGGAGACAAACTGATATATGGGTCTGATAACATTTTAGTCACTGCCCCCAGCTGCTGCCGCCTGCTCTTCTCCACTTTACAGGCAAGGCATAGTTCATCTCGAACAAGCCTAGTCACACATGTGCAGTGCAAGATTGTGCAGCAGCAGGTTGACTCCTCAGATTGCAGTTTAGTTATTTGGTGTGTGTGCATCTAATGGTGAGTTGACACCAGTAACTATATGTATATTTCTAGCTTTAAAGTTACATTTGTTAGAGGCACCGCTTTAAGTTTATTTGGCTTATTGGCTAAAGTGTGCTAATTTGTTAGTACTAATGTTTATGTTAGGACATGGCAGTTTGCTTTATATGCTAGCTTTCTTATTTATTTCATTGTTAGCTACCTTAGCCTCAGGCTGTTTATTAGCTTAACAGGTCAGGGTGTAATGTTAGCTACGCTAATTAAATGTTTTCATAGGACATTGAATTTTCTCACAACAACCACATACAACAAACCGTTTCCAACGTGCTTGTGTTGCATGAAAAATAGGCGGCGCCGCATCAATGCTATTTCTAGCATGCACATGTTTTCGGTGCGGCTCGAGCCACGACTGAGACGTACGTGTCACGCAGGCAGTGTGCAAGCTCTAACCTGTTAACATGGGTGCCGAAATAAAAATGGAACCCATCACATCTAAGACACATCACATCGCCCCTGGTTGCATGCTGTCCCCCTCTCTCACCTTATGTTACCTGCCTGTCTCTACGGTTGTTTTCTATAAAGGCTAAAATTTGTGTTTTTCAGAGCCTGCTGCTACTGCATCAATAGTGTGGCCCCATTGAAATGACTGAGGGAGCTGCTTTTTCTCATGCAGGGCTATAGTCTATACCTGGTCAGTTTACATCAATTTGTTGAGTTTTGGATTTGATTATTTTGTTAGTACGCACCACTGTGTGTAATAATTTTTCTTTCATACCGTTGCCCTGCTGCCAATATAACAATCCTTTCCCTGTGACTGTCATGCACAACCACCAGTTGAAGACTAGCTGTGTTATCCCGAATGTATTTACATTTTCACATTTACATGACGTTTAAGAAACCATTTTGCAGCAGAAATTTGACAATAACCTGATTCCTGACATGTAAATTCATGTAAATTTATTGTGATGAAAAAATTCTGATTGATGATAAGTAAACAGACGTTACTGTCGTATGAAAGCAGAAACGGGAATGCTCTGGATTCTTACATTGTGAATATCTGATATCTATCTAATTAATATTAGATGACGCATACATTCAGTTTCACCACTGAAACGAACATAAGTACTCATCAAGTAAAAAGGCAACATTAAACCTTTTTCTAATACAAATCTAATTTTATGGCGATGTTTTACAATCCTGGACAATTGTTTTGATACTAGTGCAGTCATTTAGATTGATTCCTCACCCAGCACTAAGACAATATTCTGTTTTGCCAAGAGACAGACATCTGGGGGAAGTCAGACTGGAAATGACAAGTGCAACATGTTCACTGGTCCTCTGATGTCTAGTCAGTTGTTGCATCTCTTTCTGCTTTGGGCTGTGGATGTCTGAGGCTGTTTACTCTGTGCCCAGTCAGTGTTGGCTGCCTCTCAGTGAACAACAGCTGGTTCAGAAACCTCCGCATGGCGGTGGGGTTGCCATCCAGGCTCAGAGGTTCTGTTAGAGATAGTAAGCTGAAGTGAAACAGAAACAAATATGTACAATATTTTACAGCCAAGTATGCTTTATTCATGTTACCATTATAATGAAGGTGTAGTTGTTAAGTTTTAAACATTTGTCTATTCTCAAGCTTGCTTGGGGTCTTGTAAAAAATCCTTGTCACTCCTCCATGATGTTTTTAACTTCGCTGCTCAGCAGTGTGTGTAACATGGAAAATGCCAGTCTTAGTCTCAGTTTTACTTTTCTGCAACAGGTTTATAAGTGAAAACACCAACACTGTTCTGCAGAAAAATAATTGCTTCTCAAAACATCATCATAGGTTGCCAGATGATATCTTACTAATTTGCATAGATTTATTTTCCGCAGAATGCAAGAGGCTAAACTTTGCATGGGAAGCACTGTGATCATCAGATCTTTTTGGAGCAAATATCAGCAGTACCAGCTGGTCACCAAATACTTTGGTCAGGAAAATCCACTACACTTGAGTGGTTACATGGCATGTTTGTTTCTATATTTGATAAATTATGCACCAGGATGTTTGCAGATTAGTTGGCGTAGAAAATCAAGACAGAATTTGACCTTATACCAAGATCATTGACAATTTATTCTAAATTCCCATTAAGATTTAAGGAATTTATGGTATGTGGATTTTACATTTATAACTGTCAACACCTAATGAAGAGTAACTGCTGAAACAAGTCCAAGTCCTCTAAACCAGTCACCGCATTTTTAATTAAAGCTGGTTTGCCTTTTTACTCCTATTATTTCCTTCTTCCAAAAACTGTTGTAAAGAACACCAAGAGCAAATGTCAGAAGTTGAGTTTTTTAATAAAATGTGTGTCACTGACTACCAGTTTGTGACCAGTAGGCTACCGACAATGTTATCTACAGACATCTATCATAACAACCATCCAGCAGTTGTTGGAATAGTTCAGTCTGGATCAAAAAGGTGGAGTGATGGTCAAACAGCATTGCCATCCCTAGAGTCATGCTGCTAGTGCTAAAACGTGAACAACTCTGTACCCACAGTCGGGAGCAAAGGTGCATCCATTTTATTCTCTCCCTCATTCCTCTGACATTCACACAGTTGGTCTTCATGTTGTTGGAAAATATATCTTCTGTGTATTATACTCATCTGAGAACAGAGAACAAACTTTGAACATGTTACTGATGTTTTCAGTCCAACCAAATCAAACACACAAAAACATTTTCTCACGGACCTTCTGGATTCATCTAGATCTGAAATCATGAATAAAAATGTGCTTATATGCCCCTACGGTTATGCCGTCACATGCTACCGTTCTCACTAGGACCAATAGGATTGGAGTAGTTTTCATTCGCATTCAGCCCTGTAATGTCTAAAGGCGTTCCCATAGTGTCGTAACCGACGCAGTGTCTCGTTCCCCTATCTCGGGGAACAAGGGTTACATACGTAACCCGAGACGTTTTGTCTCACTCCCTCCTGTCTATCCTCTCTATATTTTTTGGTCCTGGGACACAATCCCAGTCTCAGTGTATTGTTTGTAATTGTTTGTCACTGTTTGTAATTTCTAAATGTGTATAAATAAAATAAAAACAATTTGATCACAAAAAAGTTAATACATTTAAACAATAAATCCAAAATAGTAGGTGCGCATTTACACATTTTATTTGCATATGTTTATGACTGGATGCTTCTCTGAAGTGTGATATTTAAATTATCATTATGTGTGGCCGGAGTTTGTTAAACTAGCAACATTTCTGCATTTTAATTGGAAAATTACTGTTGTGGTTTGGGGTTTTGTTTGAGTGAATTTTCCTCTTTCTTTGGCCTCCTTGTGTGTTTGTCTTTGTTTCCTCCCTGGTCTTATGTCGCTGGTCCTGTCTTGTGTTCCCCGGTGTCTGTTTGTTCTACTTCCTGTTTTATTTTGATAGTCTCGCTTCCTGCCTTGTCTTGTCTTGTTTAGCTTTACTTTGTTTGTCTGATTGTCCAGTCCCGCCCTAATGTGATTCACATGTCTCACCTGTTCCCCATTGCCTCATTACCTCTTGTATTTAACCCCAGTGTTTCCTTTGTCTCTTGTCGGATCATTCCTGTTCGTCCAGTTCGTCTTTCCTGCAAGCATTCCTATTCATCGTGTTCCAGCCGATGTTCCTGTTATCCTCCCTGTGTTTCGTCCAGTGACTTTCGCCTTTTTGGACTTTTTCCTCCTGTGTGCCGGTTTGCCTTTTTTCTTTTTCTCCCTTGTTTTTGGATTGTGCAAAATAAACCTTGTGTTACCGGCTCCTTCTGGCTCCCCGTCTCTGCATTTGGGTCCTCATTCCTGCCTCACCTATGACAATTACTTTTATTTTATTTAGTAACTGTCAGTCTTGTTGTTTGTGAAATAATTCAATCATTAAATTCCTATTCATCAATTGAATTCATAAATCAGTAAAGATAGTCATTATAAAAAGAATGGGGTAACGGAGATAATGGAGAGAGACAATGAGAGAAAGTAGAGGAGGCCAGAGAGAGTAAAACTGATTTGTTTCTATCATGATAAATTAGATTTTTGTTCAAGCAGAGACACCACTGAAATAACATAATAATGACACTTTAATGTTTAACATTTTTTTCTTGATAGCCCAATTATTTAGTGATCACTTCAGTTGAAACAGGCCTGTTAATGATAGATTATAAAAATAATTTCAGTTTATATTGGGTTTTTTTAGTCAATGTTTAAACAAACAAGGCAAATACGTTGTTTAATTTGTAGTGAGCTCAATGCACCGCATCTTACAAAAACAGAAGCAAATGAATAACATATTTACACCACTTTGACAACTTATATGTGTTGTCAACTTGCCTAGCTGGTAGCATGGTACGCCCTCATACTCTGCTTCTGACTGGGTAGTAGTCCTTACCTACTGTAGGTAGTGTGCATGTGTGACTCCCAACAAAGGAATGGAATTGAAGTGAGATACCCTCACTCTGTAGCTAAAACAGAGAGCTCAAGATACCGGGTGAAAAGAGGAGCTGCAGTAATGTGCAGTATAATAAAAAAAAATTGTCAATTTTTTTAATTAAACATGTAAACTTTTTCTGATATAACTTTGAAATACAATTATGAACTTGATTGAATAATGTTAGACGCCTACTTTACATTGTTGATGCAGAAGAGGACAGTAAGACTCCAATGTCACTTCTCTCTCTTGCTGCAATAAAAACCCTTGACAGACTTGAGTGGTCATTTCTATGGTCAGTCTTAGAGGTGATGGGCTTTGGTAACCCTTTATTTGGTATGATTAAAGTTATGTATTCTAACCCCTCAGCCCGAGTCTTAACCGGACACACCTCCTTCTCTTTGTTTCCAGTTTCTAGATCTTCACGCCAAGGTTGCCCCTTTAGTCCCGCACTATTTGTCCTCTCTTTAGAGCCTCTGGCTCAAACTATTCGTCAATTGATTATGGTGTCACCAATATATATGCATTTGTAATACACAGCATCACCTCTCACTATTTGCAGACAATGTTTTTTTTTTTTTTTTAGAAAACCCCTCTCATGTTCTATCACTATGCGAGGAGTATGGAAGCTTATCAAGCTTTAAAATTAAATGGTCAACGTCTGCATTATGTCATTTTGAATGACTTTCAATTCGATCATCCCTGCTAACATCTCCATTGTTAAGCAGTTTAAATATTTAGGCATTAAGGTTTTCCCTTGCTTAAACTGGATTGTTAAGCATAACTATTCTGCTGCTCTGAACAACGTTTTTGAAGGATATGGATGGATGGATATGGGTCTATTCAAGCCCGTATCTCTGTGGTTAAAATAAATGCTTTACACAGTATTAATTTTGTGAGCTCTACCTCTTTCCCCTCCTTCTGGTTATTGGCATAAATTATGATCAGCAGGATCTAAATTTATCTGGAAAGGAAAACGGCTGTGACTTAAGAAGTCTACTCTACAGAGGAGGAAATGCTCCTCCATCCACGTTCTACTTTTTTCTTTTACTTTCAATTAAGATCAGCGCTCAAGACATACTGTGTCCCTTGGCAGAGGTCTCTGCCCATCTATCCTATCCAGAAGTTATTTACTGTACAGCCTAAAACCTATGGTATGGTATCGAGGCTTTATCAGTTCTTGTCTGTCCGCTTTGGCCTTCCAATTGAGATCCATGCTGTAGACCTGTCCTACAGCCTTCTTGCTTCTATCTGTGCGTGTTTAGTCCATTTTGTCTTATGTCAATGCCACTTGTTTGTGTGTTTGTCGTTGTCTGTTTCTGTATGTCTTGTTTGTGAGCTGCAGACATCGTTCTTGTTGTTGTGTTTTTCCTTCCCATTTATTTCCTTCCCGTAGTTCCCATTTGTTTTGGTGTGAAACATTTGATCACAAGGAAGGATGTGTATGTGTAGTGTACTTTTTTCTGTATATTGTCATCTAGGCCAATGTTTATGCTTATCTTTTTGTTCAAATTAATAAAAATTTGATCTCCAAAAAAAGTAATGAACACAGTAATAATTATTTAAAGGCTAACACACTGTATCTCCAGAAATGTAGAAATCATACAAATGCAGTTTAAAAACTGAAATACAAAATAGCACATCCATGCATTAAAGTTGTGATACACCTATCATTGTCCTGTGGTATTCATATAAAAAAACATTCTTGTCACATATTCTGTACTCTATTCTCCCACCTTACTGCGTATCTGGATGACTACTTTGAAATGCATGTAACCTGAAGCCTTGAAATGTATGTAGGGCTGAGACTTCTCATCAGCACACTGTCTTGTCTATGTATATAATTTGATAGGAAGCTGGTACATATCTTAACAAGCTGAAATAACATTTAAACATTCCTAGGGTTTGATGTTGCTGTTTGAAAGAATACTCCCCTAAAAAATCACAAACATATATTTTGGTTGAGCATATTTTGTCTGGATAATAGTGGTTTAGCTATGGGTGGTTGACAGGGCCCATCTCTTACAATGACAGGTTGTGGATAGGTGTTGATGCCCTTTTGCAATAAAAAAGCACTTCATAGGATGCTGAAAATATCTGCAAACATTTTAAAATAAAATTTAAGTATTAAAACACGCCATTTACCAGCTATCTAGTTAAAGTGAGTACACACAATTTGCTAACAACCTGTGCAATAATGAATGCAGTGCCATCGTTCATCCTTGTTATCTTGTCTTTATGAGAATTGTAAGGTTTAAAGTTAGGCTACTTATTATAAATATAGTATCTAAGTATACACCATCAAGAATAAGAGTCTACAGCCATGCTACTGTGAGGCTATACTGAGGCACAACTTTGTGCTTAAAGCTTTAGTGCATAACATTTTGATAATAAAGTGCTTATATTATGCTCAGGTTTTATTATTGTATTAGAGGTTATATTAGAATAGGTTTACATAGTTTAATTAAAAAAAACACCATATTTTTGTTGTACAGCACATTGCTGTACAGCCTTTACTTCCTTTCTGTTGGAGATGGTCAGTCCCTTTGGGGTGGAATTTGGGCTTTTTCACTTTGTAAACCTATTTTATGCACAAAAAAACATATATAACACAATAAAGGAAAGGCAAAAAGCACAATATGAGCGCTTCAATAAACATTTGTTACATTCAAGCCATTACCAAATGAGTTGTTACAAAGCTAATTAAGACTTATCAGCGCCACACAACTCAGTCTGTATTTCTCAGTATGTTGAGGAGATCCAGTGAGTTTCCCGCCCAGAAACTTAAGTGAAGATAATTACCTCTTCTGAAATGTCTGTTTTTTTTTTAATCCTCCTGTCCTCTTTAGCTGCTAGCAACTGCATGGAGGAGGGGTGGGGGCACGACCACCTTAAGGCTTGTATCATGTGGACGTGCCGACAATGTTGTCATCACTTAGAATTTCTCATGTGGGCGACTGAAACTACGCACTATACCTTTAATGCTAACGTCAGAATGCAAACATGCGCACGATGACAACGCTAACATGTTTATGTAAGTATATTTCTATCAGAGCTTTTGGTCATAAACCAAGGTATTTGGTTATATATATATATATATATATATATATATATATATATATATATATATATATATATATATATATATGCATGCATATGTGTACTAAATTCCATGGCAATCCATTAAACAGTTGTTGAAACATTTACTTAAAACCAAAAATATGAACCTCATGGTGGTTTGAAAGGAAGAGAGGTCAAGGGATCACAAAAGTTATTAAAATCCATCCTTTGGGAACCTTGAATGTTTGTATTTCACCGACATTGCAATCCCTACAGCCATGCCACTAAAAATAACCTCTCAATAGTTGTTCTCACTCTTTTCAAAAGCTTCAAATCAAAGGGAGCAATGTTTTACAGTGCATTCATGACAATTATCAATACACTACATATGAATGTAATACACAATGGTTTCTCTGCATCCAGATGGGTTAACTTCCTATTTTTTTAACACTGATAATCTAAAGTATAAGAAACTGGCTCAATGTGACAAGAGGTTATGAATAAGATTTACAGATTGTTACAGTCCAGTACGTTTATGAAAGAATGTGTTTGAGGAATAATATTTAGTCAGCAAAGTGATGGATCTCTAAGGTCTGTTTCTTTTTATTTTAACCAGATGGTCACACAAGCTGCCGCTCCAGAAAATATCCCCAAAGAAGCAACCGTCTGTATCACAGTCTTATCAGACATCTTCCAAAACAGTGTGTGTGTTTCTTCCATTTGGATAGTTAACTCTACTGCTTCCTCTGCACTTGAGACCCATGCTTTAGAAATAGCATCGTCATTAATTGGTGGCTGCAGGGGAAATAGTGTATCAAGACGCATACGGTGTGGGTGCACAACAACGTGTTGGCATGCAGAGAACATTATTCCCAGGCTTGCTGGGGGTAAAAGAATATCCTAATACAAACATTCAACACAAAACAAGCAAGAGAGAAAAATGCATTATAGACATATTTGAAGAGACAGACATAGTGAGGGAGAAAACAAATGGAAAGAAATAGAGAAATATTGGGATTCTGCCCGCTCCTCGAGTTATGTCTGGTATCCGATGAGAGAAAGATTCTCTGCGGCACAGGGCATAAAACTTTCATAGCTCTGTCTGTGTTTCTCTTGGATTATTTATCAAATAGTGAGGGGTTGTTTATCACACAGCTAATACTGCTCTGCTCAGGTAGAATCCCGGCAACTTCAAATACATTGGGCCTCATAATAAATATTAATCTGTTTTCCAGCGACATGAAGGGAGAAAAATGGATGTGCCACATTCATTTTGAAGTTTGGAATAAGGTGGATGCTATGCAACTCAACTAGAGAGTTCTTCCACTGATGTTGTCTGGAAAAACATATGTGACATAAATGATTTAATGACAATATTATAAGGGATGGATATAGTACAGCGTTGTGCTTTACCCAAGCTAAAAGATAACAGAGTCAGTACGAAAAAAAAAAAAAATACTAAGCAAAACAGTACAGGGCTGCCAAAACAACAGACTGTCCCACAGAAACCAAGAGCTACTTTTATTAAAAGCAGTGTCTGTTGAGGTAATCGTAGGCCATTGGTAATTGACCTTTTTGAGCTCTGAGGGCATTATTTTGGCTTCACAAAAAAGACATTATCTCATCCTAATTAATCTCATTATATGCTATGCTCAGGTCACTGATGGCTGAATGTTGGAAAGAGGGCAGTGCATCAACGGCCCCTGCACCACTGACTTGTCAGGGCCACATTGTTTGGCACGCCATACTGTACACCACAAAAATGATAATGAGATATGATTAGTTATGTTTTTGTAGATGCAGAGTATTAAAAATATCAGTTTAAACAAGTGATTGGCTTATTATCTTTTATTTTTTTTAGTCCAAATTATACATTAAGTGAAATTAGTGTGACCGCATTTTGGTCCTGCAGTTGAAGCGTTTTACAGCCGTGATACTGCCCAGCAGAAATCATCCTAGTCTTTGTCCTACTGGCATGCAAATGCATTAATATTGACTGCTGAGGTAGCTAGGTTCACTTAAAGTTGCTAGTAGAGTCCATGGTAGAACTTCAGACATTAACACAAAGTAATGAATACATGTGGCAGAGCACCTTTAAGATGAAATAAGTGTAAAATGTATGGTTGTGTTCAAAATAATAGCAGTCCAACATCTCTAACCTCATAAATCCTATATTTTGGAAGTGATATTTCTACAAAGCAAATAATTTACTAGTAAGTGTTGTTGTTGTAGAGTCAAATAAAACCAACAGACTCAACAGTCATGACATGCATGCTGCTCATTCTGTGCAATTGAATCTGTAATTGAAAGGGGCATGTTCAAAATAATAACAGTGTTGTGTTCAATTAGTGAGGTAAAGAAACAGGTGTCAATTATGGCCCATATTGGGGCGGCCTCTGGCTCACCCTGGCTGGCTGAGTCCTGCAGCGGTGCGGGTTTGAATACGACCTGCTGCCCTTTGCTGTCATCCCCCATCTCTCTCCCCCTTTCATGCCTATCCACTGTCTCTTTGTAATAAAGGGAAAAGCCCCCAAAAAATAAGCTTAAAAAAAATTAAAAATTATGGCCCATAGTTAACGAAGGAAAGAAGCAAATGTTGTGCATGTTGGTTACAGTGCATTTCACACTGAAATTCTTAGAAAAATGGATTGTTCCAGGCATTGCTCTGAGGAACAGCAGACTTTGATTAAATAGTTGATTGGAGAGGGGAAAACATATAAAGAAGTGCAGAAAATAGGCTGCTCAGCCAAAATGATTTCACATATCCTTGAAATGGCATCTAAAGCCTGAACAACGTGGGAAAAAAACGGTCAACTGCCATTCCAATGGATTGAAGAATAGCCAAAATGGCAAAGGCTCTATCAATCATCAGCTCCAGGAAAATCAAAGAAGACTTAAAGTTACCTGTGAGTACTGTTACAATCAGAAGAAGACTATGTGAAGCAAAGCTATCAGCTAGAAGCCCCCCCACAAAGTCCCATTACTGAATAGGTTGCAATTTGCCAAAAGACACATTGAGGAGAAATGGTGCAACATTCTGTGGACTGATGAGAGAAAAATTGATCTTTTTGGGACTAGGGGCCGCAGACAGTTTGTCCGACAACCCACATGCACTGAATTTAAGCCACAACACACTGTGAAGACAGTGAAGCCTGTTGGTGCAAACATCATGTTATGGGTATGTTCCTCATACTGTGGTGTTGGGCCTATTTATCGTGTATAAGGGATCAGTTTGCAATATATCAAAATAGTTGAAGAGGTCATGTTGCCTCATGCTGAAGAGGTAATGCCTTTGAAATGGGTCTTTCAACAAGACAATGACCCGAAACACACCAGGAAGTGAGCAAAGTCTTGGTTCCAGATGAACAAGATTAATGTTACAGAGTGGCCAGCCCAATCGGCCCTCAATCCCATAGAACACTTGCAGGGTGACATAGAAAAATGTTGTTTCTGAGGCAAAACCAAGGTGGCAGATGTGAAGCAGTTCTCAGAAATAATGGTTTTGCAACTAAATATTAGTGCAGTGATTCAAAGTAAAGCAAACCCTTAAGACATTTTTCAGTTTGTACAGTAAATGTTTGAGTTTGTAAAGAAAAATGCAAATATTGCTATTTTTTTGACCAGCCTAATATTCCTTTTTCTTAAATTTCTGTAAAGGTACAACACAAACACAAATTGAATGTGCAGTGTTCCCAATGCATTGAAATTATAGAATTAAAAGCTATTCTAAGGATTATGAGAATTAATCACTTTTTTAAACAACTGTATCTCTTTCCTCATCAAACATTTGTAAATCATTTTTTCAACCTGTCCATGTTTACTTGCTCACAGTCTTTTTCTTCCCTGACATTAACACAAACTAAATTAGAAACAGATGGGTTTGCTGTGTGTGTTGAACCTGAATTCTTTATTATGAACGAGAGGAGGCTATAACAGAATACAGATAACCCAAGAGGTAGTCGATATATTTATGAGTTTTCCTCACATGACCCGAGGGTGCACGTGGACAGATGTTATTTTTTTAAGCATGTAAACACCTGAGCAAGGAGAGTAGGCGTCACATTTACTGCATGTATTGTTGCTTTACCACTGTATCTCTCTTAAGAGCTAATACAAGACAGGTGGTCAGATGGTTATATTATTTTTACTGAATCTAATGAAAAGGCCAAAACTGACAAATTATTGATCATATTAACATGTTTTTTTCCATGTAGCCAATGTCTGATAGAAATTATTCTGCCTTTTCAAAGATCTACATTATTGTTCTAAAACTATTAACAACACATTACTGTTGCATTTTGGTAACATTCCTTTATTATGACAAGCATTACAGCTCAGCAAAACTTACCATGGAAGCAGCTGTGGCTCAGGAGGTAGAGTAGGTCGTCCTTTAAGCTTAAGTTTGGCAGTTCAATCCTCCAGTCTGCATATCAAAGTGTCCTTGAGCAAGACCCCAAACCTCAGTTTATACAATTTGCCTCTTATTCACATACACATTCATACACCAATGGTGTTGCCCTGTCCACAAATTGTAAAGCACTTTATCTGGAAAGGTAGAAAGGCGCTCTGTTGGGGTATGACAAGACGTTACACAATATTGGGTTCATGTCTTGCTTTGCCCGACCTTACTCCACAGCACTGCGGAGGAGGGTCTGGCTACTCCACACTGCATTTCGGGATGGGAGAAAAATGTGTTCTGGTTTATTGGCATTTCTTTAAACAATCCTCATGGTTGGTGCTAAGTGCCGGTCAGAGCCACGTTGTTGCTGCAGAATAGCCTCGGTAAGGAACTTGTTTTGGTGGAACATGTATGTTAAAAGTTGTTTTAGTTGTGCAACAGAAAACTCAGATTGGACAGATAGTCTCTTTAGCTTTCTTGATTTACCCTGCAGAGATCTTAGGCGCACTTAACTGATAGTACTCCTAAATCGCATGGAGTTTAAAATTCTAAAACAATGAATGAGAAAGATAATGGACAAAAGAGCCGAAAAGAGGGACATCTGGAGGAATTTCCAACTGCAGTGGAGAAATCCAGGAAGTGGAACGTCATGGATCTACTGTAGATAGGTTCATGATAACGCGACGAGATTTTAACACTATTTTAAAGAACTTCAAAGACAAAATATGACTGGACTGGTATTAAGTCACAAAATAAAAAATGAGCACTGTGAAAGGTTTTGCCCTAGCTTAGTGTAAATGACTGGCTTCTCTCCTGTATAACTAACCTCTTCAGACCTACTAACTGCGGTATGCACCGGGAATGATTTAAAAGTGGCGGGTAGGGTTGGGTACCATTCATTTTTACTGGTACCCGAAATTTGGTCCCAGTACCCAGCGGTACCTTTTTCCAGTACTTTCCCTCTGTAATGACAAAAACAATTCAGTTGTATAAATAATTCCAAACCTATTTATCCTATTTACTTAGAACATGTTATTTATTTAGAACATTTTACACACCACACAAAATAAATCAAATAATTATTCATTCCCTACACTGTAACTTGTATTCTTGTATTTATATTCTATTTTAGCCTGTTTTTATTTCCATGAACGTTTTTAATTGCTCTTTAATTTTTCACATAAAGCACTTTGACTTGCCTTGTTGCTGAAATGTGCTAGAGAAACAAAGTTGTCTTGCCTTGGCTTAGAACCCCCAGCCTTTCAGTCTGTCACCAGGGCATAGTGAACACTTTTGTTAGAGAACACTGTTGTGCCTGTCTGTCTTGGAAGTGTAATGTTAACTGCACTGTGAGCTCGTCATTATATTATATTGCAGCAAATGTTTTAAAGTTTTAAAAACCGTAAACACATCTGCGACTGCTTTACTGGCATTGTCGTGACTCACTGTGACTTAACAAGCTGCTTGTGCTTCATGCTCTTAAGTACGGAAAAGCAGATAAAGCTGTTTTCACACATACAGGCAATTCAGGCAATTCACTTCTTGTTTTGTTGCCTTAAAAGTTCAATTCATTTTGACTTACGGGCTGGCTACAATGCACACGTAACAAATAGGGAACAGCCGTTCCAGCACTATTCTTTGACTTTAATCAATGAAACTGGCTACATCGGGCAGAGAGCAACGTGTAAGTGGTGCGTGCTCCGCGAATATCCGCTCTACAAGTGTAAAAATAGGACAGTCTTCTGTTACCGTTTACACAGAAATGGATCATAAAGTGTCATTTCTTTTACTTTAACCTACCGATATACAGGAAATGAATTTATGACTGTATTGTCATAAAGTTTGTATTATTGGCTGTTTCATTTTGAGAGTTTCTCAAAAAATCCTAGGGGAAACACTACCCCTAGTACCAGTACTTGATAGCAGGATAGTTTACATTGTTTGTTCATAATAATAAAAAGATTTAATGCCAGTAATATCCTTTAACCCCTTCCTCTCAATACATCTGTTGTAGCTAACTGCCGTTTTCTGTCCAGCAGTTGAAAACACACAAACTTCAGCCTTCAGAGATATGCTATTTGGTTTAAGATGATTCATTGACTCTTGTTAACCAGCTATATTTACTACACACAGGGAATTTGAAACTACAGTGTCATTAAGCCATTTTGCATGTTGTCAGACAACCACAGTTCTGTTTACTCTACTCCCACTTGGGGAATATTTTTCTTAGTTTAATGTGAGATGGCTTTCAAACCGGGCCGGGAGGTTGCTCTTAAATGCAGACATTATGCTGAAGTCCAATGTATTTGCTTCAATAGAAAAGGTCAATCTCCCACATTTAGGTACCACATTTGAGAAAATGCTTTTCACATTCTTTCAACAGCTCACAAAAAAATTGTTTTTAAAGTTTGGATATTTTTATGCAGGCAGTCAGATTTAAGATTATCTACTGTAGGTGGACCAACGAATAGTTTTGGTAAGAAGTGAAGAATACATAATTTAACAGTAAAGCACTTATGCAGCTTTACCAATATGAAATAACATTGTGTAACGTCTGTACTCTCACAGCAAAGGCCCGTTTGCTTCATGAAATATTCAACATTTTTTAAGCAACAGTGTTTCCTAATATAATGCCAGTAATGAAATGCAGTTTTCTTTTCACCACTGTTTAAGACAGTAGGTTTAGGTTTCTTTTAGTCCCAAAGGTGTACAGGAAAAAAGTTATTTTTCTCCCATGTTGTTGTTATATATTGTTATTATTATTGTATGTCATCATCACATTGTGTTTACTTTTAGTCTTTTTCAGTTCATGACTCATTTATTTGACTTGTGAGGGCAGGTGAGTGTATTGGGATGGGTAGTCCAGATGGAAATATCTCAACTATTGGGTGGAGTGAACATACAATTTTGGACAGGCAAATATGGTCCCCAGAGGCAGAACCCAAAGAACGGTGACCCCCCTGGCTCATTTTGCGCCATCACCAGGTCTACATTTTAATTTGCCCAATATTTTGGTTTATGACCAAATATCTACAAACTGTTGAAATTCACAGCAGCCACAATTGCACTCTTTAGTGATAATTTGCTGACTTTTGCATGCTAACAGGCTAAAGTTAGATGGTAAAGATATTTTCTAAACATTAGCTTGTTGGTATTGTCATTGTATATTCTCAAGGAGCTGCTTGCATGGCTGCCGACTCTTAATATATCTATTTTTTACCTACCTTTTTTTAACTACCTTCTTTATTATCCTCACTCAAATGTGAACCGTTTTGTGTTTATTTGGTCACCATTTCATAAGATTTGTTGAAATTGGAGCACAAGCAGATATTACCAATAATGTATCAAGGCAGGATAAAAACCGTTTTGATGAAAATTGCTCTGGTAGAGACCACCAGCGACTCGTGTCTGTGTAAAAATGCCCAGTAAAAATGCTCTGTGTATTTACCAAGTGTGTTTACCTTCTCCTTCCACTGGAACAGCTAATAAAAGTAATGCATGTTTAATTATTGCACTCTGAACAGCATGAAGGCCAAGTCTCTGACTCAAAGACAGGTTTTTTGTTTTTTGCTTGATGTTGTTTGTAAAACTGACAAATGTGCCTAGTATGAAAACCTTTTGGATTTGGTCTGGGGAAAAAAAGAAAAACTTCAATATTTTGGGAAATGTGATCAAATAAAGTTTGTTAGTTTTATGGGGGAAAATCATATTTCCCTGCACTACACCTTGAAAACACAGAACAGAGTTATTTTCTTCTCTGTTCCTCTGGATGGAAACAAACTGGTTTGTGGTTCTATTCTACATGAATTTGCGAGATCTCGTGGGTCCTCGTGACTTCAATTGTCAGTCATGTCTGCAGCCATTCCGCAACAAATCCGGACCTGGTGGGTGTTGACGGACGGCGGAGCACGGAGCCAACACACAGCGGAACCAATCCGCAGCCGTTCCAGATCCTGTGGAATTTGGGGGTTAGCCATCTGCTGGCTGTAGCTTCATATGTACCGTACAGACATGATATCAGTCCTCTCAGCTACCACAGCAATTAAGGGTATTTGCCAAAATGATGAACTGTTCCTTTCAAGACATGTAGTTGAGATAATTTGTTTCCTAATTAAAGCTCCCCATCTGCTATTGTTGTAGTTTAAAGGGTAACTCATTACAATGTCTATAGATGGCTTTGTAGGTAACAGATGGGCCTTAAAACATCTTAACACCAAAAAAAGATTGTCTGTTGCTAAAGTTGCTAAATTTGGTAAAATCCTGTTAATGTCATCAAACTTTGAAGTGTTGGGGGCAAAAAAGGCAAAGAGCTTCCCTCGGGACGAGAAAGCCAAAAGCCCCACATGCAGTTTAAGGTATAATGGCCCAATTAATGGATAATAAAGCTGCAGTGGCCGTCTGGACAAACGGTCGGTGATCTCCCTGTAGGGAGAATAGAAATTATTTTACAGCAGATTGCCTCACTCTGCCCACACAAGCTAATTATACAGACTAGTCATGCAAGTCATGTATGGTAGAATGATGTGATTACAAAGACCCTGTTCCTGTGATCATGTGCTAAATGTGTAAAAACGTGGAGATGGAGAGTTTGGTTTTTACAAGTAATGAGTCCATTAGGTGATTTTCTTCCATGCACAGTAAATGTTCCACATTTAAACATATTAATTTTATTCTGCATTACACAATGTTTTAAAATGTCCTTTACAAAAATCTCTTCAGATGAAAACAATCACAACAGCTCCTCCATGGAAGTGTAAAGTGAGCAGAGATGAGAAGTAACGAAGTAAAAATACTTTGTTACTGTACTCAAGTAGATTTTCTGATATTTTTACTTTACTATTTTTTTGTGGCGACTTTTTACATTTTAACACAAATATTGGTACATTCTACTCCTTACATTTTACAAAATTGGCTTACTTTAGTTTTGTACAAGAGGTCGTTGTGTCCCAGAATAACGTGGACACGTGCCTCACACTGCGAGTGGGTGCGCGCCACGGAGACAAAAGTGAGAGAAAAGAAAAAGAGATAATAACAGCTAAGACTGTGTGTGTGCCTCTTTGAGAACTGTAAGTTATATAACCCATGTCAGTTCATTTAAGCCTGTTGTATTTGTCTATAGTTCTTGCACATTTAAAGTAAGTTAGCTAGTAATTTTGTTCACCCTGTTGTTAGCTAGGTTGCATGTTGGTGGATTGTAATAAAGCATCAAAAGAGAGAAGTTATAATATACATATATATATATATATATATATATATATATATATATATATATATATATATATATATATATATATATATATATATAGCAAATCATAGCACATAGTAGTATGGACGGCGACATGATTGCAAATGAAGAAAACGGAGATTCCAGAGATTTGGCAGACAAGCAGCAAAACATTCCCAATCATCCTTGGCCTTGCGTGAGAGAGATGTTTGCGATAGTAGACATCAAGAATAACTCCTGGCCAATGTGCTGTATAACTGTAAAAGTATGGGGAACTTCTTAATTAATGTCTGTTTAGTAATTCATATTTAATCCTTTATTTTCTTTCCAAAAGCACACACAAATACATGTAGATTCCTTTAAATGTTAAGGGGAAGATTAAAAAGAGAAACTGGATCTGCGAAGTCTCACAGAATCACAATTGAATTCATATCTTGCTGCTCAGTCAGAATTTTATTAACCTGGAGTCTCAGTCTCTGTCACAATAATCGCACACAATATGTGATGTTTTAGGCCTATTGGCAGACATCCATTTACAATGTAGGCAATGGCATATAAAGAGCCTTTTCTCCATGTCCACTAGAGTTTCTTAAAGGTAGCTTTGTATAAAAAAATGGTTGTCATTCGCAAGGTTACTTTTACTTTTATACTTTAATTAAATTTCCAAGCCTGTACTTTGTTACTTTTACTTGAGTAAAGACGTTATATTAGTACTTCTACTTTCACTAGAGTATTTTTTTTAACTCAAATATCTGTACTTCTACTTAACTACGGGAAGTGAATACTTTTGCCATCTCTGAAAGTGAGGCAAAGCTTCTGAATGTGCTGTGTCTGATGTGGAGGTGAAAAAGGCCATGTCGTGTGATAAGTCTTGACATAAAGTGGTGGCAGTGGACTGTTTGTGTTAGGCAAAAACAGGAAGTACATCCCTGACAGGACTCAGCTCAGCTCTCAAAATAAGGTCAGTGGTTCCTTTGAGCTCAGCCATGGAAACTTCACAGCATCGCTCAGCACCACGTCCAAGACTGGCAGGCAGGACCGCCGGACAGGAAAGGTGACTAGGGCAAATCAACAATCTCAACACACATATGAGCGAAGACAGATATTCTAACTCCAGTATGCTGAAGTGCATCAGCACATAAACACAAACTTGAGGGAAGCAATTTTAAAGTCCTTGAAGTTTTCAACTTCTGGACACAGTACAGTCAAGTGGAGCCACCTTTATTACTCCAAAAACTTATAAAAACACTTTTCCACCATTGCATGAACCTGGCCAGGTGCCATACCAGTCAACACAGTTGGCAGTGTTCACAGTGAGGGATCATGCAGCAGTAGTGATTCCTCCAGGAACCTTTATTGTTTTCACCTGGCGAAACTCTTAGCCTTCAGGTAAAAATGAACAGATGGTGACTCATTGTATATCAGCGCAAGCAGATGTTAGTGTACACCCTAGCCAGGCCAGCAGTGTGGGTCAGTGCAATGACTCTGGTACACAGAAACAAAATAGGCAACAGCAATCCCCCCTAACACACAAACCGCCCACTAGTAGAAGTGCTGCTGGCTCATTCAGTCATAGTACCTTACTTTCATGGAATTGGTATCTAATAAATTAATTACAGCAGCAGGGTCTGTAGAAGATCATCTCAAACAGTTTAATTCCAAAATACTCGGGGTACTTGATGTTATAGCACCTGTAAACAAGAAAGCCCCTTTGAGAAATGCCCTGACAGTAGCCAATCATGAGAAAGAATACAGGAAGGCAGAACGAAGATGGCGAAAAACGAAACAAATTGACCATGAGATCTAAAAAAAGATAAACTCTGTCAGTACACTGCTATGCAGTCCGAGGCTGTCCCACTTTTCTGGAATTATTCATGATAATATTCATAATAATAATAATAATAATAATACTATGTGTATTATTTGCCACTGTTGATAGGTTGATTAATCCGCCCCAAGCAGTTGTGCCCTGACTTCGTCTCAACTAAACAATGTAAGGAGTTTGCCCAATTCTTCCAGAATAAAATTGAAAAGATTCACTAAGTTAAAGACTGTTCTCTTCTCCAGAGCTTTTAATTAGTCTTGTTTGATGATATTTTCAATTACTTAATTTGTTTTTAAACTGTTATGCCTTTAAAAAATTGTCTGTCTTTTCATGTATCTCAATTGTATATTTTTGTTGTTTCTGCCTATAAAGCACTTTGAATGACCTCTGTGAATGAGAAAGTGTTCTATAAATAAATCTGCCTTGCCTAATGATTAGGTTGACAGCAACAGCTGTTTTCCTTGCATCAGTGGGATGTGATTCTTACTAGTAAAGATTTTTTTTTATTTTTATTTTTTTATTTATTGTTTTTATTAGATATTGTGGTATGGAAAAAGGCCTGGCTCTTAACTGCCTGTTAATCTATTATCAAAATATTATGGGGGGAGGCAGCAATTTATGTCTCGTATGAAAACTGTAGTTGATCACTCCAGTATCTGTTTCTGCAATTTAATTGTATTGCTTTTTCTTTTATTGTTGAATGATACTGTAGATGGAATGGGGCAAAATGATCCCTTCAGTCTCTGTTTTGATCTATTTGCAGCAGTCAAACTAAGTGTTATCTAAAGCACACCAGGGCCCGTATTTATCAAGCTTTTCAAAGTGCCATTTTAGTCTTAAGTGCTGAGAATTCATGAAATGTACTCCTACTTTCAAACTTAAGTATGAAAGCAAGTTATCAAATTTCTTAAAGCTCAGAATCGCTCTCACTCTGCCAGTTAATTAAGAAAGCTTGAGAGGTCTCTCAAGTGGTTAGGAGTTGCCAATAGGTGGTTGTGATGGGGCTGAGGAGACAGAGACGTGTAAATCTTCAGGAGCGAAACATCGTTTTTGAAATGTTTGAAGAAGAGCAGTAACTGTGGCCAGGCATAAAATATATATAGGCATTTAAGTTAAAATTTGTAATTAATACATTGTAGAAAATATGTTTTTCTTTCATTTCCAATAGTGTACTGTATATCACAATGTATTCTCTTGAGAATTCTTTTTTGTCAAATATGTGTTGAATGTAAACTCATCATAGTGAATTTATCTGTGAATATTCTTAAATAAGAAAATCTATTCAGTGATTCGTCCTATTGTGAATCATCTTTAAGACTGGCACTTAAATAAAGTCCTACACTTCACTTAAATTACGACTGGTATGCTTGATAACTAACTTTTAAGCGTAGCTTTGGGCCAATATTTCTAAGTCAATTCTTTGCAGTTTTCTTGTAATTGTCAGAGGCTTGATAAATACGGGCCCAGATAGACAAGAGTATAAAAATGAAAGAAAAAGTTGAATTCCTGCACATTGTCAGCCCTGACTTTCAGGTACCCTTTCGGGTATGGACATTCGTCAGCTGTGTGTACTAAGTGCTGACAGTGGAAATAAATCCATTAAGGATGTACATTAACCAGAAAGATTGCACAAAATGCACGGCATAATTTTTAGCTCACTCTTTTTGACCTTTTTCCTTAAAAAAAGCATGCATGTCTTGGTTGGGGGCTTGAGGTTGCACTTGCCAAAGGTTTGCTTGATTAATTGTTTTCTCCAGTGGCAGCCTTTAAGATTTGAACTAAATATGTTGTAGTTTATAAATAGACATCAGCAGTCAGCTATATGTGCAGGCAGCAGGTAAGGGAAATCAGTGGGAGAGTGGAGAGGAATGTTTTGTCGAACATTGCTACATTTGTTTTAAAATCTCAGGCTGGAAGGAATTCTGCACGTTACGAAGTAATATCACCATCTATTGTCAAATTTATGTGTAACAACTATTGATTCTATGCAAACTTAGATTTTCTCATGCTGGCTTTTTTTTGTCTGGATGAATTACAGTGACTAGTTTAAGACCTCTGAACTGGAATTAAAGCTGAATGGTTGGTTGAACATCTGGTTAGATGCCATTGGCTGATTAAGGTATGCTTAGTTTAGTTACAGTATATGAAATTTAGACAATTTATTGAAGACTGTTACTTAATTAAAGTCATTGTCCAACCCTAAGACCGCGTTCAGACCAACTTGAGTTTTCAGTCTAAATCCCCCCAAACACCCAATATTACCTTCTTCAAAAACATCATTAAACTGACCAGCTACACATGGCCAACTGAGTCTGCTAGGCCAATTGTTGACCTCCCAATTGCCTTGTCCATGTTGGCCCCTCATGCTACAGCTGGCCCTGGTGTCCAGTTTGTTCATATAGGCCCTGTGTGTGTCTGCTTGGAGTGTAGGTGGGGTGAAGTTAGGTCCAATGTGAACAATTATCCTCAATCCCCTAATGGACAGCTTTGTCTTTCCTCTTGCTGTATGTGGGCTGATAGTAGTGCAGGGTGGACCACAAGTGAGGTCCTTAGGGGCAAACCTGGTTGGTAATAATTCAACAAGAAATAAGTAAAATGGACAATATTACTGTTTTTTGGCATTATTCTGCTTTCCCAATCCCAGTTGTTGGCTGGAACTTGTAAACAATTAATGCTATTATAAATATGGACCAACAAGTAAAATATTGACAAATCCTTTCTCGGCAAAATTGTCTATAAGGCTCGTAATGTTTTGTCCAGCAAGGTATTTTTTTGTGCTGCAAAACCTTTCATTTACAGTAAACAATATCTTCCTTCATTAAGCATGATTCAGAAAAAAAGAGTTAAATGGAGAAAATGCAATGAGCTGCTGATAATAGAAACAAAAAACATGATTATCATACAGTTGTTTCATTGCAGGGATTTGCAAATCTATCTCAAAACTGTTTTTCCCCCTAATGTTTAAAATATCAACTTATCAGTCAACTAATGATTATTTTCATTGTTGATTATTTTCTAGATTAATCGATTAGTTGTTTGGGCTATGAAATGTCAGAAAATGGTGAAAAATGTTGATCAGTGTTTCCCAAAACCCAAGATGACATCCTCCTAGGTCTTCTGTTTACAACTCAAAGATATTGCGTTTACTGTCATAAAGGAGTAAAGAACCTATAAAATATTTAAATTTAAGAAGCTGGAATCTGAGAATTTTACAAACTGATTAATCAATTATCGAAATAACTAGCGAATAATTTATTGGTTGACAACTAACCTAAAAAAACCGAATACATTTTGACATCATGGCACAGATATTCTAAATGTTTTCAAGCACACATCTGTGTTTTTGTAGTATACTTATTTTTTTCATATGAAACAAATAAATTCTTCCAATGTCTTTTGAAGTGTGAAATTTCTTTTTAGCATAAATTCTCACATGACATTCAGTTAATGTTGATCTGAAAGAAAACATCTTTGAACTTGGCACTTAGAAAACAACCACAAAGAATTGTCACCTTTATTGATTTAGAACAAAATTTACAAAGCCATTCAAACAGTCATTTTTTAATACTTTTATGTTTTTTAAACTCAACTTTTGAGAATATTCAAAATACTCTTAATGTTGTGTCTCTCTCTCTTTGTAATTACAAATATGTACATTAATGTCTTGTCATGTGTTGTCCCACTGACTCTTCACTGATAGTAAAAACCTTTTTTTAGTGTTTTATTTATTACTCTTCACACTGTTAGCACTCTGTTTAGCTCTCCACTATCAGTTTGAGCTGGAGTGTCCGTGAATGTTTGGTGTACTCAGATGGATGTCCCGTGGCTGGGCTCACTGGCTTCTGGGATGGGTCCTCCTGGCACTGGTTGGTAGGACATTGGCATGGGTGTCTTGACTGGGCTCTGCCGGAAGAGCCCCCCATTGGGCGCCCTGTGTTTGCAGCGGATAGAGGGCATGGTGGCACTGCTGAGGGGCAGGGGCAAGGTCCTGCCAGCGGCTGCACCCAGTGTCCTTCCTGCCCCATGATGACCCTCCTGGAGGAAGGTGGTCACAGAGAGCCGCGGTGGCCCCCGATGAACTGGGTAGTCCCGAGCAGACAAGGCCTCCAGGGACTGGCTGGGCTGCAGGCTGCCAATGTCCAGGGCAGAGATCTCGATAGACTGGCCTGGCAGCTGCTTGTGGGCCAAGTCCTCGTCCAGGAGGCTGTTCAAACGATGGTGGACCTGTTCCAGGTTCACCTCTTTGTCCTAAAGATAGATGGAAAGAAAGGCAGAGCGTGTATGGCATAAAAGAGGCCAGGATAGAATAGAAGGCGTTTAATGGAAGGGAGAGCATGAATGTAATTAAAGAGGAGTGTGATAAAGAATAAAAGTGAAAATGAATGTGCAGTGAAAGAAGTTATGTGGTTATAGGAAAGAATGGGACAGGGATAGAGAGTGAAGGAAGACAGAAAAAGACAGATTACAATGTTTTTGTTTACCATCCTCATCATAACCAGTTTACATGCAATGCAGTCTACTTGATATTTTATTATTCAGCTGAAATAACACGCTGGATAATTTCAGGTTTATTCAGGAAAACAAATAAATAAATTAAAATGCTGGAATTTTTCAAGCAGCCAACATCAAAAGAGACATTACCTTAAAACCTTAAATCTTAAATATGGTCTTGTAAAAGGTAATGTCTCCACATCTGAAATGAATTTAAATGAAGATGTCTCTTCATGCAAAAGTCTTTACATTTTCCCACAATTAGGTGACCACACATCTGCAGTGGGCTACTCTTGCATGAAGAGCATCTGCTGTTAACATGACAGGCTCCAATGGACGCACAGATCCAATGAATCAGACTTTGTAAGACAATAAAATCTAAATGAAGACAAAGCAGTTAATGTCACGTTGTTCAAATAATCTAAATTATGTTGAAAAATTGTTTAAAATATTCTTATTTTTTCTAAAACTTACAGTTCATTAATGAGGTAGCACAAATATGGGAGAGGGAAGGGAGAAGCCAAAAGGCACATGATTGTTTGTCAGACACGGTTTGACTGCACCCTGCCCTACATGGCAATATTTTATTCTATCATCATGCACCCTTTAAGTTGAGACACACTAAAGACAAACAAAACCAAACAACAGGAGAGACCATGGAGTGACATGACAGATGAAGCAACTAAAATCTACCCCTGCCCGGCCCCATGCCCCGCCCCTTTGCCCTGACACAGCCAATGGTCATCCAGTACAGTATGTCAGGCCTCTCCTGACCTGTGTCAAGAGCCTCGGCCTCCTCCCAGTCTCTCTCTCTGTCTGTCCATATGTGCCGCCTCCCTTCCGGTGAAGCGCTTGTTATGTCATTATATGTCAATGGACCAGAAACTCTTTCCAAACCGTAATCCTTAGTCACCTGCTGAAGATCATAGACAACGATACATAACCAAAATGGTCCCATGTGAATCCGGACATTGACATATAATTGCAATTAATTACTACTTAGGTTATAAAAGGAATAGTTTGACATTTTGGGAAATACTCTTAAATGCTTTCTTTCTGAGAATTGGAAGAGAAGATCTATACCACAATTGAGAGGAGTGATTTCAAGCAAACCTTGTTTCAGTCCGATCATTTTCTTCAGAGACTGATTACATTTACATGGCTAATAAAAGTGAATATTCCAGTTATATTCCCATTTACATGTAGCCGTGCAAAATACAATTTTTTCAAAGTTTACCAGTGGTGGCGGACTTGTTGGACTGTGCGAACAGAGCGTCCCTCTTTCATTTCTTCAACCAGCTTTTTAAAAAGGTTGGTGTAGCAATGTGTTTGCATATACAAAAAAACCTCCTTCTTATCGGGTCTGAAGTCTTGCAAACTGTTGGCTTGTTGGTTTGAGTACAGCAACCATAGCAATGCACAGAGCTGACCATAAGCCTCTGGTAAAAACCCTGACTGAGATATATATTCCCAATGGGCTGTATACATGTCCAATGAATGCCTCTATAACCTGAATAATACCTGAATATCTGACATCTTCATTGGAAAATGCTATATTTGGAAAAATGCCTCTTTCATAATATCCATAATATGTTGTTTATATGACATGTATCAAATTCGGAGTAATAGTGTAATATTAGTGTGCATGTAAACTTGTGTACTCAACTGACAATTGAATCATTTCCTTGGCTAATCATCTCCTGGCTGTAGCTTGTTATTTATCAATCAGATATGAGAGTGATATCAATCTCCTCATCTGACTCCAGGCAAGAAAGCAAATATGGCTTTGTTCCCAAACTGTTGAACTATCCCTTTAAATGGCTGATGTGTACAGTTTGCAGTAGGTTTTGTTTGAAATACCTGTCATAATGTCCACATACTGTTTGTTTGTGCTGTCATGGAGCCAATGATGCTTGAAAAACTTTAAAGTAAAACTCTACCCAAATCTTCAAAATGTAAAATTTATCCGTGAAGGCTTGAAAGGTAACTGTAAACCTTTTGTTGTGTGAAGAACAGCTGCTGTGGTCAGCTTGAATTCATGACGCACAAAGAAGCACATTTTCACATTAAAAGCTTGAATCATATATTTATGCTTCAAAAATGATAAATTATTCTATTTTAGGGGTGCAATCAGACATTATTTTTATTCGTGATAAATCAAAACATTTTTGTTATTTGATTGGTCCATAAAATGTCAAACTGATATTAAAAAGGGTTGCCAAATAATCCTCTGTAATCAGTTTCTGCTCTAATCTATTTTCTATATTTTACCACTCCCTGAATATGAGCGTCTGTTCTCAGGCAAGCACAAAGAATATTGTCTGATCCATCTCATATTTTCCCTCTGGCAGAAGATATAGAGTAACAAAATGTAAACTAAACCATTAACAACTCATTTGTGCCTATTTGTATCAAAAAATTTAAATAATATTGCTTGAGGATTAAGGGGTTGTGCAATAGCTTTATGGTCAATGGTTTTCTTTTTTATGATTACTATTATGGAGGCAGCTACAGTATATGTGTGCAGCAATTGAGTCCAAGACAAATTTCCTTACATGGACAAGTACGTATATTGTATATCATATTTTAGCATCACTGAGAATACAGATGGACAACAGGGTATTAAGAGTGTTTTGACAAATTTCTATGTACGTTTTGATACTTTATTCTGCTGTGAAAACTGCCCACCCACTTTTTAGAAAACTATTAATGTTTTCCAACCACTTTTCAAGCCTTCAGAGGGGCGAGTGTTTGATGCTCAAAAGATACATTTTGTGTGTAACATCGCTTCAATACATGTCAACTAACAATAATTATGGAGCACATACTCATGATTATACTCAAACAACACATTTTATGTTCTATAAATAATGAATATGTGAATGTGAATATTACATGACAGCAGTATGTGTTTATTATTAGAGCAGCTGCACACAAAAACTGAAATAGAAATCAACAGCAGTAAGTCAAACTTGTATGCTCCAAAAAACAGCATGGGTGGAGTTTGATTTACTGTGTGTCTTTAATGGTTGTCCTTAGCCAGTGGTTTTCATTGGATTGTTGGACTGTCAAGTCAAACAGGCATAGGTCAAGGCTCAGATTCTTTACTATCTGCTTTTGCTCACACTTTAGTTTAGGGATCCATATCAAGCCTTAGTTGTCTGGACGCCTCATGCAGAGGGGTGCCCAGTCGACAGCAGCGAGATGAAGTCAGAGCTCTAAAGCATTAAGACTTGAATGGATTAGCTAAAGAGAGCTATTGTACAACTGAAGCACATATCGACTCAGAAGTACAATTTCAGTATGTGGTTTTGAATTTGCAATTCAACGTGATATTTGCTTTTATCACTTCAGCTGCAGTTTTCTCGCACAAGCATCAGAGACTATGATTGTCTGTTTAGGCAAATAATATTTTGCTGTGTCAGTATGAGAGAATCACAGTGTATGGGTTTGAGAGAGAAGCCTCAGAAGTCCCTAACAAAGCACCCCAACCTCTCTCCCAACATGAGAAGGAATGAGTAGATTGTTCACATATGATGTCTGGACTATCATCAGGGGCACACCTATTATAACTGGGTGTATTGCAGCTCTACTAAATCAGGGCTTGCGTCAGCGCCTGCTGGATCCATAAAGTAGAGTGTGGCAGTGGCATCTCTGGGCAGGACCGGGGGGCCCGGGGGTCTGGGTCTCGACCGGGGCCTTGGTGGGGCAGGGGGACCCGTTGTGGCCACCATGGCCCGGTTCTGGGTTAGCAGGGTTGGGACTGGGCCCTGGCCCGACGAGTTGTCAGTGGTCACCTCTTTGGGCTGTTCTCTCCGGCAGTGGTTGCTGTTCCACCAGGTCTCCAGTGCAGCCACAAGCAGGGCCAGCAGCAGCCCTGCAGCCAGGATGCAGAATACGCCAGCAAAGCTGTGGAGACGCAGCGCCCGTCCCTCTGGCTGGGCATCTGCATGGCTCTGCAGGTCACAGCGGCCTTTCCTCGGCCACCATTTCTGCTTCAGGATGTCAAGGTCCCCTTTTTCCTGAAGCTCCAATATCCTGTGGAGCAGAAACACTAAGTAGTTCTTTCACACAAGTGAGATTTGTCCAGTGTCCTGTGATGTTATTAGATGAAACGCTACGCCTAATAGCTTGGATTTAGGCATGTTAAATGCTGGCTTATCAAATGACAAAGACATTGGAGTCGAGCATGGAAAATGAAATATAATTTTCATAGTGAATAAAAGTAAATCAGTATTACTGCTCTGAATGACTATAATTACATGATAATACTGTGTAGCTGTTAATGTACTACATTAGCATTAATTGTTAGCTCACTTAAGCCCCATAGTGGGTAGCTGCAGTTAGCACAGCAGCTGAATGTAAGATGTGATACTGACACATTGTTAAAACAATTTCCAAATGCTAACATACTGGATGGATTTGAACTAGAAAACGTGGCGGTGTACAAATACTATAGGTAGCTGTTCCCTCTCTTTCCAGCAACACATAACCCACCTTTAATCTAAAGTTAAGTCCAGGATCGGTTTCCCATTCCACAACAGGGCCTCCTTCACTCGTGCTGCCAAAGTCGCCTTGGTGTAAATGACAATCTTACCTATTCTTGATTTTAATTATGTCATCTACAGAACTGCCTCAAACTCTCTCCTGAAAACACTGAATGTTTTTTATCACAGTGCCATACGTTTTGTGACTAGAGCCCCCTCTAACACTTACCACTGCAGTCTCTGTGCATTAGGCCTTGTTACACACTTGTTGCTTAACTCACTGGTATCAACTCATTTACAAATCCTTGCTAGGCAAAGCCCTGCTGTACCTACGCTCACTGGTCACCATAGCTTCACCCACCCGCAACCTGCGCTCTAGCAGTTACAACTCCTTGGTCACCCCAAAAGCCCACACCTCCTTTGCCCCCACTCCTTCCAGTTCTTAGCTGCAAATGACTTGAATACACTTAAAAAAACCCTGAAACTCAAAACTCTTATCTCACTAACTGCCTTCAAAGAATGTTTGTCTGAGCTCCTGTGTGATCACTGTACGTGCAAACTGTTCTCCATCGTTCTTGCTCTGCTCTTGCACCCTCATATTGCATTACTGCAATCCATTACCTCAGTCACACCCCATTGCATATTTGCACAGATGCACATCTTATCCTGCATTTCTATCATATTCTGTTTACGCCATTTTGCACTATACATCCGCCTTGGTATGCTCAACTGTCATTCCTCCAACCTTTGTTGTCACAAAACCTTTGTACACCACAATCTGCACTAACTGTATAGTGACTCTTCATTACATCTCAGCATTTTATAGACTGTCTATTCATGCATATCGTGTTATTTCTGATTTACATTACCACCTAGTCCACTATTTGCACTAATTGTATATTGACTTTGCACAAAATTCAAAATCTTTTCCGTTTAAAATTGCACAAATTGCAACAGTATAGCGCTTCTTCACTACATTTCAGCATTTAGATAGACTGCCTATTCATATATATTGTGTTATAACTGACTCAACACCACTAACTAGATCATAATTCGTACTGCTGTTTATGTTTTGTTTTGTTTGGTTCTATACTACATCTCAGCAATGTTATAGACTGTCTATTCATGTATATTGTGTTATTATCATATCACTTTCGCATACCCTTCGTCTTATTTACACCTCACCTTGCACCGGTTTTGTAATGCCTACTTAATCTGCACTTTATGTAGCCTGTTGTATTATGTATTCCTGTATACTGAATGTGAAACTGTATGTTGTCCTGCACGCTTTTCTTGGCCAGGTTGCCGTTGCAAATGAGAACCTGTTCTCAACGGCCTACAGGGTTAAATAAAAAATAAAATAAACACAGACCAGTGCTATTTAAACAAAGCGAAGAAAAATAATCAGAGCTTCAAGATTAATTGGTTTCATATTAAATTGTTTAAGCGTAGAAACAAAGATGATCAAATACTCCAGTCTGCCTATTAGTTAGT
Organism: Percina caprodes; assembly: GCA_013375575.1. Taxonomy (NCBI): domain Eukaryota; kingdom Metazoa; phylum Chordata; class Actinopteri; order Perciformes; family Percidae; genus Percina; species Percina caprodes. The sequence continues at coordinate 342,259 of JABXJD010000057.1, forward strand.
GTAGAGAGAGGAATGGATGGATGTTGCGGAGGAGAATGATGACAGCCGACTACAAACTGAGGCGAGGCACTGAATCTGTCCCATCAGAACAGTTAGCTTTATGCAGTCATTATTCAACCTCTTCAACAGTGACTGGCACATGTGTGTTTCTGCACAAGCCTGCACATTCGTTCAAAGCAAAAGGAACACTCAGACTTAAAGCTTTTGACATTTATACACATTTACACCCTTGAAACCCCTTTAAATATTTACCATTTCTTTCCTGCCAGTCATGTATTCAAGATCTTTCACCGAGGCACTGTTTGTAGTTTACAGGGTGATCAATCATCCAGATTCAGATGGTATTTGGCTTGAATTTATATTGTTTGCTGCCCTGATTTAAAATGTACTACTCACTACTTACTGCTATCAATCTTGTAAAACTGCACTGAAAATGTTTGGAGCAGCATATTTCTGTCTTTTATCTGGGGGGAAAAACTGATTAACCAAAAACAATGGACTGAAAATATGAAACCTGTACTTCTCAGTCTGTGTCTTCAAGAGAAACTGTGATAAGAAATGTTATGGTTGTATCTAGACATCCGTCAACATTGATACGCTTTATTACAGCTTGGGTTTTATTTCCATAGGTCTGGCTAGATTTGTTTTGCACTGGTTCCATTATGGCTTAGCTAAAATTAATGCATCGCAAAAGATAAATATATCAATACACCGTTTAAATTGTATACTAAAATACGAATACGTACTTCTGAGAGAAGAGGTCTCTGTAAGGACTGCCATGCTGCAGGGCCATGCCATAGCCTCTGGTACTCATGCCGTTTCCCGCTACAGTCAGTGTGCAGTCGTCGTCTGTCAGAGCAGCGTACTCTACCACTGCCATGTCCCACAGAAAGGCATACGACTCTCGCTTCACCTGGATAGTTAAACAATAGACATATACAGTACATACAAAGCATAAATACATAGCTGATGTGTTTGAAGCAGAGTGACACTAGCAGGAGTTTTTCCAGTTGTATTTGCCTCATTACAGGCAAAGATTGTACCGTACGGACAAAAAAAAACAATGCAGTACACACATAGAAACAAGACACGCCCTGTGATCCCAAGGACATCTTCCGTAAAGTTGAAATATTTTTCAAAATTTTTTGATATAATAATCAATACTTCTTACTTTAAATCTCATGGTTAAATTTGTGAAATTTTCCATTGTCATGTCCCACCCAAGCATCATGGTTTAAGCACCAAAATGTTGAATTAGAGAGTCAACAACCAACCGTGTGATTTTTTTTTTTTGTCAAGTTAAGTCTTTAACATTCCTTTAACCTTTACACCAAATGTCACCGTTATGATGTTGTGCACAGGAAAACCTTTCACTGGGGAAAAAAAATGAGTAGAACAAACAGTAGAGCTAAATATTTGCAACGAAATTAACCTAAACATTTTGGCCACTCATTAGTGTAATCACTGAATAGAAAAGCATTAGATTTCTTTACAAAGATGATGAAAATAATTGCATCCGCATTTGTTTTTCCAACGTTGCATTCCTCTGCGTGTACCATATTTTCAGAGACACGATCATGTGCTTTAGCCTCAAGCGCACACTGTGGAGAATATGTAGAACAGCCACAGGTAGAATATCTGGCTGAATTCCTTGTGGACTTTTTTCTTTTGCATGCAGTTCTCTGGCCTTCTTCCCTGTGGTGTCCTTACATCCTACATCTTCAAGAGTAAGACTGTGCTCCTAACAAATGCAACTCAGCAGCCTTTTCACCTCAAACCTCATTAGGACTACACAGGGCTCTCAAGTTCACTCAGCTTTGATAAATAAACACATACTGGAGAAATCACATTACCATCAGAGTGAGATACATGCAGTAGTTTGTAGGCTTTAAGAAGCACTGTAGTAATTCAGCAACCATGAATAAAATGGCTTCATCTTATCAAATATGTGTGGAGTGGGATTTCAAAGTAAGAAGACTTGGTTTCCGTAAATGTGTCTGCGATGCAACTTGGCCTGACACTAAACATTGAATGCAACTAGCTGCTCAGATAATAAAACAGTTTAATGACAAGTACATATGTCAAGACTTTCTTAAATGATGGATAATTCTTCAATCCGGTGTTTGTGAAGTTGTTTGTTTATGTGTAAAAGGAAGTTAGAAATAAGAAAATGCATAAAAATTAATTCAGTACCACAGAGTTTTTGAGAAAAATTTTAAACCCTCAAACTTCAATAGATTTAAATATTACTTTACACATTTGTGAATTAGGGACAGTGATTATTACTCACAGTTTTTGTTTCTACCAGGTGGTGTGACAGTAATAAGCTACATTTTGTGCTTTTGAACTTATAGAGATAAACATTTCAAACCTTCTACAGTTTCTGGAGGACAAAGCAACCTCTCCATTGCCTGCCTGTTTCATGTCAAAGAATAGCAATATATATTTTTTCATTTATAAGGTACAAACAAAAACAATTAAACAACATTTACATTTATAAATACCAAAACAATTACGCACCTTCTTAATTCCCTCTGATGGGCTGGAGACAGAGTTCTCAAAGGCGTTGTTCTTGTTGATGGTCTTCCAGAGCTCAGCGAATGTGCTGTCCTGCTCCAGAGGGTTGGTACCTTTAGCTTGGAAATAGTCGTACACTGCCGAGTCCCTCACTGTCCCGTAAACCAGGTCCACCTGCTTGGAAAGGTCCTGGAACGACCTACAGTCAGAGTCACAAATACAGAGTTGGTTTACTTGATTTGATAGAAGATTGTGATTGGTAAAACATTTCAGTTTGTGTCGTGTGGAGAACTTAATAACTGTCAGCAGGAAATATGACTGTTGTTGACTGTTATATAAAGTGTATATATATATATATATATATATATATATATATATATATATATATATATATATATATATATATATATATAAACAGTGTTAACCGACCATACTTGGACCAACCATGCACTCCTCCTTCATTCATTAGTCTACCTAAGCCTCTTGGCTTATATACTTTGCTATACAGAATAAGAATAACCCATAAAACATTTTAACTCCCTCCTGGTTCATTCCATCCAATGAGTAAGCCTAAATCTACCACCTCCCTCTCTTGTGCACATTGGAAGAAAATCACTAATTAACTCCACCTGTAGCATGCAGTTTGCTATTGTGATGTTGATGCTTTCCCCAACCATCAGCACCAGGACTCCAACCAGCTTCAGAATAATGATGACCAGGTTGGGAGGTTAAGTTGCTGCCTGATTATGGGCTTCGTCCCTGATTGTGCATTAACCTCTAATTGAGTCTGCACCCAACTCTAATCTACTTTTCACAAACAATACTTTATATCTGAAAACTGTCCTAATTCAAATACTTATTATGCAGATGCTATGTGGGCAATATGAAATGAGGCTCCTTGCAGCAGCTGTATTTTACATCTTGAGATGATTGCCAATTTTGTACAACATCTTATTTGCTAAATGTCAATGCTGCTTTTATTTGACGAGTTTGCTTCCAATGTAATTTGAACGGTGTTTTTCCAGAAGATTACCTACTTCCTTGACTGGTATTAGATTGATATGTTTGACATGCTGCTCTGTGTATTTGCTACATTTCTTTAAAAAATCAACACATTAGATGAGCAGCATAATGTTTATAAAACGACCACACCAATTCCCTAAAAAGTGAGAGAATCGAAAAGCTTATCGCAAGAGAATGATGTTAGACTAATTCAACCATTTAATTAGAAGCCTGTATGGTATAGCAGTGATTATTTTTTTGGGGGGGGGTGAGAAAGAACTGTTTAGATATTGCATGGTTTCCAGTTTATTCTGTCAGATTAAACTGCAAGCTTTACTGCACCGAGAAAAATATTCTGCTTTACTTTAGTCTAAAAGCTTACTTTAATGTTACTACACAACACCTACACATGTTGAATTTTTTTAGATACATAAACAAACACATTTTTTTAGATCCACCAGCTGGAGAAACTAAAATGTATACAAGTGGTGAAAGCCTCTGTACTGTAATAAAAATAGACAGATGGTACATTTTTAAAATCAAAGATCCAGTCAAATTAAACCACTAACAAGTGATATCTTGATATCTTATCTTGTTTGAAGTAGATACTGTATATTTACTGAGGACATCTGTTGCCCATTTCCTTGTTTGCCTTTTTTTTCTCATAGCAGTGCAACATTGTAATCAATACAGCAAAATCCAACCCTGCCCTCTCTTCAACACACACACACACACACACACACACACACACACACACACACACACACACACACACACACACACACACACACACACACACACACACACACACACACACACACAATTTCTTCCTCTCTGCTATTCACAGCTACAGAGACACACACTAGTAAAAAACATTCTTCTTTCCTATGTGCACGGCACTAATTTCCTCTCAGGTGTTCTTGCTGGAATAACTGGTCATGATTGTATTTAGCTGTATATATGTAAAATTGGCAATAACAATTAAAGCAACATTAAAAACAAAACAGTTTAGCCAAAGAGTACCACTAATTAGTATTCATCCATGTGATATGCTGGAGAAAAACAAAGTTAAGAAACCAATCTGACTCCCTCTCACACTTACTCAAGAGAGGAACATATAATAGTTTAACAAGTGTGGATGAAAAACAAACACTGTTTCACCTCTGTGTCCAGAGGCGTAGGCGTTTTGTAAAGGCTTATTTCCAGAAAGAGCAAACAAAACCCATGCAGAGTTTAAAGAAAATGTATAATATGCAAATTCTGGTTTAAAAGATATTTGCTGATTTAAATCCAACTCTGTGTCATGGCATTGTGGGTAGTTTGTTTAGATGAACAGTGTTTGGCTTCCCTCCATGGCACCAGTGCACTAAGCTCCCTGCGGTGCAAAGCATCAGAGTCCTGCTGCAATCAACCAGAAGACGTGAAATGGAGGTCCGCAAAAATCCACAAACTATACTGTATGTACTACAGGCAGTAAACCAGTAAAAAAAAATTGAAAGTAGCTGAACTGCACCCTCATTCTATATGGTTTTTAAGTCATGACTGTCAGAATCTTGGAGGACGAACTGCTCATACTTTTCTAAAAAACATTTCTAAAGCAGGAAAGAAATTTCAGATTTTTTAAGGTATTCTTCTCTTCTGTGAGGTAGGCCTACTTCATAGTTATTCATTGGTCACTGGGTTTAATTAAAACCTAGATTGTCATTTGCGTTAAAAGAGATAGATTATAGACTATCTTGCTAAGAGGGGAAAATGATGGAGCCTAGAACTGAGCAGTGAGGGAACCCTCCAGGTACAGTGCGTCTGGAGAGGGAGATTAAAAAACTGCCTATTGTAATACAGAAATCCAAATTCTTAGTTTTTTTGCTCCCATACTATAATTTGGGTTTAGCAGAGCCTTTCCACCTCGACCACAATAGCTCCAAGGCAGCAAAGACCTGGTTTTGTAGGCATTGTGAAATTAATTCCTTTCCTTTTTCAAGCCAAGATAAATTCTGTTTATTTGCATGCAATTAAGTAACCTGCTTATAGTCTGCCTTCTCCAGTAAATGACAAACCTGGTTATTGTAATTGAGTATAGGGGAATAAGGAAACCGGATTTCTCCAGGTAGATTTCCCCTAGAGACAGCAAATTTCTCTACCATAAAAATGGAAAACTGGTTTTCTAATCTGCTTTTTTGGTACGCATGTGTGTGACAGAAGGCTGTAGACAGGGAAACTAACAGCTGAGCGGCTAGATGAAAGGAGAGATAATTACAGAGTGATGCATCCTCTTATTTAAACTTATTCCTCCCCAGTCAGACAAAAAACTAAAACTAATCTGCAGCATTTTACTATTTGTAAGATACAGACACTTTAGTTCAGGGGAAATTGACAGTAACCAGGTTACTACAGTGCATGTAGACACATTCTCTGATTACCTACATAATGGTTACTTCCCCATGATAATCATCATACTTCTCCAATATGCTCCCTAGGACAATGGGAAAAGCAGCAATGGTCCCTCATAAACACATGTCCTATGTAAATGTACTGCACTATCTGGTCTCCAGTGGTTCTAAAATGTTGCAAAAGCAGTCACCGCCTTCAAAGGAGGGGAATTCTAGTTCTGACCTTTAGATGCGTCTGTGGAAATAATAGGGATACATTGGGGGCTAATTCAGAGTTTTCCAACCTGTGCTTTGGTTGCAAATTACAACTGTGTTTTGTTGTTAGATGAACATTCATTTCATAATAGGAAATCAATCATGGGAGGTCAGGTAGAGAGCAAGAAGCAAGTTTGAAAAGAGTGGCAATTTTTTCATTAAGTCAAATAACCCCCATTCTTGAGGTTATCTGAGGTGTTATTTCTTCTGTCTCTGTAATAAAAAGTAGCAATCACTTTCCTGCATTCTGCTGCTCTTATGTGACTCCAGGCATTACAATTTAATTTTCAGTTCTTAGAAAACAAATCCTCATATCCTTCAAAAATGTTAATCAACCTGATCTTTAAAATGTCCATTAGATTTCTGTTTGTTTGTTTCTGTCTTAATTTGGCAGATTTACTAAGATTGCAAGCAAATTAGTAAATTATTTAGCAAGTCAGGGTCACACATTATTTTTTGATTTTCCACAGCTAGTTTAACATTTTATATAAATTTAGCAGATTATTCAGTCACAAAGATGATGTAAATGGGAAGGTAATTTGAATGCACAGCTGCTAAATAAGACCTAATGCTGGGCAATTTAAGAAGTGTCTTATGCATGTCAGAAAAGCAAATGGAGTACTAAAGAAAGCTCTCTCATACTTTAGTTTGAAATGCAGCAGTTGAAGAAACCAATTAACATTTTGAAATTGCATTGATTTGCTCTTATTCTCGCAATAATGAAAGCTACACGTACAAGTTTGTATGCAAACAAATATGGTTGCCTGACAGTTTATTACCTCATTTGACCTCTCATGAATGTACTATACGTCTCAAGTTTTTTTGCCTTAAATCTGAATTTAGATTAGTCAAGAGGTGAATCCCACACAGTCTACGAGCTCTTTCCGCTTTGTGCTGCTTAGCATTCGCTCCGTCTCCTCGCCTGTCCACATGTGGTTATTTGTTCAACAGAAGACAAACCCAATGCAATCAAATGCCTCTCTGCCCATTCTTCGGGGATAGACAGCACATCAAATTGGGTTCACTGATAAATAGCATTTGGCCTGAGGACAGGCTAGTTGTTAGACAGCAGGTCAAAAATTATAGAATAGAAGACAGACCAAACAAAAGATCTTGTAAAAGAAGATGTACAGAAATCCATTCAACATAATTACATAAAATAATAATTAAATATATTTAATATATAAAATTAATTGTGCTATTGAGCATTAACATTAGAAGTTACAAGTTCCTAAAGTAATACAAACAAAAGTACAATGCTCACATTTTACCCAACAACCCAATAATTGACAGACATCTGACACGATATCCCTCACCTTCCACTCGCTGTGTTCTCTTCTCTTCGGGAAGTTACACACTACAAAAGGATACTTTTGAATAAAATGTGGATTGTGCAAGGAGACAGGCCTGCTTGTTTCTTTTGGGGAATGATTGATTATTAAATATGTTTATGGCATTTACTCTATCTGGGACATTTTGGGACGTACATGTGGTGATATACTGTTAAGAGCAAATTATGTTTAACCATGAATCCAGCTAATTTTAATAGTTCACGTTACTGTTTTCTGTTTACCAAACTGTATTTAATATTGTATGTGGCCTTTCTTTTGCAGGGGGCAAAAGTTCCACCAAAACCAGTTCCTTCTTGAGACCACTTTGCAGAGCCACCATCTCTGTGTCCAGAGCTTAGTGCCACCCAAGACGATTGTGATTGGTTTGAAAAGATTCAAACAAACCAGAGCGTTTTTTTCCTACTATTCCATGTGTGTGTGGTGTAGCCAGACCTTCCTCCATAGCGCTGTGGAGATAGGTCTGCCAAATGCGAGACAGCAATGTGTGTAATGCAGGTGCCAGATTTTAACAAAGAATAAAAACAGAGGATATCTCTGGTTCTGCTGTATTGAATTTCTTTGTCTTTTTTAAACTGTTCATCTTACAATGTTATATGAGTCCAATGCTAAATCAGTGGAGTGCTCCTTTAAGTGTTTAAAATTTAAAATTTGGCTGTGACAGTCCTTAGTTGTCCCATAAAGTATATCTCAGTGGGTCAGTTACTTTAGTGATTCAGAATACACATACATTCAAATTGTCACACAATTTTCAATAGAGGGCTGATCCATGCCTATTGTAATGGCTTGGTGTGGGCTAAAATAAAGCCAATATTAATCGAATCCTTTCTTAACTGAACTCTACTGTATACTGTCCACCTTAGCCTGCTAATGTTGCAGCACTGAATTACTTAATGACAGCTGGGCTCTACACTGTGAGCTTTCCCTTCCTATGAGAGAGAAAATCAAAGTGTGTGAATGTGAATAATGATTTGGTTGCACTGGCGATTGACTGTTTTAGCACCTAGGATTGCAAAATATGCTGAGCTCCCATAGTACCAAGTCTGTTATTTCTACTCTCTCTTTCTCAAAGCTCAGTGTGCAAAACATACAGGAAGCAGCTCCTCACCTTTAGCTGGCCTGACCATTGATTTCACCGTCACAGGCTGCAGGTCATATCGGCTGTCGTTAATTAAGTAACTTGATGCCACGCAAAAATAAAGCAGTCTAGCTGTTGTCAGGTTTATGTGCTCCTGTAGCAGGTGTCTGCACTCAGCAAAAAAATGGTTTATGAGCTAAAAGAAGCATCACTCTGTAACACTGTAGTTCCAACTAAGTGTGACGTCGTCACACTCCACCCAGGATTGCTTCACGTCAATTTCAGGAGTAGCATTTTTTTTTTATTAAAGGTGTGTCAAATTAAAAAGGCTACAGCTGTGTGTCAGTTACATATTGTCAAAGCATCTTGAAGCAAAATCCTTTTCGACACTTAAAAAAACAGTGTCCATATGTTTTTCCTCTGGGTGACGACCCACATCAGCTGAACTAGATGTTAAAAACAACAGCTAATCAATCAAGTTTCTGAGGTAAAATATCCAGATCTGTGACATATGACCCACAGTTAAAATTTGACAAATGTACAAAATTAAATAGTAGAACTGTAAAAGTCAGTATTTACACATGGTCTAACTTTTTAGACTATGTGTAGACTAACATTTGATACAGCCAATATATGCACTTAATGATTTTTCTTACACCTCAGTTACTAGGTCATCTCATGGTTGCAGGCAAGTATATTAGTAACTACACCCCTAGAGAGGTTATACAATCGTGAAATTAAAAATATCAGCCAAAGGCCAATGAGATCACACCAATGTCACATCCTGGAAAACCTAAACATGCTAAGTAAATTGCATCCGCAAACGCCAATCTTGTTCGCAAGTGTTTACATGGCCAGGCTCCTCAGGCTCTCTGCAACTTGTTTCAACCTTTACAGGCCTTTGGATTGTCCATTAGAAATTTCAACTGCAGGGAATTGTGAAGTATTGTACTGGAATACCTCCTTTAACCAAACACCTTTTTCTTTAAAGGGAGATAACATATGTAATGCTTTGATACATAGCATTGGCTTATTATTGTGCAATGTTCTATGTATACTGTATTTGTGCCTATCAAATAAATAATAAGAGAAAGAAATTACACAATGCAAGTTCATTTCTGTGCTTTTGACATTCAAGGTAAAATACCACAGAATGAGACTTCAATCATCCCTCCAGAAACCATTACTGTAGGTGTACACAGTGCATGTGTACATGGAAAACATATGCAGCAAAAATGAATCAATAATTTTTTTAAAGTTAATTTCCCTGATTTGAGGTTCCATAATAAGATAGGCAAGTGCATTTGACTCAATGTAAACATGAAGGTTTTATGCCTTACCGGACAGCATTATCCATGCGTGACACAGTGAGGTAAGCAGCCAGGTTTGCTGTGTAGGACGAACAGACGATGAGGGTGAAAAGCCACCAGCTGCCCATGACAATACGCAGAGCCACCGATCCCAGGATGGAGTCACTGCCTGTGAAGGAGCAGGTATAAATATGCGGTTATAAATACTTCACCCAGAAGAACACATTATCATCATCTTTACTATGTACTGTACAGCATCACTCTCTAATTCCTACTCTACCAGAAACATAATATACACACTGCAAACAACCATTTTGTGTTAAAGCTGCTGTAAGGTTTTCTCACTTTTGAGATAATTCTCATATTTGCATGTACTACGGGATCAGACAACTATATGCATCTGATGATTTAATGTAATAACTGTACATTTTCAACACTTATTTTCCCAATAGCTTAGTCTATTCAAAACCATCTAGCCAGAAATGTTACTTGCACACTTTTATATTTTGTTACGCAATTAAATTCTTCAAATAGCCTAGTACTGCTCATTAATATTCATTCTTCTCTCTGTCTTTTTCTTTCCTTCATGTCTTTCATACTTTGCCTATCCTTGTTTTCTTTGAGAGGAAAAGACAGGATTGTCACATTAGCTTTTCTATTTTCACTTTTTCTCTGTCGTACCGACTCTTTCTCAAAATATCCAACAGCTTATGAGGTGCATGAGAAAAATGCCAGCACACATTTTAATTTTGAAGAGTAAAGCCATAGAAATGTCATCTGAGAGATTCAGGAGTGTGAAATGTAATGAAAACATATTTGTCTGAAAGTGTCACAATCAACACAGCTGAGCCCTTAGGACAGTTTGGGGGGAAAAAAAATGGACGGCCTTGTCAGATGCATAGCATTCCGGCATCAGTCATTTTTATTAAATATGGCTTTGAATGATTTCTTAAGATCATCGAATGTGAAATGTGCATCTAGAAACTTCTAATGGATCTTACTCTACTGCAACCATCCACTGGTGCAAGCTCTTTCATCTTTGAAACAAATTGATTTAACTCTGATGACAATGACAAAGTGTTATTTTGATCAGTTCTCTGAGACAGTTTCATATCATTTCCTACCTCTCCCTGACCTTCTAAGGAACAAAAGAAGGGAAGTCCCTATTTGAAAAAGACAGTGTGTCTGTGGTTGGATCCTCATGAATATACAGCAAAACCCAGCCAAGTGTTGGCATATCATTATGAAATCATTGAGGGGATAGGGTTGCAACGTTTATGCTCTCTCAAAAAGGCCCACTATGCATCAGCAGTCAGATCCATATCAAAGCGACCTACGTCATCCCAAGGAAAAAAATAAAATCCACTTGACTGAAACAAAAAGTGGCAACATTGGAAAGCAATCCAGAAATGAAGAGAAAAAAAGGGGAAGCAGAGAAAAGGCATGTAATGTAGTTTGCCTTGAAATATAGTGGGTGCGTTAAAAAAGGCTCATAGGCAGTGTGCCAGACTTTGATAGATATTGTTCAGGCTTTAACATCAGTTGCTGAAGTAGTCATTTATCCAAACCGGACATACCTGGATCACCACCAGACCTAAAGAGGGGATGTTCTCCTTGACAAAGGCACCTTTAGAAAATGCTAGGGTGGGCGTTGTGCCTCAAACTGACTCACTACTGAATCAGCATTTACTGTACACTGACAACCACATGTGTGTTTTCATTAATTGGACTCCTTTATATTTTAATATTCTGTCCTTAACTACTTGAAGTAGTTCTTGGTGTTTTTTCCTGCTTAAATTTAGGATTTAACATTTAAAAACTGCATGGCTGGTGCTTGGTGTACAATGGTGTCACTGAAGATCAATAGCAGGCTGGTTTTTCATCGATTTAACAATGACGCTTACTTTAGCAGTTTTCACACCTTCAAACAGAGAAGTGTTTGCTAGTAAGAGGTTGATTTATGATTTGGTAGAATAAAAACCTGTCTCTCCAACATATGTTGCCCTCCAACATGTGACAAATACTAGATTTGTAACTGCAGTCCTTGCATGTTGTGGAGGCCAGACTTAAACCGTATCACCCACCTTGTTGCACAAAAGCACCGTAGACAATCCAGATGGCACTCTGAAGCGAAGTGGAAACGGAAGGCGGCGGATGGCCTCCTACATTACTCTGGCAGCGCACTGCTTGGATGCGCCTGAGCAGGAAGATCATGATTCCCACCACAGGGATGGCTGCAGCAATGCACGCCCACACTGCCAAGTCAAATGGTGCTAGCAAAGAGAAAATGTTGATCTTTTCCTCTGACTTGCGCATCAGGATTCCCACTGAATAGTCCAAGTAGCGTTTGCTGAAATCCACCACACTCTCACGCTCCGGAGTGATGGTGATGGCTGATACAGCCAAGTCAGCTCGCTGTGGATGAAGAGTCAATTTTAGTCACTTTCTAACATTACTTTTTAAAACAACAGAATATGTTTAAAAACTTGTTTGTACATTGTTAGACATTGGTAGCATTAATTGATCAATGTTTTGTAATCATTGAGGAGGTTAGGTTTGTTTGTTGGTGGCGTATTTTAAAAACTTGTGGCCAACTTCAAATACTCCCAAGAGGAAGAAACTTTGGTGAACCTGGGACCTTTGCTCTTGTGTCTCCATCATGCTAACTTCAGTTTTAAATTGAGCTTATTCACACTTTATTCACACTTTGGAAGGAAGTGTATTGCGTACATTTTTATTCCCTAAAAGAAGAAACCTAATGGTTTTGTTAACACTAATTCTTTTCCTTAACATCCACCATCAGTCCACATTTTCAATTTTAAAATGCAAGTATCTGTCTCAGACTCTGACAGACAATTTGTCTCTGACACAATGATCGTTCATCATCATGTTTTCATCTACCCAGTACATTCTGGACTTTGAAGCTAATAACCAGGGAGATCATTAGGCCTTTGTAAAGATTTTAACCCTAGAGTGCCTTTCTTGCTAATCTTGGATTTCAGGTCACATTATTTCCAGTCTGTATTATCTTGAAGATATGGTTGAGAGTGTACCTTACAGTAATAAAATGTCTGAAATCTGAAACATGAAAATAATAGCCTTTTTGGAGTAAACACTATAGCTTTCTCATCAAGTTACAGTACATACATCTGAGATTCATTTAATTTATTTAGCTACTATGCAATGAAAAACACGTCTAGCTCTATCAATGGGAATTAAATCCCATAATCTTTGTGACCAATAAAATCATTTGTCAAGGTCTCAAACCTTATCAGGGTTACTTTTTAAAAGGCAGAAATCAGACCCAGTTCAATCAATCGGTGATGTCGACCACTGGAGAAAACCGATGTGCATGTAGCATCTGTTGGCCTGTGCAATGTTTGTTCAATCTTTCCCACTTCACTGAGCAATATTATTTGGATCCAATATTAAAACAAGACAATGTGGCCGGACTCCCAGAAAAAATCCCCAAAAATGATTTGGACTGAAATTTGGACATTGATTGACAGAGACACATAAAAATAAAACACCAACCTTGCCAATGAGTTCTCCAATCATGCCATTCCAGGATCCATTAGGGAGTGCTGAGCCATATTTCCCATCTCCAACTTGGTAGATGTCATACTTGAAGCCCAAGATCTTTGCCAGGGCATCCAGGACATCAATGGAGAAACCCTTGTATCTCTTGGGTTGACCCAGAATATTCTCTGCCACCATCACAAAAGGCTCTTCCTGTTTGAATGAAAAATGCATTTTTTTACTCACAATGATAATGCTTAGGAATGTGATTGTGTGAGCACTTTGCCTCTTAGCCCATGATTTATCCTCAGAAGTTTGGAAAAGAGTACAGTATTTGTAATTAATCACAGGCACGTCATTTATCAAGATGCACCATAGTCTTTCCAAGCAAGGACACATTCAGTCATCTTAAGAACTTTGGGGTGACGCCTTTATGAAGAGTTTCTAAGGTGATTTAAGTTAACCTTCATCTTAAAATATTTTCCACAGCAACTGCTGACCTATAACACATGGTGCCATGGCAACTGCTGCTACAGTTCAACATATTTCCATGTTGATGAACTGTAGCAGTGTAATTTTAAATTTATTGCACCCAACCATGGTTCTTCTTTATGGGTTGAAAGTGTCTGGGCAGAATTAAATGAGTGACTAAAGAGAGCTGAAGAAGACAGGGGAGAGGGACAGAGAAGGGACAGGGGTGTTAAAGTGGGCAGGGGCAAATTACATGATTAAATGACACTGCCAGGGGTGAGCTGAGCAGAACGTATGTAAATAAATATGGTGCAGGTGAATCATGTGTGAAGAAGAGGAAAAATGAAGAGAGGGGGCGGGAAGTGACTTTAGCTGCTAGAATTGGTGAACTTAGTTAAAGAAAAACTGCTGTAAAGTAGGATTTATTTTTCTGTTGCTTTCAAATCACAGGAAAAGATGGAGAAGAGGACCTAAACTTACCTCTTCTAAGTGAGTATGACCAAAATAGATTAGAAAAGGTCTAGTTCTCTAAGATCCTGTGTTGTCCTTGTTGGTTCTCCATCCTCCTGTGATAACACCTAGAACTGTTTGTTTAACACAGTGAATTCTCAAATAGCAAACAGATATTTAACTCAACTGAGGCAACAAATTAATTAATTTGTTAAGAGAGGCTATTATTAGAGACATGACTTAATGAATTCCAATGTTTTGTAAGAAGCCCTCCTGTTGTCTTCTCTGCTGGCTTGTAGCTGCCGTGTTTACATTGGCGTCGGGTGGAATATACACAGCCGTGATGATCGCTACTGTGTGTACTCGGTGGACAAAAGGCTGGCATCTTACAGACATGTACTCAAGGTCAGGGGAACAGTGTTTATCTATAACTGTATAATTGTTTTGTAAGAAGCCCTCCTGGTGTCTGCACTGCTTGTTTGTAGCTGTATGCTTTTTTAATGCAAACTCATTGTTTTATTGTGAAACATCTGCAGGGAATGTTGAGTGTCATTGACAGCGGCTGAACATTAAGAAAGCAAGGCAAAGGCAAAATATTCATCAAAATAAAAATTTTTTAATGAGTAAACATATTTTTCTGTTACAGCTTTAGTGCGTAACTTTTTGATACTAATGAACGTCTGTTACATTTAAGCCATTGCCAAATGAGTTGATACAAAGCTAATTAAGACTATCAGCTCCACAAAACTCTCTGAATTTCTTGCTTGTTCAGAAGATTGTGACGCAGAAACTGTGAAGATAATTACCTCTTATGAAGATTCCATCATGTTTTTTTAGTCCTCTGTGTTCTCCTTGGCTACTAGCAACTATGTGAAGGGGGCGTGGGGGGGTGCACGGTCGCGTAAGACTTGTATCATTTGGACGCGCTGACAGTTTAGTTGTCATTACTTAGCATTCCTCATGAGGGAGGCAGAAACTATGCACTACAGCTTTAAAAAGATGACTCTTAGTATTATGCTTGAGTGTGTATTGCTTAATCTGTAGGTGAAATGAACAATTTAAAGGAGAACTCCGGCCAATTTTTTACCTGAATCTTGATCGCTATACATCTCCAAGTGGTATTTGGTGTTTTCTGCCCCCAACATCTACTTCCAGGCAACGCGGCAATAGTTATGTTTAGGGTTAAGGTTAGGGTTAGATGCCTGGAAGGTGACGTTAGAGGCAAAAAACACCATCAAGCTCTCTGAGTACTGTCGACAGATTAAAAAAAAAAGACCAAAATTGTTGCTAGCAAACTGGAATTGCTGCAGCTAATGGCCAGAGCTCCTAGTTGGCTAAAATTCCAGTTGTGGGGGCATAGTCTAAAGAGCCTTTGTGGCTCTTAACAGACACACAATGCAATTAAAATGTCTGTGCTACAAGTTGGCCTTATTAAGTCTCCTGCGATTATATGAACACTGTCGGGGTGGGCCCGATGCTGTCCGTTTATGGTGTTCAGCAGGAGATAGAGTGCCGTGTTTACATTGGCTTTGGGTGAAATATACACAGCCGTGACGATCACTACTGTTAGCTCTCTCAGTAGAAAAAAAAGGCTGTCATCTTACAGACATGTACTTGAGGTCAGGGGAACAGTGTATACAGTGTATCTATAATTGTCCCGTTGATAGCACAGATTTTGTTTTTCTAAAGATGGTACTCGGAGATATATAGTGATCAAGATTCAGGTAAAAAATTGGCCGGAGTTCTCCTTTAATGAATTTGTTGATACATTTGCCTCTATACTCTGCTTATTGTTTTCTTACTCAGACATTTTCCTGCTCAGGTCAAGAGTTGTTATATTCAGTGTACTCCCACCACTTACCAGTAATGTTACAATCTTCAGCGTCACTCCCTGCATACCGCTCTCTATCCGATTCTCCTTTAGGCTACCATTTAAACCACGAATGGAGTCCCAAGATGCCAGCTAATAGGGAAAAAGAAAAATCAGGTAGGTTAGGAAAATAGATAAAAATGGAGCAGGTCTCTGAGAGACAAAGGTGACATATACCATATTAATAAACAACGGCTAGCAGGACAACAAAATGAGGGAGCTGTAAGTGAAGTTATCCATCTAACTGCCATTGTGTGACTCAGTTTGACATTTAACACTGAGTAGCCAATGTCTATGTTGAAATTTGAGCTGGTTACCAAGACAACAAGCATCAGCCATTAGTATGCTATTAGGACCCTATATTCAAGCTCCAGAACTAAATGTTGCAATGTATTGTCACTTTTCAGTTGTCATTTGTAAGCAATCTACAGTTTACTTTATACTTTACGTCATGCTTATCATGTAACAATTGCAAAATAACAAAACAGATAACAATTTAAGTTTTGGTTTGTTTCTTGAATCTAAATTATACCTTGTCTTTAAAAATCTCATTCTACCCTGTCAACGTTTTGAGTTATGTCTCAAGTTGTAAAGCTTATGTTTGTTAAATTCTTAATCAGTGCTGCAAGCAAGACAAGAATTCTCAAGGATCTGACACAACATTTGGCATGGTCAATGAGATTTGAGCTGACAGGACAAGAATGGTGGCTCCGGGCCAAACAACAGGCTGTTGTGGCCACAGCACACCGCATTCTGCAACACACATTCCCCATCACCCAGATACCTTTTCCACAGAAACACACTGTACTCACATCTCATATTCAGACTAGGAGAAACTGCACACATCTCAAATCTCATTTTGGCACAATTGTATCCAACTGAATCTTAATAGGCAGTTTATATGACTCACTTACATCAGTGAGGGAAGGTTTATAAGACTATTGGGCCATTGAGAAGAAAGATCTGGACATTTCATACAATAATAAGTAGAAAAAGGTACCAGAGATCAAAACCGTGAACAGGAGTAGAGATATTTTTAAGCTTAAGATTTCATCACAAGTCCTGAACTCTTGCTTCATGAAATGTCAAGGCTCCTTTGCTCGTTTACTTGACTGGGTTGGAGCCTGGAAAAGCCAAACAAACTGAGTATATTGTTTTAAAAAAACATACTTTTGTATTCTTGTGACTTTCCATTTGGCTAACAATGGAGATGGATGAGAAAAACAAAATGAACGAACATAAATCTCTGTCACCATTTGCAAAGGCAAATAATTATACAATCAAAAGGAAACTGCAATTACTACAGCTACCCAAGGCATCAACAAAGGCTTTCAACTGTGAATGAAATAAAAGCATGTGAGGCAATGGAAGAGGATTCATTATAAGTTAAATCGTTGGTTCTTCACAAACGATCTGCAGATCATCTGTCTTAAGAGTTACACTGCTATGTATGACGTAACTGCAAACTGCTAGTAAATCATGTTTAGAATCTTTCAGCTTCTGTGGTCTCTCCAGTCAGGATGTTTGTCATGTAATGTTTCTTCTAAGGGTCTTTATCTAAGCACCGTAGAGCTGCAAAGATTAATCCATTAATCAATTTGTTGTCAACTTTTTAATAATCAATTAGTCGATTTGAGTAATTGTTTCAAAAAGTAAAGAATAATTTTTTACAAAAGTAAAAATGATTTGATTCCAGCTTGTTAAAGCGTAACTCTAGCCAAAATGCAACCTAGGGTCTTGTGAATGTATCCGAGTCAAACTTTCGTTTAAAAGCGTAATTAGGACAAAAGCACCAAAACAAAAAGCACTTTACAATATTCTCGTTTTTGGGTCAAATGGCCTTTTGAATGGGAGTGCTAGGGCCACTACTAGATAAGATAAGATGTGCTTTAATGTCTTCAAAGGGACATTTGTTATGGACTCTGTCCATTCAGCAGCTTTGCAAAGACAACACAAAATACAGGAAGTAAGCATCTTTCAGCACAAACTCTCATGCAACACAAACGTGCTTTCATATACTGTACATTAGACAGGTACCTATATAGTAAGCACATTAACCACTCCTTTCATTGGCATTTTTATAATAGCATCAAAATCACTATTTTAAAACACTAAGAAGGCTTGACACAACGTGAAAATTTGCTCCAAGTATCACCAGGGTCTCTACACTCGATCTCTCTCTTTGCGCTTTAAAAATAGTGATTTTGATGCGATCATAGCAGTGCCAAATCTGACTATCACCAGACCAAGCTCAATCTTTTAAGATTTAAGATTGAGCATTTGGCTGGGGAGTCAGCTGTGTACTTCTACTGCACAAGAGGCGTGATCAAGGTGCATATTTCAAATGATTCTTTCCGCAATGGGATAGTCCTTCAACCAATCAGACCAACGATCCAGGTGACGAAGCAGCAACAGGAGCATCAACGATTTTCTGTGCTTCATTGACAGCTATGTTGAATGTAAACAAGAAGCTGCTTGGTCGCTTCTCTATCGTCACCGTGTGATAATAATAGTGCGCCAGGTGGATAAGCCAGTTTGTGATTGGTTTGCACAAAAATTGTGAACGGAAGCAGGATAGACTGAGACTGAGCTGCAAGGCAAAATCAAATCACCGGCAAATTGGTTTTCGTCCTAATTATGCTTTTAAACTAAAGTTTGACTCGGGCACATTTACAAAAAGACCATAGGTTGCATTTTGGCAAGAATTATGCTGTAAATGTGAATATTTTCTAGTTTCTTCTCTCCTCTGTGACAGTAAACTGAATGTATTTGAGTTGTGGACAAAACAAGACATTTGAGGATGTCATCTTAGGCTTTTGGGAAACACTGATCCACATTTTTCACCATTTTCTGACATTTTATAGATCAAACAACTATTTGATTAACTGAGAAAATAATCAACAGATTAATCAACTATGAAAATAATCTTTAGTTGCAGCCCTAAAACACTGTGTGCATGTCAATGATATGGAGATTAGTTAGTCATGAAGCTGTTTAAACACAATATAAAGTTATGCATTATGTATTTACATCCTTTTGTGCTACTAAAATCTGCCCTGCACTTTGCTCAAAAACGTCAGTCGGTGTTGCTGGCTTCACAGGGGACTATTTTCTCCATGAGCAACTTCGTCCTCATTGAAAAACACAAAGCAATCTCTGCTCTGTAAACTGAAGAACACCAAAGAGGAACACTTCTACTTCACAGAGCTTTGCACACCACCATGCCACTGGGAAGGTCACAAACAATACATACAGCAGACAAACCGCCTGCATATAAACGAGTATCACTTTCACTTCACTGGACACACTGTAATCTTTGATTACCAGATTTTGAAGGACATGCCACTGAAACAGGATGCATATTTCTACTGAGAATGAACATAGTGTATGAAAATATGCTTAAAGATACGATTTAAAGAAAAAAAGATTTTTGTGACTTGATGCCAAATCTCTTCAAAAAGGGCTTTTTAGCGTTTTCCCTGCTTCTTTCTTTGAAGTATCAGCTCATTGAGGATTTAAGTTTTTCCTATAAATATGCCTAGCAATCAGTCACCAAGAGTGTATCTACTGTAGTGGATCAACACATTCAGTTCTTTCCTCCAATAACTTTATGCTTTGTTTTTATCCAATAGTAGATGCTCAATACCGTGAAAAAACATCTGTAATGGGGCTGAGCAAAGCCCAATGACCATATGAAAATAACAAAGGGATGGAAGTCAAATTGTCCTGAATTCATGGCGCAACCAAACAATCTGTCTGAATTATGTCTCATAAAGATCTTATAGAAAGCCCTCTTTTCTCTTTCATGGAACCATTTTAACTGCATCAATTTGAAAACAAACCACAGTTTGAGCTAGTTGCTGCTATTCTGCTTCTTCTTTTCCACTGCTAGTTCAGTTTGCCAGGTGCTTACATATTGACAAGCCTATCATGCTACCAAACTTCTTATTGACCCATTGGGTTATTATTTACGGTAGTTTGATTGACATTTTCCACTGAATTTTAAGTTTTCCTTCATCCCAGCATTCATTTACTTTACAAGTTCCCCATACATAGCTTTTAAATACAATGTGTTACCTTATGTTATCTTGAAGAAAAGAAAGTATCTGCATCAGTAGTTGGGTCCGTGCAGTATACAGCAGGCAGATTTATCCTATATCATCACTGTTTCAGAATTCATTATTAGATTGCTGAAAAAAGACTGCATGCAAGACATAAAGAAAGAAAAAAGAAGCCGTAGCTGTAGGTTTAAAAAAAAAAAAAGTGTTACAGTCTAAAAGTGAACATATGACCAGTAATCATAAAAAGTGAATTACTGATTTTGGTTTCAAATCAATTTATCCATTAGTGAACTAAAAATGATTTTAAACTTTACCTCAACAAAGAGCTGGGAGTATAGGTGATGATATGCATTTTAAGTGAACTGGATAATGATAAGGTTGGTAACATTTATTTTTATTACATATTGGAGCACCTGAGAGAGAATGAATTAAGGCATGTGGGAAAATATCCAGTTTTCTCCCAAGGACTTGAGACTCTCAAGAGGATTTACTTTTGTCAGTGAGGCACTAGAACAACCAGAAGTGGGTACTGCTACTTCAATGCTTTCCTATTAATGCAGGGTGTGAGAAAAGGCAATTTGCACACAATTACATTTCAACATTGCAAAATGTTGCCATTTAATCATCTGTGGCAAAATAACTTGATCAGTCTAATACTGTTTTACACACTGCTAAATTGGATATGGATATATGCCATTACTATACAATGGTGCAAATTTGTAAAATAGAGTAATGAAAATATTTGGCAAGTGAAATACTACTGCTTCATAGTCCTATTCTTTATCTTCCTGTGGGTAAAACTCTAAGGGATCAGGGAGCAGCTAAGGGAGGTTTCAATAAACTGTAGGAGCCAGAAAGTAAGTTTCTAAAACCTTGAAATCTCAGTGCCTGGCAAATTGATCATTGGATCAACAACCCTATCAACACCCTGCAGAGCTATTGTTGGTAAGAGAGAAGCACCCTTTAGAGACAATTTAATGCCATTTCAGCTCCATGAGCCAGTATGAAATACTGCCAGGATAAATAATCAGCTATTGAGGACTGCAGTTTGGTAGACGTAACATGCAACAGAGCAAATGGAACTCAGATTTGGCTAGATTTTGGGTGTATGGACTTAGGTTTATTTAGGGTAAGAATCAGCTCCAGTTAGCGCTACTTGGGCTAGCTTTGGGCCAGGATTCCCCTAATACCATATCTGAAGTCTCTTTCCCAAAAGTCAGCCTTGGTGTAGAATTACAGCCACTAGAGCCAGTCCCACAATGAGCTTTCCTCAGTATGTGCCATTTCTGAGTCTGTAGCTTTTGAGGAGTGCCCATCTGAGCTTTCATTTTCTCGAAGGCAGAGCAGGATACCCAGGGCTCCGTTTACCCGTATTGCCATTTCTAGCTACTGGGGGACCATAGGCAGGCTGGGGGAGCGCATGCTAATGTTAAAAAACCTCATAAAGTAAAATTTTACTGCCATGGGACCTTTATCTTTTAAACCTGAGGCTGTTTTTCACCTCCTCTATTTCTAAGGCTAATGGCACAGTCACATGTCTCAGCCAGCCAGCTATATATTATTTCCAGCACAAGTCAGACTATTTAGCTATAGCCTATATTACATTATTTAGGCCCTGTGACCAGAAAATTGAATGAGGAGAATTTGGAGCTGCCCTTTTTCAGAGACTATACACAACATCAAGCATACATACATCATTAGGATAATATTTTTACTTATATTTTTGCTATAGAATAGTACAAATGTCACCATATATATGCTTTTGAATAACACAATAATGCCAGCGCTGCTACTGTAAACAACAAATTCAAGAGATAACAACTGCATGATGCATGCAAGATGTTTGGATAGAAGCAACAGTTACATTTAAATTAATTGACTTTTCTCTATGAAGAGCTTTGTGTAAGCTGGAAGTCATTAGCAATATCTGGTTAGAGATGAGCTGACACATCAATAAGAGAAAACTGGGAAACCAAAACTACAAAAACAGCATCGATCACTCTGCTGCAGCACTGGATGGTGGAGAAAAATCACAGTAGCCATCCAGGAAATAGTATTTCAGTCTTCATTACAGTGTCTAACCAGAAAGACGCCTCATCTAAGAGCCATCAGGCTGAGGAGAAAATGGACTGAATGCAGATAAACGATGATGGAGAAGGAGGAAACCAGGACTGAAAACAGGGGAGAAAGGGTTTGTGAAGAAGGGAGGAGAGGATGGGAGATGAAATGAGATAAAATGGAGGAGAGAGAAACATACAAAATGAGGATGGGTCTGTGGGTTGGAGGTGGGTTTGGGAGGATCACCATTAAACTCCACTCGAAAAGAAGAAGAAAAAAAACACATAGACCTAACAACATGACATTATAGTACATTGCAGAGGAAACCATGAAATGACGTGGCCTTTCTTGATTGATATCATCTGTACACAACACGAGGCAAGACATGCTGAATTTATATACTGTATAAACATCCTATTATAGAGAAACAGAGAGGAGAGGTACATGAATTTGTGTCTGTTTTATCACAGTAAATGGTTCTGCCAAGTAGTGGGGCAGGCACAGATAGACATGCCAGCTAATGAACAACAGCACTGAATGCATTTGGCATCCCATTATCTGGCCTTGCTGTCCCCTTCTGCCTCTAATGATTTTGAGATACAAGCGCCCACATGTTATTATGCTCCCTGGCCTCTGTTGTCTGTTTGCCTGGCTGCATGCTCTTAGTGTCTGAGATCCAAAACAGTGTGTACAATACATGTTTATGTGTTAATGTGCTTCAGGGCTCCACTGTTTATGTGTGTCTTGCTGTGCCTGAATGTGTGACTCTGCTGTAGGACATGCAAGTGTATGTGTGTGTGTGTGTGTGTGTGTGTGTGTGTGTGTGTGTGTGTGTGTGTGTGTGTGTGTAACCACGACATGCAGTGAGTCTCTTCCTTGCTAATGCTAATGGCCACATTATGATGAATTGGCTTCATGATTTCAGTTAGGCTGAGTGGTGATTAAATCTTCATTACTGCTTCTGGTCAGTCCTGCTCTACATAGATTGCCAAGAAACTCAATTCCTCTTCATTCTGCAAGAAGTCCCTGACTGAATCAGGACATCCACAGCGACAAACAAATTACAGCTAAGAGAGGAGTGCACAAATAATGAATGCTCTCAATCTCTCACTTCAGCTCTGCAACACTCAAAGATCAGACACGTTTCTCAGAAAATACTTCATGGCCAGCTCATAAAGCCTGCTCGTTATTTTTAAAATGTCTATACTCAACAAGCAACAGCAGATCAAACATACTTTGACAAGAGTCAAAGGTGAAGATGGAAGTGGTATCCTTTGTTTTTGAGAGTAAAGTTAACAGTAGAAGCACTTTTCTCCACACTTTTTTCCAATTCTCAGGTCAGGCCAGGATGGTCGGTGTGATTAAAAGGAACATGATAGCAGACTGAGCTCCAGTAGAGGGCAGACTGATACCTGACACCTCACTGTCAAATGTTAGGCTGTTTACCGGGGTTCTCAGGGATCAGAGTACAGCCGATTCACTGACATCCCAAAAAGTAAAAAATAAATAAACAAACAAACAGCAAGGCTTTGGAGCCTAGGGATTAAGATTGAGAACCAGTGGTCTTTGAAAAAAGCATGTTTAAAGCGTAACTCTCGCCAAAATGCAACCTAGCGTCTTTTTGTGAATGTACCCATGTCAAACTTCCATTTAAAAGCGTAATTAGGACAGAAATGCCACTTTTAAGATTTACAGTATTTTTGAAAGGGAGTGCTAGGGGCACTACAATGATACCTTCAAAATCACTATTTTTAAAACACAAAGAAGCCTCGACACAACATGAACCTTTGCTCAAAGTATCACCAAGGGCTCAACACATAAACTTGAGTGTTGAGAACATTTGAGAACACTTCCAAAGTGAATTGTTCAAAACCTTTTTTTTTTAGTAAACTCTGTGTACACAAACAATGTTCTCAATAGACAGTTGGAATCCTTGCTATCCATTATTTGTTATGATCAGGCGCTCCAATGGACCCCCAGAATTTGAAGTTATGTTAAATTCTGATCCTCAAGAATAGGTGTCCTGCAGGTCTTTAAAGAAAGTAAATCAGCCACACGTACAGGATAATAAACTATTAGAGAGGAACCTGCAGGAAAGCAGTTCTAAGGACTGGAGTAGCAATTAAGAGTTTGCAGGCGTCTTTGAGAAAATGAGAAATAGTTTAATTTCACTCTTGGCTCTCTCCTTCCACAAAAGTGGTCGCATTGAGACTATGTCTAAGAAAAGCTATATTTTTTTATCAGTGTTCACAGTACCTGCTCAACACCTAAAGAAGGGACAGTTATGCAAATTTGACATTTGCTCTGCAAGTCAGTCTGTCCAAGAGCACCTTCAAGCCCATTTCCAATTTTTCCAAATCGAGGCCACACAACCGTTGAGGCGGTGATGGCAATGAGGCAATGATGATAATGCAACGAAGGCAAGCAGCTTTTTGTTTATATTCAACATGATGGCCCCCAAAGTGCAGCAACCCATCAGTGCCGCTGATTGGTTGAATGACTATCCAATTATGCCATTATGAGGCATTTGAGCGGCGTCCGTTGGTGATACCCCTTTGGAAATGTCTGTGAATGAACCTTGCCCGGACCCACTCTTAGTTACAACTGAGAAGGGTCTGGAGTCAACCAGGCTATGACATGAGATGAAAAATTGACAATTTTTGCTAAAGATAAAGCTACCTGAGACAACAGTAAAAAAGAGATTGGGAAAATATTCATAATCTTCATGTTAATCTACTTGCCACACTTTTTTTCTGAAGAACATCAAGATATAGATACTTAGTAAGTGTCCCATGAGGTGTCCTTTACAGACAAGTAGACAAAATACACATATGAAATATTCTGGACTGACCCGTTTCACATCTTTCCCAAATGTCTCACTGTAGCTAGTTCCAAGAATCTCAAATTGTACATGGGAATTAGAGCCTTCAGCGCGGAAGTCCATCATTCCTGTCAGGCCACTGATCCTTCCCTGTAGCAACAACAAGTAGAATAGTTACTGTGGGAAATGTCACATTACAAGTCCTGTAGTAGTGATGGCTGTGTTTTCCAGCAAGGAGGTTATGTTTTCCGTTGGGTCTGTTCGCCCGTTTGTTTGTCAGTTGGATTACGGAAAACTAAACTTGGTAGAAAGGTTTAGCATGGGCCAAGGAAGAACCATTTTTCACTTTCGTTAACATTGCAAGATAGGGCATGGCCTTGGCAGAGGTCTGCACTATCTGAGTGCCCTTATAGTTTTATTTGTTTCTATGGGTTTAGGTCTAGGCAAATAAAAATTGCCTGCAAATTAGTTAATTAATTTAGTACAAGCACTAAAGTCATTTGTACATTATATTTATCATCACAATCTAGTATAATTAAATGTTTACATTGATTGAATTAACTTTCTTTGAGTACGTATAAAGCATGCAATGTATGGAAGGAGATTTGAACTGTGACACTTCACAGTAAATAATTCATCAAGGGGAAGTTTTCGATTATACCATATAATTTAATTTATGCAAATTATCCTTTTAAACAATCACTTAATCAATCTGGCTTGTAGATACAGTATTTATTTAGATCATTTCAGACAAAAGGTGTTTTTTTATTACTTTTTATTACAAATTCTGTTAAATTTTCAAAATAGTACGAACTGTAATGGCAATCAATCAATTAAACAGTATGACGAAAGCACTCCGTCTTTGTGGTTCGTCGTGTCCCACTTGGTCATCTTACTGTCACACTTGAGATTTAAGCAGCATGACATGCAACAATAACAAATTTCATTAGCAAATTGAAATTGATCAAATTTAGCCCTTTCAATGAAGAATAGATGTAATTTTGCAGAAGCTATAATTCATAATTTCATACAAAGTAGCAAATGCAAAGCAGCACCTTTGTTAAGCAAAAATAACCTTCCAACTGAAATACCTTTTGGATGGTATCCAACATAGACCATCCTCCATTCCATGGCTTTGTGGACTTTCTCATGCAGTTAAGGCTGGCCATACTGTGCCACTTCCTGTCCTCCAGTTTCCTGTAGAAGGCGTTGGCTAGCATCAACACACTGTCATACAGGTATAGATTGGACACCTGTTAGAGTGAAAAACAAGCCATATCAATAAATGCATTCTTGGATTTTGTTGTTGTTGTTAGTGCTGTGCAACAGAGAACATAACACAAACTCTGGATACAACAAAGAAAACAAATAGGTTTTTTGGGCTCCAAGAAATATCACACAGCCTCATGGTGAACCCTTGTGAGTGAAGCAGACACAAAGACTCTTGTCTTCACTCTGGTCCTGTGAGGTTTGATGGTAAAATAAGAAAAACTCAGTGGGGAATAAAAACTTGTATCCTTGCTTGGAGAGAAAATAGAAAGCATTGGAAAAACTGGTGATCGTTTTTTTATTTGGTCTGTCAATGCTGTTTGGTGTCGAGATGAAGAGCCAGTTTCTTTCTACATGAGAACAATGTTGAAGGATGGCACAGTAAAGTCAGCAGCAACTGCGCTCTGACTGCGCTCTGAAACTCTGAGGTTTAATTTGCTGCAATCATAGTATTGCACTCCCTGCAGCAGGTTTAATGATATGCATGATCAACAAGCGGTAAAGATATGAACTGAAATCAAGAGAGGGGCCAAAGAAAAATAATTTAATGATCAATTATTGTATATATATATATATATATATATATATATATATATATATATATATATATATATATATATACACTATACACTATATATATATATATATATATATATATATATATATATATATATATATATATATATATATATATATATATATATATACACTATATATATATATATATATATATATATATATATATATATATATATATATATATATATATATATATATATATCAAACTGTCTTCCTCTGACTGCAGTGCACCCTGTCAGGAATCATGCCTACCCTTCCTGTCTCGGTGTGACAGTGGATTTGAGAGATCCTCTGGGTCAAAGTCAAATTCTCCCACAGCAGAAGAGCCATGGAAGTAATATGTGCTGCCCCTCCAGGCATTCAGTTCATGACGCATTTAGACTTCAGTCCAAGCCTCTCAGTAGTAAGACATCACACAAGTCAAGTTCACTTTTCTAAAGGTCACTCAGTCCTGATTTAATGCAACATAGTAGCTCTGGATATTTGAGCATACACCACAGATGACTGCTTGTGAAAGGGATTAGTACAGGAAAAGCATTGCAATCTCCTCAGTGTTAACTATTCTGATAAATGCCTAAACTGCCATTACCCAATATTTAACCCTCTTTTGTGTGAATTATTGAAGACTGTGGGTGCACACACCACATGGTTTTGCCATCTGTCCAAAGTATGAAAAAAAGGAAAAGGGAAATGAACTTTTCCATAGAGCTACAGGGAACACAGCCCTTGCACTTCGGATGGGTTGAGCAAAAGAAAAGTCTAAGCAGGCGATCTTAAAGGTGCTGTAAGCGATGTTGGGTGACGTTACTTCTTGTTGACGTTCAAAGTATTTTCATTCAAAATGAGACTAGCTTGCCCCTCCATCGTCCTCATCCCGTCCCCTCCCTTCTGTGCTTCTGCGCACTAACCCCCCACCCTCACCCCAAATCCTGTGTGTGGTTTATTGGCTGGAACACTGTTTATGTTTTGTGGTGCAGGTTGGCGCAGTTTGTTATTGTTGAGGTTTGTAGACCCTGGGCTGTCTACAGACACCGTGTTCTGGGGCCAGGCAGCTCACTCATATAGAATTTACCGGAGGTTGGGTTCCTGGTTGAGAAATCCTTCATACAAATCATAGATAGCATAATCGCTTTTTAAGTACTTTCCATGATGGAAGCCTTTGTTAAGCTTGTGATATCTCAGCAGTTGATTAACAAATAAGTTGTTTTTTGGCTTTCTACAATTTGAATATATACAGTTTTAAGAAGATTTACACGTTAATGGAAAAACACAGTTTTATTTACTTCTAAACTATATTTTACTCTGTTCTGACACTTTTTTATCAGTCATTTTGAGCTCAAGTCATTTACATTTGTGCTCATAAGTTTATGAACCCAAGCTTACTAAAAAGCGGAATTAAAAATAATCTTTTGTAAATTGATCTCAATTAATGCCTTAATTAAACAATGAGGAAAAATCCAACCTTTAAGGACAGCAGTTTTCTTTGTGAATAAACAATGTAACATAAATACATAAATGTTCTTCCCTAAAATACAGGGGGATAAGTTTAAACACCGCTATGTTAAATTCCCATAGAGGCAAGGCAAGGCAAGGCAGCTTTACTGTATTTGTTTAGCACATTTCAGCAACAAGGCAATTAAAGAAAAGTTGTAGTAGTGGCAGACTTGTCAGTTTTCCTGTATTCAATTAACCATTTTGTGGAAACCCAAACATTGTCGACCAACACAGTAAGCATTCTACACAGGCAGAACCAGATTTCTTTACCATCTCATCCACCACGGGCCCCGCAGGATCATGTGACTGTGTACTATGTTTACCCATAACTAAGAGTGGAAGTACTTCTCTTACACACTATAATATAGTCTTAGTAAGGCTTAGTTTAATCACAGCAAATTTTGAAAAATCCTGCAAACTGTTTCTGAGAAATTCTCAGAAATGTGTTTGTTTCCTGTTCAGAAATACCCCCAGAATGGCCACAACCCTAAACTCAGAAATTTTTAAACAAAAACAACCCAGAAGGTACCAAGTTACTCAGGCAGGCAGATTTTTAAAGGCCAGTTATTTCATGGATCCAGGATTGGAATTAAAATAGTCCCACGTCATCACATACTCTTCACCATACCTAGAGATTGCCATGCTTTTATTTCAGTTAGCTTAATAGCTGGTTTGATTTGCATTGAGAGATGATTTTATGAAAAGAAACCGATGCCAATCTCTATTTATGGTGAAGGGTATGTGAAGATGTGGGGCTATATTAATTCCAAAGGCCAAGGGAACTTTATCAGGATGCATAGTATCCTGGACCCATGAAATAACTGGCCTTTAAAACTCTGCCTGCCTCTATGGGAATTTAACATAGGGGTGTATATAGTTATGCCCCATGTATTTTAAAGAAGCATATTTATTTATTTATGATACATTATTCATTCACAAAGAAAATTGGTGTCCTTAAAGGTTGGATGTTTCCTCATTTTTTTTAATTAAGGCATTAAGATCAATTTCCAAAAGATTATTTTTTATTCCACTTTTTAGTAAACTTGGGTTCATAAACTTATGAGCACAAATGTAAATGACTTGAGCTAAATATGATTGTATATTCACGGACATTCATGTCCCCCATAATTGCCTTTTCTAGGGAGTTTGATCGATGTTCAGTTGAATACATAATCAGTTAATATTTGCATACATGTGGTACTTGGCAGATGCTTGTCCTACACCACAACACACTACAACTGTGAAAAAGCGTGATCACGCAGGAATCATGCTCATAAATCCTTACAGCACATGTGCACAGAATGGGGAAAAAAACTTCGTGCTTGTTTTATGGTTCTGCCACTCTGGCTCATTACAAGTGTATCCTTGTTGGCTGCTGGAGAAAGTGTGTGAAACATGCTGGTAGTTGCTAAAACACAACATTGCTGTACTATAAATACTGCAGCAAAAGGGATAAAATAACAGGAAAAACAAAACCTTGCCACTAGTCAAATACACAACACAGCCTCATCCATCATACTGCTTCAATGTTGTGCATTCACCATCCTCAAAGCTCAGACTCTCCTCTGAAAGCACCTTCTGTTGATGAATTTGTGATGGTTTGGAACATACTGAGCATTTGCACAGACAGTATAGAATTTGGAGTCGTTTGAGAATTTCCTTTAGAGATTTTCATAATTTTCCTGATTTGAAAACTTGCCACCATTTTAATTCATTGTAACCAGCTTAATTTAAACTGACCACATACATTATCAACCTTTTACAGCTACCTTTCAAGCCTACAGTGGGTGGCCATTTGAAACTCGAAAGTTGGAATTTTGGTACCACCACTAATGAATTTTGAAAAATAGTACATCACCCTTAATTCTCTTCAACTCCTAATGTGTAATTCTGGCTAGATGATTATTAAAAAAACTTAGGGAAGGGAACTTTTTGGGCAGATTTTATTTGTAGAGCTTGAAAAGATGAAGCTCTTTGTTAGAAATGTAATGTGAAATATATAAGAAGTTATCATTGTAACTGAAAAAAATATTTTACCACTGCAAATTTTGTAGTTTCTCGTCGTAAGTCCATGTGGGCTGGGCACTTGTTTCCACAATTAATCACTAACTAACCTCTATTAATGAGTTTGTTTTTGCTTGTTAGTTTAGCACAGTATCTCAAAAATCTGTCAACAGTTTTCAGTGTAATTTGGCCGGGGAATTCAGCAGTAATTAGTTTTAGTTATCTATCCATATTTTAAGATTCCTTATAAATATTGATTGTAAGAGGCATTTTTCAAAGTTTTTTCCCTACCTCTAGGGACTGCAGATAGCCTTCCTGTGGGTCACAGAGCAGGGAAGCGATGCGATGATTGTTTCTCATACAGCGAACGTTGGTGTCTCGCCACAATGGGAAGACCTGACGAATGATGGTCATCCGCCCCAGAGAGCTGTGAACCAGCTCCATGATGTCTGCGTCACTCACTTCCTGAAAAAGAAAACAACAGCAGAAGTTTAGTTTAGCAAATCTTTCCCTTTAATCTTAGGTCAAGTATGCTGGCTCTTTTTTTTAACAGTGGGGAGTCACGACACAAACCATGAATTTTCAGTTTTCGAAAAGCTATTGAAAAAGTGGAAATTTATAGAATAAAAAGAACCCCAGGAGGGGTTTGCGTTGGCTGTGCCTACTTCTTGAGCAATTAAATGTCAGATGACACATTCGAGGGCTGCAGAGTAATTAGATAGGAGACAAAGTGAGGCAAAGTGAAGATTTCATTTCATTCCTTGTTACTATTTGTAGAACATAAAGCATTTTGTATTTTAACGATGATCAACCAAAGCCTATTTCACATTTCTCATTTCTGTCCCAACATTGGCTTATTTAATACCTTTGATTAACTAAGTCCATGCTTTAGGCCAAAAGACAGACGGTAACATTTTAATCAATTACTATTTTTCAAATGTCAAATTTTAAGATAGAATTTATCATCTAGCAAAGTCTCTTATTTTATTATTCCCATTTCATATGTGATCCTAAAACAGAAACAAGTCAGATTTTTTTCTGAACAGTCATTCAGGGAATTCATGTGATTATATGTCACTCTAGATTATGGCTGAACAATTGTTTTCATATTGTAAAAGCGATTTGAAAGAATGCAATTAGCTAATCGGGAATACTTTTAATTATTATATTCACTGTTTTTTCACAAGTTTAATGCTGGAATAATGTCACAGAAATCACAGAAATGTCCTACTTTCAGTAGATTTTGCATTTATTTTTAACATGATCAAAGGTGCAATATATAGTTAAGAAAAATCCCAAATCGTAATCTCTGTCAGGAAAATCACAATTAGATTTTGTACCGTAATCCATTAGTATGTCCTTTACAATAACAGTGAATGTGACCCTTGGTCTTCTTGACGGGATGCATGTGCGGAGGTCAGTGGAGATTTACACTGTGAAGGGTCGGATCAATATTCACGAGGCATTGAGCAGCCTGCTAGTCTCCAGAGCAGGACAATGTTCAATGCTGAGGCAGACAGTGAGTCTCTTAGGAAAAGTCGGGTTAATACAGTACTACCTAACAACAAAGCTGTGAGGTTACTGTTGGGTCAAAAATCAAGCACACATGTCTGAATCCATGCTTCCTATCCGTTTTCCTAATCCAGCGTTTTGTTTTCAACATCTGTTGTTACAGCTGGTCTCTGTCCTCCCTCGCTGTTCATTTCTCCTGGCTTCTCACATAGTCTTTCTTTGTATGTTTACCTCAAAAAATAGTGGGTAAACTTTAAACCCCCCTGCCTTTTTCTCCTGTCATATACATGTTTATATTTTCAATGCAAAACCACTTGATGGTGAGCAAACTGAATGGATTTATATGGATTCTTTCTGCCAAAACCAGAATTCCCAGATCTTTCATCTGTGTACAGCGTGAGTAAAACACTCCTCAGGTGATTCTAGCTCATTTAGTTTATCCTCTGAGTCTTTATCTGACTCAGTCAGGTGAAAATTATGAATATTCATGAGTTGCCGTGACACATTAATCAGATAAATCATGCTGCATGGTTCATAGAGTTGAACCCTCACGTCCAAGCTAATAACTTACAATGGCACCCAGTCCAAGTGTTCACAGGTTTGTGTCATAAACTGACCCGTCCACTTATCAATGGGACAGGTCTGACGTGCCTTTTTACCTCTGTTTAAGGAGAAAGTAAAGATGATGTGATATATTGCACTTGTACAATATGCAAACAAAAAAGGACCAATACTATATAAAGAATACAGGAATGATACATCAAGGCTTCTGACTACAGTGATCATCCCATAGATTAAAAGCATTATGAATCTAAATGGTGATTATAATAACAAGTTGAATCACAATATTATTCAGAACTAAAAACCATCAGTGCAGGTGTTAAACACCTTGGAGGTAAACCACTCCATATTCTGAAAGAGTGAATACAA
Source organism: Percina caprodes (assembly GCA_013375575.1). Taxonomy (NCBI): domain Eukaryota; kingdom Metazoa; phylum Chordata; class Actinopteri; order Perciformes; family Percidae; genus Percina; species Percina caprodes. The sequence continues at coordinate 375,198 of JABXJD010000057.1, forward strand.
CGCGGCCATGTTTCAAAGACAGCCGACTACCAAAATACATTAACAAATCAAGTTCAGATGACAGATTATCCTCTTTGTGCTGCTCAGTCACTGTCATTAATCACGCATGAGAAATAAAAAAGACTGGTAATCATGACGATTTAATTAGAAGTTAAGGTGCTTCTTGCAGCTGCAGACAACTAACTTGAGAAGTAACGTCAGTGAAGAGTCAGAGAAGGAGAGCACAGCCCAGTTTGTATGACATTAATTTGAGCTGTATTTGCCTATAAAACACATACGTGTCTTTTTTATGTGCTTTCAGTGAATTGTTAAAGGTAATTAGATAGGCAGAAGATAACCACAAAATTATAAAATGTTCCAGTTATAAGAACTGAATAATTGGTGTCCTGTTGTCCTTTTGCAACAGAGAAAAACAATTAAACATCACAAACAGCAAATAACGCAAGGCAACAACCACATTAACAAGCCTTTGCTGAGTTGTGCTACTTATTTTCAATATATTAATGCTTATATTGAATTAAAGCTGCCTTCTTTCATCAAACACTAGAAATAATAATTATGTAAAATTGAAGGATTTCACAATTACATCAATGCCATGTCCTAGCTTGCCATGTTCAAGCATTGCTGTTTTTTTCTTTTTATATCATATTTACTTGTTTTTTACAGAATGAGGGCAAATACAACACATTCATGTGAAGTACAGCCACCAGTAATGTCTGGGGACTTAAAAATACCTTCATTGTATTTGAAAAGTTTTCACAATAAATCAGATCTACAGTAGAGAGCCAGAGCTATTATTCGCACATAACTGCACTGAAATCTTGTTACAGTTTCTTTAAAAAGCATTATGACATGCAATTATATTTCATTTTGTCTTGTATGAACAACAGTTTGCAAGTTAAATCAGACTATTAGAAGATTACATATTAAATGAAAATATCTTTAAACTTGAAAAAACTAAATTCATGATATTTGGAAATTGTACTATTAATACAGATGTTAAAATAGTAACAGATAATGAATACGAAATGAATGAAAGTAAATTTCTGGGTGTTGTACTTGACCACAAACTGTGTTGGAAGTCCAACATTAAATATCTGTACATAAAGATGGCCAGGAGTATTGGTATATAGAGTAAAACTAGATACATATTGAACCAAATTCATTACACACTCTGTACTGCACACTTATTTTACCATATATGTTATATTGTGTGGAAGTTTAAGGAATTCCCTACAAAAGCAACTGATAAAATATTAGCACATTGCAAAAAAAGAGCAATCAGGATAATAAATCACACCTGGTATTATGAGCACACTAATCATCTGTTTTGTAATTCACATTTGCTGAAATGTATGTCCAATATTACATCCAAAACGGCACAATTTAAAGTTAAAGAAAATAATTTACCATATAACATACGCGCAATGTTTAATGACAGGGGGATATCATCTAAGAGTAAAGGTATTGTTGTTTATTGTTGTAAGTTATTGGAATATATATGGTTATATGGTTATTGGAAGATCTGAAAGATTGTATGTATATTATAATTGATTCTTTCTGCTCCTTCTCAAACTAATATAATATATATACATATATTTACACATACATATATACATGCATATATATAAAAAAAATATATATATATATATATATATATATATATATATATATATATATATATATATATATATATATACTGTATATATCCATCCAACTTTGTCCGCTTTTCCAGTATCGGGTAGCGGGGGAGCAGCTCCAGTAGGGGACCCCAAACTTCCCTTTCCCGAGCCACATTAACCAGCTCTGACTGGGGAATTCCAAGGCGTTCCCAGGCCAGGTCGGAGATATAATCCCTCCACCTAGTCCTGGGTCTTCCACGAGGCCTCCTCCCAGCTGAACGTGCCTAGAATACCTCCCTAGGGAGGCGTCAAGGAGGCATCCTTACCAGATGCCCGAACCACCTTAACTGGCTCCTTTTGACGCAAAGGAGCAATGGCTCTACTCCGAGCTCCTCTCGGATGACTGTGCTTCTCTAGGGGAGACGCCAGCCAGGGTGGCTGGTGTCTCCCATTGTACCCTGGAACTCGTTCTTTCGGTCATCACCTAGCCTTCAAGCCCATAGGTGAAGGTAGGAATGAAAACTGACCGATAGATCGAGACCTTTGCCTTCTGGCTCAGCTCTCTTTTCATCACAACGGTGCGATAAAATGAATGTAATACCACACCTGCTGCACCGATTTTCCGACCAATCTCCTGCTCCATTGTCCTCTCAATCGCGAACAAGACCCCAAGGTATTTAAACTCCTTCACTTGGGATAAGGACTCATTCCCTACTCATTCCATATATAAATAAATAAATATATATATATATATATATATATATATATATATATATATATATATATATATATATATATATATATATATATATATATATATATATATATATAGTTGTTTGTTGTATGTTTGTTGTTGTTAAATTCTGATTGTGTTTCATTTAGTGGTTTTCCCTTTTTGTTTGTTTTGCAACACGGTTGATTGTTCAGAATATAGCAGATCAAAGCAGTTATTTCCTATTAAAGATCCATGCTATTCTATGGTGAGTGCATCACTATCAACCACAGCACACCGTATGTCCATGGCCTTTGAATTTCTTGAAAGGCTTTTTGAAAAAGAGCAAACACTAGTGTTAAATAGTCAGAGGAATGCAGGATCACGAGATGCCTTTCCTCTTTGTAGGACAGCTTAGAAAGGGGAGAGAGGGTGGAATGGCATGCAGCAAAGGGTTGCAGGTTGGAGGTGGAGGTGAGTACTCAGTACTCAGTACTCAGGCGCCCTTTAAATAGAAAAATATTATGCAATAGTCTGGCCGTCCGTTTATGATTGCCTGAAAGGTAAGGACTTTAAATGAAATTGAAACAAAGAACCATTTGCAATAACATGTACTCTGAGCAGGCGGAAATACAACATACTTAATGTGATCTGCATCAACATAACATAACACAAAACATGTACTTTAACCTAAGAAGATAGACTGCGATTGTGTTAACACTTAAAATTAGACTGTCTGATAAATTATAGCAGGATATCTCAAATGCGACATAAGGTGAAATAGCATGTAAATAATTACATGAATTAATCAATGCACTAATTTTTACCGTACTGTGCAACTGTTTAATAGTAATCCCATTACGTGGCTCATTGTCCATGAGTACAGTGCAACGTATATCTATAATGTGTTGGTGATGGGGGTTGCATTGCTATGATGGAACTTACATTTCAGCCAAGATGTGTGGGGGGTGACATATGTAAAAATGAAACTGTAACTACTTAACAAGTGTAACTGCTTAACATTTTGATAAGGTGGTTAGTGAAGAAAGTCGCCTGTGTGGTATCCTTTAGATTTATGACCATAAAGCAGGATGTCTCCTGTGGTCACCATTTGTGGGTTAGTACATCATTTTTTGACATCTGAATTGGGTTTCTGCATAGATTCTCATTGTGCTTAATGATACAAAGAATCAAAATAGCAACCCAGGGTTTTGAAAAATGCAATGTTTTAGAGTCATTTGAGTAATCAATAAGCTAACTGGAAAATATATATTATATTTAAATATTTTCTCGTAAGTGGCCTCTTCAGTAATCTACCTTCCTATCCCACAGTCTGATGTGGCAGAGATTGTGTCAGAAGAAAAGGGTTTCCATCACAGTTTCTTGACGGGCAGTTACCAAAGACATCAGTCATATCATGACTGTCCTCCTCGACTCTGTCTGTCACAGCAGGCACAGCCACCTAATCCATCAAACGTTCTAAGGTGTCACCGTCCCGCCTTTGAAGGGAAGAAAACAACAACAAATTCTCCCATAATGTGCAATCCATCTGAGTTCACTAGACAGTGTCAGAAGCAGACAACCTTCTGTGTGCTAGCAGCTGCAGCCTGCCTGTCTTCCCCGTGCCCTGCTGCTCACATCAAGTCCTGCTGCACTTCTTAAACTACATATAAAAGCCTTTTTTCTTTTTCTTAAACATTATATTGGTCATTTTTGTTTCAAATAAGTTTCATACCCTGAGGGCTCATCAACTGTGTGCCATTCAAAGCCACTCCTTTGGTTTTAAAATGCATTAGTGTCAGTCTTAAACTACTGCAGAAAAGTTTGTTTAGAGAAAAGTTCATTGTTTTAAACTCAAACATTTTGACCTATACTGGGGACTAAAGGTCCGGCTATTTCAGTCTTTACTTTATAGAAGTGTCATACTAAATTTATTAAGGACATCCTTGTGTGATAAACAGCCTATTACTGTAACTTTAAATACTGTATTACTGTATGTGAAATTGTCTTTCTACTGTAATGCTTATGACATCTCTGAATGAAATGACTGCCTTGTCAGCTGTATTCCTTTGTGTTTATCTGCTAGTCTGTTACACCTTATTGTTTTCTGACTTGTGATTATACTCATCATCATCATCATCATCATCATCATCATCATCATCATCCTCATAATTTTGCCTCTCCATCCATCTCCCTCTGTGCTCTTATCATATTTCTAGCTTGACAGCTACATTCATTGTGCCATATGATGCTACTGGTGGCAGATTAGCATAACTGCTTGTCGTGAGGATTGAATGAAATGTGAGACCTCACTGACTGTATGGGGTGTAAAGGCTGGCAGGAGCCTGGGGAGCTGATGGGGTGGGCAGGCAAGTGACAGTGAGCTTCAAGATCACCTGGTTAAAATGGATGTTACAACTCAGTCATGCCCAAGCAGCTGAATAGGAGCAACTGTCAGCTAGGGACTGTCGATGCATAAAGGGGTAACATAGAAAGCTGTTATTTCCCTGCGGGATTTTGTGATACACCCAGATTGCATCTGATCAGGCTAACAGGATTTCCATGTGTACAGGAAACAGTATCTAGCTGTTGGGAAAGAGTGTACAGATTTCACCAGCAGCTGCTACAAAATGAGAGTGATTCATAGTATACGCATTGTAAAAATACCTTGAAAAGATAAGAAAATAGAAACATACTACAAATCCGAGAATCTCATTCTGATAATCAATGTGCTTGCTGGCCCTCACATATTTCAGTGAATTCAAAAACCTTGTGCACACTTGTGCTATCAGCCATGTGGTAGGCTGCTCAGAAATTAAATCACAGGCTAATGGAAACAGATTAGCTTTGTACTTTCCTTTAAATCTCCTTTCCCTTTCCCTTTAGAGATAAGCAAGATTTGTGGATAAATCATTCGCTGTTTGAAACATGCCTGGATTTAATTTACAAGGTGACTCTTGTTGATCAAGGTTTAGGAATTTAAAGGCTCAAGGAGAAAACTAAAATCTAATCGAAAGGTGCTACTAAGGTGCTCAGAGTTCATGTTTTGTACATGAGAGGAGCTGTGGAGGCCAACGGCTGGGAGAAAAATAGATCGGCATGAGTAGTAATTGAATTTTTTTGTTACACTTTTCTACAAGTCTGTGTTATTATCATTTCAAGGTGATTGTCAGTATATCTTGGGGAAGGGATCGAGAGCAGGGAAACAAATAAGAAGAGAACAATATAATCAACATTTACAGGAAATAGAAAAGAAAACAGAAAAAAGAGAGCAAGAAAATAAAATGGGATATTGTTCACAGATTCAACATGCACGTTCTTCCCCTTACAATGTGCACTAGGGAGAGATAACTCTACAATAAGCCACATCACATCAACCATTAAGTAGTGCCATAGAAATTAGCATGCCATTAGTTCATACGTTCCAGAGTCGGATGCAATTTAAGCTAATGTCTTAGTGGAAGTGTGTGGTAATTGACTGAAAAAGACATGCATGAATTTGTATATGAATACTGTTTTATATTAAGAATTACAGTCCTGATCCTATCGACTGAGACTACTTAGGTCTTTTTTGGAGACAAATTAACAAATTGTGCAATGTGTAAGCTGCTAGACACGGATCAAGTTTGAAAGAAATCAAGGTCTCATGAGCTGTTGTAAATCAATATTTCAGTTATGTGTGTGCTGAATTGCATGGTGAAATCATTTGAAACATATGAGGCAGTGATTCTATAAAAGCTCATTATAGTCTAAATGAGGTAAATTACATACCAGGGGTGTCATTTATAAATGGTGTGCGTAGGATAGTAAAAGTGTACCTACGCCCAAAAGCCAAAAATGGCTTATGCCAAAAATGGCTTATGCCAAAAAACATTCACATTTATAAAACCGTGCGTCCATGCACGTGAATGCATGCAGTTTTTCTTCCATTACGCCAAATTATGACTAGGGAAAAAGCAAAAAACTTCTCAGACGTTTAGAAATTGCTGCAAATTGAATTATAATTTCAGCCTGCACAGTGTAGGGAAACCTGATCTATAGACTACCTTTATTAATAATATCTTCTAAAATGGCAGACATTATGCCACGCAGGGATGGTTGCAATATACCAGACCTATATAATAAGATTTAACAGAACTATATTTTATATCCAGACAAGCCTTAGTGATAAAGTTGAAGGTTATGTATAATATTTACAAAAACACTTAGCTGTCTGCCATTTACCGCTGGAAACAACCGGTTGCCACCAGAGTGGGGCGGACCTGTATTTGGACTGGAATGGCACTGTTCCAGCACGTTGCCCTCCCTACTGGACCCAATTTAGTACATAGATCCAAGCGCACAGCTTTAGGGAATCTAAATCTGCATATTACCCAGTCATTGTAATGGTCCCTAAAGTCTCTCTCTCCTGATTCTTCCACTGGTAGTCCACCTGCATCAACTAGATACGAGATACAACAAGATACAATTTGAAGACGACTGTCTAACACACTTTTTTCTTAATGCAGGTTTTGTCACGAACAGTATTAAAGTTTGGACTGATAACAAGGACATTAAGTGTAACGATTGCGCAAGAGCTTAACGGCTGTATTTCCAGACTTTGACATTTGATGGTATGCACAATTCCTCTTCATGTGCTCCGTAGCAGTTAATGCTATGGTGGGCCAGCGGCCATTAAATATTAAGATCAATACTTGAAAATATTACGAGTAATTGTTATTCCCACATGTACTTTCTGCAGTCTGAAATCAGTTTCCATTGTCCCCAATATGTGTGTACACATGGGTCAGAGTTTGCATGGAGGACTGCACATTCTCCCGTCAAGTTTGCTTTTTATAAATCACAACCTTTGTGTGGGAAGTGGTGTACGCACATTTTCAGCCCCATTTGTGCGTACACCACGTTTATAAATGAGACCCAAGCTAGTGAAATACATTGACATGCTGCACTGTGAATTAACTAAAGCAACTATTTCATACTTGTTGGATAAAGTCTAGTGACAAATATAAGTTATCATTTTCTGTGTCAAGAGTACATTTACCACACATGACTACAGTATGTGAAAATTGATTGTTGCTTAGACAACATGGCTATCTGGAAACATACACACAATCATGCTCCATGGATTATGGATCAATATGGGTCTTGTTTTGGATGTTGAGCATAGCTTTTTGTGTAAGTGAAGAGGTGACATTTCATTAAAACACATGGACATCCTATTAGGCACCGCAATGCATATATTCCAGGTTAATCATGGGGACAAACATTTAATCTAAAGTCTTTCTTTCACACTGCTTTTAGAATCAGTCCAATCCTATGACACCCCCCACCTTATCTCCAAATCATTTTGAATTAAGGGAAATGCAGCGCTGAGAAGCAGGCCACTGCTCTGTCTTGTATTGCTCTGTAAGTGCATTTGAATTTTGTGCTGTTGCTGCCACTTTAGAAGATCATTCAGGTCAATGTCAGACACACTGAGCATTGGTACAGAGGGGAAAAGACACACTAACATCAACAGCTAAAAGGAGGGAAATTATATAATATCACATTAAGGCCCAGTCGCTTAGACAGCCAAGATAAAATGAAAACAAAAGACGTGCAGCTAATTTAAATGAATATGAAAGTGTACACAGTGACAGTGTTGTAGGTTTTCATGTGTTTGTGTTTGCCTTGGCAGCATATGAGACTGTGTTGACAGACGCAAACTCACACTAAGGTCTAAATTCACTCAGGTGCAAGTGTGTTTGGCCTTACCTCATTGGCATAGACCCAGTGACTGTCCTTGGATGCCAGGTTGGTTTCCACAGCCTGTAGTGATAATAAAAAAGAGAAAGAGAGAGGACAGACAAAGAAAGGAGGACATTTTCAGAACCTTGTGTGCATATCATAGAGATCTTACAATAGCTCATGTCAGTCAACCCCGGGTCTGTCTGGACCTTAATTTGTAAATCAAGACATCCTGGATCACAGAGAGAGTGCTGGTCCAATGGGTCAGGGAAGGAAATAACACAATGCATCAATATCACACTGCCTGGAGGATATTGGACACACCAGCCATGATAAATTATGCCATGTTTAGCACACCAGCTATATACAAGGTGAATATTTTTACATTGGATTTGAAAATGAAGCCTGAAGTACAAATGCACATATTATATGCCCACTACTATGGGACTTTCTTCATTAGCAATACTCACTTCAGGGAATTTGAAAGTAAGTTAGAAAATGTGAAGCCTGCAGAAATTGGTGCCACTGTTGGATATAAATCTGGACCCTGTCAGATTCTGTGTCACTAGAGAGTTAGTCTCACATTGTCAGACTTCATTTAACAGGGCTGTTGAGGAGGGTCTGGCCAGTCCACACAGCATTCTTGGATGGGAGAAAAAAAACGTGCAGTGGTTTATTGGCATTTCTTTAAACCAATCACAATTGTCATTGGTTGCATTAAGTGCTGGACGGAGCAACGGTGCCTCTGCAAAATAACCTTGGGAAGGAACTTGTTTTGGTGGAACATGTGTACGTTCAAAGGTTGTTTTAGTCGTGCAACAGGAAACTCAGATTCGACAGATAGTCTAGATAGCTGTCTGGATTTACCCTGCAGAGATCTGAGGAGCAGTTAAGCAGAGTCCTCATAAATCAACCAGAGACATCTGGCAAAATTACCGGCGGCACCTGAACAATTCTGGAAATGAAACATTGTCGATATAGACTATCATAAAAAATATACCAATATATCAACACCAACTAAAGAGGGAAGGTTTGTAGTAAGATTTTAAGGCTGAGAGGACAGGCTCTGTAGTGAGTGCACAGCTTTCTCTACAGTGCGACTGATTTAATTGTAAGAGGTCAAAACTCCAGCAACACTTTTAGTATAAAGACCACCGTTGTCAGTCTAATGCCTTTTCTGCTAGTGGCCTTCAGCCTTCATTAGGATCATCCAATAATGAGGTATGGCAATGAAATTGCTCTTCATATTAAGTGTTGGAGTTTCAACCTCTTAAAATTCAAAGAATCGCTCACTGTGAAGAAAATCTGTGCACTCTCGCTCCACCTTTGACCTGTTTATATTTTTTCCTTCTCCATGTAGCTTAAGTAGGTGAAGTTGTGCCAGCAATCCCTACTGTATTTCTACTGTTTTAATTTTCAAATGTTCAGTCATATATTGACACGTGCTTTGTGTATTAGTCTCTCCCATCATCCCATCCCTCTGGTGTCAGGCCGATACCCTCCGTATCTAAAATCTTTTGTCAGGTTGTAATGTTTAAACCAAGTTACACATATACACAGCAAATAAATCAGATTTTTCCAGGAGAAAATCAGGTTTCTTTACCCTAATTACTGAAACTGTGTTTACATGACACAAATTGTACTGTAATCCGTTTACTGAAGTACTTGTACTGTAAGTGACAGAAACCTTTCCGTGCAGGTGAAAATAACCCACCGTGGAATTGCCAAAAACGTTTTAACTGCATAAAACCATCTGATTATGAAGTTCCTACACCTGTCATGACACCGCACACATTTGACATCTGTCATGCTTAACATCTCAATGCATGCCCTCTCTGCAAATTGCTATCATTAGTGTCCAAATGAATCCCTTTCACACCAAGCAATGAAGACTGATGTCTTAACATATAACCGGTGGAAACATGCTGGATTTTTACTCAACAACACCATGCTCATTAATAATAGCTGGTGCAGAGCACAGCACCAAAAGCTGCCAATCGATCTTCTAACCTTGGAAGAGTCATCATTTGATTTTAATGCTCCTCTCATTCCCAGATTGAGCTCATCCAACTGCAAGAGAAACATACCGGTGCACGAGCAATATTTACCTCCATGGTTGAAATACCAAATCATGCTTAAGAATTGAAGTAAAACGTGAGGCTATATGCCTTTATAAATTGCCCTGAAATTCAGATGTGTAGGCTAACATTAGCAATGAATGCTATGCACTACCAGAGAGATGCAGGTCTGAAGATTTATAGTATGTAGTAAAAGACCAACTATTGTCCCCTCTGCTTACTTAACTACATGGGTCTAAAATGAATAAGATTGTTCTGTCCTTCCATCGATAATTGAAGATTGTGAATAATATACATTCAAAATGTTGGTATTGTAGTTAATATTTATTTTTATTCTAGTAATAGTAAGTATTTATCATGCTACAAGTGACATTTTAAATGTGATAAAGGCAGAGAAGAAAGTAAATATTTCACTACTGTCTCACACAACCTTAAGGCACAACATAACACTGGAGGACGTGTGTGTGTGTGTGTGTGTGTGTGTGTGTGTGTGTGTGCATTTGTTTGCAGGCATGGAATAAAGCAAGATTCAAACAAAAATTAAGGCTATGATGCTCAATGTAGAGCCGTAGGGACCACTTTAGGCAAAAGGTGAACAAAAAGAAAGAAGCACATACTTTAGAAGAAAGGGAACCATGTGTGTGGGGGAAGGTATATGTGTGAGTGTTTTTAGATTTTCTAAATAAATATACATATATAGAAAGATTTTATTTCTATGTTTGAGTTGTATTATTTCACTTAGATTGCAGACTTTTTCACATGAATAATTGCATTGCACTAACAGTAAGACTGTTTGCTTTGACAAGAGACATAATTGACACAATTTTTTATCAGCAAAAATTATCTTTTGTTTTAACTTAAAGGTTTACGCTAAACCTTTAAGTTAAAAACAAAAGATAATTTTGGGGTTCCTGTAATCTGTATGATGGGACAATATCAGCGAAATCCTTTTCATGTGCAAGCAATCCATTAATTAAAATCATTATATTTCTCCAGTCCTGAAAAAAAATCTGACAATGAGAACTCTTTTCTCTGTCTTGAAAAATAACCTTCAAGAGAGACAAAAGCTCCTTAAACAGCATTCATTGTTGCATAAAAAATCTGTCAGATGCCAAAAACAGGTAAAAAACAGTCAAGTACAGTAGTGTGGCCGCATATGCAGATGCATGGTGATCGTTATAATTGGTGTCCCCACCAGCACTTTGTGTCTGTGCACAGCACGTGATGCACATGTACATAGTGGTGTAGAACCTTACAAAAAAATCTATTACTGTGTTCCAAAAATGAAGCAGTCCATAGCTGATTATTTTAATAAGCAAAATGAAGAGAAAGAGGAGGAGGTTTCAACTCATGATGAAAGTGTAAATTGACTGCATTTATATAGCACTTTTCTAGTCTTATCGACTGAGCAAAGCACTGTTATACTACAGATACTATTCACCATTCACACAAACATTCATACACTGGTGCCAGGCTGCCAGACAAGGTCTTGCTTATCAGATAAAGATCAGCATTGGGAGCAATTCGGAGTTCGCCCAAGGACACTTCGACAGAGCCAGGAATCTAATCACCGATTGGTAGATAACCGCTTTACCGCCTGAAGAAGAAAAAACACCTCTTAAAACCACAAAGGCTAATGCAGTACCCAGGGTTGCTGTACAAGGGGAAAGCTATGCCGAATGTGTATTGTAGGCAATGTGGCCCGTCCATTGTTGCCCACTCTAAACTTGTTACCACAGTGACTAATTTGTGGCGGTGCGCCACGCAATCAACACCAGCCGCCACACATTGGCCCTTATTTATCAACCTAACATAGAAACCAGCGCAGATATGAGCGCCGAAATCCTCTTACGACAGGGTTCACGTGTGATTCATGAAACGTTCTTATCACACCAATCGGAGCGTAACAATGTTCGTACATTGATAAATGCAGCGGCTGGAAATGATCGTAATTTAAATATCACACCCCAATATATTCTCGATATTGAGGTACCAAGTTAACACTGTTTAAGTGTGAAACTTTGAAGTTGTACAAGGACAGTAAGAAACACTAAACCTGCAGGGACCGATGCATGACCCAAAACACTAAGCCCCTTCCAACTTCTTTTTACCAGTTAGAGTAGAGCAGATAAAATTCAGAATAAAATATTTTACAATTATCAAATCTGTCAATATTTCAATATCAATGCAAAACTTAATGCAAATTAAGTCAGCTAGTCATCAGCATGCAAGGTCACTTTCACTGTCAACCAAATCAAGTGCTGGGGTGACAAAATGAGAAAGTTGGTAGCACCTGCTTTCCAATGGAAAAGTTAGTCTAGAGCCCTGTTAGTTAATGCGTACTACAGCTGAAATCATTGCCATTTTACCCATTATCAACATTAAACTGAGACTGGTTTTAGTTGTAATTGTAAGTGGCCAATAGTTCAGATTAATTTTATTCAAAATGAAAAATTTAATTTTAATTGAAAAGCGGCTGAGATCTCAGAAATATTCCAAAACATGCTGTGCTTACAGTACTTCAGGGAGTTGCTTATTAGGATTCCAAACTTGCACCTACTAAAATAAAAATTAAAAAAACGTATGTCTCAGTACAATTACTACATTATTTTGCCTAATCAGCCCTTTCCTAATCACACGTCGTCCTATTTCAGTTAAACTAAGCAAGGGTTTAAAATTGATCACACCAGTCTAAAAATCCATTTGAAACCTTAAATGTTATCGACATCTAGGCAGAGTAATTTCGGCTTTGTGTGTTTTCGGTCTTTCCATTCACTTCAGTAGATGATGTCACAGTGAAACTGCAATGTGGTTTTGAAGACAGAGGCATAGACAAGAGCCTGGAGTGACATCTGAGGAATATTTTATACAGTTGATACAGCCAAAACCTGGCAACACTGAGATCCTTAATCAGAGAGGCAAAGAACCCCAGGCATGTTCTTATACAGTAGAAATGCTACAAAAGCAGCCAGAGAATGCCAACTCCAATTTAAAACCGTGACAGCCAAAGAGGGATTGAAAGGAATTGCGGTTAGAAGGATGTGAAAATAGGTGGGGGGAGGTTTGGGCAAGACTCAGACGACTGAGGAGGAATCTCACGAATGTGAAAAGATGAGTGCTAACTCATCTAATACAATTATTTGTTACAGTGCAACACATGTTTGGAATGTTTAAAAGCACAGCAAGTTTGGATTGTACACTCTAGTTTAACAGGTACACAAAACGTGTTTAGTCTATTATAACCACCTCCTGCATTAAATCCTACCTTCATCAAGGTTATAATCAGTTTTTATAAAACTGTTTTAGAGAAATGATACACAGACAGGTGTTTCTATTATTTTGTCCATCCTATTTATATCAATGAGGTTAGGCTGAATAAGAGAAAATAAAGCTGCAGTGAGACTACAAGTTGAGCCAAATTGCCGATTTAAATTATTTATTTATTATTATTTAATTATTTGTAGTAATTAGCTGTTTGCTTCCAATATGAGCTACAGGAACTTTTACATCACAACTACTGTATGTATTCCAACAGTGACATTTTCACTTAGGCTGGACTAAAACATGCCCCCGCAAATGTAGGATGAGTCTAGCACCAACATAAATAAATGTACACGTTGTAATTAACAGCTTTCTCATTCCCCACCTTGCAGCTTACAGTTTAGATAATTATCTAAATTCAATGTGTATTCAAAATAAGTGTGTTTAGTTTCACCATGTGGAAAAAAGCATTATATTACATTAGAAAAGAAATCCCAGATTAGCTTTTATAACCATGCTTGGACTCTTTACATTGAATTTGCAGTCCCTTCAAACATCTCTATTGGCAGTCAACAAAAGGAAAGTGTCAGCTGCAATAATGATAATTCCAACTGGCGCCAACTCCTGGTCCCTAAAGCCACACAGCATTATTGAAAATACTAGATTCAAAGGGATGACACTGTCCCAGAAACTGAGGTAAACAATGCTCAGTCTGCAGCATTTGATAACTGAAAGTGAACTAGCTAAGAAAGCTATCCAGTGTTAATGCAAAGTGCATTATTGTTTGTGTGGCAGAAGAAAGCATTTTCTGGGGCATTGCATTTGAATATATAATAGATTTATTTTAGTCACACATTAACATTTTAAAAAGTTTTAAAAAATGTAACTTTGTGGCAATTGGTTTTGAATCACAGTGTATTGTATCATTACAAATTAATCTGTATCATTTTTGGATTAGGGAATGGGACTGTAAATTGCATTTCTAGAGTTATAATTCAAGAGGCAAAGATACAGTACAAACCCTAACATTGTTTATATTATAGTGAGTACATTCATGCACCAATTGTTACATTTTCAAGTCAGTGAACTGCTCTCAGAATGCAGAGGTGGCTTTGTTTACCCCCCGTCCTCTATGTCCCACACTTACTCAGTGAGACTTCAATGACAACAGATGTGTCCCTGTTTGAGTCCATGCACCATAGTTTTAAGGTCAGCTCTGGGTGCATAGCAACAAAGGGCCCCTATTGGTTTGAAATGGGGGCCTTTCAGAGTAGTATTTTGGTATAATTTGAACAATGAAAAGATTTTGGAAGCTGTCCCACCTTTTTGTGTTTTCTTTTGGAGTAAGGATCTCACAAAGAAGGAGTAATGAGGTCTGCCATAAAACATTCACAATAGTCCCTCTGAACCCAGCCTTGCCACTGTTGCTGTGGAAACACACCTTCAGACCACTTAATCTGCTCTATTGACATTGAGCATTGAGCACAAGGTGCCAACTGGCCTGCACCTTTTAGAATGGTACAGACATACAAATGAGCATAATTTTAAACAAACATGTGCCATATGCATGCATGGGCTATTTTAGAGCCTGGGTTCATTTTTTTTTATTAGAACCAAAAATAACCCTCAATTTAGCGTGAAAATGGTTAGCGACAAAAATCACAGCTCTTCATTACAGAATAGGTCCTTGATTGAATAATTTGAATAATTTTGTCAAACATGAATTCTCTGACAAGTGTTGTCTATAGAGAAATGAATAAGTAACAGAACATGAAGCGCAGATGAAGACACTTAAGAGTCTAACACATTTATGAAAAGCTTCAAAAGTCATAATGTTATATCACTAAGGGATTGGAAAACCTTTATTAATGCTAGTCAGTTCTATGGGCTGTTCTATATGCTCTGTAAAGAAAATAGTTCAAATGGCATTTATAAATCTTGCTATCAACTAATGACTGCTGCACAAAATTTACAGCAACTGATAAATCAAGAGAAATGTCAGATGGGATACTAATCTGCAGTCCTTCGTTAAAATCCAGCACCCAACCAAATCTCTTCTGACCTTCCACTGTCAGTATTCAAGACCAGGTGGCCCTCCCAAGAAGATGGCACACGTGTGTCACATTAAAAACAAATCACGACTCCCATCTGCCATGGTACTGAGGCCACTAGTTCCTCCCTGCATGTAGTTAGCTTCCCACAGACTACACTATAGCCATGAGTGGAATAGCTAATGTCCCCACTAACAGACTCACCAGTTGGTACATTAGCCTCAATATATGGACTAAATTACGAACCTTAGGACTATCCTCAGGGCTATAATACAATGTTTTTGTATATAAATATATACAAAAGGTAAATATGAACTTTTTTTTGCAGTATTTAAGCATCAGTACAATTCATTTAAAACAAATCACAGCTTTTGTCAAATTTGATTTAACTTAGACTTACTTAATTAAAGTTAATACCTGATGTACTTTTATCTTGGGATACATTTGGTTGTCACATGGATGCTGAAAGTGTTTAAAAAGATTGGTTGAAGCTGGGGGAGGGGTATCAAGATCAAATAAGCACTTATTCTGTCTTTGTACCATGAACCATTCTTCTGTTAGGGACCTTTTGGTATTAATGGTAAAGCAAAATTTCAAGGTGGCTTGTTTGGTGCTAATTTTTCCACGTAGGTCCATGTAGCTCTCAGTCTGGGCCCACCATCGGTAGCAGATGGGTCCCTCTCTGTTTAGTCAGCCAGAGACTTCCCAAACTGAATAAATCTTGCCTGCACATAAACACAAAACTGCTTTACTAGTTCCATCTTGTTGTAACTAAGACATCTGCTGAAAAAATAATTGTATTCATTAGCATGATTGCTGTACTATTTAGTTCAAAAACATCAAAGACACCACCTTACGAAAACATAGCGGACCAAACGCAAGCTTTTATTTTGAAAAGTCAAAGCTCGCGGACAACATACAGCCGGTAGGGTATGAGAGGGGACTTCTCCAGGCTGCAGCCATACCCAACTCAAATATCCTTTTGGTCCCAGTGATTATTTGTGAAATTGTGCATTCTGCAGCCTTTTCAAGTTATTTGAGAAGGAAGGAGTGGAAGCATGCAAGCTCATTAATTAATGCTTGTCTGAGAAATTGAGTTTTCAGTTTTGGATAATATTGAGCTTTGGCAGCTTTACCTGTGCTAAAATATACAATGACTGAGGAAGCCTAGTGACGAGTCCATGGCAACCAGTTCACGTGTTGAACTTGTTATCACCCAGTGTGCTTTGATGAATGGTCTCAATGTTTTATTGTTTTATTTTATGTGAATACTAGTTTACTAAAGGAGTACCTTAGTATTTAAAGTAATGCAGTAAGTGTGCATTAAGTGTACATGCTTATTGTGTTTCAAAACAATGTTAGCGAGTAAATCTACTGAAATGGCCACCATAATAGTAGAGTGTGATGTGTAAGATTAGAAGGCTGAGGTTAGTGATGTATGTCATGGTTGTAAAAAAAACAATGGCTCTCTGTACGCCTTTGCCAAGTGTAAACCAGAACAGAAGGCATCAATAAATATGGGGGGGGGTCATGCCTTTTTTCCCAATCATTTTGTAGTGTCGTAGAAAAATGCATTACTGTTGAAGGGAAGGTCAAGTCTTTTTTTGACTGAAGACCACAAAACTCTTCTGGCAGTCCCTTATATTGTATCTGTATTTTTAGAATCTTCAGGAAAAGTACGTGTTGGCTACTTTTTATTGGTCCCTGTGACATATTCCCTTTGTTGACTACATCACATTTTTTAAGATGTAATGTTTCCGAGAGTCACTAACAGGATTAAAACATAGTGTGACATTTTCTGAATACCATAGCAGGCTGAAGAGCCTCCTAAAAGCAAGCATTCAGTAAAGAGTAGGAGCCTTCAGGGCGAGGGTTTTGGAACAGTTGCTATTTTTCTGAGCATGAAGTTAGTTAAGGTTAGTTAGTACCTTGAGACAGTCTTGTAATGAGAGGGTATGCAGATAAATAAAGCTGAACTGGAACCAGTCATATTCCTCTGGTGCTACTGAATAAAAATATTTCCATACATATATTTATAGCATTCAAAGCTTCTTTGCCTAAAGTTCATTAGCTTAATTGTGATCTTTTATTATTAAAAGCATTTTTCTTTTTGCATAATGCAGCCAAAATAATTCCTCCTTTTTGAAAGGGAACATGAAAACATGAGTCATTAACACTACAGCACCATTACAATGCACTTTGAAAACATCTCGCTCGTCATAAAGCATGCTGAAAATACAAATGGAATTTGCTTAGCTTAAATGTAAACTCTATGATTAGTGCCAAAGTACCTATAGAGCCAGGTTGATTGAGTGATTGATTAGGGTTTAGTCCAAAGCTACACTGTTTTGTGTATAGGAATCTTAAGCCCTGGCATATGCATCTCCAAAATATTCAACGTTCTCATGATCAGATCTTTTTAGCCATGCTTCCACATATAGCTGCACTTTTGACGGCCCACATAAAAATCATTGTATATTTTTAAAAGCAAAGCAAACAAGAACAGTTTGTAGGAAAATTTAGAAACTTAGAATTTTAACAAAATTCCAAAGAACAATACATCTTAGCAGAAGACAAATTACTTGGCATTTCTGCACGGTGCCCTTGGGGAAGCACTGAACATAAACTACACCCCTGCACCATGGTGGAAATTTATGTTGTGGATCTTTGATGATATTTGCAATTGAATTTTTATTGCACAGCTGATGAATGTAATAAACCAGGATAATTAATAGAGAAGAAATTGATTACCACACCAAAAGTTATTTTGTTCATCTGTGACTACAGTTACACAAGGACAAGCATATATTTAGTCAATGTACTGTAAAAAAACACAAAAAAACACAAGCTTATATTTATTTAAATAACACAAACACAAATGTAGTGTTAAATTAACAATCATATTTTGACACAGTGTAAAAGGAGAGGACAATATTACACAGAGCATTAATGTTCCAGAGGACAAACAATAATTGTATGCTGCATTAGGATTGCATTTTTGGAAAGATGCAAACATAACTGAGATTTTTCCTGAAGGTTTTTATTATGTTTATTTTTTTACTCTTCCACTGAACTGAAGCAGCTCTTTGATGCACTTTGGTGTTATTGGTCAAGAATGATCAAAGCTGAAGAGTGAGACACCATTATTGTATGCCACAAGCTGACAGATAACTTGGAACAAGGACACCTGGGCAAGACCTGCACGTTGCCACACACAAATTGAAGTTCAGAAGCAAAATCCTATAAATATTAAAATATGTAAGTCATGGGACTGGATGCAAGCAAAGACAATAGATAAGCAAAAAGATGCTATTTAAATGCAACTGAAAAATAAACGCCAACAATGCTAAAATTAGTCGAGTGATTTAAGCTGAGTGAAATACAATAATTGTTTTCCATAAAAGCACTTTGTACCATTCCAAGGCCATTAGCTTAGAATAATGGATCACAGAACTTTCCTTTCACACTGAACTTCACACCAAGATAAACACAACTTAAGAGAGAGGTAAGTGATTTTTATTTGAAAACATATAAATAATTAATTAAGCTGTCCATTTAGTCAATGTTGCATTCAGAGAATGATAGGTAGTGTTTTACAAAACGGGCACAAACCGAAATCTCTCCTTTGTTTTATTCAACCTTCTTGAAACAGTTTTGTGTAGTGGGTCTTGAGTAATTAGAAGCTGTTTTGTTCTACATAAAAGCTGACATAATGGGAAGCCGAGACCTATTATTTTTGAAGAGCCAAAAATAGACGGCCTTGAAAACATGCTAAGACGGTTGCGGAAAGGTCCTTGTAGAGCATTACAGCAAAGTTATATAGCCCTCTTGCTAAAGACATCTCACTGCAGTGTTCTTAAATCACACCCATGTCAGTGTCCTAGAATGACACCCATGGCATAACCATTCACATGCTGCTGTCAGAGAAGGAGAGTGAAAACAATGTTGCGTTGATTAAGAAAAATCTCAAATAAAGGTGGTTTAAGCTACAGAAACAACAGAATGTGATGAAAGGAAAAGTGTCAGGCGTGATCCTACAGCACATCATCAACATAATATAATTGAAACTCTTTCTTATGCCTGGTGGTCTGTCTACCTAAGTGCAATGACCTGCCTCAGGGAAATGGAGTGGGCCAGAAGTACTGCAATTTCTTCCAAAGTACAAAGATATGAAATGCTTCTAAAAACAAAACAGCTTTTTGAGGGCAGGTGTGCAAATATTTAAGATATACAATGTAGTAAAAGCATGGATTATTAATATTAATATATATAATATATTCAGGATTTAACCAGTTTGCAAAGCTAATAAGAAAGCAATATATTTACTTTCATCATAAAAGATATGGGGCCTGTTGCACGAAAGTAGAATGAAAATATCCAGGATAACTGAAAAAGCGCAGTTTGACTTACGATGAGAAGGTGAAGCTATGCCAAGCCAGGTGTAGATAGCTGGGATAAGTGCACGTTCACAGCTTTCTTAAATAGACAGCGGTATCGATCACAGATTTACTGATGCAGAAATTGAGAAGATGCATGCGGTTTCACCCAATTATCAGCAGCTTCTAATGGAAAGTAACAAGGAGGTGAAGCATATAACATGCAAAAAGGGAAATACGGCTGTTGTTATCAAATGGAGAGAAAAAGCACAACCGACTATAGCGGACTGACTGAATGCGTAAGGATTTAAAAATATCTACTTAGCCTACTAGTCAATCCCCATTTTTACAAAGTTGCCACACTGTGTTTTAAATGCTTTTAATATGCTTAATATGCTTTCTGCGTTGGTTTTATTGCTTTATCTGTTTTTATGTGCTAAATGTGCTGGTTTTACTGTAAAGTGTCTTTGAGTAGCCTACCATGTAAAGCAATTTATAAATAATATGTATATGCTCTTTACTTTGCTTTAAAAGTGAGTCAAGGGAATTTATGTTCCTCTGGAAATGTACCCTAAGGACACCCTTATTCACAATGCGAGAACATGTTTTACAACCATATCCACAAGTCTCTATGAGCTATCTCTAATTCTTAATATATTTCTACTCAGACAGAACAAACAGAACGGAACAAAAACTGTACGCATATATGTAAAACAATGTATTATTCATGTTTTTTTTTATTCTCCCAAGCTCCAAGCTGACAAGTGACAGCACCAAAATAAAAAGATAAGGAAGCATTGTGGTTTTCCCTGTGTGATGAATGTACATTACACTATAAATATATACAGGCCAAGTTATTGGTCCAGTGATGTGAGACTAATTGAGAAGGTTATGAAACCAAAGTAAGCTATAATATCTAATAAAAAACATTAGGCCTAGATATTAAGAAGTAACACAAACTTTAATGATGGTAATGTAAATGTTGGTATACATCCTTTATTAGAGAAGGAGAAATAACAAGAAAATGAAATTGAGAACATATTGGTGTCTGACCAGTCTGCTATTAATGTTATCTGGGAATATCGCTGCATTGTCCCACTTAATCTCCGGAGCGCGTCCTTTATAAACCTGAAGCTGCAAAGACCACAGAAGCCGCGCTGCTCATCTGTATTTTTATAGAGAGAGTGGACATTGAAGTGATGCACAGGTCTGCCAGCAGGCAGCGGCCATGTTCAGCACCCGCAGCCAAATGGTGTTGCTAAGAACGTGCGATGTATAATTATTATCTGACCGGCCCTCGCATCCTCAAAACACTACTACCTACTTCCCTACCAGGAAAAGTCCAGACTCTCCCAATTGCCAGTCCACATCTGGGTGCCAGTGCAACCATTTATAACCATTTAAACAACTGCAACAGTAGGGTAATAAACTTGCGACAACAATAGTGACAAGTAATGCATGTTAATAAATATAAAGCAAAACACATTCAGAAAACAACAGACTAACTGCTAAACACGTTTGTTTGGGATCAGGGCGGCAGCTGATTTAGCATGAGACTAATCTTAGCCTGGCTGGCTAGCCAGGCTAGCCACAAAGAATGAATGTCCATGGTTACTTGGCTGGGTTTAGTTCAACCTGCTTTGGTGCAACCAAATCAAAGCTAAATTCATCCAGGATAACTTGAATATCCTGGCTTAATTAACATGTTATTTTTCCCTGCAGCCTTTAGTACTCACTGAAAATAACGTCTCAGGTTACGTATGTAACCTTTGTTCCCCGAGAAAGGGGAACGAGACACTGCGTCGGTTACGACACTATGGGAATTGCCTTCAGGCATGACAGGGCTGAATGTGAATGAAAACTACTCCAATCCTATTGGTCCTAGTGAGAACGGTAGCATGTGACGGCATAACCGTAGGGACATATAAGCACACCGGCACATAGCTCATTAGCTCTTTCTATGAAGCAAGGCACTCCAGGCGGGGTGAGGCGCGCGAACCGACGCAGTGTCTCGTTCCTTTCTCGGGAACAAAGGTTACATACGTAACCTGAGACGTTCCTCTCGAGGAACTCGAACTGCGTCGGTTACGACACTATGGGAACGAGATACCCACTAACCCGCACCAAACCCCGCCTGCCCCAGCGTGAAACCACTCGTGGGCACGACTAGGAGGAGAGCACCCGGGTGCCAGGTGCGGAGGGAAAGTCCAGACTATAGAACCCGAAGAAGGTATGGAGTGGCCCAGCCAGCTGCATCACAAACCCCCTGGAGAGACGCACCAGAGAGGAGAGCCGTAGAGGCCGCCATGCCTCTCGTGGAGTGAGCCCGTACAGCCATAGGTGAAGGCAAACCGCGCACCCGATAGGCCAGGGAGATAGTCTGAACGACCCAGTTACTGATAGTATGTTTAGAAACGGGAAGCCCAGCCTTGGAGGACCCGAAACATACCAGCAACTGGTCCGATTTCCTCCACCCGGAGGACCTCAGAGTGAAGACACTCAGGGCCCTGACAGGGCAGAGCAAATGGAGCCTCCCGTCCTCCGCCGTCACATGAGGTGGAGGATGAAACGCCTGCAGCACCACAGGCCCCATGACAGAGGACTGCACCTTGGGAACGTACCCCGGAACGCGGTGCAGAATGGCCCTCACATTACCCGGGGCAAACTCCAGGCATCGGGAAGCAACCGAAAGAGCCTGGAGGTCCCCCACCCTCCTCAGAGAGGTGATAGCAAGGAGGAAGGCCATCGTCAAGGTCAGGTACTTGGCCGCAGCCGACTCCAATGGTACGAAGGGGGCCTCAGCCAGCGCCTCAAGAACCACCGCCAGATCCCAGGTGGGAACCCTAGGACGAGTCGCAGGTCTCATCCTCCGAGTCCCACGGAGGAACCGAATGACCAGGGGAAGCCTCCCCAGAGACCCAACCCTTGAAGGGGCGTGGAAAGCCGAAATGGCAGCCTCGTAAACCTTGAGGGTGGAGGGGGAAAGGCCCGCAGAGAAGCGGTCCTGCAGAAACTCCCGCACCCGAAGCACCGGGCAGGTAACTGGGTCCAGCATACGTCCACTGCACCAGGCAGAGAAGACGTACCACTTTAGGCCATACATCCTCCGTGTAGACGGGGCCCTGGAGCTAAGGAGAGTCTCGACCGCTCCCGCCGTCAGGCCCGCCTCTAGGTACTGGGCCCCCTCAAGGGCCAGACCCACAGCCGCCACAGGGCGGGGCAAAGGTGAAGAACCCGGCCCCCCGCCCGGGACAGCAGGTCCCTCCTCAGAGGGACCAGCCACGGCGGACCATCCAGGAGCGCCATCAGGTCCGAGAACCACACCCGGTCGGCCAGAACGGGCGCCACCAGAAGCAGGCGGATGCCTTCCTGACGGACCCTCTCCAGGATCCCCGGGAGCAGAGCGACTGGGGAAAAGCGTACAGACGCAGCCTCGGCCACTCGCACCATGGCGTCCAGCCCAGCGGGCCGGGGCGACAGGGAGAACCACAGAGGACAGTGCGTAGTCTCTCGAGACGCAAACAAGTCCACGTCTATGGGTCCGAACCTTACGCACAAGGACTCCACCACCTCGGGTGGAGCCGCATTCCCGGGCCTTAGCCCTGTCTCGACAGCAGGCCCGCCCCAGATTCTGAAGCCCAGGGACAAACATCGCCCTGAGAGAGAGCAGTCTCCGCTGGGACCACAGGAGGATCCGATGCGCCAGTCTGCATAGAGGGCGCGAGCGCAGACCCCCCTGGTGATTCAGATAGGCCACCACAGCTGTATTGTCGGACCTGACCAGCACGTGGCGGTCCCACGGGGAAAACCCCTTGGATTTCAGCCTCACACTCTTCACCGTGGCCAGAACGGACTCGACACGAGCCGGAGACAAACGTGCCAGCAACGTCATCGGACCAGACCAGCACGAGGCGACCCAGGAGTGCAGGCAGGAAGCTCCTCAGAGCCCGGAACATGGCCAGCATCCCGAGGCAATTAATGTGCCATGACGAGTGATGCCCCTGCCAAACACCCATCGCAGAGCGGTCGCCCATGACCGCGCCCCACCCGGTGAGGGAAGCGCCTGTTGAAACGATAACACGGCGACAGGGCACCCCCAGCGCGGGTCCTTGGGACAGGAACCAAGGCTTCGTCCACACCGATAGGGTACGAAGACATGTGTGCGTAACCCGTATCGGGCGGAACGGGTTTCCCGGGAGAACCCTTGGATTTCAGCCACCACTACAGGGCCCTCATGTGCAGAAGACCAGAAGGTAACACGCCGGAAGCAGCCGCCACAAGGCCCAACACCCATTGAAAGGGTTTCACTGTGATGGCGCGGCCCAGCTACACACTCTTCACCGTGGCCAGAACGGACTCGACACGAGCTGGAGACAGATGTGCCAGCATCGTCAACGAGTCCCACACCACCCCTAAGAACACGGTCCTCAGGGCGGGTGCCAGCACACTCTTTCCATCGTTGAGCCACAGCCCCAAACGAAGAAGATGAGCGAGGACGACATCTCGATGCCGAACTGCCAACTCCCGAGACTGAGCCAGGATAAGCCAGTCATCGATGTAATGCGGACCCGGATGCCCCGGAGCCGCAGAGGCCAGCGCCGCATACATACACTTGGTGAAAGTGCGAGGGGAGAGTGCCAGGCCGAAGGGAAGAACCCGATATTGGTATGCCCCAAAGGCGAACCTCAGGAACTTCCTGTATCTCCTCAGAGACCGGTTCAGAACCCGCAGATCCAGAACAGGGTGCTGGCCTTCCGTCCTTCACGGGAACCAGGAAGCACCGGCTGTAGAAACCGGACCCGCTGGCCAGCGGGGAGCGAGCCCACGGCCCCGTCCTCCAGCGGCAAGCGCGGTGGACCCGGAACTGCAGCCCGTACCCATTGAAGACGGCGCACAGAACCCACGGGATATGCTCTCCAAACCCCGCAACCCGAAATCCGCCAGCAGAACCAACCCTCGGGGCTGGTGGCCGGTGCGACGTGCAATCTCGGAAGAGTCCCCGGCCGCCAGGAAGAACTCGCCGATGATCCGCAGGCCGAGCCGAATCCGCCAACCGCCACCCCTCGGGGCAGGCAGAGTGGAGAAGGCTCGGCGGCGGCTAGTGTCCCGAGCGCCCGGCGGGACACAACGCAAGCGGCCACCCAGGAGGGGACCTCAGTCGGCCTCCGAGGGCTAAACACATAGACAGGACCTCCGCGCCTCGCCCCTCCGCGACTGGACGACGTCCCTCAGGACCAAACTGCCGGGGAGGGGTGCGTGGGAGCGATGCCCCGCGCTGAGAAGGTCCAGCCGTCCTAGCAGAGCGGGACCAAGTCCGGCGAAGGAGAAACTGCCGGAACGCCTCCTCCTGGGACCGGACACGGCGAAACTTGTCAACGACACAGTTCAGCGCAACACGCGTCCGGAGCGCCTCGGCACCCCCCTCCGGTCCATCTCCAGCAGCAGGTCCGCCTAGCAGGCCTGCAAAACCGCCACGGTGTGCAGGCTCACTCCAGCCTGGCCCGCCGCCATACACGCCTTCCCCACCAATGAGGAAGACATCCGACATGGTCACATCGGCAGCGCCGGCTGGCCAAAAGACGACGTCAGCAGGGGTGAGAAGTAACACGCCAGAGCGTCGTCAACCCGCGGTATCGTCCCGTAGCCGCAGTCCTTAATCCCCACCACATTGCCAAAACTCCAGCTGCTGGGGAGGAGAAAGCCGGGCAGAGTAAGGTTTCTCCCACAATTTGCACAACTAACTGTGCAAAACCGGGAAAACGGCATGGAGCGGGGCATGGAGCGGAAGGAAGCGATCAAGCTCCTGACAGCCTGTGGCCAATCCAGTCCGGGTTTTGCCACAGACCGCGCCATCCAACAGCTCAACACAGTCCGGCGCGGCGCACTTCAGATGACGTCGGCGCGACACCCGGAAGTCCTCACCCTCCTCCACGACGCACATGCAGCTCCACAGAGCCCGAGTGCGGCCGCCTCTCAGCCTACGTCCCGGGCAGAAGCCGAAAACGAGGATCAGGGGAGTCGGAATCGGCAGAAGAAGGACGAGAAAGGGCCACAGCCGTCTCGAACCCTCCAGCAGATCCTGCTGCGAACCCCACGACCGACCCGCCGGGCCGCCTCAGCGACCGCGGGCCCGAGCCACGGGAGAGCGGATCTGGCCGTCCGCGGAAAAAGGGCTACGCGGGACCGCAGCACCCGCATAGGCAGGGCCTCGCAATGGTCACACACAGCCCCTCGAGAGCCGCTGTGGCGTGCGACAGGCCCAAACAAGCGACACACAGTTCATGCGAGTCACCTACCGTGATGAAGCGAGGGCAGGGAGACACACATCGTCGGAACCGGTACAAACGCTCGGACATATTTCCAGGTGAGTAACACAGTAGCTTGCCACTCAACATCAACCAACGTGCCTGCTGAATAGAAAAAAGCTAATGAGCTATGTGCCGGTGTGCTTATATGTCCCTACGGTTATGCCGTCACATGCTACCGTTCTCACTAGGACCAATAGGATTGGAGTAGTTTTCATTCACATTCAGCCCTGTCATGCCTGAAGGCGATTCCCATAGTGTCGTAACCGACGCAGTTCGAGTTCCCTCGAAGGGGAACAAAGGGTTCAACTCAGCTGAGTGTAGAAATTTGTGTTCCACAAATGTGTAGAGGTTGGTCTGTAACATATTCAATAATAGATTGCACAGCATGAAAATGTATGTTCAGTACGTTTGCATGCATGAATGTAGACATAAGTTCATCATGTATAAAATATGTAGCACATTAACAGAGTCACATTACATATGAGTAGTAACACTGAATGAGCTGAATGTGGGTTTCTCAACTCAAGAGCCAGTTTAGCTTTAAATATTATCTTTATAATGTCGACTGTAGGTCAAAAGAACACATTTATTATTAACAATGAGTATTTCCTCATCAACTGTGACAGACAAGACCTTAGAACAAGACACCTGCCAGGAGAAAAAGAGGTTGGTATGTGCCAAGTGAGGGACAGAGTTTGAAAGCATTGCTCTTTTTCTGGAACATCAACACTTATAGAATAAGCCAGGTGGTGTTCACCAGTGCATATATGCACCTTACTGCCACTGGGGTGTTGGAAATGACAGGTGTGGCTGTTCAATGTTTTCTGGATTTCACACTCCATCCTCCTTTAATAACTAATCCTTCCTCAATAACCATTCTTGAGGGACAGTAAGTGAGGCACTTACAATAGTGCTCAGTGGCTGGCGGTATTAGACTGCAGGTATGCTGGGCTGCTCGCTGTTTTACAGTAGAAGTGTGTGAGTAAGAATCACGGCCAGCTCCTAAAAAAGACCATTCATGCTCAAATATAAATAGCCATGTCTACTGAATAAAAGGTGTGTTAAAACATTTGGGCTTGGGACAGAACATCTTCCAATTTAAAATTGCGAGCTGTCACTGCCTCTGATCTTCAGGGGAGTAAACAGTGATATATTTGAAGTGAAAAGCCTGACAACACAGGCTGAGACTAAAAGGAAAATATGATGATACAGGAGCAGAGGCCATAACAAATGACGAACAGGTAGATCAGGTATACATGGTGTTAATGCTTTGTTTTCTCCTGAAAAAGAATATCACTTCAGTTCTTTTTTTTTTTAAGATTATTTTTTGGGCATTTCTAGGTCTTTTTTGGATAAGTCAGCTTAGACTTGAAAGGGGAATGACCTGCAACAAAGAGCTGCAGGTTGGAGTCGAACCTGCAGCCGCTGCTTCGAGGAGTAAACAGCTATATATGGGTGCCTAGGTGAGCTAACCAGGGCACCCACTTTAGTTCTTTTATAAATCACTGCAATGTGCCCGATGGGTGTGTATTGATGTGGTTTCTCTCATCTTGAACAATCAAGGACATCTTTGTGTCTGTAAGTATAAGTACATATAGGTTGGGGTAAGAAGACTCTTCTACTTAAACTCTTCCTTATTAGGCACATGTAAAGAAGATAAGTGGGCAGGCAAATAGAAAAAGAAAGAAGAAAAGAAAGGCAACTGTGGGAGGTTAGCTGGGCCAGAGATAAACATGGATCTCATCCCAATTATTTCAGCACAGGGTGAGACACGCCTTCGCAGGACATCGTGGGAAAAAGAGGTGTTCTGAAGAGTGGGAGTGTGAAAGTTTAAGTTTTGACATATTGCAAATTCCAAACAACACAGACAGCCACGAAGGCTCCAAGAGAAAAGGAGAGGAGGCGGCAGCAGTGATAGCACTTTGCCAAGTTGAGCGATATTGTTCAGAGATAGGTTATTTGTTTTATGAAATATTTTTGGTAATGTTTGCTTAATCAGCATTGTGTTTACTACAGTGGGCTTAGGAGAGCACGCATACTGGCATGTATGAGACTTGTTCTGGACAATGAATACTTTTACAGAGGCTTTATAGACAATAGATCCGAGTAAACAACACTCTGGGGCAATTAGTGCAAAGTCTGAAAAGGCTGCAGTTGTACAGACAATGAATTAGTCAAATGTGCAGTAAATAAAGCATTTGTAAATGTTTATTTTTGTATTCCCCCAAGACCGCTGGGGTACAAAAATACAAAGAGTTTATCCCTGAACAGTAGTTTAACCCTCGCTTAGAAGGAATCTAATTTGCCAGCATGCTTTGGTAGTGGCCTTGAGTAATGGATCTGCTGCTTTATAGCTGGCACAAGCTTTAAAATACACCTGAGGAGCACTTTAATTTAATCTGTCTCATCAAGATCAATAAATGTGTCTAAAAACGCGATTGTTTGGGACATACTAACCGTTAATAGGCCACAATCATTTTAGAGTGACCATTTTGTAAAACTTCATATGGGCAGTTTGGTGCTATACACTCAAACAAATGAAAGTACATTTTTAATCACAGAGTCCTTTCCATACAGTATTTAGTGAAGTACACAAGGAGGGCTGTGAGAAAAGAAGGATATGGGAGATTGGGAGGAAAGGGTCTCCCAAAGCTCAGAAGAAGGCAGAGTTGTTGGACAGGACAGAGGGTGCATGATCAAAGCCTATATTTTGAAATCACTTACTTCTCCATTAGTTTGATTAATGGGGCCAGCCTCATAGTCAGACAGAGGCAAGGGGCTTGAAAAATGATGCAATTACAGCTTTTTGAATAGAGGGCTGAAAAGGCCTGCTTGAAAGGAGGATCTGGAGGAGATTCTACGGGTATCCTGGACAGTAGACTACCTCCTCTTCATCCATCTATCCCCCCTGCCACACACCCTGAAGCCTCACCGTACTAGCCCCCCTCCCCCCGAGGTTGTCTCTCATTCAAGCTTACTGCCCCCCTCTGAGCTGGGGGAACATAACATAAATTGTGATTAATATGCATCTGCAGCATCTTTCAATGTTTGCGTCATATTCTGTTTAAAGCTCAGATGATGCTTCACTCCATTCCTTAAATGCTGTCTTTATTCAATTAACGTCTTCATTGTGAACATGTTTTTTCAGCACATTTATACAGTTCATGTGACAAATGTGTATTGAAGAATATGAAAAGAATATCAAGTAAACCTCTTGAGTGATCAGCTGTAATTGAATTCAGCTTAAGATGTTTTAATAAAACAGTTATCTTCTAAGGCTTTGGAATCACGTTCACTTTAATAGGGTGGAAATAATTAGACTAAATACATACAACAAACAAAGCTATTATTTCCTTAGGTTACATAAGAACAACAAAAGCAGTTTATTGTCTCATTAATAGGGCAGTGTCTGAGCCAGTAAAGATTGTAAAGTAAATGATCTGCAAAAAACTTTTGTGGAAAGAGTTAGGTGAATAAAGGTCATTAGAGAATATAGGTCAGCTGGAGAAAAGATTTACTAAGGTATTATTCAGACAGACGTTTCATGTGGATATGAACCTAGATGAATTCCATTGTCCAACTCTAGCTGTTTTTTTGACCCACTGTGTGTGGGAAGCAGTACAGGAGACTAAGAAACCAATAGGTCAATTAGATTCAAGTTTACTCATTAGCTTGATAATGAAAAAAAAAAAAAAACACCTAGAAAATTAGAGGAATAGACAAATATGAATAGAAGACAATCAAAGACAGACAGAGAAAGAAGGGCATGGCAAGTTGAATTCCTTCTGGTCAAATTCTTTATAATGTAATGCATTGAAGTTTTCAGCTGAATGCAGCAAGGTACATGGTATGTCTTCTTAAAAAGGAGAAAGGGCAGGAAAACCTTTACTTTTATTCTGCAGTTCTTAAATGTCACCCAGTCTGTGTAGTTTTGTAATAACTACTTTCACCACTTTATGTTGTTACTATGATTATTTTTTTGCTCTTTGGGTGTTGTCCTGATTATTACTGTAATGAGACAGCAAATGTCTATTTCTTGGAAAGTCTGGGAGACTTAGGAACTTATTTGCTTTGGGTAAAAACACAGACACAGTCACAATGCCCATGGCTGAACGTAGCACCTCAAAAACCCTGTCATGTTATGTCAGTGTGTGTGCCTGTATGCGTGCTTGCTTGTGTGTGTGTGTGTGCATGTGTGTGTGTGTGTGTGTGTGTGTGTGTTGCAAAAATAGTTGTCACATTGGGATCAAGAAAAGTAAGAATGCTTCAGTGGTAGCTGCCGGGATGCCCTTTGGAGAAAAGTAAACAAGAGTTTAGAAGGGCAGAAGAATGGAAGCAAAAGCAAAAAACATGAATTCACAGATTCATGAAATACCTTGCTGGCATGGCCCAAATTACATTTTGAGGGAAGGCTTGTTGGCATGACAATGCTGAAATATTTTAGCTCTAAAATGATGCTTAAATTAAATATGGTATATATACAGTAAGTGTTGGCACAATAACATCAAGCAACATTCTTAGATGAGTAGGAAATACGAGTTTAAAATATGTCCCCTGTGCTCACGTACACATTAGCATTTACAGTGTTTCTCTTCTGAGTGCTCTTTGGGTTTTTTATATCAGAATCGGTTAAGGATTTCATCCAATGCTTCCAATGCAAAATAAATCTGCTAATGGTAATGCAGAAGCACTCAGAGCTGTATGAAACTCCCACAGGCTTGTTGGGAAAAACTCTTCTCAGAACAGCAGGTTTCTGCACTGAGGTGTTGATGACCTATTACGCAAATAATAGCCTCATTAAATGATTGTGACTAAATCCATAACACCCATGGTTATGGATATGTGGAAATCTATATACCTTTGTAAGCTATTCAAATTTAATAGTCAATCAAATTATGTGTTATTGGAAACTACACACAGTGAACATTGTTCTTTGTAAGACTAAGTGGGAACAGTTTCTTGTTTAATTGTAAAAGCGGTAATATCAAGC
Source organism: Percina caprodes (assembly GCA_013375575.1). Taxonomy (NCBI): domain Eukaryota; kingdom Metazoa; phylum Chordata; class Actinopteri; order Perciformes; family Percidae; genus Percina; species Percina caprodes. The sequence goes on from JABXJD010000057.1 coordinate 406,323, forward strand.
TGCTCTGGTAATATCCCAAAGACATAAATGGACTGATATTTGAGTGAGATACTAAAAAATACAAAACAATTCATGGAGCTGGTATATTTTTTTGAAAATCTCCTGTTTCTAAACTGAGCATATAGTTCCTCATTGATATAATGCAGACTGCATATCTTTATATACAGAAGTTATGCATAAATGAGATACTGCATATGGTTATTAGTGTTGGGGGTAATGCGTTACTGTAATCAGATTACATTTGTCTGTAATGCAGTAATGTAACGCATTACTGTTGATAACTCAGTAATCACGTTACAGTTGCTTATCAAATATTTATTGCGTTACCAGTTCTTCAACTGTCTGCATAAATTTGAGTAGAGAATTACATATCAAGCGTCTGTTTTCATGCATGCATATCACCATAACACTTGTCCAAGTAGACAAAACAAAAATGAAAAAGCCACCGCTTAAGACCACCATGAACACAACATCTAACCTAAGCTAGTTGCTAAAGACCCCCAGACCCTGAGACGCGGATGAAAAGAGCAAGTTTCTGACACCAGTCAAGCAGCCAAGACTTGATTTTCAACAGCAAGTAACCAAGATAAGTGGGCTTGTTGAATCGCCGTCTTTCCGAAACAAACTGGGCAAAATGCAGGTTATAAAGAGCCAGTGGGTAACATGACTCATCTCCAGTTTCTAGGCAACTATGCACATTTGGTGTCATGTGACCATACATTCTGAAGGAATCCATCATTTCTTTTTTGCTGTGAAGAGGAGAAGCACATGGGACAAAATGTAAGTTTTTTTTTCTTTACAAAAACACTATACTAGCTGTTGTGCCAAAGCAAATTAATCTAGGTCTAAAGTTGTGTATGGTACATGTCGGTGATTTGTGAATATATAAAACAATGTGAATCATTAAGCTAAAGGTTGGCCTGAATAAGCTCGGATTCTTTTCCTAGCACCTGACTCATCACCACAAGCCTGTAAACATAGAGGCTTCAGTGAAGAGAAGGGAGAGCATTGCAGCGCTTGGGAGCTCTTTAAAACCTATTTTATACAGTCTATGTTTAAAAATCGAAGCTATTTAAAAATGAAATCGTAAACAGGGATTGCGATTTTAAACAATTAATCGTGCAGGCCTACTGTTAACCATATTTTACACATTGCATAAAAGCTATAATGCCAAGAACATACAAAAGAAGAACCAACTGGGGCTCAACACCCTTAGAAGAGATGGAGAGAGCAGCCATTGATGTTGAAGGCGGATAATCCATCTGATCAGTGGCGAAGGACAGAAATAATGACAGGTCAACACCATCCCACTTGATGACACATCTGAGTGTGAGAGCTCCCAGGATGAGACTAGTGAACCAGACATCTCAGATCTGTCAGTTGGTGACTTTATCATTGTGAATTTTGCGACCAAATTATTATAGAGTCACATTATTATATTACCATTATTATTCGCTTGGTTGAGAGCCTTGAGGGCAATGAAGTTAATGCAAGATTCCTCAGAAGAATCTGAGGGAGCACTGACAGAGACAAAGCCACCTTTGCATTCAAAGAAAATCTGTTTGGACATGACTTGATTAACAGCGTAAGAAATACAGCATATAACCATATCTCTTGCTCTTCAAAACTATGCTGGCAGTCCTTCACTTAACAGAAATGTAATTAACTATTGTTCACCAATACAAAAATAAAAAAAATAATTTAAATTTTGAATTGGTTTGTTTTGTGTTGTTTGAGGTAGCTTTACAAAAAAATTTACATTGTTTGGAAAGGTGAGTGTATTATTAAAAGTTTTTATTTTTCTATTATGCATTAAAACGTGAAAAATAGGATTATCAATTTACCCCCAGATGGCTCAATTTACCCACTGGGATCACTTATCCCTAGTCTGGGGTACTGTATGTTGAGTCACATGTCCACTTCTTTTTCTGAGGTCATATTTTCAAGGCTCTTTGTTATAGGTGCATTCTTATATTTTTAGTTGATAGGCAACATCCCAAATTAACAGTAGAGGTCTTCATTATACTTCTGTCTCAACTTCCCTTTACTAGAGATCCACATAAGTAAAAACTGGCTCATCTTACCCCACTCCCGCCTACTTCTTGACACATTTTGTAGTATTAAGAGCATAAAAGAGAGATATTGTGTATGTTCTCATTATAATAAGGGTTTGTGTTGATCTGAGCATATATGAGGTTTAACTTTATATTGTTATTTGGCAAGTAAGTTATGGTGCATCTCAGGTGATGTTACTAATAATAACATAACTAGTAATCCAAAAATAATGTAACCAGTATGACACGCTACAATGTAGTAATGTAACGCAGTAATGTTAGTCATTACTTTTTAATTGTAACTAGTAATGTGTAATCTATTACTTTTTTTGAGTAAATACCCCAATATTGATGGTTATACATTTTACATGTGGGTGTCAAGCCAGACCTGCAAAGGACACATCAAAGGAATATATGATATGAATATACATGTGCACATGTTGAACACTCACTCATAAATATTTGTGTACAAGCAAAATAAGGACAGGGAAAAACAAGCAAGTACAACAAGGTAGAAAAGGGAGGACACCTGAACGGGAGTTTATATTTATATTCTTTCCAGTGGAGCTGTACTTTAATTGAACATTTTCTCAAGAGCATTGGGACAATGATACACTGTGTGCTGGGTACCAATATAGTACTTGTTTTCCAAGTGGTTGGCTTTGCAATTACTCATATAACTCTTACTGTATTTTGAGTTTGCCTCTTGGGAATGGGGCAATAATCCTGAGCACACAGCAACAATTTTTACAGAGACAGAACCTTCCGACAATACTGTAGGGTTTTGGTATAATTGCATCTCACATAATGCTGCAGGGAGACAAATATACAGAGTGATAAAGCTATTAATTTATACAGACAAAGTGACTGTAATTTTTATGTTCCAATTTAAAAAGAATATGAACTACACAAATGTTTTGCAAAACATGTCTTAATTAGTCTCTGCAAATTAAACAAAAAGTGTGCACTTCACAAATTTTAACCAGATTTTTTTGTGTGCTCCAATCCTATTGTTGGCTGATTTACAGACAAAAGAGAACAGGCTCTGAGAGAGCAACACTGCTATTTAAAGGACTTCTGACACTTATGTACAACTCTAGAGGTCAGCAGATAAATGAGATCGACTTCACCGGGTGGCTTTTATGAGATTAACCATTTCCCTGAAGAAATAAAAATTGCCCAAGAGGTTTACTGTTTCAATAATGCTAAGCATGACTCATAATCGCGAACATCAATCAAGAGTTTATCACCCTCTGTCAAGACAAGACTTTGTTTAAGGTGCTGCCACTGAAATACATAAAATGAGATGGGGTTTTGTTCTATAGAGCCGTCTGCATTACATTTCCTTTTCTTACTGAGTAGAAGCATGAAGGACAAGGTTAGAGCAATCACAGAGATTAGGAAGCCATCAGCTGTGCGGCAGTGGTGCCAATATTGTTGTTTTCATCACTTTCCTTATCATCATCATGATAATCAATTTTACCAGCATCATCAGTAAAAAAAGTTAATCATCCTTTATATTTTTAACTAATTTTAATTTTATACTTTTTATTAAAACCTAGTGGAGAAACTACAATTTACACTCTGTTGGTAGAAATCACCACACAAAGGTGTGAAATACATACATGCTCAGGACCTATTCATGCACAAATGGTGAAATGTCAGAGTGAGTGGGCTGCCAGTGTTGGAACAGCAGCCTGAGCGGTTGGGAAGGGTATTGTGCCTTGCTCAAGAGCACCTTGGCAGTGCCCAGCTACCTCCAGCTAATCCACAGTCCGTACTGCAGTTGCAGTTGCCCGTACGGGGCCTTGAACTTACGACCCCCTGGTTCCCATCCCAACGCCCTATGGTCTAAGCTACTGCCACCCCAGTTAAAGGCCCTTTACCACATTTTAAAAAGTCATCCAGACATTGATTGTGTATAAGGTAAGGTAGATGCCATCACCTGAAATACAACACAGTTTTAATTCTCCAGCATTACTTATGCAAAGGCAAATTATTATCATCTAATTATTATCATTAGATGATTTATACTTCCGTGTAAGTAATAGCAATCCATCAAGTAAAGAGCTTGCCAACTTCCCCGGTTTCAATTTCAGTCCCAGAGTTTGGATATATAACCATTTCTCTTGATTATTCCACCCTCTCATGAAATATGTACATGAATACGTGGTTTTATTTAGATTGTGTTGGAGTAAACTATTTTGTTACAAAGTGCCATGCTGTTGGAGGAACATTGTATGCATATGCAAAGACGTTCTGAACATTTGAAATTTAGGACACTGAACGTTTTTGAGTGTTTCACCAGCTCCCAAGAGGGACTTTTAACTGATCATGGACAGAGAGCGATCCATGTATTATTTACCTGTCAAATTGTAGTGTTCATTCATCATGCAAATCAATTAATGTTTTCTCTGCGTGCACAGCAGTTTCTCCATGCTCCAATAACACCTGGCTCATCATGGAGAAAAATGGAGTGGCTGTATTTAGTCAGACCAACTATAGTAAATTGTTTTGCTTCAAGCCAGGGTTGGTATTGAAAAGTGTTAAAGTACACAAGGGCTACAAAATTACACACTAGCAACACATCTGCTACTTATATTAGGGTCTATTTTTGTTTGTACTGCACAAATTATAGTGGCTCCAAGTTCCTAAATGACTGCAGGGGAATAAAGACAACTTAAGAGTGTATGAAACAATACCATAATATATCCGTCTGTAACGCAACCAGAGGGATGAGAGAACAAATAAAAGAGAGAGAATATTACAGAACAAAACAAGTTTGCAGAGAGGATAAGGAGACAATGTACAGAGGAAAAGAAATGGAGACATAGACAAGTGCAGTACAATAAGAGAGGAGACAAATAGGAGATGAATTATTATTTTTGGTTATGGGGGGGGCAAGGGCAAAAAGATAAAGTGCCCATGTACAGAAAAACATGAAACCATTAAGATGGGAAAAACACGAAGAAAAGAGGGAATGTCCTGTTACAGGAATGGAAGGGTAAAGCAATACAAAGAGATAGAGAAGAGGAGGTAACAGAGGGCAGAGGAGGATGATATGTAGGACAATGATAGATCGTTTTCTGGCAGGCTCAATTTGTCACACTGTTATTGGAAGTAAAATGGAATAGAGGAGCTGCAGTGAGGTCAGAGGGGGACAGGGGTCCAGAGGTGGGAGAGTTAAGTCAGGAGGGAGCAACACTAGCGCACGCTAAGCGAGATAAACTCCACACACCTCTTCACCTCTGGTCATCAACAGATGATCATTGAGGATACAGCGCTCTGATAACTCCATCCCAGTAACCAGTCCTCCACCATCTAGTGGTGGACTAGTTTGAACATGATTTCAATATGTGCATATTGTATGTGCATGTGTTAATTCACTTTATTTCGTCTGTGCCAACTTCAAGCTCAACCTGCAGATTGATGGTGTGTTTGATGTATAAAGATATACTTTTCTTTTTATTAAAAGGGGCACACTAGGCCCAATATAGAGAAAATATTGAGCATTTATGTAAAAGAATCTGGAAATGTGTGAAAATCTGTATAGTCTCTCACACTGTGTCCTCTATTCAAAACTTTGCACTCCCCCTGCTAGGTAATGACCATCCCTAATTTGTTGCTTTGTTTGTCACCTCTATAAACTCTCCCAGCCTCCAATTCCAAATGATGCCACTCAACCTGTATCACGCACTAGCCTTCATTCCTATTCTGGGCGAGTCTGAATGAATGTTCTAGATGGCGGCAAGTGTGTTTTTCATGGCGTTTAAAAAAAAAATAATCAGGCTAAGAAATACTTTTGGAGCTTTGTAATTACACCCGGCCTAACTCATTAGCACTAAAGGAGAGGGTGTAGACAGAACTGGCAGTGATGGATCTGGGGGAGGAATGTGGGGGGATGCAGTGAATGTGTGCACATGTTTGGACATCCTTCTGTGTGTGTTCATGAATGCAAAGTATGTTTGTGCCAGCACTACGCTCCCCTGCACCAACACCATGCTCTCTGTGTCAGGTTAATAAGTCATGCTGGGATAAACACTTCCAGGTCATGGCCAGCTTTATTCCATCTGAGAGGGGATGTCCAGGTGCCAAGATACAACTGTGCTGTGCATGCATGAATATTTAAAAAACAAAACAGAATTAACACAGCTACAATAGGCCTAATGAACGACTGTGATAGATTGTTTTTATGTCATATCTTAGCAACTTGTGCTTCATTCGTAAATCTAAGAAATCTAGCTTTAGCGATCTCTAGCTCACCCAGTAAAGAGCGTTCACCCCATGTTGGCTGAGTCCTGCAGCAGCGCAGGTTCAAATCTGACCTGCTGTGTGTTATACCCCATCTCTCTCCCCCTTTCATGCCTAGCCACTGTCTCTATGCAATAAAGGGAAAATACCCACAAAAAAAAACAAAAAAAAATATTGTTAAGGACAGAGAAATGTTAACAAAGTGAGAGCTTACTGTCAAAAGCCATCTATGGCTTTTATGTGTAAAAGTTGTGTATGAGAATTTTACACATGCTTGTATGCTTGTTGTGTCTCCACAAGCTGTCATGCCAACAGCACTGAATTCCCCAAGCAAGACAAGCCATCATCACTGTCTTTTTCCAAAGCACCCCATAATAGCATGTCAACTCAGACCGCTTTTAAATCACTGCCCACAAGCTCTTGTGACAATAGAACGGAAGAGTCCTTGGCATCAAAACACAATTAAAAACGAGGGCAAATGTGTTTACTTCACACTCAAGTGTCACAAGCGTCCACCTTTATTCAGCGAATAATAGTCTCAAGTCTTGACAAGTGAATTTGTTTCCCACAACCTCGTCTGCCACGCAGTCAGATTTGTTTACAGATATGTTATGGTGTTCTGAAAGCCTTTCTGTGTTTTTGCAATTGGTAGCAGGTAGTGTAAAGCAGTGGTGGATGAAGTACACATATCTTTAACCAAGGTCAAAGTAGCCCTACCACTCTATTAAAAAAGTAAAAGTCTTAAAGTAAAAGTACTATGAGCAAAATGTACTTAAAGTATTAAAGTGAAAGTATTTGTTAGGCAGAATGATCCATGATATATTATTGGAATATTATTACTGATGCCTTAACACATAATCAGCATTTCATTGAAGCTGATGGAGCTGTAACATTTTAACTTTAACTACTATATATGTTGTTGTTGTTTTAGTTGGCAGACATGATCGATGAAGTGGCAGATTAAGGGTAAAAGGAAAAAAGAGCAAAAGTTGGAAGAAGGAACCACTAATTCACTACTACCACTACTATCTAGCAGGTGACGGTAATCTGCTATACGTCTTGAATCCTTTAGCGGTTCACATGAAGCCCTGCTAACACAACTGGGGACTTTTATTCAGGATGCAAAATAAAATATACAGAAGAAAACAAGTCCAGGACATACTGCAATAAGACAGGCTTGAAAGTGTCAGAGTCCATTATTTTTACAGACGAATTGAGGAAAACATGTCCAAAATAATGAGTAAAAAATGCTAATAATAACAAGAGTGTTAATTAAACAAACCATACGTCCTTCCATTCATTGGAAGTAGGGGACTATTACAGTGGGGGAAATGTATGGTGAACTTTTCCACATGTGGTTGCATTCACTCTTCAATGCACAGCGTACAGATTAAAAAGCTTTTAGCTGTCTACACCCATTCTTTAATTAGCTCTTTGCACAAAAGCCATCTTTTTCCACTGGTTTTAAAATCCTTCCTTCTTAAATATGTACCGTCTGTCAGATACCATACTCAGTTCCAGTCTCTCAGCACTCCTCTCTGTTGTCTCTCTTCACTGTCATCTCTTCCATTAGATATCACCCATTACTGTTTCACACAGAAGTGCTTTGTGTTGGAGGAGCTCCCATATCCCTTTCAGTTCTCTGACCTTTCCTCCTGACATCCATCTCCTCCCGTCCTTTATTTCTCTCCTTGCCTTAGAATCCCATCGTATATGTGCTCTTCCTGTCTCCCTCTCTTTACCCTCCCGCCACCCTGTGCAGCATCTCTTTCGCCCTCTCACGTTACCTGGCAGCAGACAGCAGCGCTTGTCACTCCTGTAGCTTGGTGTAGCTGCCGCACAACCCTCACCCAGCCTCTCTGCTCCATCCATCAACTGGCCTGCAGAGCTGGCATGCACCACCTATTCTGTTTCCTCTCACATCAACAGCTTTAAGAGGCTATACTGTCCCATAAGTATAGAGAGAAGAAATGCAAATAAATAAATAAAGAAACATTTAACTTGTGATAAATTACAAAGGGTGATACAGACCAAAACTCACAGGCCTCTGAGGCTGAATGCAGAACTGTAACCTGAAAAAGCTTGCTTGCACACTTCCTCATAATAATAATAATAATAATTATTATAATAATAATACACTCTAACTGTTCAATGTATTAGTCTATTAGTCTACTTACTATTAAGGCATACTATTTCATTTTCACAATTTAGATTCAGTACAGGTATTTCAATTGCTTAACGCATTTTAATCAATGTTGATGAAAATGAATGACTATCTTCCAAAGTCAGAACCCAGAGAGCCAAAAATCTAATTTAGGTGTCTTCAAGATATATAGCTTGGAGCTGCACCGTTGACAATTAATTGGAAAGTGACTTTGGTACCTTATAAAATGGGTCAAGTTTTTATACCTAATTGTGCATCTTTTTTTGTAAGTGATTTAGCAAATGCTCAAAGAATACAACCCAAGGACATAGAAATTGGATGGGACAGTTGAAAGATTAAAATCCCACTTTATGGCCCTTTAAAAGGCTTGCGTGACTCATGTGAAGTTCTCCTCTCATGAAGGGAACAGAGAGTAGTTGGGTGTCAGGAACAAGGCGGTACTGAAGCTGACAGAATACGCTACATCATCTCATGGCCAAAGTGAAAGAGAGACGAGATGGCAACTGTCTGGACGGGAGAAACAAGAGGCCAGAATTTCAGTATAAAACCGCAAACACTGTCAATGACATATACATCTTGTTCAAAGTATAAGAAATGACTGTGGCCTGAGAGTACACTGGAGAAGTCACAACTGGCTTGCGGCAGAATATGTTAGTAAGGGAAGTAGAGCATTATCAGAATAGAATAGAACAGAATAAAATATGTGATTTAGGATGACTTTAGCTAATGCTTAATGTTGGTCACGTGAACTTCAAATTAAAGAATATAAATGTAAGAATATAATTGGGAATAGTTGTTGTAATAACTGTCTGACTGACAAGTTTGCCCCTCTTTCATCTGCCCAATGCATATTGGGACATTTTTCCCTCACCCCCAGTTAACCTTGTAGAAGGATAAGTAGGCATGGACGCATTACGAGAAAATGGGCCCTTGGGCACAGACAGACGACCCACCCTTCTACATAGGAACAAGATACCCAGACGGTAAGAGACACAGCCGTGTCATTCGTAATAAGTCGTATTGTGTCTTTTTGTGGTCCTTTAGTGTCTCTTTGTGGTCATTTTGCCTCTGTTTATCATTTTGCGTCTCTTTGTAGTTGTTTTGCGTCTCCATGTTGTTGTTTTGCGTCTCTCTGTAGTATTTTTTGCATCTCTTTTAGATGAATTTGCCTGTCTTTGCAGCAGATGTACATCTATTTGTGTTTTGCACCTCTTTGTGGTCATTATGCAGCTCTTTGCTGTCATTTGTGTCTTTACAGTATGTAGGCCTGTTCAGTAATCCATGCATGTCAATAGGTATAGAAAACGAATAAGCGTACATAATGAAAAATAAAAATAATGGAGCTGAAAGAACTTTGAAACACACAGATGACAAATTCAGAGTAGAGGGGGAAACCAGGTTTTTGTGTTAAACAGCATTGCTGCCCTACAACAGCTGATCAACTTCACATAGTTTCACTAACAATTCTTAACACTGCGTTAATTCATTTTTTCACGCCTTGGGCAAATCTTCAGGCCCACCAATACCATTAATCCTACTAATTATCAACATTTACATTACCATCATTAAAAACAAAAACTGATTTGTTGCCTGTGATGAATTTCTTATCCAACATTCTGTCAACTTCTAGTCACCATGGAAACTTTACTTTTCTTGTCTTCTGCTGAAAGACTTCAGGAGTACTTAACCCTCCAAGGCATCGTCATTATTCTATATTCAGATATAAGCATGTTTACGTTTTCTCCCCCAGTATCTCTGGTGGGGAATGGATACGCTCCCTGACAACAGTTACCAAGGTATTAATGAAGATTTGATTAATTAACAAATCTCCATCTCACTTCTAATGTATTAACATATTCACAGGAGGATTTGGGAACTGTGCTGAATGTAAAGGCATGCTTCATTCTTACTCCCCAAGATGCCTAATGTTAATTTTATAAGAAATAATAAAGAATATACTTGGCAAGATTAAAATGAAATGGAGTAAAGAAAAAGAACAAAGCAGTATGCCATGTGTATTCACAACATGTGCCCTGATTTTGGTTGACTTTTATATAGTGAAGCATTTACAAGATGCTAATTAGAATACAAATGAGGTTTTTGACTTACTGTGCTGTAAGATGAGACGTATTTTTTTAGTATTTGCTGACAATATTTAGAAAGCTTAAATGAGTTAGCGCAGAAGATCACATGTATACTATAAGTGTATGTCATGTGTTTATGAGGCTTCAAGAAAATGCGTTATGGCCAGGAATACAGTACATACAGCTCAGTACAGTCACATGTCTCAGAAGGATTCTCTCATATGTTCCAGTGATCATTAAATACAATAAAAAGGAAAATTCCGCACCTCAAAAAGCATTTTAATACATACAACAATAAACATACAAACTAAACCATTATTTTTTAAGTTTTAAAAGCAAGACGGATTGAAGAATACGTATAATATAGGCTTAAATAAGAATGTCTATTATCTCTAAATGGACAATTAACATACTTTGAATCATAGGATTAGCAATATTTAAATTTTCTGCATGTGTTGGTCTTCTGACTCTGTAGTCTTGACCTATTTGAACGACATGCTGCTATGACAGGAGTTGAGTAGCAAATATGTTGTTTACTGTACATGATGCCAAGAAAGCTAACCAAGTATCTTAAATGGATTTCTAAGGCCATGAATTTACCTTCTGGTTAACAAAAATGCAAACACAGTAGAGTAGATATTGCATAGACAAGATATAGTCAAGACTTTACAGTTAAATAGGGGGGTGCACATTAAATTCATAGCCATATTTAAAAAAAAATTGCCCTGTATTTGTCTCACTCCCAATGTCTCACTGTCCCAGATGGGCAGAAGATTAAGTGTCAGACTGTGACGTGTTTGCTGGGCAGAACAAGCCACTCAAGTGGCTTAAATGTTGTACTAGTTTTTACTGTCTCAAACACTGCTACATGCCACGCAAGTCCATAATCATACCAAGGCATTACAGTGCTAAATGATTCAACATGGTTTGACTGAGTCTTTATGATAAGTAAAAACCCTACAGATGATTAAAATAACTTCTGTCCCACTTCTGCCTGCTCTTAGTGAGGAGAACATAGCAACATCTTCTTTGTAATCATAAAATCTAACCTAATTATTTTTAGTTTACTGGAATTTAGGTTAGTCATGGACAGAGCATTTAATATTGTATGAACTTTTGATGAGACTACAACTGATTAAGGAATGTCCTTTGAACTTAGCAAGGTGAGATGAAAGAGGAAAAAGATGTGCGCTACAGTTAGCGTTGGATGCGTTTCCCCTGATTCCAACTTCTATAATTAGCATGATGTGGAAAGAGCAAATAGAGGAGAACTTATCTTCCATGTTAGGATAATATAAGCTACGAAAGATGTAAATCATCTGTGGCTACACACAGTTGACTTTGTTTAAACTTTGCCTGGGGTTATATATATATTGCTGCTGATCTGTACAGTAAACAAAACTCCCTTCACTGGCAATGCAATGAAGCCTGAACAAACATGTTACTGTAGAACTACTGTTTCTGCTGTTCAAAGTTATATTTGTAACAACTGATGCAACATATTGGCACCTGTGTTTTTCTTCTGGCCAATACATTGAAGGCAAAACAAACTTAATCTGATTTCTGCCATCTGATTTGAGTCAGAACCACACAGTGAGATAGTCAGTTGCATCTTGTTTCATCAGTTTTAACAAAGGAAGGGTCACTTGTCTGGGCTCAGTGACACATTTCCAACAAAAACTAGATAATTAATCTTCTATAATTCAGCAGGAAATTAAATGTTTCATCGGCTGTCAGGTTATGGGTGCCAGGCAAATTTGTTTTGATTCATGGGTCATCATCTTTAGGGAATACATTTTTTCTGTTTTCACTGTCTCTCTGAGTGTGTTGCTGATTCCTTGATTAAGAAAAGTCTCAGCAATGCAGCCTACCTGGTGGATGAACACCTGTGCACCGCGAGGGCTCATGAGCAACACGGCCCGTCGCAGGGTATCCCGGTACCGGTTGAGCTCCTCAGTGTGCATCGTGTTGAAGAGGTCAGTAAAGACTCGGCTGACATTGCGGTCCACCCTCTGCAAGGACACATCCAGACCCAGCCGAGACGCCTGATCCATGAAGGTTTGCAAACCCCGAATATCTGAAGAAGGAGAAAGAATGACACAGAATGAGCGATGGGGGGAGACGAGGCACAGACAGACAGAGACTGAAAAAGAAAAACACTTTAGGCAGGTGCTATGTTATACAATACTCCTGGAGCATTTAATCAGAATTGTGGGGAGGCAACCTGTACTTTCAGCACCTGCACATGCACTATATGTTTTCAGGCTTCGTTCCAGGGGCTTCAAGGCAGGTTTTGTTCTGATCTAAAGCGTGACAAAACACAACAAACACTCCTGTCTTTCTGTTTTGTGGGGTTTACAGGATATGAAACTGCAGACAGGTGTTGCTTTCCCCAGATATCTAGGTGTGTGTGTGTGTGTGTGTGTGTGTGTGTGTTTACAATACAGGAAACCATTTAAAAGAAGCCTGTGATGTACACTAAAATCAAAGTTGATGTGCAGCAGTGGACTCACAATAAGCACAGCAATCCCAGCAGTCACAGGGGGAGCAGCAGCCCAGCATGTGCCAAGTCATGCTGCATTGTTAAAGAGAGGTTAGGCCAAATCGCTAGGGCCAGACCTCTTTCTGCATCCACAATGTGTGTGTGTGTGTGTGTGTGTGTGTGTGTGTGTGCGTGTGTGTGTGTGTGTGTGTGTGTGTGTGTGTGTGTGTGGGGAGGGGTTCCCCTGTTGCGTCTGTGGAGGTTTGATAAGTTGCATGCTCTAGTGCTAGTATTGCTAAAAACAGACAATACATAGAGGGATAGAAAAGCAAATTGGTTCGAATATACATATAGCTGCATAAACATGCAATACACACACCTACAATATCATACTGTAGGGGTATGTTGTCGTTATTTGAGGTGATATGGCACATAGTTTTAGATGCTCTGAGCAAAAACTGGAAATTAGGCTAATAAGAAAGCCTTTGACCTAGTCTGAGCATGCAGTGAAGCATTGCCCCCGTTTCTCAGTCTATACCTTGGGGGAAAGTGAGACAGCGACATAACTAAGTACCATATGAAGCAAATAATAAAGGATTAGATGCAATGTTCGATTTTTCCTGACATTGTTATATTGCAATTTAGTTTTTGGGGAATCAAAAATACAGAAGAAAAATGTTCAAAGTGTCGAACCAAACGTGAAATCAAATCATTTATCATTTTTGAAGCATTGCCAGAATTTCACTGCAGCACTCTTGGAAAACTATCTCTCTCACAAACACACACACACACACACGCACGCACGCACGTACACACACACACACACACACACACACACACACAGAATATAATAGGCTAAAGCTCAACTTTTGATCCTTTGCTACGACTGTACTATTGCAATTCATTGTGACTACAATATTATCCATATATGACCTTCAGCTGCAATCACATATGGTGATATACTGACTATCGACTAAAGATTTCATTTTTATTATGTTCAGTGTGAACCACCTCTGTTAAACGAAACCCAGAGGGTATAAGGGGGACCTTCTATACATTGGCGATGACTCAATTACCACACATAATGTAAATGCAACAACATAAATCTACCATGTAGAGACTTACTACAGTAATTCTTTGACAAACAATGCAATTCTGGATCTAGAGAACTGATCAAACAAGACAAAACTATATTTAGTAGTAACATACTGTAATGTTGCAGTTGGCTGAAAAACATCACTATACTGTAATACTCTAACAACAAACAAACAACGTTTTTAATCCCAAGAAGTGTTGTGGGAAAGCTACCATGTAGGAACCCAATAGAAACATCTGACTTCAAAGCCAGCGATCCAAACCCGTAGCAGGCTTTTCCACGGGGCAACCGTGTCAGCCATGGACAGGGTGGCAGAAAAGAGGATTAACGTGGAATTAAATGTCTGATTTCTGGACATGTTTACCAGAGCGTCATTTCTAAACACAAATCTGCTTCTGAAAGTTTTAGATATCAAAACTTAAACCTTCTCTGCCCCTCATGTATCAGCATTGTGCTCTCTATCTCAATAAGGCAACTTACGTAGAACTCTTGATATCTCTCTATCCCTTACCTATCTTTTGCTTTAACAGTATCTGTTTTAAAAATGTCTGGAAAAGATAGATTGAGGGAGACTGAGAAATACCCCATGAAGTTGCTCTAACATCCTTTTTAGCTCCATCTTACTTGAGTTGTAACTAAAGAGGAACTCCCTCTTGGATTGGAGCGATGCAGAAATGAGCATATCATGATCAAAGGGCTCAGAGGTTTTTACTGAGCTGTCAAGCTGCGTTGCAATCCAAGCGGAAAAGCTTGAGAAATGACTACACTACCAGCCTGTTTACTCAAAATTGAGATGAGTCTGTTAAAGCAATCACTGTTTTTTTCTTGCAACAATAACATTCTTTAATTATATGCAATATCGATTTTTTTGCAAATCTGAAATGGATCAAGCGCTGAGTGTGTTGTGCATTGCCACATGAGCAACTGCTTCAGTTTGAGTTCACCCTCTTTTTACTGACTGCAGCTCATTACAGTTTAACACAGTTAACATAATTTTAGGCAAGTATGACTATATTACAGTATCTGAATAAAATAATAAATGATATGTAATTGATTTGAGTGCTGAACATTATTCCTGATTTTTTGGGGCACCTGCCAAACACAGGAGATCAGTATTGCAATATCATCTCATATCTACACTTAATACCAAAAGTGAAGTCAGGCTCATTTTTCTTCTGTTTTTGCCAATTTTCACACAAGAAACAACAATAAGATTTGTAAAACGTAAAAGCACATGCATCCAAATGTTTGAAGTGTGTATGAAATTAACACCAGATGAGGACCTCATGGTGAAAGCAAAGCTTATAAATGCTTCCCAAAACCAAAGTGACAAAAAATGGGAGAAAAGAGAACTGCTGATTATGCACCACAGTTAATGTTATTTGTATTACACATTTTTAGAAGCCAATTAATTGAAATAACACAAACAATAAGTCCTACACAAATGACACGACATATTCTGGAAGTAATGTAGGAATAAAGTGGAGAGAGCATACTGTACACAGTCAGTCTTTGTCTGTCTATTTGGATACATATATTGTATTGGGCTGTGAGGACAAACAAACCCAACACCTTACAGAGGAGAAAAGGAAGAGGAGGAAATTATATTATGTTCTTGCAACATGCCAAACACCATTAACTGAATAGCCTGTAGTTGTGTGAAAGGCAGGTCCAGACTGGACATACTGGCAAGGCCGGCTGATTGACCCCACGAGTAAGGGCAGAGTTACAATTCTAAAGAAAACAAAGAAATAAATCAAAGCAAAAACAACACATGATACCTATATTCAGATTTGTATCTACAGTTCACTCCCCCTGCTTTTTACCTCATGGTAGGATCTCTACCTATCATGCACTCGCAATTAAGGGCAAAAAATGTCATATGAGGCTAATGTCATACCTGACTAGGCTGATTCCATCTTTCACATAAAAATAATAATATAATATAAATGACATCAAGTTATCAACTCTCATTCATATCATATAGAAAAAGTGAGATATGTTCATACAGGGAAATTATTGTAACATTTTGTCTCCCTCATGTATATATATATTAGGGCTGTAACGATAAAAATAAAACCGTGACACTGAGAAGAGAGTGAGAAGGCAGAATTGTGACACACCCCTTACAACTCCCTGTTATCCTTCCGGTCCAGATCCAATACTACCACATCTTTAAATTACTATTACTAGTAGTCCTTTTGGTGCCTTATTCCTGTTTTGTCGGGTAAATGTAGCTAACTGTAAAGGCGGCTAAAAGCGGTAACGGACTATTTTTTTTTACTATTCATCTGGCAAGTTTTGAAAGCAGCTGTTTACTATTGTACTTTGGTAGGCATGAATACATCACTTTTCCTTTCGTCAGTCAAAGACTATAAAAACTTTAGGAAAGCACCGCACTGAATGTGCAGGGCAGCTGGTGTTAACAGTCCTGGACTCATTATCTCAGTCCAGGCTGGATGAATGGTCTCAAAGATACTGTCCAGTGACACAACACCACCATGCACATTTAACGTAGATATTAATAGAATATAGTATGGTATAATATAGTAGTACCAGTAGTAAGTAGTAGTAGTATAGTAGTAAGTTTTGGCTGAAAAACCTTTGAGATGCTGTGTAATTAGAAGGGAGACAGTCCAGTGCAGACCAGAATGCAACAATTTGAAAGATAACAATATAATAATAAAAATGGGAAAGAATGCAGAAATAATCAAAAACAGAAAAAGCATCAATACTGTAGGGCAAAATTTCAAGTCAGCTTTTTCTTCTTTTTTAAATGAGGTCAGTTTAGAGATCATTTCATTAGCCTTTTTCTCATCAAATTGTTGGGCATGTGGGCATGCTGGATTTATTCCTTTATTTCCAACTGGTAATCAACATGTACGCGAGAATGATGAGAATATGGAGTCTATCTATCTATCTATCTATCTATCTATCTATCTATCTATCTATCTATCTATCTATCTATCTATCTATCTATCTATCTATCTATCTAGATAGATACATATAGATATACTGTATATCTATATTCCAATGAGTTAATGAACCACTGAACCATTTTTGGAAACATTATTTTAAAAAGAATCTTGAATGATGTAATCAATGACAAAACAATGTTTATATACTGTGTATCTATATCGACACACACGCACACACACACACACACACACACACACACACACACACACACACACACACACACACACACACACACACACACACACACACACACACAGTTTCTCTTCCTTTACACATCTGTCCTTTTCTATTTTGCATTGATCCTCTCCTCTCTATTCTTATGAAAGCCAATTAAGTGAAGGTCACCCGTGCGTTCACTCGGTGTGACATTCCCTGATAAATGAGTTGCCAGTGTTACAGACCTCAATGTAGCACTCATTTCGATGAAATAAAGTAATACAATAAGAAGTGAAAGAGTATACCATGACACATAAGTGTCTTGACTGCTTCATACTGTCAGATCTGTCACTAACTAACATTATGCATTACAGACTTGCTACAAACTCTACATGAGATTTCCTTTTTGTTTGCCCTGCCTGTGTTAAAAATACACTTCCTACATTAGGAACCCCCACCTACATGGGTCCAAGAGCATTTTAATCAATCTCACACTTAATCCCAGCCTAATTCTCTCCTCCTAACAGAGAGCCAGTCAGAGACAGATGTAGCTGCTCCACAGTCATTACTAAGCGCAGGTTAAATTAGACAGACCTGCCAAGGAGCCCACTGATGTTCAAGAAAGTCAACCTTTCTTTAAAGGAGAATTCCGCTTGATTTCAACATGTAGCTCAGTTTTAAAACTTTTTTTTAGTGCTGTCAGTAGTGAGACAAATGAAAACAATGCTGTCTATACCGAGTTATCATCCTGCTAATGTTAGCACCCAACAGGCTTTAACAGGGCAAGTTTTAAATGCGATTTTAGCCTCTAAACATGTTCAAAATGTTAATTAAAGTGCCTACCCATGTGCAGTGATTCCTTCCGAGTGAACACAGTGAATCTGACTGCAGTAGATGTGAAAGAAATGCATAAAGGTTGTACTAATTCAGCTGTGTTTAGTTGCTGTGTTGAGACTGCAGTTAGAGAGCTTAGGGACCGTCTACAAATACAGAACACAGAAAAGAAATAAAACTAAAATATGTAGGCTATCAATTTACTGATTATATAAGGTAGTGTCTCCAAACTTGCCTCAATTTTAAGTTGTCTCCTGCTAATTGTACTACAGCATTTAGTATTAAAAAATAGGCATATACTTATTTTTGAAAATATGTTTTTCTCTTTTCTGTATTTTAGTTTGTAGATGGTCCCGAAGCATTCCTTGCAGTATCAATACCGGAACTAAACAGAGCTGAATTAACACAACTTTCATACATTTCTTTCACATCTACAGCAGTCAGATTCACTATGTTCACTTGGAAGGATTCATTGCACATGGGTAGGCACTTTTAATGACATTTTGAACATGTTTAGAGGCTAAAAAAACGTTTAAAACTTGCCCTGTTTGCGCCTGTTGGGTGCTAACCCTACTGACAGCACTCCAAATTCACAAACAACAAACAAACAATTCTCCTTTAAGAATTCCGATAATTGTGCCTCAGCTGCCTTTTATGCTCTCTTACTTATAATTAGATAATAAGGCAATTTAACAAAAGCTTTTGTTTGCAGATAGGCTACCCACTGGCCACCCTCACACATAGAATCAATAGCTGGCTTCCTTTTACATACACACAGTTGTGAGACCTGTGTAAGCACACCTTTAATGGCATTTACAAAGGCATACAGATAATATATTGCAAACCTTTAAGCTACAGCTCTGTGAGGTTGTACTGACTGACCAACAGGCTGACATTGTTATCTCTAGAGAATCATTTAAAGATTATTTGTTTTGGCATTTTAGGCCTTTACTGATAGGACAGCTTAGACATGATGGGGGCGAGAGAGGGAGAACAACATGGAGCGAAGGAATTGATCAAGAATCGAGGACTGAGTCTCTGTACATGGGGCGTATGATCTACCAGTTGCCCTTAGAGCATCATTTAAAATCATCTGTTAGTACTATTAGAACCACATTTCTTTCTTAATCCAGCACTGTCACACAAAGTCTTGGTCCTCGCCATCATCACATCCCGAATTGACTACTGTAATGCTGCTTTCTGGTATTCCTACCAAACTGCTTATCTGGCTTCAAATCTTCCAAAAAAGCTGCTGCCTGAATCATTACTGACAACATCAACCCCATTCTCATCCAGCTACACTGGCTCCCTGTTCAATATGGGATTGATTACAAAAACCTTTTTGATCAGTTTCAGAGCCCTCCAGAATTTAGCCTCGACCTACATCTCTGACCTTCTCCAGGATTACAAACCCTCCCGCTTTCTGCACTCCTCCTTTGTTGGTCTTAAAGTACCCCCACTGCATGTCTCAGCACCATGGGTGCCAGGGCTTTCAGCTGCACTGCTCCCAGGCTCTGGAACTATCCCACCTTAAAATTCACTTGTTTTTGCTTACTCACTATAATAATAATAATAATAATAATAATAATAATAATAATAATAATAATAATAATAATAATAATAATAATAATAAATAAGTATAATAAGTATAATAATAATAACTTTATCTATATAGCACATTTTAAAACAAAGTTTAGTGATTTGACAGAAAAGTGAGGCAAAATAGGTAGGTAAAATGACAGCTTAACAGTGAGGGCAAAAAAAAGGGAATGAAAAGGGAATAAAAAAGTAAAAATCCTAGCTGCTGCGTTCTGAATCAGTTGGGAAGAGAGAGTGACCTATGGTTGATGCCAGAAAGGAGATTTATCTGGAGAAGATAAATGCATGAATGACTTTATTTCATTCTGGAGATGGTTCTTCATTGATGAAAATAGGAGGGTACAACTTTTTTGATTTGTGAGGATGAAATGTTAAATCTGAGTCAAATGCTACTTCCAGCGTGCCACCTTTAATGGAAATCTTATTTGTTTATTTATGTTTCAAGTCTAAGTATGTATTTCCTTTATACTTGTCTGTATTGTTAATACTTTCTTATTTGGTCCAGTCAGGTGGAATGGGTGGGGAGAAGGGTGTTTTGTGTGTAAGAAAAACTCATGTACCTGTACTAATATATCTATGTTTATAATCTATATTTCTCAATAAAAAAAGGTTTAAAACAATTGTGTCTGGTCATGGTTAAATGTTAAATGATATTTTGATTCACCGCAGGAACTCAACCCACACCTCGAATTCAATCAGTGTTATTTAAATGCAGTAAAAAACACAACAGCCAACAGCTGTTTGTGTATGAAACTTCTGTTTGATATCTGGGCACTCTGGTCAGTTTGGAAAGAATGCCCACAATACACAAAGGATCCTTGACGGCAAGAGTTTGCTGTCATGAAGTTGTTTTTCAGTGGGAGGGATGAACTTTTGTGGCCTTGACATGCAATGGGTCTATTTTGTCTTTTATTTTTTTAAAGCTGAGACTTTTGTGTACACTTCAGTAATGTCAAAGATCATGGCTGAAATCTGCAACAGGACTGTTTGAAGGAAGCAAAAACTCTAAAAAAAAAAGTAAAAAAATAAAATAAATAAAAAGCTGCAACTTAGAAGGCTTAAAGGGCCTTTTGTTAAGATATGGGCTGATATAGGATTATCGTACCATTTTGTTCTCTCTCATCTGCCTGAAGACACAAAAGAAAGAAAACACATGAAGATGTTTTGTCGCAATACAAAGTTGGCTTCCTACGGCACAAGAATAAGGTTATTTCTGTTACTTGTGAAAGACATTATGGAACACGCTTTATCACAACAGAGAATCAAATTATGTGTTGAAAATGTACAATGACAAATGGAACGAGAAGAGGTGAAGCCTCAACGTTGTTTACATAATATGCCTTTTATACAACTGATGCATTGGTGAAGACTGGAAGGAATCAGCTTCCCCGACACACTTTATTACACCAAGCTACATTTTGTCCCTGAGGTCAAGGAAGCCAACTTTTTATGATGCGGAGCCTAGTGTTGCTCTTATCATCAACAAATAAAGGATTCTTTTTTTAAAGCATAATAATTGTCTAGATGCATGTAATATAGATAATGAGGTTTTGGACAATTCTTTCCTACAGTGTGATGCCCGGGGCCATGTGTAAGAAGGTGCTCTATCTTTTCTATCATCTCTTTTTATAGACTAACGCACCATCAGCAAATTGAGGACATAGACACAGTCTTATCACACTACATCCAGAAATCTAGCAGCTCACTCACACTACTTTATGTGTTTGAAAAGGATGGCCTTGTTATTGCAATCATGTATCTAGTGAATGTGTAAATGAAATGTCCTTTTTCAACTTAATTCTGACAGTATTTCATGTTGGTATGAATTTGAATATCAGATTAAAAAACTAATAGAATGAGATGATCTTTCCGATCTCTGAAATCTCGTTTTCTATAGGCAGTTATAGGATACATTATAGTAGATGGGAATAGACAGACTGAGTGCTCTGATGATCATTGATCAGCACAGTGTCTTGTCATAGTCAAGTAAACTTAAGGGAAAAACATGCTTTGGCATTGCAGACAGGATTCCAGTCCAAAGTATGAATGAATAATGAATATTACAGTATTTTCAGTAGCACATGTGCTATAAAGCAACTTAATTTTGGGGGTTAAAATTACTTGCATTGACTCATATACTGTAGTGTATGGCAGGCAAGCAACTCAGTTATTTTGATCTTTCTTTTTTTATGCAATTTGAGCTGAATGAAGTAGTCGATTAATCAAGAGAAAAAAATATATATTCTCGTTATGCAAAACAGTTTTTTTGCTTTTCTTAGTCTTACGGTATTTGATTGTAAAAAATACTATATTTACATTTTGGACTTTTCTGACATGTAGGACCAAACAATCAAGAAAAAACCCACAATAATAAAAACTCTACAAGTAGGCTAATACAGTCACATGATGAACATAATTATAATATATAGGCATGTGTGACATACCTAAACTTTAAAATTGGAAATGGCTCCATAATCTGACAAATCATGAAAGCAACTTTCCTAGAGAAGGGCATGTCACAATGTTGTACTTCCTGCCCTTTTCATGCAAGATTAAAAGACTTTGACAAGATCACACTGAGAACCTGACCTGAGCTCCTGTGCTGTTTAAGTTCATCATATCATTTCCTCTCTTTGATTATCACTGATCTGACAGCATGAGTTGAAAGTGATGTTTAAAACCTAAAATCTGTGCTTGTGAAGGTTAATGATGGAAAAGTTGGTGGGAGAAGTACAGTAGGAATAAAGATTAAAGTTTTTTTATGAACAGTTAGCAATGCAATAATCCTTATTGTTATAAATGAAAAGTGCATACTTTTACTATTTTAATGTCTAGTGTTGTGTGTAATCTTATACTAACTATATTAACTAATTACTATTTTTATCCCTGTTTTTTAAGTTTTACACTTGAGCTCCACACAAATGTGCAACACAGTGTTTTTATTTCATTTGATGAGCCTCTCCTCAGGACAATGTGAATGTGTATATACACTGTACTTGATTGACAATTCCCTTACTCTCCTGTTATGTATAAAGCCGCAACACCTTTATGGTTCTTTTAGGTGTACAGACTTGGGCTACCTCAGGATATCCAACAAAACTAAAAACAAAAAGTTGTCTTATTGGCCAGACCAACCGGCAGCACCGATGTGGGTCTGCAGAGCCTGTTATTGAACCTCAGTACTTTTTTCGTATTGACGGAAATACATCAATGAAAAAACTCAAAACCTGTCAAATTGAACATTAGCGTCAGTTTTGGCAGGCCAAGTAGTCAAGACACTACTAACTTCTATTGGCCAACAACACGCTTGCATCCGATGATCTGCATCAGCACATCAGCTGGTCAACTCCCCTTGCTGCTAAATTGCTACTTACGCTGCTTTACTTTGCTCCTAACTGCTTGCTGCTCGCATATGTGCAACCCACCTCCTCCCCAGCTCCACCTTGTTGTGTAGAACGTGACATACGCTTCTATGTCAACGTTGCTGCTCTGTTCATATGGGGGAACAGTTTAGCTCTCCCAGTCTTAAACTATGTGATCATCCCCTAACGCAGCAGCTGAATTAAATTTGGCGGTATGGCTCTCTTCAGAGGAGACTCCTCTGAAGAGAGCCATACCACCAAATTTAATTCATAATATATTCAATAAAATTTCTTAAAGCATTTTTATTGTCTGCTTTGTTCTTGACTTAATGCACCTGACAGAAATACCAAAAGCTGGCATCTAAATGTCAGATATGTGATCTGGCTTACTTATTCTTAGATCAGTTCCTCATTTCAATTGAAATGTCAACAATTTTAAACTCTTTTGTTGATCGGTATTGTTGCTTGTGTTTGGACAGCATCTAGATTTCAGAAATGTTGCTTCTTTGGTTGAATGAAACAGGGCTTTGTAGAAAAACATTAATGAAGACATTAACAAAAACTATAATATTGTTTTGCACTGATTCGGGTATTGTATGAGCCCTAGTATTGAACAATGTCACACAATATAAACTTGTTTAGCAAAATAAAGACAATGCAACTCAAGTCTAAGAAATTTATCATACATAGGTAACATGTTAAATTACTCATTACCAAACAAAATACATAATCTGAATTAAACTGAGTTAACTGCTGCAGCTGTTTCTCACAACTCATATGTCTTCAGTTTAAAGACAACATTCACTTCTCTCTTTAAATACTAAGTGCCTACACAGGTTTATAAACAACACTTTTGTCTCTAGGCAGTAGTGCGGGTCACTGTGATACTTCTTCAAAGCATGCACCATGGGTATTTTGACTGTTTTGTGATGAGGATCCTAATTAGTTCCTACATTCCTTAATTTAACGAGTGCAGAGTTAAACACAAGCACAAATGTCTGCGGTGCCGACTTTGTAGCACCTAATTTGGCAGGCTTAAAAAAACGCTTCTTTGTTATAACTAGTATTCTTATCTACTATTTCTTACCAGCAGCGCCTTGTTAAACAGAGCATTCATGCCTTAGACATAGTTTTTTTTTCTCACAGGACTTGCAAGGCTATAGTACACTGTCCTGAGGTGAGATTTTATACCTAAAGAGTTGCTGATAGGATATAATTCAATGGCTGGAACTGTATTGCACAAGGTAAAAAATGGATTACCAAATTCTATAAAATGCTGATGGAGGGATAGATGGATGGATGGATGGATGGATAGATAGAGATGCTCTTCCACGGTGGTATTTTAATCGATCCAACTCAATGCTGAGAGTGCACTCTCTACAAAGAGTGCCAATGTCAGAAAGAAATCCAAGGACAGATCTCTGTAAATGTGAAACAGCCTGTCACATACATTCACATTGAGGACTGCAACTGGCAGTAGGGTCCAACATGTGGGGTGGAAACTTCAGTGGGTTTAGTGGGTGTCTGTATTCCCTTGAGGGCTTGCTTTACGATACACTTTATCAACTCCACTGTACGGAAAATAAAACAGATTTACGCACTCCTCTAGATTGCACTCTCACAAGTAGTAAAAAAGATTAGCCAGCAGTGGCAAAGCATCACCTGAGAAATGCCAATGCAGCAATATACATGTATTCTCCTCATCTTTCTGCCCTACTGTCTTGCCAATCACTCATTGATCCACAGTCCTTTGCCTTTTGCCAAATGTGGGTCAGGAAATGTCTAGTCCACAGGGGCGTCATGGTGAGAATAATAAAACATAAATGGAGAACATCTAAGAATATATTGAGTACTGTTGGGACACACCCATCATTCTCTGGTGCCACAAATGAGCCAATTAGGCTTAGACTTGTCTCTTTGCGAGGATGCTAATGGTGAATATGGCAATGAGATATTGTTTTTTGCAATAATTTCTACTGAACTGTAGGACTCAGCCTACATGGGACACACACTCTTACTGGGTGAGTTAGAGGCCGCCCCTATACTGAACTTTGATTTATTTTTTGTGTGCATCTAGAGTGTGTGTGTGCGTGTTTATGTGCGTGTATTCTTTTCTGTGTATGAATTCCTGGTGTTAAAACAGCTTTACTTCAACCTGATATACCCCTGACACTGGAGATGGTTTTGGAACATTAAAATTTAAAAAAAAGACATGACAAATGTCATGTTTATGAGATATATTTGGCCATCAACTGCTCTCATTTGTTTCAACTCACCATAGTCGCTCTCATAAAAGATGATGAACTTCTGCCAGTGTAGTTCTGAGATGAGGGTGAGTAGGACGTCGTTGATTCGAACAGGTGGACGGGCAGCCAAGGTGTAGCTCTCACCGTCTGGGCTGGGGTTGAGCTGGCAGGCAGTGCGGGGTGCACCATCCCTGTTTCTTTGAATGAAGAGGTGGGGAATGTGCATTGCATCTGTCAGAGACTGCAGGGCACTTGCGGCTGCGCAGCCCGTGGATGTGACCAGAGCGAGGATCCCCTGGTTCATCAGCTCACATGCTGGACAGAAGAAAGAATCAATAGAAGGGAAGGTGGATGAAGCAAAAAGAGTAAAGGAAGAGGGGCGGAGACAAGGATTTGGAGAAAGGAAATAAGGATGAAGAACACAAAAGTAAATAAAAGGGATAGAATAGGAAGAAAGAAAAAGCAGACATATGGCGAAAAGACAGGGTTGGGAAAAGAGAAGAGGAGAAGGAATAAGGTAAAACATGATTAGAAATGCATTTAAAGTTAATTATTTAAACTGATAAATGCCAACGTCTTTCAAAAATCTTTCAGGTTTTTGGAGTGTTGTACTGTATATTTTTCAAAAAAGTGTGCTCAACTGGTCTTAAGAATTCAAAATGGTTCTTTGTGTATCCTACTTAGGATTACATATGAGCCTCTGCAGATCACAGAAAGGAGGGGGTTGGTACTGAGGTTGTATTATAATGTGTAGATGAGAGATTCAGTGGGGGGGGGGGCATCCTCTAATCCCTGTACCCAGACAAAATCGAGACAGCTGATTAAAGTGAAAATGCTTGGTTAAGTCAACAGTCACTCAAAAACAGCAGATGAATCGGGGCGCTAGAGTCAGTGAGGTTCTCAGTAAAAGCATTGAACAGCAAGTCACATAAAATACAGGGATATTTTAGATGGATACAAAAAGTTAGATGCAAAATGATGCATCCCATGGATTTCTGCTAAATATTATCCCACACATTGTCAGTCTCTTTTTCATGTACTCATGGTTAACAATCTGGACACCAGCACATTCATTCAGATTGCAGATGTATGCTTGTAATGTCTGTGGTTGGTCTTAACGTCCCTACATTTTTATTTACACATGTAATTTGGGCACAATCTGTTTTGGATCCTCTTAGGGCAGGCCAGCATGTCTGCTGGAAGAAAATGCCAAATATGTTTAAAGATGAAAATGCCATCTTCAACATAAT
The DNA here is from genome assembly GCA_013375575.1 of Percina caprodes. Taxonomy (NCBI): domain Eukaryota; kingdom Metazoa; phylum Chordata; class Actinopteri; order Perciformes; family Percidae; genus Percina; species Percina caprodes. The sequence goes on from JABXJD010000057.1 coordinate 432,880, forward strand.
TATTGACAAAAAGCCATCTAAGTGGTGGCAAATATTTATTGAGAACGGGCAGACTTATATGTAAGTTGCAGTGATTTGACATATTAGACACTCTTTTTTTATTTTTTATTATCTGACAGTTGATGACTAAGACCTAAAAAGAGGATTCATTTTTCCCAAATGACAATATCTTTAGTGCATAGAAGAGATGGCTGAGTTTGTTTTACTATCACTGTAAAAATGTACTATACAATACATTTTAGGCACTTTACTTGCAACACAATTCAATACCTCTCCCTTTAATACAATTATGTGTAGTGTAAAAGTTACATATAGTTCACAGGCTCTTTTACATTTTAATACAGTTGGTTGTCAAATCTTGAAGTACTAACTGTGCATCGAATCAGGCAATTTTTTACAAGATACAAGACTTATTCTAAAGCAACTTTTACTTACTATTACTATTACTTTCTCAGTTGAAACCACGGTTAGATTATTCTCATGTTTCTTCAAGGAAAAATAAACATTCATCAATGTTGACCCTATACACTCTTGATCTACCCTTCTTGTGGAGTAAATACACCATAAAGCACAAATGTGTTTAAGAAGAAGAATAAGATATGCCTTTATTCATCCCGCAAGGGGAAATTCACATTTTGAGTGTTTGCATTGTCTCTTAGGGTTAAAAATGCAAAACACAGAAATAGGAAATTAGCTAAAAAAAGTGATGTGAAACCAATGCAAAACTGTTTTAATGAAGAATATTGAATTCACATTTAATTTTAGGCTCTATCTCTGTTATGAGCTGCACAATCATCTACTACAGGGATTGTCTAATTTTGCATGTGACGCATGAGAGGCTACTGTATAATGCTGCTTAAAATTCAAGTCAGCATTACTCACACAGCAGGGCTCTTATGATTTCAGCAGAAACACAGCTGAGCATATTGTACAAAACCACGATTTAATGTTCTCTCATTGCTTTTCATAATACTACCTAATTATGAAATCTACTCCAATATCTGCAAAATATAACACAAAGCAACAGCACTGCAGTTCATGATGATATCCCTTGATATAGTGTTTTGAGAAGCACAACAAGGACTGCACATACGGAACATATCATAAACAAATGTAGGTAAGATGCCATTAAGTTAAATCCACAATGATGCAAGAGAAAGGTGGAGAGGAAGAGGTTAAGAAAAAGGATGGTGGTTTTGGAGAAAAGGCATTAAGGATGAGGCAAGGGGCCTGAGGAGGAGGGGTGAGTAGGGGGAGAGAGGGAATGATGATAAGAAGGGGTGTTCTCTGAATGGAGCCATACTGGGCTGTGTATGTGTGTGTGAATGTATGGCAAAAAAGGGGGAGGACTATTAATGTGACAAATGACAATTTCATCTGCTGACTGCAAGCCCAGAAGTACATTAAAGCTCTGTAAATCATGAGTACAGGGACAACTAAAGAACATGCCGAGGAGGAGCAGGATGTAGGAATGTCAGACACCTAAGGTAGATGCACTGTACATTAGTTGGAAATAGAGGAATTATTTGTAGCTTTTTGCATGAAAAGCAGGAAAGTGCAAGAAATACTTATTCAGAGCAGGGAGAAAGAAAGAGAGATAGATGTGTGTGTGTGTGTGTGTGTGTGTGTAAGAGAGACTTAGATGGATGTCAGCATGTGCAGCAGGGCACTCAGCAAATATTCCTTTGTGCAACATGAATACTGTTCTGCAGGAAGTAAAGTGATTGACAGTAATATAAATCTAAGGCACGCCTTAACACTCATATCCTGTGTTGAGTGTTACAGGTTGTTCATGAGAGTTCCAGGACTCTGGTTTAAAGATGCTGCACGTATGATTTGAAACAATTAGGCTAGTGGATTCATTCATTAGTATATAAAATGAATCAGCAACAATTTTGATAATTGTAAAATGGCAAACATGCTCTAGCTTAGGCTTCTCAAATGTGATTTGTCTAATATGAGTAAAAAATTGCTTTGAGAAATTACGAAAAAAGAGAATAACTCATAAATATTACAATCATTAGTTGCAGCTATAAAATATATCAAGATCAGATTGTGATATCTTGGCGTGATTACTTCAATCAAAATAGACTGTGTTCAAAACAGTGTACTGATTACCACACCCATAATTTACTTCACTTGTTCCACCATGCTAAGAATGAAACTGAAAACTGCAAGAAAATCCAAAATCAGTGGGCAATATAGAAACATGTTTTCATAAAAAGGAAAATATGTTTCTATACTGGGCACTGGTTTTGGATTTTGGATGAGTAGTCCCTACCCCCCATCCCAGTCTAGGCTGAGACTAGAGTATGTCAGCGGCCATTTTGGCTTCATAATGGACACCCAGGGCCCATTATACAGCAGACAGTCCACCGACAGGAGGCAGGAGCGTTTCACAGTCATTGGCAAGGATGATAATGGTGGAATAATGACTATTAAATGTTCTCCCTGAAGTGGACAGGGGCCATCACTCATTTCTTGCTAGCTATATGACATTTAATGTAAGCAGTCTTGTACACCTTAAAATATTAGCTATAAGATGCAAGCAACAGCTGTTTTCTTTGGAAAAAGGAGATTTATTAATAATCTATCAAACCCATTGTGGAGAAGCATTAATTTTCTTCACAGTAATGGCATGGTTGATCAAAGGATGAAGAATTGAAGAGAGGTGGATGGATTATTAATAAACCTAATTATCGCTGCATATTGTTTGAAACCTTGACGCAATTAACATTACAATGAGATTATGTATTTCCGCTTAACTTTCAGCAAATTCAGACACCGAATCAGGGAAGGGGCCCGGAGAGTATAAACAATTCTATTATGTTCCTACACTGATAATTGAAACTGTAAAAGGGATATCTGCTATGCAGATTAGGGCAACAAAACTATTTTTCTGCAGAAGTCCTCTCCTCATTAGACCAGTTCAGCTATGCACGGATAGTCTCGGGAGAGGGAAAATTAGCATTGAGACACCATACTGAAAGTAGACATTACAACTTTGTGCCACACAATCTGTTTGCCCATGAAAACATGATGTCATCAGTGTCTTGCCCTCATTTTACCAATGTAAAATGAAACCACCACACCACTGATGTAGTGAATATTGTATCATTTGGGGCTGTCTCAGTGATTTCACAGTCTAGATAAGACAGTCTCATTTAGTTTGCTCTGACTCAGAGCACAATTCTAGGATTCAAAGGAGTCACTACCGAGATAAATGCTGCGATGTTGTCAGCACCACTCTACCCCGCAGTGACAATGGTGTTGCTCTGATCTAATTGAGACAGCTTGTAATGTGTGATTCAGAATGAAATGTTTTGTACCATGCAGAAGCCCTGTAAAATGCTTTGACCGTATTATAATGCTCCTTGTAATTCTTTTGTATGAGCACCTACTTAATAGAGCCTGATCGATAAAGGACTTTTAAGGCCCATACAATACAAATATTTGGTTAATGTAAAAATCCGATATTCCAAAGTAAAATTCAGAAACGCGTAACAAAAACATAAACAGATTTCCCTAACATTAGTTATTTGTAGATATTTATGAGTCCTCATTAAAATATTATGGTAATTTGTTTTATTGTCACATCAGCACAGAGGAACATCAAAATATATTAAAATAAAAGATAAATAAAATGGGAAAACGGGAAATGCTTAATGCTGATTAATATCAGCCAATAAAATCAGCCCGCCGATATATCAGTTGGGCTCTACTACTTATTCCCTCTAATATATATATATATATATATATATATATATATATATATATATATATATATATATATATATATATATATATATATATATATGAAATCATGAGATGAGGAAGATGTTAAACCTAATAATGTAGGATAAATTAGAATGTGATCACAAAAAAAGTTGAGGAAAAAATCATAATAAGAATAATGTATACTTTACATTATTACATTTATTGATTCCACAAAGAAACTATTACAACTTTAATATTGACTACACTATTGACTTAAGTTGTTATTCTTAAAGTTCAAACTAAGAAAAAAACTGATAAGAAAATTAAGATCTAACATACATTTACATCCATACCTCAATGTGCTTCAGTGTATGGACGCTGGATCATATTCGTTTCTTTCAGTAAGAATTACTGATTACAAGATAAAATGCTGATATTGAGGTACCCAACCACTAAATTGGGTATTGGTGTTTTTAATGCATTCAGCAGGGACAACTGGCACAAAGAACAGTTTTTTACCTGGTGGAAGATTCATAAGAGCTTTAAATGATCCATATCACACTCAGCTAAGAGGAGACTGGATGTTGTGTCATTTCCTCATAATGAATGGGCCCTCCTGCTCTGCTTTTGGCAGCTTCCCACAACATCATAGCTCTTCGCCAAACAGAAGGGAGAAATGGGAGCGAACAGTATTATATGGCAGCTGGACCACAGCTTGGTTCAACATTTAAGTCCACAGCAACATAGTACCTCCAGTAAGAATGAATCGACTCCCCATCGCTCTCTCTCATTTACTCACTCAATCCCGTCCAGGGCCCTTTCCCCATGCCTGAACGTCTGCTGTCAGACTTAGAGAAGGATACATATTCCCGTCAATACGATTGACGCTAAGACTGCCTGTCATCTGAACTGTGAAAGTGTGTTTCACTGCTGTACATTATACCCTCCGGACAACTGACAGGTAGAGTGGCAGAAATAGACGCAGTACAATGGATAGTTTATATGCAGGGAATACAATAACAATAGGATCTGTACAGTACAGCACAACCCAATGCAACAGCCCAGCAATGAATATTATTCTGTGAAGCTTGAATGTTCCATTCTGTTTTGTCCATAGGGGGTAGACCGTAACACCTTACAATATGGGATATGATGGGATACAATGGGATTTAATATAACCACTATAACCTACAGTCTCTGAAATCATATATCTCAAAGAGATTGGTTTCCTCTCTGACAGAGTCTGAACAAATATGTAACCTACAGTATAGCCATCTAAAATTGCAGGCTGGGCTGTGACAGGGCCCAAGCTGATCCATGGCTGATCCCTGCTGGGTCCCTACTCGGTTTTTGGTGGAATGATCCACCCTTGATGACGTAGTGCATGCACTTCAATACCCCCTCGTTAAACCCCTAAGCACCATGTGTTGAAATCAGTTGCAATGTGTTATCGATCTACCAGAAGGAACAGTTATTATGGAAGCTGAAATGGTTTACTGCCATCAGACTGCTGTAGTGAGACCATTTTACTAAAAGTCTGCTTAATGCCACTGGATACTTTCATCAACCCAGTTTGCCTATAATCAGTTATTGTCATATTTCAGTACATTATGTGAGGTGTTTTTTTAAAAATTGGATGTAATGATTCATGTGTATGTGATTCATAAGAATAACAAGATTAAGTTGTTGGTGTGGTACCATTTGATCACAAGGATGGATTGTGGAAAAGGTGCACTGTGCCTTCTTTGGTATTTCTGTATTTTGTCATCTAGACCAATGTTTTGCACTTTTGCTTATTTGCTTAAATAAAAAATATAACATGATTAAGTGTAGCATGTTCTAAAATAGGAACAATGACACAAGCTGAGTTTCACATTTGTACTGCAACATTGCCACATCACAGTGAATTTTTCACAAGTTAGTGGAGCCATCTCAGCCATTAGAAATTCATAAAGTGCTTACGTCAACAATAAGTGGCTTTGCAGCAGTCATACCATATGCTAGTCAAGTGCCATTGACTTTTAGAGTTATTGTTCCATGAGAAAAGTTTATTTGATTTTGGAGAATGAGAATAGAAATGTATGCGTTGGTTCAATAAAAATTGGTTGTGTTGAATCACTTCAGCACATGTTTTTTCTGGGTTGGTTTCTGCAGGGGTGTACAGAATGAAAACTATATAATATGTAAATATAATCCAACCATTTCTTTCTTTTTTCAAGAATATCTTACGGTTTTCTTTCAGCAGTAGAGTAGACAGGATATAACAGCGTGAGTTGCCATGCAACAAGTCCCCAGCTGGACTCAAACCAGGGACGATGAAAGCTCATGGTCTGCATTATTAAACTATAAGGCAACACATGTCCTCATAATGTTATTTCAATATAAAATACTTTTGTAAAACTTTTTAAAGACAAAATAACAAAAACTTACAGACATGTATACTTGTTTTTTGACATGCACTATGCACAAACAAGCTTTGGCAGTTCACAAAGGAACTGGCTGCTGTGTTGATCTGTGTAAAATCTAATTTTAATTGAAAATGAGGCCAAGTTTGTTCTGTTGTACTTTAATGTCTCCTTGCCTGGTCCCTATGTTAAATGTACTTATTTTTTTCTGACATTAGAGCTGACAAAAAATTTTTTGAATGCTGATACCCGAGGGATATGACATAAAAAGGCCTCCAGTCTAAATCTCTGCAACCTGGGAGAAGAGCTTGACCTAATGCAACAGAAATAATCCACTCTGTATACATTCAGTAAACAAAGCATAACTGTAAGCATCCAGTGCGTAGTTCTCAGAGTCATCGACTGCTATACGGACACTTAAACTGATGCCACCAGACAATGATACATACAACACCACCAAAATATGATACAACTAGCTACCATGTCTTGTGGCATCAGTTTCAAATGTTCAAAAATTGGTAGTGATCGGTAGTGTGCTTGACAAAGCAAACATGGGAAGGGAGTCTCAGCCTGTAACATGAAATAGATGATTTAAATTCCAACATGTACTGTAGATGTCTCTGCTAAAACAAGAAGACAAATGCCACTCTGAAATTGCATTGATAATTAAGCTATTTCAATGAATCCCCACTGTTCTGTTTCCTTATTATCTCTCCACTCCTTCCTTTCTTTTTCAGAGTGCTTTAGACTCTCAGTCACTTTTCTCTCATCATAGCACAACCACTGCTCCTTCCAGGTCAGGGTGAATATGGTCAGTCTACTGTGCACAACATTTCTCACAATGATGTGTGTACGTTTTTTTTCTTTTTGCTAGCCTTTTTACAATTAACATGCAGCAATGCCTGTTGGGACAATCATTGGCAGAACTGTGTGTGCTGAATGTTGAAGTTCTTATATAGCAAACATGTTTGGGTTTTGTGATCATTGATTTGGATGGTGTTATTGAGAAAGACTGGCTAGCATTGTGAGAGGGTAGTCATGACTCATTCACTGTTAGGACAGGCTGAGTGTTGGCTTGTCTGCTGGAATTAGATACATTAGGAAACCTCTCAAGCTCTTCTCTTGGTAATGTGTAATTTGCTCTGCTATCATATATTTCTTTGTCTATCTTTGTCTGTAGTTTTTAGTCTCTTTCTCTTTATATATACATCTCAATCAGGTTTTTTTTCTTTCATCTGATCCCTCTTTGTTTTTCTCTCACTTATTCTCTTCATCTCACCCTTCATGTTGCTTATCACAATCTTCCCTTGTCTTTCTCGGCCCATCTGCATCTCGAGCAATACCTCAGACATGCAAGATAAAAAATACGTTACCATAAATTCATTCAGGGATGCTCTCTTCGTCTTCCTAGTAGTAAAAATATGAGAACACATGGTTTGAAGATTAAATAACAATGTTTTAATCATACTTTAATACGGTTGTTGCTTCAACAAGCGTTTTTTTTTTTTTAAATCAATGACTCAACAACAAGTCAGCAAATAAATTGCAAAGCCAATGGGTGCATAAAACGTAACCAAAAAGCAAGTGTATGCCTCTTCTATGAAAATCCAACACATTCTCACTCCCATTGTGTAAAATACGGACACTTGGTCAGGTGCCTTTGGCGTTGTTGTTGACCCTACAAGTCTCCTTTAGCATCAGATCTAAACGGATTCTGGGTCTCCAAGGTCAGGGCAAGCAAGAGGCCATAGAGATGAGATTTCTAAGAAGTTTCTTTTCATTTCTGTTTTAAATGCTCATGCAAATGTTCAATGTTTTATTTTTTATTGTTTCATGTTTTATTTTATTTCAATATTGCCATTGTGTTATTCATTGTTCTTTAGAACGTGTTTAGTGTGTCGTCCATTTTCCCTTATGTACCGGTTTGTCATGTTCCTGTTCATCAAATCTTACATAAATAGCAATAACAATTTTCTTGTTGTCTGCAGTTAATTGAAATATTTTAGAATATGGGTGAGTCTATTAATGCTGGCTAATATTAAATCACAGTGAAACAGTATTTAAATTGTACAGTGAGAAACTGAATTTACAGTGATTAACTGTTACATACTGTTAATAGTACTTTATTGCCATATACAATACATAAAACATTTGTAAATTTGTTTTTGTATTTGTATTATTTGTACAAGAAATAAATCAGCGCTGTAAATGCAATTGAAATCACAGTATTTAATTCATATTTATTCTACAGTAAAACAAGCAATACTGTAAATACAACTAAACATCACAGTGTTTAATTGTTTTAGTATGTTACAGTGAATACATAAAATACTGTAAATGGAAATATGGTACCTTTACTGTAACAATTTTTTACAGTAACTTGCTGTCCAATTGTTGCCAGTAAGTTATTGTACATTTTCCGTTAAATTTGTTACAGTGTGTGTCTGGCCTTGCGCAGTGTGCTGTGTGAGAGGGGGAGTGGCCAGCAGCTAGAGCGACAAAAAGCCAATGTGTACTTCTTTTACTAATATATATTTAACAATAACATTTACATTTCTGATCCAAACAACGTCAAACTTGGCACCGTACTTACCCGTGCCCGTAGCAAGACACGTGTGTTTGAAATCAATCGGACTAATGGTTGTAGAGATCTGTGCATAACACGCACACAGACACACAGACACACAGACACACAGACACACGCACACATACACACACAGACAGACAGACAGATGTTCCTGCAATTTATAGATGGATGTTATTAACATATTGGATGAAATTTTTTCACTTGAGCCTAGATTTAGGCTTTAGTCACTTCACTGTAAATAAATCTCAAGTCTCATCTACTTAGAAAGCTCCAGTGCTATCCTCTACTGCAATGGCATCATTTCAATGGCGTGTGTGAGGCTAGCATTAGTAATCCCCTGTATGAGACTGTAGCCATTGCAGTATGTTGGCCATACTTCTACAAACACCAACTCCACTGAGGCTTGTGTTGGCTAACAGGAATACAGCCACCTGTTCCCACATATTGAACAAAGCCAGACATATGCAAGCCTGACAGGCAGATAGGTGTTCACCTGCATTGCAGAGTTACTCATCAAAATCCACCACAACCATTATTAACTGAGTCCTAACTCATAGTAAGGAATAGCCTGCTTGTTGTTCATCAATGCAATATCAAGCAATTAAAAGACAAAAAGGACCTGTGTGATTTAGCGTTTGGCACTAGTAATAGGGAGTATGAAACATCCTTGAAGGACTTACAATGCTAAAAATGCAAATAACCAGATTACTGCAAGGTGCTTTAGCTACAAGCATACAAATGTAGATGTCTGCTGATTAGGCCCTGCAAATGATGGAGACAAATAATTTGAATTAAATTGAATCGAGTTTTATTATTCAAATTACTAGTGTTTTTCCACCTCTTTCAGTCTTTACAACATGAATCTGCTCAATCGATCTTTATCTTCTTTATCTCAGTAAGTGCTGTAAACTCTACAGTCTCCACGTTTTAGAAGAGGTGGACATTAATTAACACTAGTGAGGTCTTTAGATGAGGTTAATGGTGTGGGCAAAAGTAAACAAACAGCAGTGAGGCAGATGGAAGACTATTTAAGCTGTTAAATCAAAGCAACATTTTTCTCGTAGGGGGGTCGGCTTATATAAGTCAGTTGGAATGATTTAAGTGAATTGTGCAATGACCAATTTGTGAAGGCAGAAGATGCAACATTTCTCTATTCTTTACTCTGGAAGGAATGGTATGAACTTTCTAGAAGGCGCAGCTCTCTCAAGTCGCCTCTCTGCCAGCTCTGCAAAGGTTTTGCTAAATTAGTTGTGGTTTGTGTGGTTAACATTGGACGGTGATGGCATGTGGCTGAGATGAGTCGCTAATCAGGATGGGCGATCAACTTGCCAGTCCGATCTGGAGCCCACATCCTGTGTTCTGATGAATCATGCACAAGTTCAAGCAGCAGTTCACTAGAATTGTACAATTTCATGTGACAAAAAAACTGATTGATTCGATCTGTATCCATTTCTTGTTAATAGTATTTCTAATTTAAAGCCAGAGAATCTTTTAGGTTTCAATAAGCTTTTGTTATTATATGAAATGAACATGCATTGCTTGTACAAAAAATAATCTTTTAATGAGAACAACAGCCAGCAACTCATCCATCAAAGTGCACACTGTAATTAGGATTGCCTATATTAAACTTGCCAATAAATAGATTCTATTTTTAAGATGAAAATATTCATAAATCTATGTGGTTTTATAAAAATAAAGCACAACTGTATGATATATGTTGTGTCACATGGTATGAAAACAGTTAAAATAAAATGCATCTCAGCTTACGATAATGTGGTATAAGGCTGTTTTGATTTTACTTTCATCTTGCACACCTTGTCTTAATATATAGCCTAATGAGTCCTACTAAATGAACAAAAATGTGTCTGAAGATAGAAAATGTATAACTAGAAAAACTAACTTTTACCTTTTATCTGCTTTTATCTGCTCTCTGCTTAACGTTAACACTGTCCTGTGGAAGAACAAATTAGCTCATTATCCTTGGAAGGCTGTGCACATAGGAGCAGCATGCGTGACGAGCCAAGCCTTTGGATGTGCCAAGCTGAAAATGTCAACATAGTACGTTGAGAGTGCACAATAAACTTGGGCGGTAATGGCTGTCACAAGACAGATCCCCATTATCAAGTCCATTAAGGCACCACACTCCTTCCCAACAAAAAAAAAGAAAAACACCCAACAAGCAGTGGGATTTTAAAGTTTGGAATGAGTATCTGTAGATAAATGCCAAGGTGACACACTGTGCATCGTGCTGCCAACAGCACACATTCCTGAGATCATTAAATATCTACTGGAGGAGGCATGCGTCAAAACATACCTTTGCATATGTGCATGAAAGTAAAAGGACTGCCAAACATTTGTACTTAAACATTTGTTAATACCTTAACAATGCCCAAGTAAAATAAACAATTGAGTTCACTGTGTCATGGCACCTCTCCAGTAGATATTTTTTAATTATTTGGCACATACAGTATTAATATATATATTATTGGACAAAAGGTCCAATAAGTGCCAATGAATTGTGTGTGTGGAATTAAACAAAAGGTTGCATGGACTTTATTTGAGTGTCTTGAGTGTAAGTAGTTTTGGTGCCAGCCCAACGCGGGCCAATTTCATCATGGCACAAAATGGTTTAGTACAAATTGATTTAAAAAAATGTGTATACATATATGTGTGTGTATATATACATATGTATATCTACATATATATATATATATATATATATATATATATATACAGTATATATATACATATATATATATATATATATATATATATATATATATATATATATATATATATATATATATATATATATATATATATATATATATATATATATATATATATATATATGTATACACACACACAGACACACACACATACATACACACATATATACAATACATATATACAAACTCAAGACACCTTCAAATAAAGTCCATGCAACCTTTTGTTTAATTCCAGGAGTTGTTATTGTCCCAAATCCTAAAAGGAAAACCACTAACCATTTCTTGAATTAGGATCCAATTTCCTAATCACCAGCCCTTCTTTTTTCTGTTGTGTTCTGCACTCTAGTTTTTATTAATTTCCTCTCTTGGGAGATGAGTTGTGAGCAGAGAAACAAAAAAATGTGGATGGGTCCCTCATGCATGAAATGAAAGAGGGCTATGGGCTGCTGTTAGGGTTAGGCACTGACATATTCTATAAAGGTAAAAGCCTGCTTACACTTATTGCCTTTTACTATTTTGGGTTAGATGGCCTTCAAAAACATAGGTACTCTTTATTCAGTCCCTCCAGGATTTTCCAGGATCGCAACCATATCACAAAAATTCAAACAATCACCATGACTTTGGTGCAACCCGCAATTTGGACGTTTCACCACAACTTTTCCACAAATTTGACCAATAACTGGAGTTTCCCGTGACTTTAACCAATCCCAGCTGTCCCATTGTATCAGTATGCGACACTGAGAGTGCGGGTTGACATCACACATATGTCGCCAAATTAATTTCCTTGTTTCTGCTATGAAGACGAGACGTGTGTAACTCGAACATCGCAAATTTAGCAACAGCAAAAGACTGTGCAAAACATTTCAGACCGTCCTGCCAACCTGTATACATTTTAACATCAACGTTGGCTCTCTGCAGCGGGTGGGGCTGCTGAGTTTCCCCCTGTAACTGATGCCTGCACACACACACACAAACACACACGGTGGATACAGTGGTCCGTTCAAGAAGGAGATTTAACAAACTCTGAGACTAACCCTGATCTCTAAGTTTTAAGCCATGGTACTACGATTCACCATGGTAACAACCACAAACAAACTGGTTGGCAGAAATACTCATGCGCACATACAGCGAGTTTGAACATGTATTTAATTTTTAAAAAGCAACACAGCAGCTTTAGTACAATAGTGATAATTGATGTGGAGCAAAATTGTTGCTTTAGTCAATGCGTAAGCTCTAATACTTGATATCAATTTCATATTTAATCACAGGTAACCTGTAATATTACTGATGAGAACTATAATGGTAATAGGCTACACCTGTTATTTTATTTAGGTGCAATCCTGCAGGCAAAAAAGGAAACTACTACTAATCCCATTCTGTGGAGAGTGATATGAGGACGGATAAGGTTAGGTAGGCTACATAACTGATAGACTGGAAAGAAAAACCATACTGCTCAAATAGGTAGTTATCTGGAAATGAAAATGCATCTATAGTCAATATCAATATAATCTCCTGAACATATGTTTAACTCTCTTATTGAGGACAGCTACGCTTGTTATTGTAAGTGCAATGATAAGTCCAATAAGTGCTTTGTCAAACTGTATGAATGTGTGTCCCAGCTGAGGATAGGAAATTAACTAACAATGTAAAGTTCAACAAGCCACTTGTCTTAAATCCAACAGCCATTTTCATATTAAACCAACATTTGCAGCACCCTGAGCCATTTTGGTAAGGTTACTAGAAAAACTCAGCTTAGAGTAATTTATTCTCCTCAAAACAAGTTTCCTTTTTATTTGTAAAGAACTATACAAATCATTGCAACAAACAAACAAAAGACATCTCAACTTTTATTGTAATTTTTTACAAAAGGTCCCGCAACATCAGGCATTTTGGGCCGCAACAATCTAAAAAAAAGGCAGCAAAATCCTTGTTCTCTTCAACTTTACCTGGCTGTGCATACTGTCAGTCTATAACATGTGGATGATCCCTGGCAACCACTTCACAACCGTTTCCCTGCTAACAGAAATTTTATTTGACGTTGCACTACTTACATTATAATATAATAATAGTCAATTTAAGTAATATCATAGCCGAGGCATGGCATATCTGAATAGACACCACAGCAACAGACACACTAGACAAAATTGATGCAGATTGGATTCTTGTGACAGGATGATGTTTTTGTAGCAAATGTGACATTATTCCCATAGCCCTGCAGTAAATGGCAGCACACAGGTAGATGCGGCATGGCTCTGGCATATCTTTTATGTAGGACTGTTCTTTTAATGCATAGTAATTCATACCATCAGTCATTGATAATTTGCTGCAGAGGCTTTAACATTCCCTCTGCACTTAAGGGACAACATTCTCTTCTGAGACCTGCTCATATTGTAATGGTATGAATGCATTCCATTTCCATCATGATTCTTTGAACAAAGAAGAATGTACAGCACATATCAACATTCTGCTTTATATAATTTAACAATGCCACATTGTTGTTTAAATTGTGTATTCTGTCAGTGTGCTTTTGCCGGGTTTGTCACAGTCTCTTAATTCTTGTCATGTTGCTGCTACAACAAAATAATCTTCAAGGGTATCAAAATTCCTTCTAATCCTAGATTAAACCTAATGTACTAATGTATCTCCAAGTACTGCTCCAAGGGACACAGTGACACATATTTTTCAGTGTACCAGTACAACAGGTGGCATGAAAGACACAGACACAGGCCAGGCCATCTGCTGTAGCTACTTAGGTAAACGTGAGCAGACAGACATTCTAGTAGAAATATGATCTACTTTATGTAGTCCCTAAGTAAACTGTCATCCCCAATACAGCATGAATGGAGATTGCAAAAGTAGGTCTATTACTATGTTGATAACATCAATTTGAAGTGTCAGTATGGGGTGAGCTAATACCCGGTCCTGCGAGGCTGCTCTCTTGTCTCCTCAGCCACAGGGTTTCTACTTTGATTATAATCACAAACCAGCCATTCTTCCATAGACCTTTTGCCCCGCTGCCTCCTTCAGCAATTACTTTTATTTAATAGCCCACAGGGTGTTTTCACTTTTGCCATGTGAGACAGAGGGTGTTGTGTCTAATGGCAAAAATGTCACAAATGGTGTTTTTGGTGGCTTGTATCCTATTAGACAGGCTCACTGGTTAAAGGTCAGAACCCAACTGTAGCTATGATGGAATGCTGTGAAAAGTGAAGTTAGCCAGGGTGATATTTATTACATATGCTATATTCTGACCAGCTTAACTTTCTGCATTCATTGGCTATAATACATGTAAAAAATATGTAGATGTTGCCTAAATGTAGGCTAGGCTATACATGAGCACATACCCACACGTGAAAATTTAATAAAATGAAAACAATCATACTTGTAGTAACCGTTACTCTAAATCTTTTCTTCCTTCCACCATCAGATTTAAATTCAGAAAGTGGCCACTTTAAAAAGGGCATTTGTTAGTAAGTATGCAACAATGCCTATTTATTATTTTATTCTTTCTATTTTACTGCTATTTGTCATATTAGTAATTTTGTTCAATAGAGGAGAAATGGAAGAAGAGATTACTTCTCTTACTAACATCTTGGCTTCTCTACTGGTTGTTGACATAAGTGTAGTTTTAATATAGTAACAAACGATGCAAGTGCTAACAATTTTCAAGTGTATTATACGTATACCCTGGGGACTAAGCCCTGTCTTATACTAGCAATGTCCCTTGTGTCCAGGGTTATCAAGCCACTGAAATGTAATATTGTAGATGTGATTGTAAATTTCAATAACCAATACTGTATGTATCAGTTATGTTTGCAATACTGTTCAATACTGTTCATACTGTTCAATGCTGTTCTGTTCTGTTTTGGTACGAGACACAGGTGGCTTACTGCTGAATCCTCTGCACTGTGCTCCAGTGTTCACCACTCTGAATGACCCAGCGGACATTAGCTGTCATCTGCTTGAGGACTCCTGCCATCTTGTTTCTGTATCTCAGAGCTTAAAATGTTCAGTGTGATGTTTCAAACCCCTTTCCTTGTCTGTCTGCATCCTCCCTTTCTTCTCTCTGGTGTTTATTCCTTTCCCACCTGTTGGGATTTGATTTCTCTACTGCATGCATTTCCAGTACATAGTTTATACCCACAACGCAGTGTAGGATATACATCATCTTGTTAGCTATGCAAACATACTTGGAAATCCTGGAAAACGAATACATCTTTCACAACTAAATGATATCCACTGCCACATTTGCTGTCTGTTATATAGATGCTGTATCACCTGCCAGTACAATGGAATCATTGCAGTATTCAAGGGAACACGGAAAATTATAAAAGGTCCCAAGTCACCCTCACGATTCTCTGCCTGCATATAATTAAATACATGCACACAGTACTAGAGAGACTTTCTAAATCTACATAGGTAGAAGAACCGAGTGGCTGTGAATAAATCAAAGTCCCTGCAGGAATTCTCCATTTCCCAAGGCCCAATCATACCTAACAGCCAACCAACCCATTTGAAACACCTTCATTTACATGTGTCGATATGAAACACTGAAAAAAAACAGTAGGCTAATATCAAAATCGACATCTTTTAAATGTAACATTTTGAATAAAAACCTAAAATAAAAAAGCATTAAAAAGTTAATTGAAAAATACAGTAAACATGAGAATATCAGAAGATATTGGAGTTTTTTTCTTAAGTTTTGTGTCCATTCAGGCCTCCTAAACACGTGTTTTTGCTCGTCACCTTTTATTCCCTCTCTCTGAATTTCTCACTGCCCCTCTCTTAGGTTGCTTTCACACCTGAGAAATTTGGTCCGTTTTAACGAAACCCTGGTGTGTTTCCTTGGATAGTCCGGTTCTTTTGGGGTGGTGTGAAAACTCATTAGAACGACTAAACTCTGGTCCACATCCAGGTGCATTAGAGTTAGGTATTCTTTAGAATGAAATCCAACCCAAATATAGGAAATGAACCAAAAAACATTCATTTACTAACCTGCACTGTCAACCTTGCCCACAATTTATGGACTTATATATGATTTAAGGGATGATACGTTATGACTATATTTCACTCATCGTCTGTGACAACAAATCATTTCTCTCTTATCAGCACCCAGCCTCTCCTTAACTCACTGTCTTGTCAGCTGCTCATACTATTCATTTTTTCCTAAAATATTAGAAACACACACACACACAGAAAAACAAGAAAACCCTAGACGTTATACATTGAGTGTTGTTCCATAATTTCTCAGACCAGAAGTGTCAGCAGGTTTACTTGGATATTCTGTCCAATAGACAGACCGTTTTAACAGTGTGACATTTGTTTACAATGTTTAGTGTGCTTGACAAAGTGCAGTGCAAACACAAAGGAAACGAAAAATGCAACAAAGTTACAACTTTACCCCTGAATCCCACAGAGTCTACCAAACTATACTCTCCCCAGTAGCTCTACTGGTCTCTCTCTGTCTCTCTCACTCTCACTCTCTAGTTGTTGAGCCCTGAGGTCAAAGTGAGATGAAGTGCAGAATGAACCAATCCACTCAAGATCAGCTACACTAGTCCATTCTCATGGGAGCTGACTGCTAAGAATATTATTTTTTTGTTATTTAATGCTCTGCATACATATGATAAAATAAAGAAAAACTACTTTTAAGGAACAGTTCATTTTTGAGATATAATTTGTTATTTTTCTCGCCCAGAATTACATGAGAAGATTAATAACACTCATGTCTGTCGGCTAAATATGGAGATTACAGCTAGCAGCCAGTTGGCCTGGCATGAAGACTGTTAGCAGGGGAAAACAACGAGCCTGGATAAAAAATGGTATTACTTAAAGTACATCTAAAAAAAGATCAGTTGGGTCAATGTTTAAAACGAACATTTGATCCACAAATGTTTTATCTTGCTTTGCCATACCCCTTCATACTGTAATTTTAATGAGAAGCACATGTGATTTCATAAAAAAATACAATGTTCGCTTTAAGCTCGTCTTGCAATTTAATAGGTTCCACTAAAGAATTCTGATGGACCATGCCCACATGAACCCCATTTTTCAGTCCATCTAACGGCTAATAAGCAGATTCCCTCCCCTCCTGGTCGTTTTCCTTCGCCTACTTGTCTGTTCATTTTATTAAATATACAAGCCTCTAGCAATGTCTTAATAGGGCCCTGTGATGCTAATTGGATAATCCCACACTCCTGCTCTACAAAGAACCTCACACAAGCTCCTGCCTCTCCTATTAACCCTTGATGGAAAAAGTAAATGCCTTCTTTTCCACATAATAACCTCAATGCACCAGTGGTATACTATACAGGTTATGCATTGCATCTGATCACTAAGCTCTCAACAGACTTGAGTACAAATCCGAAATGTTTTTTTGCCACATCAACATTAACAGGCAGAGTGGGTTAGCAACCATTTAGTTTCACATTGCCAGACCAGTCTCCACAGCGCTGTGAGTACACCACTTATACATTCTGGGGCAGGAGAAAAAAATGCTTGTGGTTGTTTGCATTTCTTTAAACCAATCACAATCTTGGCCCTGGACGCAGCTACCTTGTTACACAATCCCAATTTTATTCAGAACTTCAACACATAGAGAGTGAAAGGTGAGGGATATCAGGCAATTATCCTGGAAATGTAATTCTGTTTATCAAGACTAGCAACCAACTGATGTCACACTGAGCAAGATCTGGGCTCTATGACGGATCGAGAATGATTGACTCAACAGTACTTGTCAGCAATCTCACTCAAACTTACTGCTTCCATCTAGAGTCCTTCTTGCTGTCTCCCAATCATGCCTGACTGCTATTGTAAATCTGCCCTCTGATGTATAATGTATTTAAAATAGAATTTTTTTTTTTATCACTATTTGTTTAGCCCATATAATATATTGCGAATTAAAATGAAATGCTTTCCTCGATAAAAAGTGAAATACAAACAAGTGTAACCGGGTTGACATTATATCTTTACTTTTATGGTTGAAATGTCACCAAATCCTGATGAATATTGTTTTTTATATGTTAAAGATGTGTTTTATTGCCTATATTTATGCCTGAATGTTGTATTCAGACCAAGGTGTTAATACCTATACTGTCACAGACTAGCTGATAGAAGCTAATGCATTACTTTTCTTCATTTCATTTCTTTTGGGTTTTGGACGATGCAAACCTTGTTTTACGCATGTATAGATGTTAGTTTTAGGTTAAGAACATGCAATTAATGTGTCAATTGAATATAAACCAGACTTTTTGCAAGCTTTACATGTTTCCACGTGCTAGTCTACAGGGTTTTCTGTATGTTTATCTGCTAACAGCAGTTTGAGACCTGTGTGGTGTGTGGAGGAGACTGCATGTTATAGAGCCTTGTGTTTTTTTGTTTTGTACAGGTATGTGCATAATGTTCATTGTAATTTATCTGGCATAGTGTTACATATGCTTACACTGGTTTTAAGCATGTAAAAGTAATTCATGTTGTCAAATACACTGAGCATTCTATTATTTATTTAATTTGTTGTCACATGTTCATTTAAAAGAACTTTTGCTGTTAATACTAAAAGATTTATCAATCGTGTATGTGCAGTCCGTGCCAGTCTAGCTGAGAGGAGGCACTTGAGACCTGTGTGCTGTGTGGAGGAGACTGCATGTTATAGAGCCTTATGTGTTTTTCTGTTTTGCACAGACAATTCCACTGTTCTGCCTTCATTAAAAGAGCAATAGCTGGTCGTGGTCTGGGTCCTTCCTTCACTCAGCACAATATAGAACACAATGCAGAATACACAAGGGTTAATGGACATGGATCCAGCCTAATATGAAGCTATTGAAGACAAGGCACGCCTGTGACACAAACAGCAGTTATTGCTTGGTCAGAAGCAAACACTTCTATACAGTAGAACACTATTTGTGCTTTACTGAAACATTAGCGTAGGCACAGCATCCTCCACAAGTACCTCAAAATGTATTAAAGTGCAGATAGAAGTATTGCTTTCATCCTGTATCTGCTTCTTGTGTATTTCAAGTGTTTGCCATCTTTTCTGGTTTTCTAGCATTGAGGGCTTCTGGGAATTACATTTATGATTATTCCAAATTCTCTTATCTGTTGCCTCAGGTTTCATTTTACAGCTTCTTTACTCATATTTCACTGCCTTTCAAACACTGATCGTTCTGGCTTTTTTTATTTTCTGGATGGCTCACAATCAGATATTTTGTTCAATGCATGATAAAAAAAAAGGTATGTCTAAATATACTGTATGTCCAAAAAAAAATACTTTTGATTTGTGCCGTCAAAAAATATTCCATGCACATCTGGTCTTCATTTCATGCCACACACCCACTGCCTTTATCAGGCTCATATCTGTTTCATTCACTGCCACTTTGGTTGATCCACTATCAGTGAAGAGATCAGGCATTTAATGTGTTAAGAACTTTGTTATCTTATCCTGTTGGGTCCCGCGGGCCTATTTGTTAGCTGTCAGTGACTATCTCCCTTCATCCCTGCCCCATTGTGTTTGCTGGCTTATGCTGCCAGGAACTGGATCTGTCAAATGGCCTTCCCTGTAGGCTAATAGCAGAGCTCGGCATTTTGTTGAATCGATCCTGGGAGATACACAAAGAAAGAAAAAAGTAAGAGAGCAAGAATGACAAAGAGAACAATAACACCAAAACCAGGAAGCTAGTTAGAGCATGAGGCTGAAGAGCAAGCAGACCGTTTGGGTTGACAGAAAGATAAGATAAAAGATAAAAAATTTAAGAAAATGGAAATGATACTGAAGTAGCAACGGAGACCTCCTTGTGCAACAGATGGCTGGTGGGTTAAGGAAAATATGAAATGAGATGGATGTGAAAAAAGAGATGGAATAAGCTGAATGTAAAGGAACAATAAGTGATGTATGAATCTTGCTTTTCTGAGCAGTGCAGTGTATATGCTGACAGCAGCAGCTGGCCTATTAATATGTAGCATGTGTGATATACTTTTGACCCACCTCCTACACCTTCTCAACCCACTTGTACAGACAACCAAGGAGCATGCTCTCAATGGGAGCATGCCATCCTTGTGTGTGTCTGTGCCAAATCAAGGTGGAAGAAATATATTACAACTCAGTAGAAAAAGGAATCGACAGAAAAAGCCTAGAGTGAGAGAAGAAAAAAGAGATATTCAGTAGAAAGCTGAGTGAAATTGTATGCATTTCTGCTGCAGAGCAGCCTAATGGCAGTCTGCACCAAGAGCCATACATTTTCATTAGGAGCCCTGCTGCCGCCCCAAACGTACAGTACATCAGCAGAACCACACACAAACACACAAAATGTTTGGGGGAATCACATGTACAAGACAGCCAGTTTGCTGGCAGTGAAAGTGCTTGCAAGTGGGCAAAAACAGGAATAAGCCTAAATCTAAAAATAACATAGTGTCAGCTATAATATTTGAAACTGTACAGCACATAGACGTCACCTCTCCAGATTCTAGTCCCATCCTGTACAGAGAAAAGTCTCATGCCAGAGAAATAGGGGGGTATGTCCTGTGGCCAGTGACTGACTTCCCTAACAGTGAATAAACAGTTATGTGTTGTCCTTCGTTTCTCAGGCAATGGCTGAGAATTTGAAATTATAAATTATATGACAGTCATAGGAAATGCCAAGCTTCTATTTGCACATAAAAATGAAATCATAAACATTGTCCTCCCTCGTTTTAACTCATACACACACACAAACTGGTGCACACCAATTTATAAACATACACCGAGGGCAAAGTGCTCTTTAGTCTGACAGCAGGTTTGCGGTTACTCGACTGATGGAAGACAGACTGGCGACCTGACAAGGACAGGCAGAGACATCTTTCTCTCTCCTTCCCTCTAGCCCCTAGGGCATTGATAAGAGCAGACATTTTAATTTGCTAGGTCAAAACAAATGCTTCAAGACTCTGCTGGCAGGCCCAGGGAAACCTAATGGTCACTTGAGTACTGTACTGGCTGAAGGAACATCAATATACTGTAGTTTCTTATGATCATCATTTTCTAATGGGTCCTGGTCCAAAAAAAGAACTTTAATGAACTAAAACAGAGAATGTACCGTACAATTACAGTATCAGTAGGCTATACTGAATTGTATGCCATTTACAGGGGCAGATATATCACACTTAATGTAGATAAAAACTAAAAGCAATAGTTCTATGTTTTGGGATATGCATATTTATTTTCCAGCTGAGAGTTGAGTTGAGTTGAGTTGAGATCAATACCACTCATATCTGTCAATTAAATACAAAGCTACAGCCAGGAGACAGTTAACTTAGCTAAGCATATAAAGACTGAAAGCAAGGAGGACAGCTAGCCTGGGTCTGTCCAAAGGTAAAAATAATTCCACCAACCAATCACTAATTATACTTTGTTTGTTTAAAATCTTTACGGACACAAATTAAAAAAAAAAAAAAAAAAGCAGTGTGTTGTTTGTGCAGTGAGTCTTGTGGTCAGTCACGTTCAGACATTTGTAAACATGTACATGAGCTATTGACAACTTTTAACAATCCACACTATTTCACACACCATATTCGTCCTCTCATCAACATCCTACAGTAAACTACCTCCTCTTCCAGTTTAAACAACTGTAATATAAGTACAATATAATGCAATCCGGTACAATGCACAGCTAATAAATAAGTATTATGGTTTCATCAAGGCTGTGACTGTGAAACTCCAAATACATTTTCATCTTAAATCCCTCTTTGATATATATATATATTTTTTATGATTCAAACTTTATTGAGTTTAAATTTTTACAGCAAACAAACAGGCAAAATTACATACACAACTAGAAAAAAAACACATTTATTTATTGTGTTGATAATGAAATAGTGAGTGAGGGCACTTAAATAAGATAAGGAAAGAATGAGACTAAACAAAATTAAAAATAAATAAAAATAAAGTAAATAAAATTGACAGTCCATGTCAAGAAAAAATGGACTATGCACAACATGTTAAGCAGTCTTTCCAGGAAACTACCAAAACACTGCTGCATGTCCATTCATTGACCAATGTGAGGTCACAATGATCAGAGTGTATACACATGCCTTTTAACTACCACGTAATGAACACAATCTTAAGAACAGTCCCTATTTCTCATCATATTCATCAATGTTGTTTATTATACTATAGGATATTCTTTCAAAGGCCACCACTTTGCCTAGCTCTGTAAGCCAGTCTTGAAACAACAGGCCTTCAGCATCTTTCTACTTTCTCATTATCATCTGTTTGCCCATCATTATACTTGTCAGAATCCAATTGGCTAGGGGTTTTACAATATGAGCCATGGGCTTAGGGTTGCCTAATATGTAAAGACTGGGGCAAAACTCAAAATCCACTCTTATGACCTCTGTGATATTCTCATGAATCCTCTTTGATATTTTAAATACTACACTGAATCACACTTAGCTCAGCTGAATAAGATCTGTCCCCTGAGGCCTGTAAAAAGCAAGATTTGGCACTAACGAGGTAACGTCAGGTTCAACCCAGGGTTTTCTATATCACAACGGTGGATAAATTGTTACCAGGTTAGGGTTAGGGTGGTAACTTATGCTGAACACCTAGCCTGGTTGGGAGCAGATTAAGTTGGAGATTAGAGATCAACTGGTGTAAAAGCACTCTCTACTGACTAATCAATATTCGATTGATAACGGCATCACCTTTCCTAGAAGATCAGCTTGAGATCAGTGCGCGGAGAGAGAGAGAGAGAGAGAGAGAGAGAGAGAGAGAGGTGCACTCATGATTGTGACAACCCTGTTAACATTCCCCGAAGGGTATGTTTATGAATAATATTGATTTTAAGCAGAGGGAATTACGTATAGGCTATTTGTGTACTGATGAAAAGGACTGATTATTTAAATTGAATCTGGTGGGTTTGGTGATGGGGATTTTGCCCTTAAATGATATTGATAAGCATTGTGATTTATTCATTTACAGTGTCAGCTTTTTGCCTGATTTCCTTCCTGTTTTAGGAAGAGTCATGTCTCTATGACAACATTGTTAAACATTTGATAGTCTCTGTGTGACTAATGTGTGTCTACTTATGTAGGAATCAATTAAAGCCTCATATTTGCATGCTAAGATGTTTAAAAATATCATGTGTGATACATGTTCTAAATGACCTATTCTGTGTCAGCGTCAACTAAATATCTCTTATTAGACACTGAAACATATGTGCCAGCTTTGCACACGATGCAGTCCGCCTCCAACTTGTTCCGATCGGGACAGTATGTACACATTTTTTGGCATTTTCTGTGCAATCCTGCTCCGCTGTCTGATCTGCTCCCTGTATGTGCATCTTGTCTGATCTGCTCCCTGTATGTGCTCCCTGTATGTGCGCGTTGCAGAGCTATCCGCAAGGCAGACTCTCGAGAATTACATCACGCAACAAAGTATCGTATTATTGTGTGCAAAGCGCCAGTCAATTTAAGTAGAAATGGTCCAAATTAATGGTCCCATAAAAAACTGTGAAAACCGGACATTTTCATGAATTTATAACATTCTGTCCGGGGCAATGGGGGCCATTGCCCCGGACAGTACGTGAAAAGTGGACATGTCCGGGCAAAAGAGGACGTTTGGTCACCTTAAACAACAAGCAGTACACAAACTGGCAACTTTGATGCTATTGTCTTCTTGTTATTTTAGAGCTCATCTAAGAGTAGGCATGCTGTAAATAGCTCTTCACTTGATCAGAGAAGTGCTCAAACTTCCCAGAGAGAACAACAGCAGTGGATTTCCGAATCATGCTCCCAGCAGGGTTCACTCTCAGTATGCCAAGTAAAAATATTTGGATTGGTTATTACCCTTGACAATATCAACCTCCAAAGACAATAGCAGAGGCAGCATGTAAAGTGAATCAGTTTGGAAAACAGAATGCTCATGTGGACGTAAATGCAATGGCAAAGGCAATGTTAAATGAGGAAGCAAATCTGCAAACAGCAAACAGAATCAATAAAGTGCTGTAATAAAACCTTGCTGTTAACAAGAAATACATAACACCACAAGGCAAACATGAATATTGTTTGCAGGGGGATCTGGCTCACAAACAGGGTGGGGAATTAACTTTTTTGCCTACTAGCCACAGTGACTGGTGGATACCCAATTTTACCAGCCACTTAAATTTTTTTACCAGCGACTTTTTCTAGAATTCAAATGTATAAAAGAAAGTGCACTATATTTTGAATCACTTCAATACATTATTATGGATTAATAATACATATTTTATGAATATACGCAAATTATTTTTTTGCCCTTATTGTGCCGATAAGGGCAAACATTTCAAAAAGTATACCAGTTTTTAAATCTGGGGATAAAAAAAAAATAAAAATTACCATCCCATATCTATTTTGCCTACAATCTCTAAGGTCTTAGAGAGAGTAGTATACAAGAGGTTAAATGGCTACCTTGATAAGCTAAATATTGTTGTTTCTTCCCAATATGGCTTTAAGAAAAGAAGTACCACATGTACGGCTGTACTAGATCTGACTGAAAAAATCAATGATGTCAATGATTAAGGTGACTGTGGTATTTTTAGATTTATCCAAGGCATTTGACACAATTGATTTTGATAATTTATTGAATAAATTACATCACTATGAAATCAGAGGACTAGCACTTAGCTGGTTCAGAAGTTATTTATGTGGCAGACAGCAATATGTAAATATTAAGGAACAAATTTCCATAAGAAAACCCATAAAATTTGGAGTCCCTCAGGGATCCATTTTGGGCCCTCTCCTGTTTGACTGAAAATCACTCCACCCGCCACTGTGGCTGGTGTACAAGGCAAAGTCAACCGCCACTTTGAAAAAGTACCCTCCATTGGCTGGTGGTGGGTGCTAATTTCCCACCCTGCTCACAAAGCTATTTCAAAGACCTTTATATTAAAACCAGCATGTATATACTGTATAAAAACTGGGCAACCATTCCCGTCTTGTTGCCAGTTCCTTTTGGTCTTGGAGCACTGACAAGAGCACTAACCTAATATGTTTTTTGTGGTGGTGAGAGAAAACCAGAGCACCCAGAGGAAACTCACGCAAACATGCAAACTCCACACAGAAAGGCCGGACCGGGGATCAAACCAAGTACTCAGCAGTGCTAACCACTGATCCACTGTGACGCCCAAGACCTTTGCAAAGGGAGTTCTAATTAATTTTAATGTAAGGTAAATATTTTTGATGAACAAAAGTACGGCTGGTGTAGATTCAGAGGTATAAAGGAGTCAATTTGGAGCATTCTTTGATGCCTGCCCTGGTTGGTGAGATTCTTCAGTAATGAGCAGGTTCAAAGCTTTTTATTCTCTTATCAGGAAGCCTTAAAAACCTTGCTTGGCTCAGGCTGACAAGTTGTAGGGATGCAGAAAAAGGTAAGCTATCAGTGTGTCATTTTCAGACATAAAAAGGAGAAAGACAGGAGAAATCCTTGTCTTTTTGGGCAAGGATTAAAACTGTGCAAGCCAGAACTGATAACAACCAAACACAAAGTCTCATCTAAAGGACCAGTGTGGATACAATACTGAAGAGAATAGCCTTGCTCTTATTCTTTGCATTTTCCCTAATTTTCACACCTCTCAAAAAATAAGTAAATTAAATTCATTTAAATTATTTCACATATTGATCATCATCAAACCCTCAAACAGCTAACAACCACTGGTCTCTGTCTTCATTTTCAAATTCAATAAATGATCCATTTGAAGTGGTTTTAAGTGACAAGGAGTTATTGACAGAGCTGTTGACTGTCCTGCTAGATTATCTTAAAGTGCCCATATTATGCTCATTTTCAGGTTCATAAATGTATTTAGAGGTTTTGCCAGAATAGGTTTACAGGGTTTCATTTTATAAAAAAAAAAAAGTTTGTTTGTGTGTGGAAGCACCAGAGACAAAAATAACTCCCCAAATCCCAGAAAAAGTAATTTTCTTCATTATATGAGCACTTTAACATGTTTTACAGCCTGACACAAAATCTACATCATTGCTTTAAACCAGTGTGTGTGTGTGTGTATGTGTGTGTGTCTGTGTGTGTGTCTGTGTGTGTTATGGCTAATATCTGAGAAGTGCCCTGTTTGCTTGTTTGAGTATTTGCCTGCACAGTCTACTTCCCAAACATTTTAGGTTTGTAGGTGTGCAAATATCTTTGATTCCTCACGATCTTGCAAATTCTACAGCAGATCCCTCAGTTAATGCAAAAAGGATGAACATGAATTCATCCTTTTTGCATTAACTGTCATTGAACTCAAGGATAAGAATTTATATTCTTGGGTAAAATAAATGATCTCACAACATGTATTGATTAGATCTAGTTTGACAGTGAATAAACTTTTTTTTAGAAATTTATGTCAACTGTTTGTAGAGTGTTAGTTGGAAGGCAACAATCCTTCTGTCGTGATGAATCCTGGTCATGCCAAAACAAGCTCCACCTGCTGCACTCATCCATTCATCCACACAGGGAGGCGGACAGACAGGCAACAGAAGAAAAACAAAATGTTTACCTTTACTCTGATGGATTGGCAGCAGCGAGATCCGCACAACTATAATTCCCTGATGGCTGGATAAATGGGATTGATAAAATGAACTCATGTTCTCTTAAAATAACAGCACAAAAGACTGTTGCCCAGGGGATGCATTGAACACAAGCTCATTAGGAAGAGTCTACAGTATTGTCTGTGTGGTGATACGCTTTCTTTAAACATGGATCTCTATGCTATTGATTAAAAGCTAATCAAAGAGAAAAAGAATCAAGAAAGGAGCTACAGGGTATAGTGGGGCAATTAAGTGAGCACACCCCCACTTCAGCCATGTTCAGATGGCATGTCATTTTTTGTTATCAATTTAGTTAAAAGGTTAAATGAGCTGCGTGATGTCTAGTCTCAGTTGTTTTCTTATTCCGTGATCCATCTCGGTTTAAAGGATAGCTATTATCTTATGATGGTTAAAAGGCATTAACTACTTGCCCCTTATTATGCACAATAGAGAATGCTCACCACTGTTACAAGAAACATCCATAGAAGATACACATTTTTAAAAGGCATAGCATAACTCATTAGTTCATCATGCTTTGTTTGTAAAGATTGTTTTAGTAATTACGATGCCATTCACATGGCTTCCCAAACCCAATTCCCTAGCCTACTTCGGTGTCTAATATAGAGGTGAAATTGGCAAAGACTTGTATGCCACAACATTACAAGCCAGTAGCATACACATACTCAAACACATGAACACACATATGGATCCTTGTCCTGGAGTTTGGGAGAGGAACAACCCCAATATTGGCATTGACCACAGGCCTTGTTAACAATACCAAAACAAAATGCTGCACTAATCCCAATTAGGCTTCTGTAATGAGGGGGAGCCTGCACACAAGGAGGAAGTGCCAGGCTATATCCCCAAAACCCAATTATACAGCTATTCAGGCAAGGATAACGGTAACTGGGCCCCGTAATATGTGTGTAAATGTATATTTGTACGTGTGTGTGTATGGGTGCAAGTACAGAGATATGGCTGCAACTATAAAGAAGCAACGATGGACACAGAGTGCGGAGGCAGAGGGATTGTGTGGATGGGGGAGACGCTCTTAACTCCAGAAGAACGCACACAGAGCAAGGCTTAATTCAAAGTCAGTGTTATTCTTTCAGGGTGCTTGAGGGTCACACATGAAGTGCCTTTGCAGCTGGAGGCAGCAGCCATTTCAAATAACCGACAAGTACTGCAAGAACAAACTTTGTTGACACATTAGGTTATTTGGCACACAGAAGTCAGATAAACAGACACTCATGTTCACTTTCACTGAGAAGTTTTTTGTAACAACCATAACAAAGGTTTAAAAGTTTTTTCCATTGATGTTAACAAGAAGTGTCCAGGACAATACCAGACCTATGTCCACAGCGCTGCGGAGTAAGGTATGGCTCCTTCACACATACACTCCTGGATAGAAGAAAAAAAACACTCTGGAATGTTTGCATTTCTTCAAACCAATCACAATTGTCTTTGGTGGCGCTAAGCTCTGGACACAGGGACGCTGGCGTAAATTAACTGTTCACACAATACAGTAATGTGAGCTATTAGCTGGATACTTGGTTAAATGTAGTTTGTTCTTACCAGTGCATCGCCCTGTGAAACAATACTTTGTCCACAGCAATCCGGCCACAAAACGTTCCAGTAGGATAGTAAATGCTGTAACGTTAAACATATTCTCTGTACAGTCTCCCCAAAAGAACCACGCAAGGCTGCTTTGTTGCACAATCCAAATTTCCTGTACAATTTTAAATTTTTCAGCGGGTAGCTTGATAATTCAAAGTTTGTGGTTGTTCCCCGAAGAACAAGGCAAGGGAAATCCGGCGGAGATGTTTTGTCGATTATGCTTGGAATTTACTGTTGTCGATCCAAACTAACACCCCCGTTGGCTGATGCTGTTCTTACAAACTCTAGCGTGTGTTCTTGGAAATCGGATCTTTAAAAGTGCAGAACCTGTTCCAATTGAAGTGCTACATTCTAATAATAATGACCAAGTTATTAAAGTTGAGTTAATTAAAGCATTAAAGCAAACCATTCCTAAAGCTTGAGAATGACCACTGGTAAGGTAGACTCAATAGGCCATTTGCATTTTTGCAAGGAGGCTCATGTACACTCAATTATGTCTGCACGCAGAAAGACTCAAGGTGTGAAAGCCATTCACTCTTTCATTAGGCAGTTTTACCTCTGGACCAAGTTATTGTGGACATTCTCTCGGGTGTAAGAAAACCCCAGTCAAGTAGAATGAGGCGAGGTGATTTTATTTCAGTACAATTACATATCACCCAATCACACACCCTGCATACAAATTCAGATGGCCTGCAGGCAGGAGCTGTATTCATAATGTGATACTGATTTAGTAAAAGATTAAAATTGATTTCTTAACTTTTTTGCACAAAGTTTTATGATTGTCCAAAGTTTTATGAATCCTGCATGTCTCACTTTCTCTGTCTGTGGGTGCGTGTCGGTAGAGGGATGAGAATGTACAATATGATCGTGTATTTACGATACTTTCATGTTTTTGATCTAGTAAAAGGTCTAATGTTTTATTAAAACAATTTGTCTTAAATGGAATAGGAGAGAATTACTTATGCCACATTACCTGTCACTTTCCATTGCAGATGACAGATAAAATGGCACATGGTGTGGTGATTGCATGCTAACTCACTGGATTAATAGTCCTTGACTTGGGGTGGGGGGGCTGGCTGTGTAGGGGGGAAGGAGGTAGGGTGTCTCCTGTAAAGGTCACCCAGTTTCCGATT
This sequence comes from Percina caprodes, assembly GCA_013375575.1. Taxonomy (NCBI): domain Eukaryota; kingdom Metazoa; phylum Chordata; class Actinopteri; order Perciformes; family Percidae; genus Percina; species Percina caprodes. The sequence continues at coordinate 462,593 of JABXJD010000057.1, forward strand.
AGACACATCAGCAGACTATTAGCAACAAAGAAGCTGCCACCGCCTTTCTCCAATCAATGAAAAGGATGCCATGTAAATGGGCAGCTATTATAGGATCAGCCTATACTGTTACATTCCACCTCAGAAATGAGTCTGAACTTCTCAGCAGTGAGGAAAATAACACTTAGAATACGAAAGAATTTACCTAAAGCCTTTTATCAGAGTATCACACTGCGGCATTAAAAAAAATAAACAAAGAAAATGAATTAAAAATGAATAAAATGTCTGGAGGTTGAATTGGATAATGGTTTGCAATGAGATTACAGGGCCTATAAAGATGGTGTTTGGAACAAGGTTTGTACAGAGAAAGCAACACTGTGTGTGATGTGTGCATGAATTTGTGAATGTGTGCCATTTTCTTTTAATTCTCTTATCATTTAATGTTTCAGGCAAACTTAGTGCAGAATTTTTAAGCCTCCTGCCACCACTGAAACACCTTAAGAAAGCCTCACCTCCAAATCCCTTCACACATAAATGCACAGCCATAATTGAATTCCTCCTATTTTTCAGAGTAATCGGCAAGAAGCCCTCACCTCTGGCTATTTTTACATTCATGGTGCTGCAATTCAAAGTTTGAATGACAGTAAGATTCTGATGAGGTGCCTTTATGACTAAAACACACACACACACACACACACACACACACACACACACACACGTTGAATCGTACTGCATTTCTCGTTGAGAAGCCAAATGTTTTATCTGTCACACGTTACTCCCATCTCTTGATGAATTCATTTAAATAATGCCCTTGAGGAGAGATAGTAGCAAGAACATTGTGGCACGTCCAATGTATTCTATATAATCTATAATTTTTGTCAACACAAAGGTCATAATAAATTAATAACTAGAGAAATCTGGTGTTAGTTACATCCATAAATTATTCCAGAAAGAAAGATATCCATGGCTTTGAATGGTCAAAACAAGATGTGCTTTAAAAAAAAAGATCACAGTAGTTTTAACATATTTCAAACCCTTGAATCAGAGTTGTTGAGGAAATATTTGAGGAACACTAAAACCTGGGAAGGCTGATTGGACTGGTGCACTTCGTGGGGATTAATGTGAACAGGGACTTAACAGGGATTGCACGGTTTTGTTATATAATTCCAACTTGGGTATTTATGCCATTTCAATAGAAATTTCAACATAAAAAGACCTTTAATAGACCGTCAAATGTCTGATACTGTCCAAGCTAGCCCTTCACCAGCAGGATTACAGTTATTGAAAACAGCAATAGTGTATTTTCATTTACATCTATTGTTGTATGGCTAAAAAGGATTAGTGTTTAAAATCTATTGTCCAAGAACTAATAGTATGATTAGAAAATATTATTTTCTTGTTCAGTGAATAGGTCAAGTGGGGTCTGAACTACTGTAATGTAGACTGTGTAGCAATAAAACAATATGCATATATCTTGTATTCTTTTCATTTCTGTCACTGTAGCTTTGTTTCAGATCAGCCTCACCTTTCTCTTGGTCCTCTAGGGCTGAATGATTTAGGAAAATAATCAAATTATGATTTCTTTAACCAATATTGTGATTTAAAATTCAATTATTTTTTCACGCTATTTATCTGCTGTGTAATTTAACAAAGACAAACAATAAATCATTGTATAGTATGATCAACACAAATTAAACAAACTGTTATTTCCTGTAGGCCAAGCCTGTATGTCGATGAAGGCTTAATAGACATGCGATTGTTCTGTAAAGTACTTGTCAGGCAGCAAGATGCTCTGCCAATGAAGAATCTGAGTTATGTGGTCAGTGATCCCCGTTGGGTGATATTTTGCATACACTGGTGTTTGGCTTTTTAGCCAGGCAACTATCTTACATGGCATTGTGGTGTTTTTTTAGATACAGGTGAGTAGTGTTGCCTGGTGAGGTGGCAATGTTTTGGACATTACCTGACGCTGTGCAGCAACTTGGAAAGTTGATGCTTCCTCTGCAGACTGCTTTACTCTCGCATGTCACATGACCAGAGTGTCATCACAGCCTTTGTGGTTAGAAAATCACATTTTAACATCCTGCGATTTAATTGCAAATGCAATTAATCATTCAGCCCTATCCTTTAATGTGAGCCTCCATCTTAATTTTCTTTTCCATCTCACTCTCACTGTGGGTCTCCCAATATATTTCTTTCTTTCATCAGCAGTGGAATGTAGGGCACAAGGACTCTTTTTTCATTTCCAACTCTGCCTAAATCCAATCAAGTCCAACTTTATTTGTTAAGCACTTTAAAACAACCAAAGTTGACCAAAGTGCTGTACAGAAAAAAACAAAAGAAACATAACATTATAACACAAGTAAAAATAATACTTGCGCAATAAAAACAATTAAACAAAATAATTAAATGCAGTAAATGAAGACAACATCTTACTAGGTGTCAAAGGCCACAGAAAAGAGGAGGGTTTTAAGACGTGATTTAAAAACAGAAAAAGAAGAGGCCTGTTTAACGTGCAGAGGCAGATCAGTCCACAATTTTGGAGCCGACACCACAAAGGCATGGTCCCCTCTGAGCTTCCGCTTAGTTTAGGCACACTCAGGAGCAGCTGATCATCTGACCTGAGAGAGCATGTCGGTACGTAAGGGCAAGGTAGATCCTGTAGGTAGGGCGAGGTCAAGACCATTCAAGGCTTTAAAATCAAATAAAAGAATTTTAAGATGGATCCAAATTTGAATAGGCAGCCAGTGGAGTGAGGCTAAAATGGGGAAAATGTGCTCATGTTTACTGGTGCCAGTTAAAAGACGTGCAGCAGCATTCTGTACCATCTGGAGACAGGCGATGGAGGACCCACTTACCCTCACATGAAGTGCATTGCTGTAATTCAGCCTAGTGGTAATGGTAAAGGTCTGGATTACCGTCTCAAAGTGTTGTATCAACAGTATTGGCTTTATTTTGGCCAGCTGCCTCAAGTGGAAGAAACTTGATTTGACAGCCTTGATCTGACTGTCAAACTTAAGCTCCACATCCACTTTAACCCCTAGGTTTTTGATGCAAGGTTTAAAATGCTGTACCAAGGAACCCAGATCTACAGGGGGTCCCAGTGGTGCCACCCAAAACCATCACTTCCGGCTTTTCATCATTAAAATTTAAAAAGTTTAGAGCCATCCGGGCCTTTATGTCGTTGAGACACAACTAGCAATCTGACAGAGTATGCATCTTTCTTTTTAAGAGGCACATAAATCTGACTGTCATCTGCGTAACAGTGGAATGAAATACCATGCTTCCTAAGTATTGAACCAAGTGGGAACAAATAAAGAGAGAAAAGGAGAGGGCCAAGAACTGAGCCCTGTGGGACTCCCACACAAGAGAGGAGTAGTGGAGGATACACAGTCACCAAGGCTAACACATAAAGTTTGGTCAGTACAATTTTAACCACTCCAGTGCTATGCCCCTGATGCCCACCCATTGCTTCAAATGTGTGATATTTCATGGTCCACTGTCAAATGCAGCCGTTAAATCCAAAAGCACAAGGATAACACAGTCACCAGAATCAGTAGCTAAAAACAGATCATTAAAAACTCTTAAAAGAGCTGATTCTGTGCTGGGCAACATTTAAAACCGGATTGGAAAACCTCTAGAATATTATGTTCTTCCAGAAAGGCCATTAATTGACTGTGCACAATATTCTCCAGGAGTTTTGAAGGGAAAGGAATACGGGGTTGTACTACTGCATGTTTGACATGTTCAGGGACCACGTCTGAGGACGTGAGATTTGAGTTCTAATTAAAGTGACCTTTTCAATAAAGAAGTGAAGGAAGTTTTCACAACGCCTCCATACAGGCAGTCTGCGGGGTATTTAGAAGTGAGTCAATAGTGTTAAACAAAAACGAGGTTTGTGAGTTTGACAGGATAATATCTGAGAAATGTTTTCTTTTAGCATCTTTCACAGTTTCCTGATAATGCAGTCCCTTAACACCGGCAGTTTGTCCTTTTAACATTTGCGCTCAGCTCAACGGCACTCACGTCTGACAGCATGAGTCAAGTCGTTTAGCCAGGGCTAGATTTAGTTTTAGGCTGCCTGGATTTTAGTGGAGCCACAGCGTCTAAAATGGTTTGGCAGGTGGAGTGAAACCATGAGCTAAGCTCCTCTGTATTGCACACAGACTCAGGAATGATGGAGTTCTGACTGAAAGCAGCCAAGAACTGAACAGCAGTGGAAGGGTTAATAATGCGACAGCGCTGGGTAGCAGCGCAAGGTTTAACTGCATTATAGGCAAGAGCAGCCTCAAATAATACAGGCATATGGTCAAAAACCCTTTGTCACATATCTCTAGATTAAAAACAGGCAGACCATATAATAAAACAAGATCAAGTGTGTGTCCATGTTCTTGTGTGGCTCCAGACACAGATTGCACAAGATCAAAAGAATCAATGTTATCCGGACAAAACAGATGAACATTAAAATCCCCAACAATAAGAACACAGTCATATTTAGGCATGATTTCAACCAGGAAATCAGAAAAGGATTTTGTGTCCTTATTATACTTGGGAGGCAGATAGACCACAGCATACAACACTGTGTGAGAGCGACCAAGCTCAAATAAACTCAGTTTAAAGCTGGTGAAAGTGCATGATTGCAATAGCTGCTTACATTTATAACGACTCTTATATACAGTCGCTATTCCTTTTCCGCGGCCCGAAATCCGCAGGGAGTTAAAATAGCAGCAATCATTTGGTACAAGTTAAGTGAAAGGGCTGGACTCACCAAAACTCAGCCATATCTTAGTCACACAGAGAAAATCCAGTCCTTGGGATGTGAACAAGTCCTTTAAGACAAAAGTCTTGTTTGCTAGTGATCTGGCATTTACCAGGCCAATCCTGGCAGGAACCGGCATGACCGCGGCGTTGGCTGTCTGGGGAACCGGACCCAGAGGCCGCAGGTTGCGATGATTCACCCTGTTTCAGCGGGGACGAGGAGAGCAAGGGCTGCAGGGTTGGAACACGTCTTCCGGGCCGATGACAGGTACCAGCTATGCGTCGACAGGGTCCAGCGAGCGCCAAGGAACAACGAGGCCAGGCACGGCTCCAATCTCAGTCCAAAAAGGCGTGGAACAGTGCATAAGATGGGCCTTCAACCTCACCAGCCAGCTGCTGCGTTTTCCCCGGTGGCGGGGGTGCTTACGCTGAGAAGGTGGGGCCAGGGTGCAACAATGGTAAGTCGGGACCCTCACCAGGAATGGGTGCAAAGTTTTACGTTCACCATCATCCAATTTTACTACTTCTTTGGCAGAAAATCAAAGATCCAGCAGTGTTTGGCAATCATACACCAGTAGAGAGTCAACATCCAGAGCAATGAGCGAAACAAACAACACAAACACACATAGCACAGGCAGTGACAGACGACAAGCCACAAACACAGGCGTCAAAATGCATGAGGAGCTGGAAGCTGGTAGCCAATCTGATCTCCACTCTCTAAGTCTTTACTCTGTTCTTATTTCTCTTAAACCTGTGCACCTTTCTATACCCAGTTATAGACCAATAAGGAAGCCTAGCGGAGGTCTAGCAATTACTACAGACATAAGCTCCTTCAAATGACTCTGTTTTAACTAGTCTCCAGTGCTTAAAAAAATAAGTGATGCACACATCAAAAGTGATTCATATGCCTATTATTTAATTGAGAGAAATAATGATTTGCATTTTTCTCCTGCACAAATATGCTGACAGACATCCTCTGCAACTGAACAGTGCTCGCGGACAAAGTAAATCCATTGGTTCTGCAGCTGGGGTTGCCAGGGATAGACCTATTTATTAATCCCCAGCTAAATAGCCCATTAAATGTTTTCTAGTGTCTCCTATAAAAAGAAAAACAATTATTGTTACATATTTGGAGACCTTTTTGCAAATAGGCTATTTTAGAAACATGAAGTTGAAAACGTGAGGAACTAATGTATTGTCTCTTGGGTTGTAGGTTTTCTTAACAGAAATCATGCATTTGTATTACTTTCACTGCAGCACAACATGGAGCATATTTTAGATTAGGTATGTACCAAAATTAATGATTAGCCATGTATGGGAAACTGCATTTAAGAAATAATATTTTCAAAAACTACAGCTGACGTTAAATTGTGCTAATAAAACAAGCCAATAGCTTTGCCACACAGTCATTTGCTGATTTGTGTCTCTCTGGAAGAACTACAGTGCATTGTATGAAAGTGAACTCCTTTCCTGGCCTTGTTGTGTGCATGTAAAATTGTTTGTACTATAAATCAAATATTCTATGGGCAAGCATCATAATTGCTGAATTGTGTGTCAACAATTGTTTGCAGCAGCCAGACTTTTAAATCTTCTTAATAATTAAACATGTATAAACGCTATATAACGCTGTACTCTGCTGCAAGTGATGAGTCATCAGCAGGAGATAGACATACACTTTTCTAATTGACATGTGACATATAACCCACCTCAGCAGTAGAAATCAAACACCAAGGAGACCGGACACTGACATAACTCTTTGTTTTCCTTTCAATCTTAAACACCATAAATATGTATTCACTCCTAATTATGCATTTTGTTTGTCATCCAACTGCCCCAGACGACTCCACCCCGCCTGGCGATCTGCATTATTTTGGCTTGTTCATTTGTGTCAAGGATGAGAGGGGAAAACTAAGCAGAGGATTTGGGTGCAAAAAACGGATGGTGTGTGAAATGTACAGTAGATCCTCTGAAAGGAATGTCATGCTTAGCTGAGCCAAGCTGGATTAGTGCTTTCAATGGGTGATCGCATTTCTACTCCTTCCAAGGGAAGCCTAAAAAGTGCTTACTCACCAAAGCCAAGACTGGACTTGACTGTGATGCAAACACAGAACTTGTCGAATTCAAGCTTAACAAACCCATAGAGAAACAGTGAGTTTGTATTAATTGAGGCCATTCAAGATCAATAACCCAATGTATAATCAAAATATAAAAGCTGCTTTGGAAGTGCCCAGCAGAGGACACCACACATCCTTGCTTTACTGTGAGGGCAAAGGTCAGAGTCAAATGAAAGGAGGATTCCAGAAAGAAAAGACAAAACTACATCAATTACATATTCAGCAGACTACTGTGTCTCTCCTGAACCACAGTAGGGCAGGCAAAGGGCAAATCTCCTGAAACACATTATAGAGGGTACACTACAGCAGGTCAATTAATGTCACTTTACACTTTATGGTGAATCTAGCCCACTTTAGCTGGAGGGAAATATGGTTGAGCACTCAGCAATCTTAATTAGTAAAATATTAAAGGCCTCTAATAGGCACTTTAGCTTTGATGGATGGTACGGACCTGTCCAACCTATTGTGATGTCAAAACAGTAACCTGCCCCTGCCGACACACTGAGAAGATGTGAAGAGAGTAGAAACATCACACAGCGTGGGGTCAGATTTGAGAGATGACGCAACATTAGTAAGGGTTGGTTTCCTACCACTCAACAAGGAAACATCAGTCCATGACGTGGTGTCATCGTGATCCCACTTACAAAGGGGTACAAGTGAGATCAGAGTCTGGCCTCATGTCATTGTCTTGTTGTGTCATTGCAGTTTCATGTCTTTTATCTATTGTTTATATTATTACTTTGTGACCCCATTACACCATGTCCTGGAGCTAATTGACCAAGATTGATTGAGTAGTAGTAGGAAGACACTTGACTTCTTGTATGCCCCCTTTCTGTGACTCGTGATGATGGTTCTCTTTAGGCACTCTTTAAACTGGCACTATCCATGCAGCTGATGTCATTGCACGGCTCTTTTATTTTTCTATACAAAAAATGAGTGGAATAATTAGATATTTTGTAGATATATTATAAATATTTTAAATAACACAAAACAACTAAATGGTGGTAGGTAATGCATCTGATTTCATATACTGCTTTATTTAAAAAAATAATAATAATTAACTGGCTGACGACGAGAGCAGCAGGATGCAAAAAAAGAAAATTACTGTTGCACTAGTCTGGACATCTTGCCGTGCCAACGTTACAATAAAGGTTTCCTAAATGCCATATATATAAATTTGATGTCTGCTTACTAATTGTTTGCGCGTTTTGCGTAGATTTGGACTATATACGTTTATTCTACTTTGTTTAAACGGCAAAGTGGAGAGGCCTCGCTCACTTGTTTGGAGCTGGTTGGTGAATGTGACAATTATGGATACACCGGGATACTCTTTGTGGACCTACTGATTCCTGTGATTATTTCTTTTTTTTTTTTTCATGTCATTCGATTACGGCAAAATACGGATCTTTATTCTTAACGTGTCTTAACGTTTTATGGTGTGATTGACCTTTGGTTCTGCGTTTGGAGAGGCATCTCAACAGACTGTAGGTGGAACAAGACATGAATGTCAAACTCCGCCTGGACGCCCAGATAGCTGAGTTTGTAGAGCGGGTGTCCATATATAGAGGTGTATTGCTTGACGCAGTGGGCACAGGTTCGACTCCGACTTGCGGCCCTTTGCTGCATGTCATTCCCCCTCTCTCTCCCCTTTCATGTCTTCAGTTGTCCTGTCAAAAACAAAGGCTAAAAATGCTCCCAAAAATCTTTAATTAGTTTAAAAAAACTCTGCCTATGCCTCTAGAGGTCACAATAACAAAGATTCTAGAGAAAATGTGATTTCTGGTGGCTACCCACCATGCTTTATTGAATAGACTCAATGTTTTATTGTATTATTTAATGTGAATACTACTTTACTAGAGGAGTACCTTAGTATTTGAAGTAGTAAAGTAATAACAGGACGTGTGCATTTAGTTTCCATGTTTATTGTGTTTCCACAACAATGTTAGTGAGTAAATCTACTGAAATGGCCACCATAATAGGGGAGTGTGATGGGTAAGATCAGAAGGCTGAGGTTAGTCATCTATGTTTGGTCATGTGAAAGTCTTTGCCAAGTGCAAACCAGTACATGAGGCATTAATACAATTTTGGGGAGGCTCATGCCTTTTTTCAGAGTTGTTCTGGAGGGTCATAGAAAAATTAATTGCTTAATTAATTACACAAAGATGAACACATCTCCTGCAGATGTGCTGTACACCATGACTGATGATGGGACATTATTAAAATATTCAGTACTTAAGTTAAAACGTATGTATGTGTTAAATCTGATAATAATTTAAAATTAAATCATAAAAACAGAACCTTGTAATGGAATATTTACAAAGTTATGAAAGTTACAGTACAAACTAAAGCATCATCATTATAGGAGGAGAATTATTTGGTGTACAAACATCATGAAAGCGTCAAACTACTTCAGATGGATGCTATGCTAATTCCAAACACTGAATCTGTCTGCTTGTGTGCCTGCCTGCCTGATTGATTGAGGATGTGCCCATACTGCCACATTTTTGCAATCCCGTGCTCTAAAGGATGCATAAAATTCTCTTTGCAAGTTCTTTCACTTTCATGCGCTACAGGAAGAAGCACAGCTGATGTAATGAGTTTGTGCAGTAGTTGAGAGAGAAACGCACCTGAGGCTCGTCTGTAATATTTTGTGGAAAATGGATATCTTTTGTGCTTTTACATCAGAGCTGTGCTCCTTCACACTGTGGAGGCTTTGAGCCAACTGAGCCATTAGGTCTGTATTGTACTTTAAGACTGTGTTTACTGGGAAAACAAACTAAAAATCATACCTCTATGTTGACAAAGGGGAGAAAAACATTGTGCAACAGGATTGAGCAACACAATCGCTGAATCCTTAGTACAGAAACTATTTAGAAGTTATATACACAAAAACTAATACAAATCCCAATGATGCAATCCAATGCAACATCACCACAAACTGTAGCCTCAAATGTTGCCATAGAACTGACATCTGCAGCCCTGTCTCCTATATATTTCACTTGCAACATTTATTGCAGCCTTCAGTGCCTATGCAGAAAGGAGTGTGCATTCATATTGTACAGGGAAACTAAAAATATGGTTGTTTAGATCTGAGTGGTAGATTGTTTAAATGTTTGCCTTAACAACTTGCTTTCCAGGTGTATGCTCCATCTCGTTTTAGTCGTCTGTAATATTACTTGTAATCAATATGTAATATATTTACTGTAATAAATGCAAAAATGACCCCAATGCGTCACCAGATTTTAAGGAAACATGCTAAGCTGGAAGACAATGCTATTGGCAGTATTCTCTCCTTTTGAAATTTTCCATTCCGTGACAAAATTTCTGTTTGTATTTTGGCCTGTGTTGTTATCAACTGTCCAGTGTGACAGCCAGGCCAGGTTGCCAGATAGACCTGTAAACAAATAAACCCAGCTCGCTACATCTGTAATGTTAGTACAGCCATGAAAGCAGCAAACTGGTCCTGGCTAATGCCACCATGCTAACCCTGCTAACTGCTAATGTTACCAGAAGACCAGGCCAGTGGGCCCACGGCTGTTTACAACCTGCAGTGTGTTCAGTGGCTGTAGCGGACAGCGGTGAGTTATTTTAAGCCAAGAGAGGGGGGCTGTAAATTGGGAAGAGAGGACAGTGAGTTAGCAGTGTGTTTAGCGACTGTTGCCTTAATTCTAAACCAATAAAGTGTCTATTTCAGTTGGGTGGAAAAGGACGGCGAGGTTGTGGAATGTTTAGCGGTCCCTACTGTAATTCTAAGCCAAGGAAGTGTGTCTGTCTGGTGTGTGGAGAGGACAGCGAGGTTGTTTTTTTAGTGGTTCCTATTGTAATTCAAAGCCAAAAAGTGTGTCTGTTAGTTGGGAACGTAGCTCCGTGTGAGCATGGGCCTTTACGACTGTCAATATAGCCAGCATCTAACGTTAGCTACTCTGCTGTGCTGTGAAGTAATGTCTGGATATGTGAGACAAGCGTCTAGAAAAATTGTTGTGGATGCTGTGGTCTCAGCCTGGCAACCTCCGGGAACTTGGAGTTTGGGGAGGAGGGGGCGGGGGAGACGACTCCCTCCAGTATTTTGAATTTGTACTGCAGTAACAATTTTAAACACTAGCTGTCACTATTACATATTGCACCTTTTAATTAACATGATTTTTTCTTAATGTTTTTCAAATATCAGTTGACTCACTATTATTTACTTTTAGTTAATGACGTGAATCCAGGTAATGTCATTGCCACTGGTAATTGACAACACTATTCATTAATAAGAAGATTATTAAATTCAATGTAGTTCAACCACCGGTGGAGAGTGGAGCCACTTGTTGGAGAGGGGAAGACCGCCGAGGTGATGCCGTTCTCAAAATGGGGAGAGCCGTATTGGGAGGGCGCCGTCACCCGCTTTGAGGTCCAGTCCTCCCAGAGGGGAGGAGGGAAAACTGGAGAGAGAACAGTCTTCTGGGGGAAGTCAGTGGACTCGTGCCCGGAGAAGATGTCCTCTCCCGACAGATCCAGGGTAAAGCGGGGGGTTGCTGTTGGTCTGCCCACCTGCCACCTCACTGGACTGACCTGGAGAGCCAAAAAAGCATCCTTCCACCGTTTAAGCTCTTTAGTGGACAGGTGGGCGCAGAACGGGCAGGAGGCCTGGGGGATGATTGCCATGCCGGCTTGAACGGCACTGAGGAAAGACTCGCAGCAGGGGTGAAGATCCGACGGCAGGATATACAGTAGCCAGTCTGGCAGTCGGTACAGAGGTGAACACCACTGGAGTAAGAAGTCTTCATACTGCTGACACTGAAGAAAAACTGTGAGCAGAGCAACGATTCCGCTCCTGTAGAATAGAGTATCTGTGGATGTATTTAAGGCCCATGCTGGGTGCAAGGCCAGGAAAGACAATCTTCACGACTGCGCAGATTCTTACTCTGTAAGACTGTGTACTGCTTTGAGATAAAAATAAAAATGACAAAACGACAGTGGCATCTTTTAACAGTTTGTTACTGTATGGAGGACTCTTTCACCCAGAAAATTGGTGACACCTTTCAGTTAATAATAACATTGTTAATTAAATGTATAATCACTAAAATCATGTGTTCATTGAACCTTTTTTTCAATGATAAGGGAGCTGTATCCCATATAATGTAAATATAATGTAAATTGGTTTGTTCAATAAAAGTTGAAAAGAGCAACTTGAATAATTTTCATTTGAGTCAGGCAATGTTTAAGCACAAATGTTATCCTGAAAAATGTGATTAAACATACCTGAAGATAAGCAGTTGTGTGAATGTGTTCATATGTGTACACATATATGCTTAAACATCCAAGTCCTCTTAATCAGAGGAAAACCAAGTATGCTAATTATTTTCTAATGGGGCCATATTTCTCAGAGCACTAAAACATATAATGCCTAACAGCACACAAAACAGCATGTCGATGAAGGTAAAACAGTATGACCAACCAAGAGACACTCAGGAAGGAACATTCATCATTTTCCTCTCCATCCGCCCTCCAGCTTCATGGTCTTCCTGTGTGATTGATAGTCAGCATAACTGTGACTAACGTGTTGTCTGACTTAATTAGCAAAGATGAATGGCGAGGCAGTGTCAGCCTTGTTTGTGAAAAAACCTGTGTGGAGGGCTGCCCACCAGAAGCAGTGAAGACTAAAACCATAGCACCTTGCCAACACAGGTTAGTGTTGTGAAAGACAAGGCAAAGTTAAGCTATTCAGCACACTAAGACAGAGGCAAGAATTCTTCAGGTTCTTCAGGTTTATACTCAGGATCACTACTGATGGCAAAGTCACATCTTCAGTCAAGATATTAAATGTAAACAAAAACTGCCAAGAAAGCATCTCAAATATTTGTAGAGGTAGTACTAAACCAAACAAAGTAAACAAATGCATGTGTAAACAAGTGTCTTTTGCTATATAATAAGAAGTTATCATACTGGCCAATGGCCGCAAAAGCACACACGATTAATTGTTGTTTTTCTAACACAGCTACAGCATTGCTTATGCTAACGCTGTTAACAGCAGACTTTGGACCAAACTTGCAGGCTGGGTAGGTGGACTTGGGTCAGCATGAGTCTGCATTTTTATACTGGTGTGGTCGCTGGGGCGGTAGTCAGTCAGTCAGTCAGTCAGTCAGTCAGTCAGTACATAAGTTGCATTAGCAATGGCGTTACATGGCTAGTGGATTTGGAGCATATTATAAAAATTATTAAAAGAATTCTTTTATCTACTACTATAAGCTAACAGTTAACATAGAAATGATTAGACATACATTCAAATGCCCTCTGTAAATAGAACAGAAACATGACTCTTGCAGCGCACATAAACAGATGCGCAAAATTAACTCAACTATAAAATATCACCCTCGTGAATTAGCCTACTGTTGGTAACGTACATTCATAAATCCAACATCGTCATCAGACTTACTTATTGATGCACACACACAGTAGTATCCACAATGTTAGTCCAATGACGGGATAAAGTAAAGTGTGACAGTAAATCTGGACAATGGTGGCTCTTCATTGTGATGCCGGTTAACAATCATTGTCCATCGGCACAACCCTAGTTCCATTTTAGCAAGAGCTGATTTGGAACCACTAGCAGCTCAGTATTACTGCTATTCAGCTTCAGATAGTTTTGTGTCATCCACAACTTTATGTCATGGAGTACATTGTAGATTACTAGTTACTGTCATTTGAGAGTCATTAGTTATATTACAATATTACTGTCTCTGAATTGTAATGCTTTACACTACTTTAGCATTACTTTGGAGTTACTTTGACCAAAATAACAACAGTTATTGACTTGGCAGCTAGCTTGTGAATTTTACCACCGGATCAAGTCTCCTCTATCGACTTTAATACATCATAGATTATTTATAATATTTTGTTTAATTAATATGAATATGCAAAGTAACTAAGGTTATAAAAATAGAGAAGTAAAATATAAAATAGGCAAGTAGGAGAAAATGAAAATACTCAAAAGTACCTTACTTTTGTACGGCATAGTTACTTTCCACGGGTGAGAAAATGCAACGATATATACGCGTAGCAAGCCTAAACATTAATTCCTGACATCTGTTAGCAGCTCGGGGACACAGATGTTATCCGTACCGTCTCTGGTTCTGGCTCTGACCACAGGAACAGAGATGGGACAGCTCTCTTCAACGCAGAGTAGTAACTCTGCAAATAATGTCCATCTCACAAATGTATCTGTCTCTGGAGTCATCTCAACCATTGAATACAGCAGCAGGAAATAATGCTCACTGCTTTTTTTTTTTTCCTGTTAAGAAATTAGTTTTGTGTTGTTGGTGGATCCTTAAACAAAACACCATTAAATGTTGCATTAAAGTGCGTTGTAACTCTCGTTACTGAGATTGTAAAGGGTATAATATTACAGAAATGTAATTAGTAATGCGTTATATTACTGTGTTACAGCAAAAATACATTACTGTAATTGCGTTACTCCCAACACTGATCCCAACTGATTGACACCACAGCTGACATATTTTGCAGACCGACTGTAAGGTGCTCTAATCGATGTCACACGTGTTTTAGGCTAGAACATTTGTTGTCACATACAGCAAACATCTCCTCACTATCCACGAGCTGCCTGTCCCCAGAACACACTGTAAAAAAACATGGTCTCTGTAGACATCCCAGGGTCTACAAATGCAAACAAACACAAACTGTTCCCACCTGCACCACAAAGCATTCACAAACAGCGTTCCAGCCAATAACTGACAAGAAGGATTTGGGGGTGGTGGTGGAGCTAGTCTTGTTTTGTTTGAAAATGCTTTGAACGTCAAGAAGAAGTAACGTCACCCAACATCGCTTAGAGCACCTTTAATCTGCTCCTCGCTTCTGTGAAATACGAAACATTTCCACACAACTGACTTTGTGTACCCCTTTTTGTCAACAATGTCAGTGTCAATATCTTCTGCTTTAGAGGATGACGCAAGTTAATATTCAAGTCCACCATCACTTTTGCTGCCCTTGGTTCCACTTTCTCTGTCAAAGACTGTCGATAGGCCTTTCCCCCTATCTAACCCACTGACTGTAAAATTAATAGACAGAGCATCCGGTTTGGCAAAGTGAGTGCATTAAGCCTGCATTCTATCTAAATTCCAGCAGGGGGTACACATGCGGTTGCAAAAAGGAAGTCGGTTTCTATAGAAGTCAATGGCAATAATGACCCACTTCTCGCTCGATTTATAACCTTAGTAAACATTTTCATGTAGAGTTTATGGTCTCCATCGCTAGTCCATTTCAATACAGAATTATGTTTATTTTTTAAATTATTGTCTGATTGATTTTGAAACAGACGATGAAGCAGGGTATGTTATTACTGTTTATTGTGACAAGTTTTCAACCTGCCAGCCACTTCAGATAAAGTACGCATTGACGCATAGTTGTGTTGTTGACTCATTCAGTCAGAAATAACAATTTTCACACCAATCTTTTCACAACTGAGTGTTAAGCATCCTACTCCAGTTAAGGGTAGAGGCAATAACTAAAGTTAAAGAGTAAGAGAGAGAGAGAGAGAGAGAGAGAGAGAGAGAGAGTACTGCATATGCCAGTAAAACATCCCCACATACAGAACAACCCCAAAAATGCTCTGTGATAAACTAGTTGTCAGTCCAAGTTGTTTTCCTTATTTCTGTCCGATGCATTTGTGGATAGGCTCTATGCCTATGTGTTTAATTTGGGAATGCGCAAAGTGGCAAAGAACAATTCAAACCATTTAAGAGGAAATATTAATAACCTAAGTCTGAAAAATGTTAATCTCTACCTCTATTGCTTTTGCCATTAATACATTGACTTATTATTTGTTATTGTGAGACTAGGTGGCAAAAGAAAATAAGTACATATTGTAGATAGAATGTTGCAGTTATTCTCTGCCAATCTTCTGCCTCAACAACAAAAATGACTCTCTGCAAAAACTTGATAGTTTCAGACATTCATGGTTCATGGTTCATCAAATTATAGCTGTTCCCACCAGCATTTGTTCATGCTATTCATTACACAAAAGAGGGGGAAAAAAGCCTCCAGGGACATAGAAAACACAATATAACTAATCTAAATAAATCTGGATTAAAAAAGGTCAGAACAAAATGAGCAGTGTGCGATTAAGGTTAAAGTGATACAGAAAACCTCCAAAAAGCTTTCTCAACAAGCAGCTCATACAAAACAAATGATCCAAATTAAACTGCTGGAGCAGACCTGCACATATGTGATGAAGACATTTTTATATAGTCAGACAAGTAATGCACTATTCTTGAAACGTGGAATGGAGGGGAGGCTGAGTGAGCTTTGAGAAGAGTACTGCTTTCTTTCTTTTTTCATTGCTAAAGTCTACATATCAAGCAGATACTGCACATCAGTGAGAAAGCCACCTTATTGTCTCTTATTGTTATTATATTCTTATAATTGTTTAGTAGCAGTGGTTTAGTAGATTCATAGCAGAATTCTGCATGTGAAACAACTTATTTAAGTGTAAACAGCTAGTGACCTGTCAGTTTAGCACATGTGGCCCTTGGAAGATATGCTCCATGTTTGTGGCAACACACTGACATCTGGCAACTTACTTGTCTCAGTTGACAACATGTATTATTAATGTGGTAATTTCGTTTGAGATGCAAAAAAATTAGCAGTTGGATGTTAACACTGACAAAGGCACTGACAAAGTGATGACAATACAAACAGCAATTACCAAACAAATATGCTTAAAACCACAAATTTACAGACACAACAGACAGCAGATGGACATGAGACTCAAAACAAACACACAAATGTACTTCCCCCCGCCAACCCAAACTCTTCCCCAGCTTCTGCCAACATAAATTTGGTATCATTCAAAGCCCAGAGGAAGTAAGCCACAAGGCGGGCAACTTGCATACATTATAAGCAAATTGTATACCACTATTAACAAGCTAGCCACCTAAGCACAGGGGATAACAGGCTGCATTCCAGAATAATGGTCACCATGCAAATTGTGAAATAATGAGATGCTACAGAAAAGTGAAAATGTTCTCTGTCCTTTTTGCATCTCCATGTTTAGCAGCCAGGTGGTTCCAGCCAGCCTGGCAGTGATCGGCCCAAATCACGCTGTGAATCATGACAAAAACCGCGCAACATTGCTTAGAGGACCTTTAACTGATCCAGTGGGTGAAGTGGCAGCCAGCTAGCAGCACCCATTTCTCCGTGCCTCATTCATCCAACGAAACGTGATACCAGCAAAATAGGCACCAGGAATGTGTACATGCAAGCTGCCGCTGCAGCAGGGAATGCAGTCTGCATGGTCAGGTATTTAAATATATTTATTTCCTCAATGTCAGTATATAAAAAATCCTAAATATTGTAGGAAGAAAAAAAAATACCCTGGCATTAATAATAAAAATAACATAAAACACAAATTATATGGGACCTTGTAAGATCCTGGGAACAGAATATCCAAGTAAATGATGAGATGAATGATAAAAGAGTTGTTTAATGAAAAATACCACATTCTCTGACTTAATAGCAACCTACACCACACAAGATTATCCACTTCTCTAATTCTAATGACAGTTTTTTTTTTATCCACTTCTATTTCTCACTCTATTTGTGTTGTCTATAATAGAGGGAGGCCATTTAGTGATGAAGCTGGAATCCATTACGTGCTTTCACTCTCTTCTCTGACCTGTGAAAACAGTTTGGTTTTGTCTCATGAGGGGAGGATTCTGAGTGAAAAATGAATCATAGTATGTGACAACCTCTGCCATGGTGGATGTCATAGCGAGGAACTGCAGTTAGACTTGGCCCAAACCCACAGCAGGGCAAAATAAGTGGACAGACCTATGACTCCTATGACCGAAGAACCGCAATAAGGCCAGCAAAGGCTGCAGGCTGAGCAATCATACAGTATGTCCTCCACAAAGGCAAACATGAAAACTCAAAGGGAAATATGCTGCTGTCTCCACAATGTACCCAGGTATAAGGTGAAACCTGATTTCACCTTACGAGCGGAAATTAAATTATGTATTGTACATGCCATGTACAAATAAGGAATTAAACATTTGTGGCACTGATGAAGTGTGCAATAGAACTTATATAGAAAAAATTGCTTTCGTCATGCCGTTGCATTATTTAGTAAGAACTGTGGTGCAAAATAAAGTGAGATACATATTTTAATGGCCAATTCAATTTCTATAAAAATATCAACAAACAAATTCATTTGAATTTCCAAACAATGGATTTAATGTGCAATTTTTGTTTAATTACAAAATAAAGAAAGCAACTGAGAGAGAGAGAGAGAGAGAGAGAGAGAGAGAGAGAGAGAGAGAGGAGGTGTCAATTACACGCATGGCATGATTTTTCGATAAAGAGGCTCCCTCTAAATACTTTTCTTCTGCTTCATTCCCCCTTGGCTCTGCTTAGACAGAGGGAACGTATTGGTAGGTTATTGACTAAACCTCCTGATTTTAGTAAAAAACATGTCAAAGTAAGAATCACGTAAATGAATGAGCCGAAAGCTTTCACGCTACAATAGGAGTATAAATCTCTAGGCACTTCACGATAGCATTCCAATTCCAAGAACTAAGATGTGATTGATGACTCTTTATGCAATAACATTTTTTTAATTTCTTCAAACAATTTATTTTTTCCCACTGTGTGATTATTTTCTTCTTTTAAAACATAGCATATTTGTAAAGATCCATGATTAAAATAAACAGATGAATTTTCATTATTCTACTTTCATTATCTTTTAGTTTATGCAGACACACCTTGCATTAGGAATGTGTTTTTTATTTTATTTTGAAAAATGTAAACATTGGATGGTAGTTCATGGACCATAATTCTTATTGTAAGCTACTCAAATGCTGCTAATGTCAACAAGAGAAAATAAATAACAAAATATAAACAATGCTTGATAATAACATCTCCTGGGGTCCGTTTCAGAAAGCTGGTTTGGTGAAAACGGAGTTTGTTAAAGGTCCCATGACACAGTGCTTTTTGGATGGTTTTGTATAGATCTTAGTGGTCCCCTAATACTGCATCTGAAGTCTCTTTCCTGAAATTCAGCCTTGGTGCAGAATTACAGCCACTAGAGCCAGTTCCACAAGAGTCCCACTTAGCATGTGCCATTTCTGAGTCTGTAGCTATTGAGGAGGAGAGGGGGGGCAAGGTGGAGGTTGGGGTGTAAGGGTGTGGCCTTGACCAACTGCCACTTTGCTCGTTTGAAAGCCATGATGTCTCTCTCTCATGGGTGGGCTAAATTATCTGGGCGGACAAAGCAGAGAAAGGGGAGACAACCCTGCTCCTTATGACCTCATAAGGGGCAAGATTCCAGATCGGCCCATATGAGCTTTAATTTTCTCAAAGGCAGAGCAGGATACCCAGGGCTCGGTTTACACCTATCACCATTTAAAGCTGGGGGAACGCATATTAATGTTAAAAAAAACCTCATGAAGTGAAATGTTGATGCCATGGAACGTTTAACCCTGAGATGAGAGAACCTCTGGGTTTTCTGTTTCAGAAAGGGATGTTACTCAAACCTGAGAGAGAGGGGTAACTCCAGCCCATTTCAGAAAGAGAGGTAACTCAACCTCAGAGTCAGTTACTATGGTAACTGAATCTGTGAACCTAACCTGGGCGGAACCTTGAGTTTCTCTCAGTCTCTTCCATCTGACACAGCCCTCTTTCATTTCCTCATTCATTCATTCAGTCTGTATTAGGCACATTTTAGCGCAGTTTGTTATCTGCATGAATAAAAAAACAGGGTTGGTTGATTAACTGTGTTAGGCAGAATATAAAACGTTTTTTGTTCTGAACATGGCATTTCCTTTTGTCTACAATCCTGTTGATGGAGAAGCTGTATTACTTCGCAGGGAGTTAAACATACATCGGGAGATGATATTGAAGCTTTGACTATAGATGAATTTTCATTTCCAGATAACTACCTCCTAGCATCATCGTTTTTCTTCCCAGTCTATCAGTTATGTAGCCTACATAACACCTTATCCGTCCTCATATCACTAACGTCACCCATCGTGAACATGCTCTTACATCCCAGCACATTCTTTGTGTCACATTATGTTTTATTGCAAACACTTTACAATTCTTGTCTGCGTCGTATAGCCAATGCATAGCAATGCGTCAGTATAAGCATGTGCTGTGTTAAATTTCAACTATTGACTTTTTATGCATCCAGACCTAATCATTCAAGAGAGAATAGCAATGCATCTATGAATAAATATCCCCCCCGTCTCTACCAATTGCTCTACCAAAATAAATAAAAAATGGTTTCCTTAA
This sequence comes from Percina caprodes, assembly GCA_013375575.1. Taxonomy (NCBI): domain Eukaryota; kingdom Metazoa; phylum Chordata; class Actinopteri; order Perciformes; family Percidae; genus Percina; species Percina caprodes. Next base: position 482,728 of record JABXJD010000057.1, read on the forward strand.
TCATTCACACCTTGGAAAACTTTTTCAGCTTCTGTTTTCTAACAATGAAGAGTGAGCTCCAAGGTCTCTTGTACAGTATTATACTTTCATCTCTGGACCCAGCTTACCAACAGTGGAGAATTTGTGAAATCATTTTCCATTCATGATCCTAGGTATTTCCAAACGTTAAGGATTGTGCAGCCAACTGGTGAAGACTTTCACAATAGCATACACATTAAAACAAAAACTGATTTCCATAATAATCCATGAGGCCCACACAGCCAGCACTACCGTCTTTACCCGTTAGATTATTTATGATTTTAGCTAGCTGCATTGCTTTGGCATAATCCTAAAACCATTGAATTTCATCAAAGTGCAGTTTTAGGTTCATATACAATAGGTTACAGAATGTATTAAATGTTGCTCTGTCTGTTCTAAAGAAAAAAACAAGATATGCAAAGAGAAGGAGGAAGTGTGTTTTCCGCTTGTGCTGGTGGGTGTGCGTATGCTGAGTGTATGAAGTGTCTGGTGCATTCTTGTATATGCATATGTATGTACTGCATAAGAGAGATCGAGAAGAACGGAGAACATGGCTGCTTTAAGCCCCTGGAGCTCAGTCACAGAGACAGAATACTGATAGAGAAATCCACAGTCGTCATACTCCACTAGCTCCTATCTCTCTATCTGCCCCCCAAAGCTTCCTCAACCTCACTGTCTCGCTCTGCGCTCTCGCCATGATCTATCCCTTCCTATTTCAGGCTTTCTTGAACATTTTTTATATTTGATTCATGCATACACCAAATGCTCAGCTCCCACAATCCATGTTTCCCTCCCTGGTCAATACACCCCCCCCAGTAAATACCATTTTATCTAATCCTTCTCAGATTCTTTTACCCTCCATATTGCTATGTCTCACTGCCCATCCTCATCACTCACCTCATTGTGTTCTTTCCCACTCTCTAAATACTTGTTAGCTTAAGCAAGACTCAGGAGTCCCTCTAGCATTGCCATCTCAATTGAGAGAACACAGCTCATTTAATGAGCGCTTAATCCATAGTGAGGGGTAACATGAACGCCGTTGCCCTCTTAATATGTTTGCAAACTCTGTCCCCAGTGGAATGGGCTGCTGCTGTTGGCTCAAGTGAAAAGCATCAACTTCGTGAAAAGCAAGCGCAAATAGTCTATATGTATTAGATCAGATCTCCCATGGACCCAATTTTTTAATATTTTTTGCTTAGTCATTTTGTTTTTACTGAACCACATGGCATGTAGTCCAAAACCAAAAACAGATAGGCAGCTGCATGCTTTACCACAAGGGGTAAAGTCAAGGCTGCAAGCCAACTTTCACTCATGATAGGGTGTTTCAAACCTCTATAATGTACAGAGACATCTGTTTTCCAATCCCATCTTTCTCCCAAGGCTGTGTATCTCATTATAAACAGAGAGGCAAACCACTGCTTTTGGTCCAACAACATATACAGTGATGTCTTCTTCTGCAATAGTACTGCCATACTGGTGATGTTTCTTTTAGCACACATGCACTGTAGTTTCACATTAAGTGTGAGTTTATATGTAGAAAACTTTAAAACTTGTCTTACCTAGTGTAGAGGATTGGCAGCATTCATTCAGAAGCAAGAGTGAAAAAGAAACAGATGGGCAATGGAGAGAAAGAGAGAAATGGTGGAAGAGAAACAGGGAGAGAAAACGGAAACACACAGTTAGTCAAGCACTGTACCAAATCCATTAAGGAGTCAGTTAAAAGCATTATTGGCAAAGTGACATCTATCAATGTCATTATTCCCACGTCCATTTTGAACAGTCATTAATCATAGAGTCTGGACTGATGTGGGCCAAAATGGCACATGCTAGTCCCAGCCCTTGACTATAATTGGCATGGGCACATAGTTAGAACTCGTAAAAATATTTATTGTAATCTTATACTGCCGGACTATTTTTGTAAAAACTCTCACTTAACCTATAAACTCAGTGCCAGGACTTTCCAAAGCTATTGCTGTGATTCTCATTTATGAATTCAGCTGTGTTGTACTTGCCACTCGACTTCCTCATGCAGAGAGGCCACATGAATATTAAAAGATTTTTTTTGCCATGCAAAAGATCCACATTAAATATTGCATATTGGTTCAGTCAAAGACCAAGACACGTAGACATTGACTAAGTGATGTCTGCCCACGATGAAACAACTTCTATTCAGCATAAATTATACTATGACAGATGGTGGAGATATCCAATAAGAAATCTGAAACCTAGGCACTCCAGAGTGTCCAAATCGCTTATTCTCTCGGTAAATGTACTTATAGAATCATAAGCCAGATGATTTACAAGGTTTTTAACTGATTTTACATAGCCTTGCGATCCTACTTTCATATGGCAGCTGAGGAGCCATTACAGATAAACAACATTAGTTGCTTGGTACCATTTTGTCTCCTGTCCACTTTCAAACAATATTTAAACTACAGTATGTGTGCCAAACCTTCAACTACTTTATTTTATTAATAATCTTTCCCTTCACCAATTTCTCCCACTTAGTTTTCTCTATGCCTTGTACACAATCAAGGATTAAAAAGATTAAGAAACTGATTATGTCACATATGGAATTACTTACAAACGTGAGTTTATATGTGGACTGCATTGTAATTTTTACAACATTGTACAGGCATTAAAAAGGTTTTGTGAATGCTTTTGCATTAACACTATAAATCATGTTGAATTTGTGATGAGGCGCGTTAAATGTTTACTAACAACGCAATACATTTTCAAACATGAGGCCATTCCTAAACTAACCACATACAGTGTATTTCAATTTCTGTTGTTCGCAATTAATGCTTTGAAACAAACCAGAAGAATAAAGAACAAGTGGGAAAAAGGGAACTCTTTGATTACCTTGATTCACTGAATCTGCCTTAACAGGTACTGTAGCCTAGTGTGGCAGACAGAGCTTGAGCAATGAAGAAAGTGGAGAGTTGGAAGATTGGTAGAAATACCCTGTTAGGTCAATGTGTTTACTCAGCTCTTACATACTGAACTCTGTGAAGGGCATTTTCGACTGCACTAGCTACACACAGAGGGCCACATTTCTGTACCACACTTTATAGCACAGTGCAAATTTGTATTGTACCATTTTTGCATGATCATTCCTCAAATAAATAAATCTGATAGGGGTTCTACCACCGATTACTGCACATTTCTAAAGATGGCAGGTAATGGCATTTCCATTCCTGTGCACCCATTTTCTAAATGGAAGGTAGGTCTATGTCTATAGGCACAGAATTAATTGGGAATGAGTTACACAATACAATAAATCTGGCAGTCTCAGCTGGTACTTTATGACCAGTTTGCTGCTTCACTGTGCCTTATGCATAGGAATAGCAGTAAATTAAAAAGGTGCTCCTTTCATTCAAAGTGCAATTAAAGTGCATTATTTTGCACAGGAAATAATTAAAAAGGAATACTCCATTGTCTTTATCCTCATCTTCAATGGTAGTACAACAGTGGCTCAGAAAACGTCAAAAGAAGGAAAAGGTGATGCAGAGACAGGTTTGGTCAACCAACAGTGTGTCAGCTTATATTCCACAATCACTTATTTATGTTACCACTGGTACTGGTTGGGTACCACAGAGGTAACACATTGTCGGAGCAGATCAAGCTAAAATGAAAAATGAAGAGCATGGTGGAAGTACGGTAAAAGGAAATTTACCGAGAAGTGGCACTTCACAGATAAGGGGCTGAGGAGGGATAATCTTTTTTTATGACGGTTGCGTGACAATAACATTGTAGGTTAAGCAGTTATATGGCTTGGTGAAAAATATTTTGGCCTGAAAAGATTTTCAGTTTACCAGCCATTGGCAGATAGACCAACATTTCATTTTTGACCTAGGGCTTGGGTGAGCTTGATGGCTAAGTGTTTTTTGAATGTAACTAAAAGCGGAAGGGAACTGCACAGTGTGGTACTGATTCACAGTTGGATCAGTGGTACTTCTAGCCCTTTCATATTACCATAGTGGAAAAATATTGCCTTCTTTGGAGCTACAATATTAATGGTTGTACTGTATATTTGTTCAGTGCATTCTTTATTGGGTGGTTTTATTGTATACACTGTTGGAAAGTCCCCTTCTCTGTCTCCCTTCTCTCCTTAGTGGTGATAAGATCCTCTGTCTATTTGGACCAGACTATTATGTTTGCCTTTATCAGCACATCTGATCACACTGCTTTTAAAATGGGTGGCCTGGGAGTAAACTCTCCTTGCTCTTTTCTCTCTTCACTTCCCTGTCATTGTGGTGCTCAATTAGGCCCAGTGGGCCCCTGACCCAACCCCTTTGAGCCTTTCCCTAAGTCCCTTCCAAACACCTTGACTGCAACCTTTAATATTGGCTGTCTAGCTTGAGGCAATGAAGACACACACACACACACACACACACACACACACACACACACACACACACATTACTGCGCAATTATGAGCTAAAAGCGTTTGAGCATCTGTGTTTGCACATGATTGTGAAGTGTCTGCATTAAGATTGGTTGATTGTTTTGTGTAGTTCCTAGTGCCGGTCATCATTTCAGTATTCTTTTGTTAACTATGGCTGCTCTAACTTCTGAGACTCTGCTACTTCTTTGAGTGTACTCATTACTGCCAAAACCTTTATCTCTCTACACTGGCTTAAACAGAGTAGAGACACTTATAAAGACTTTCAAAAAGCCCTGTAAAGCAAAAGTAAAGCAAACATCACGGAAAATAAGATGCATTCAGGAATTTGGTTGAAATCTGAAAAACTATAGATCAGGCTATATATCAGCTCTATATATCATATTTAGTACGGTTTCAAATGTTAGAAAATCTTGTGAAACATGTTTACTAGAAATAGTCACCATGATTGGATACCAGGGACACTCTCACTACTCGGATATTGTATGGATTTGGGATGTAACAGTATGAAAATTCAACACGGTTATAGTGACCATAGTTATAGTTTTCGGCATTATCATGGTATTTTTAAAAGTGTGTTCAATATGTTCAGAAAGGACTGATAGGCCTACACAAGCTGAAATAGTTTCAACAAGTGTAACAGTGCTTATTATATTACAAAAATATAGGCAATAGGCTTGTAAAAACTATTGAATACTGGCTGCTGAGACACTGGCCTGCTGTAGGGGTTCTGGTAAGAACTTGAACCAGAGATGTCTGTCTTTGAGATACAGGACAATTTATTTACAACTCCAACATGAAGTTAACCATGAAGTTGTATTTGATGTTACATGTGAAGTTGGATGTGGTTCTGAAATATAAGGAGATAATAACGCAATAAGCATCCAACATGCTATGTACATTATTTACCAAAACTAAATGTTAGAGCCATGAGCATATAACAAGAAACAATGCTATGAATTACATTCACTTCTCTGAAATAATTAACATAAATGTAACATATATCTCAGTAAAACAAACTGAGAATAAGCCACATCTATTAGAGCACATAACATATCCATAACAGAGCAAACAGTGTAATACACCTCAGCACGTGGCTCCACAGCGCTGGTCTGTTAACTGGTGATTGCACCTTGCTATCAAATTGCCCTAACACAACCTGAATATCAACACGTGGCTGATAAGGGTGTCAGGTTTTTGATTTTAAATCTAAATCGATCAAAATTAAGTCACTTCAGGAACCTCGGACAAAGCTGGGAAGGATTAAATACAAGGTTTCCACAACGTGGTAATCCATCGCGATAAGAATATTTAAAATGAAAACAGTTACCATCAACATTTCTACCGGGGTTTACCATTACTGGTAATTGTTACATCCCTAGTATGTATAGACTGTTTTTGCAAATGATCAATCGGAATAGCATGGGGTCGCGGGCGAATGAAACACCACCCAAGGATAGCTGTTATTAGATGTTTATAATTGTGGGCTGCTTGTTCTTTTGCAGTACCTCCATCATAATCAAAGTGACAGAAACACCACACACATCAACACAGGAAACAAAATAGACACCTAAGCCTTTGTCACCTCTAGCAACAATTCTACATTACAATACTGTCTGCGCTGAATGCAACCACACTGAAATCAAAGATACATACTCTACTATAGGAAAAGAGCAGAAAAGAAATACCATTCCTTCCGTTTCTCTAAATTCTACACAGCAACAAAGCCACAAAATCTGCTCCAAAGCTTAACTAATTCAAGCCCCAAGAGGATGGTCATGTATCATATCAGAGGGTGGCAACGAGTACATAAGCTGGACATGGATAGGAGCCAGAGTTGGGGGGATACCAGAAGGGTGATGTGACAGGATACTCCATTCAGCTAATCTGATTTGTGAAGGGAAAAAGCTTTGTTGGGAAGAGACTTTGTTGAGGGGTTGTAGAAAAGGGCAAAACAGAACCATGGCAGACTGAAGTGTAATACAGTGCAGTCTGTAAGTATTAGGCTCTGTTGACTTGGCTCTGTACTCCAGATTTGGTTTTTAATTGCCCACTGTGAATAAAGTTATTGAATTTAATTGAAATAAAACAATATACAAGGCTACAGTCCAGTCCTTAAAGCTTAGGCAATGCTCAGCCAAGTGTTCAGAGTCCTTCCTGGTGCTCCATGAATGCGTGCCGTAGAGAGCTTCATATAAAGCAAATCCAAAAAGGAAAGGTTCCATGCACGGACAGGTAGATCATGAGGCAGTTTCCAATTGGTTGCAATAATTTACTTTGCAGTTGTAAGTCCAGCAAATATAGCACGTTTTTGAGTTCCAGAGAGCTGAAAGGTTGAAAGATCATTCAAAATCAAGATATTGACAGTAACAGGCACAGTAACAAATAGGAGATCTTCTCAATAGGAAGAGCAGAAGGTGAGATATCACTAAGAACTGATAAAGTCTCAATACCATACCACAGTTTTTAGGCTGCACAGTAAATAACTTCCGGATAGGATGGATGGGCAAAGGCCTCTGCCAAGGGACACTGTCTGTCTGTGCTGATCTTAAGTGAAGGTAAAAGAAAAAAAGATAAACGTGGTAGATTGAATGAGTTCTGCAAGTCAGAAAAAGGTAACAAGCCAACCTTGCTTAAAATGCCTTTTAGACAATGAGTAAGCAGTAGTCAGTCTTTGGTCAATGTTTGCCTATCCTGGCCGACACAGCAGACACAATCATCAAGTCAAGCCCAATCACAATGCACTACAGCATTACTTTACATCACTAGTTTCCAGATAAGCCTTGCAGAAAAATTTCATTTTAACTGCCAGGTTCTGACATTGCTTGGGTAAAAGTGTCTTCAGAATGTCTCAAAACAATAACAAATTATTGTAGTAAAATTCTTTAACTACATGCAAATACACAGTGTTGGAGGTTCACCTGTTACACAAATGTAAACCAAAATGCAGCCTGTAAAAAATGTACTCTATGTGCCTGGACTTGTTGCATCCAGCAGTTTATTTAATGCAAAGTCGGAGAAAGCAAAAACAGCATTAAACTAAATATCGAATGTAGATATAAATAGTTAAACATTTTCTAAACAAATATGGGTGCCATCAGAACTAGAGATGTCTGCCTTCCTGCATTCAATCGTCTGGCAGTTATGTGTAATCATGTGAAAAAGGTTTTCAGGATGATTGCAAGCAGCAAGTCCTTGAAGGAAAATTGCAATACAACTATTTTTATTCCATAAACTGATCACAGGCACATCTCCCAAGAAACGACAGCATATGTATGCGTTAGACCTGGCTGATAGAAGTCCCACAATAAGGCAGCTGTGAATAAGAAGTAGTACTTTATTAATCTTTCTTGGGGAAATAAAAAATGTTTTCACTCTGGTGGACCTGCCAGTCAGTCATCTTCAGACTGTCTTTTAGCTCTTCAAATTGTAGCATTCTGTCAATAAAAAGTGGACATGTGTCGTTGTATATTGTATATGTGTTATTTGCTGCGTTATTGCTGCCGTGTTACAGGAGAGTGTCTGATAAATATCCAGAAGAATCTAATAACATTTTAGACAGACCAGTGGGCACTGCTTTGGGTAATAACTCTACATAAATGCATATTATAAGAACACAAACTGGTTTCAATAGTTTCTGTCTGTTTTTTTCATGAATAGATTTACTGTATTACTAATGACGCGATTCCCTGCTAGCCATGTTCTATTCCATAAAAGAGAAGTTTCACTTACTCAATGACTTAAAATTGCTCTACAACTGCTTAAATCATACTTATAGACAAAAGAGAAAAAAAAACAAGGGACAAAATATAATTTCAGACCACTTCTGTTGTGCATCCTCTCGTATGATTACAGACATCTTTTGAACTTCAGGGACAGTTAGAGACAGTGGCTTAGCTTTACTCCTCTGCAAATGCTCCAACACGCTGGGTCCTGAAAGAAGGATTTTCTTTCTACTTATGAGGGACTGAGAATAAAGCTTCACGCTGAAAATGTGTTGACATGACCTGACAATTTACAGATGTGTCAATGTAGCTCATCCCTTCTTTCCTCACCAGCATGATAAATGTTATCAGTCCATGGTTGAGACCAGAATAGCTGAATTTGATCTGACTGAAACCCAACAAACATTTGTTGCGTAGTAATATCGTGAAATTTCTGGGGTGCTAAAATTTGTTTTACAAATCAAAAAACTACATTTAAACATCATATATTATATTATTATACTGTAGCTCTAATCTCTATAGGGTGCTCTCAATGTAATATGAGTGTTCAGTAAAGATTAATCTGGACGCACATTTACTGTCTGTCCAATGCAGGTTTTCCAGATTATGCTCATTTAGTCTGGGTGTTTGGCTCTTATTGGAAGGGATTGTGGTGGGATTTAACCACCCACCTAATGCTAGTCTGCACTACGCAATCAATGTAACACAGTCGGCACTATTATACCTGGGAGGCTTAAAAGTAAGTATCAATATTCTCAACAGGCAGGAGATAATAAAGATGGTAAAGGATGGGATGTTACTTTACATGACTGCTTAGAGTTTGGGGCTGTTTATGAATCATTGTTAATCTGTTCTTCAACGTAAATTTCAGATTAGTAAATTTGTTTTTGTATTGTTTTAGAAATGGATAAAGTACTTTGCATGATTCATTGATCTCATATTGGCATTGGTAATTGAGTCTGAATTGTGTACCTTCCATTTCCTTGCCTTTGTTTTTTAAATAGTTCCCTGTGTATGAAGTGACAGAACCATTCAGTTATGGGTCGGGATGATGATAGAAATTGATCTTGTTCACAGGGTCTGCTGGGAAGAGTCAGAGTTGGGCTTTTTTTTTGGTTCTTTTTTCTTTTCTTTTTTTAAAGTCTTTGATCAGTGTCTTGGGACTGTCAACTTGGTGTTCAGGGATACCAGAGGAGATTAGATTGTCTTGTAGGCTTCTTGTTTGAATGTGTAGTATGGATCCTTAATGGTTTCATTACATGCAGTGTAGTTGTGGGTGAATTCAAGACTAGAGAGCAGCATTCATTGTGGAAATTGACAAGAAGGTCCTGTTTGTTTTGATAAATGCTGCTCATTTTAGTTCTCTGCAAAATGTTTTGGCCTGTAGGTGATATATTCTTCTGTTTATGTTGGATGGGTTGTCTTGAGGCATACTAGAGGTTATTGCTATCTTGCCGTCAATTCCAGATTTGTGATTGTGACATAAGTGTGAGTAATCTTTTCTGTGTGGCTGGTTTGTTTGGGCTCTAGATGATTGTAGATTATTTTAAATATATCGGACATAACAAACATCAGTCCGTAGGGAGTTGGGTTGGGAACCAGAGAGTTGCTGGTTCAAGTCCACATACGGACCAAAGTATGGTGGAGGACTGGTAGCTGGAGAGGTGTCAATTCACCTACTGGGCACTGCCCAGGGTGCCTTTTTATTGACAGCCCCCTCACTCTGACCATCTCTCCATTTAGTGCATCTATAGGTACTGAGCATGTGTGTGTAATTCAGGCCTGTGTGTAATAACAGACTGTAAATTGTAATTTCCCCTAATAAAGGATACATTATTATTAGCCAACATGTTTCTTACATTGTACATTCAGATAACATGACAAGCTTAACAAATCAAAACTATGATTACATTTTAAGTCACTAAATTCTATAATTTTATTTGGGGATAATTAATGAGATTACGATATACAGTAGCTACTTCTTGGTACTGTGATTATGTTTCTTCATTTTGTTATATCATTTATCATAATGATGATTTGGGGCTTATGTGGGCTTTGCCCTACCTACATTATTGTCTTAAAGAAATTATGATTGAACTTTTAATGTGAAGAAATAGAATTCCTAAATATGGCTACTTAAAACCATAATAAAATGTGATAATTTATAACACATTGTAACATTTTCCATTGTCAGAGTTAAGGCAATAAATGGCAATGCATTTAACCTTTTCAACCATTTGACAAAATTCAGTTACAAGACATCTCTTTTTAAATTATCGAATCCGCTTGAAAAGGGCAAAATACCAAAGTTACGAGATGTTTCTTCCCACCATCACTCGACCAGGAACATTAACATAAACCCTACTATATGTCAACTTTTAAAGTTAACAATATTATCTGCAGGGGTGGGAATCACCAGAGGCCACACATTGCGATATCCTCACGATACAATATTATTGCGATTTTAAACACATTGCAATATATTGCAATTTATTACCTTTTTTCCCAACTTCAAATTTTTCCAAATTGTCAAAATGGATACATTTCTCTTCTCGTTTGTTCAGCTCACTTCAATATTATTGCTGCAAAATGGGATTGTCAAGCAGATAAACTGACCATCACATATAAAGTAATAGATTGATACTTGGTGCCTGTTTATCAATACAGTATTGCCACAGAAGATATTGCGATACTATTCTGTATCGATTTTTCCCCCACCCCAATTGTCTAAATTACTATTTACTAAGAAGCATAGACTCATTAATGCACTTATTTCCTTAAAGATAGTGCTATTTCTTTTACCTTCATCTAAAATCTCTTATTCATTCTTCACTCAATCGACCTCTCTTACTAGTCATGACAGGAGGAAATGGTATTGAACCAAACGACCTTAATACATGCAGCCAAAAGCTGGAGGAAAAACAACAAATGTCACAGAACATATAGTCAACATTTAAAGTTTCACACAGCTCAATATTTTAAAGTTGCCTCAACTCTTATATTGTCAACTTACTAATATCGCTACTGTGTGCCAACAGTCATTTGAGATGCCAATAAACGTTAAACTATCACTGTCAAACTAGAAACCTGACTTTCACACAGCTGTTCCATATACCAGGCAAAATCACAACACTCAACAATTCTACTCTTCATTTCTTGATAACAACTGGTGGACTCACTATGTAAAAAGTATCCTCCAGTCCACTGTTATTTTACTTACTATTTACTTTATTCAAAACTTGTGACACACTGAGTAACTTACTGGTTAATGCATGGGTGATTTCTTTTAGCATTTGTCATATGTCTGCAGCTGTTTTTATGTGTTTTTCTTTTACTAAAAACCAGCCAAACATTAATATACAGTACCACAATATAAATAGCTGTTATCCTTTCTCTAAACTGTAGGACGCATTAAACTGTAGCAATCATAGCATGAAATTGGACATGAAATCTATGAAATCTATGAAGTACAGATGTTTACCAGAGAAAGAAATGCCAAAGAATGTGTTTATGTTAGATGGAGAGGATTGAGCCTGGAGGTTACTGTCTGTGCAGGTCAGGTTGAGGCCGTTTGAGTCACATTCTCCCTGAGTGTTTCCAAAGAGATGTAGACACAGGCATGGCAGCTTTCACCACTTTTTTACCTGAGGAGCAACCTCATCTAAAGCACTAGGACAGCAGCTAACACTCACTGCAGTCAGTGTGCTGACTCAGCCAATACAAGCACATGTTCACTGTTGTCTCTTCTGAATTGGTTGTGGCTGTGTTGCAATATTTTGTTTAATGATGCCATTGTCATCACTGTGAGTTACCTCATAAAGCATTGCAGGCATTTTGGGCAAAAGGGAGAAAAACACCCCAGACAGATACAAACAGTATGTTTAAATGGGAACTAATGATTCGGTTACAACAGCTTCAAGGCAGTACTTTGATCACATTTCCCAACTTTTAGTTAAAGCCCTCAATAGAGTAATTATAGTTGAATTAAGAATTTGGAGTAAGCATAATAAATATAATTTACCTGGCATAATCACACTGTAATGTACTGACATACAAACCCATTCAAATCTTTGGGTAATTAAGGTTTTTTTGTCTGTGGACTTAAAAAAAAAAGAAGAAAAGAGACGAAGGAAGAAAAGAAATTTAAACCTAATAAGAGCATGGGTACTTCAGAGTTACTTGCTGTAAGTGATACATCCACTGAGCCACCTGGTCTTACAAAAACACATTTAAGTCCTTTAGAGGAAACAGATTACACCAAACGTTCACATCCACAATCCTCCCACTAATCATGATGTGGATCTTAGATGTTGCTCCAGTTTATGATATATACTTATCTTGCTGTGATTATTGTCTTTAACAAAAGACGTTAGTGGATTCTAAACAGCGGCAGTTACAGTGTGAAGGACCAGTCTGTGTGAGCAGTGTGACAGAAAGGGCTGTTTTAAAGTTTGTTTTCCTGCTCTCATAATCCACCTACTCAATACCCTCTAGAAAGAGGTAGAGCTCTGTTTGAAGCTTGACAGCCAAAGAGAGACAACACAGTACAAAGAGGAGGACACTGGAATACCAAAATTACATTTAAAATGGTGCATTTACTCTAGTGCCACAATGCCATTCACAATAATAAGTAAGTTAAGTGTTCAGGTATGACTGAAGTAAACAGCAATATCGCTCGGTGTAAGTCTTCTCTCTCCCTGTCTTGATCATGACGGATTCCCATTGGCTTACTGTATTAGTGCTTTATAAATGCAGCTCTTCATACAGCAATGGCTGATGAGCAGAGTTAATTAGCAAGCGGCAGAATGGCTCTAGGGTTTATGTAATGTTACACCCACTCTGTCAGGCCAGATTAGCCCAGCACAGAGGGGAAAAGGGCATGAACAAGCAAATGAACAAGGGAAATAAAGGAACAAATTTCTTCCAGTCTGGCTGACTGACAGCCTGTGACATAGCCCATGTTAAAATCCTACAATTATGTTGGGACACAGCTGGCCACAAACCAAGAGTAATTCAGAGACAGTAGTCTAAAGTCTGAGCATGTATGGGAAAAAAACAAAAAGGGTATCATTCTAATTTATGGTAATACTCCCTCCATCTTCTTTATAACACTCCGCTGCTCAGGCGATCTATTCAGAGAAGGCAACTTACAGTAAATTAACTATCTGACAATTAATTTGACTATGGGAACACTGACTTGCATTCATCATGCAATAGATTATTGTATCACTCTTCATGCTTCCTAGTCAAGGTTTCACTATTTAAGAAAACTTAAAATGACAGCTCCCCACAAGTCTAGTTCTATTTCGTATAGGCTTCACCCTCTAAGAGCTGTTGCCGGACTGGCTACATCCTGTCCACCGATCTCCACCCGAGCTGCGAGTCTTGCCTCTGCCCCGTCCACGCTCACCTGGCGCTCACCCCCCAGGCCTCCTGCGAGTTGATGGGGGCGACAACGGCAGCAGCTGGGCGGATTGACAGGACCGCGGCGCTTAAAACGGCGGGTGGATGGGATGGAAAATGAATCACACTCTCGTGTAGATGCTATGGAGCAGGTTTTGGGAGAGTGACAGTGGACCTGTTCACCTCACGAGAAAATAGACAGTGCACAGTGTGGTTTTTTATAAACACACGGAAAAAAACAACGTCAAGGCAATTTGCCAGGAGCGCGGCTACTTACAGCCAAACCCTTCTTTTACACCAAAGTTTTAACGAGCGTTTTTCAGTTGATAATGTTTTCCCCTCAAGGCTTTTTTCCCCCAACGATAACAACGATGCGGAGGAGGCGTTTCACCGCCTCTGCCTGGTGTGTCCGTTATCCCGTCTGATGTCGGCCGTGCGTGAAACATCATGCATAGTAGGATTCAGACCAGATGAAAAGTTGACAAAGACTGTAAATTACCTGTTATTGTTTGCTGCATCCTAGAAATGAGTTGCAAAAGGTGATCCTTTCAATGTAAATGATAAATACTGCAGGACTGCTCAGTATTTAGTTCATGTCATGCCTGCCAATTATGGTGTTGACAGTAGCATCTCCAACTTCTGTGAGCTTTGTTTTGTATGTGTAAAAACATGGGCTCACCAAAATAAGGACATATATATATATACCAGATGCAATTGTAAAATTCATATTCAAAGTCATTATAGCTTTACACTTGTTATTACTAGGTTTAACTCAGGTCTTACTTGACACTTTCAAAGCTTTACAAAGAACTAGCCATTATGACCACTATAGTGAGAGATACTGAAAGGTAGACAGTAAACACTGTTACAGAGACTGCATTATAAGATGAAGATAAGTATGAGAATACACTATCGCCTCATTCTCTGAAAATGTGTGACTTTTAGCTAACTCACAGAGGGAGAGCTTTTAGCACTTTTACTATCTTAGGATCCTAGTGGCCTGAGGGTAGAAGCTTCTACTGAGCCTCTTAGTGCTGGCCTGCTGTATCCAGTACCTTCTTCCCGGCCTTATTCTCCCTGGTGTAAATTTGCAGGGCCCTGCAGTCCTGTTCGCCGCCATTTCCCCAGGCATTTGAGGTTAAACAGTCTCTGCCTTGCCTTTTACACCACTGAGTCAGTATACAGCACCCAGGTCATACCCTCGGTAATGTGGACATCAAGGTACTTTAGCTGTCGACCCATGGTCCATATTTGTTTTTGTTATGTCGTGAATGTGAAAATGAACTGCTACTTCCTCTATCAGCTCTAGCCACTGAAAAGAAATAAGCAGAGAAATCAGGCCAATTACAAAAGCTGGTAAGTCTGATGTCATGTTGCCTGAGCTCATTACTATTCATGAGCTCGCCCAGTTGTGCTGGGTAAAGGATACTGATAGCCAGGCTCTCATTGGCTGTTAGCCAATCAGTGTCAAGCAACTAAACTCGTTGAATATTAATGAGAACTGGCACAAATTGAGCTGGGTCTTCCTGCGGGCTTTCTATACCACGCTAGAATGGCTGGAAACAAGGTAACCAAGGAATAGTTTCCACTAAAAAATGTTACAGAGATCATGATAGAACTGCAGACATTACCACAAAGTAATGAAATATGTGTGGCAGGGCACCTTTAAAAACCGGTTAGACAGCAAAACAGGACTGCTTTTATGTAAGGCAAATGAAAACAAATGCATTTGCGTTGTTTCGGATGCGCCTGACGAAGACGTTTTGTAAAACAGACCACGAACACAGCACAGCAGCATGGACCAGGTTGAGCAGGGCTCCAGACATTTTTTTACTTGGAGCACTGTAGCCCCTAACTGAAAATTCTAGGGGCAAAGGAAGAAAATGTAGGCATGCACACCTTAAACTGCCCTGCAATGCAATTTCACACAGTGTGGGAAACATTGAGTGATGACCGAGCCAGAGAGAGAGGAACTCACAACAAAAATAACGTGCTTTTTGTTTTCATTGAAGTGGTCTACCATGGCGTGTGGCAAATACAACAGTGAATGCACAGGAAATTAAGTGACATCTCCGCAGTTGTGGTTTTGAAACAAAATCCAGTCCTTTTAGCCTGAGACGGAGTAAAAATGTGGTTGATTTTGTGACGAGACAAGACACTGATGAGGGCTACTAACCCATCTCGGGGGGGGGGTGTCTTTAGCAAACAAAATGGATGAACTTCGGCCGCAGATCACCGCTCATAAAACGGATTATGGACTGCAACATCATGATTTTACATAAACTTGCTAATGACAACCCCCGTGCAATAGCATGTTCATGTTTTTCAACATGAAATTTAAAAAGAAATGTCATCAAATTTGCAGATGTGCGAGTAGTTGCAACAAATACTTGCATTGTCTCAAAAAATGTGGTAACAGTCTGGAGCCCTGTTGGGTATTCATAATAAAACAGTGAAGAAAGGTGTTCACCACCTACTAAAAGAAAAAGAGAAGATATGTATACAGATATGAATGGGACCCAGGTGCTACTCATCGTTTCATAGCCTCCTTTCACCTCTTTCCACCTCTCAACTCACTTGTACTTGATTCCCACATATTGATTGACAGTGAATGATGTGATACTGCCTTGCCTTCTAAGTAGCTTCAAGATTCCCACACTTTTAATTCAACACATTTTCTCCCTATATATATAATAGCTTAGACAAAAGTAGTCTTAACCAACCTCATTTGAATAATCCTATAGCATAGGAAGAATACATTTACATATCCACAAGATGGATTCCACTCAAGGGACTGGATGCTTTTACTTTACTGCATCTTTAGATTTTGTTCCATCTGTAAAATTGGCTTAGAATTTATACTATTGGAAAATTCTTGGAAAATACATGCAAGTACCAAAGTAGAAAGAAAATAATGTAATGTATCCTAAAATATTTCAAAGTGTATTGCACTAAAATAAAATTCTATCAAAAGCTCAATCTATTATATTTCTACAACTGTTTGGATATGCCTACCCAGTGTGCATCCCTCATAACCAACAGCAATATCCTCTTGCAAATGCTTTTGACATATGCTGCCTTCATGTGCAGAGCCCTCAATATCTCAGCCTGATCAAAGCTTTGTCCACAGCTCAACAAGACAAGGCCGGAAGTTCTCTAGATAGATGAATAGATTAGCATCAGTAATGGCAGTGACACAGGGATTTAATTGTGGCTCTTGTATTCTGGCTAGCATGGCCCCCGGCGGGCTCTCTCTCAGTGGTAAAGCCCAGCTGACTCTAGTAGTTACAGAAAGAAAGGGCTGACTGGCTGAGATGTTAATTTCACAGAGCTATATCCATGGCTACATTTCCATTTCATTTGGAGAGAGCCGCTTGTTCATTTAAATGCATCCACTTGACAAGCAAGCTAATTATCGGTGGCTGGGACCTGACCAAAGATCGCCAGATTACTAATTCAAGAAGAAACTGAAGGAGTGGTGTGTATCTTAAGAAGCAAAGAAAAAAATAACAAGGAGGTAAAGGGCTCTGAAGCAGAGTGATGAATGATAATAACTCTTGGGGACTCTTGGGATTGGTTGAAGTTGCGGGAAAATTTGCAAAAAAGTTGCGGTGATTGGTCAAAATTGCGAGTCGCACCAAAGTCAGGATGATTGGTTAAATTAGCGTGAATTTGTGCAATTGCAACATTGAAAAATCCTGGAGGGACTGATTATAGAATCATATTGCCAAGAAACAATTTGTTACAGACACGTGCAGCAGTAAAATAACATCAGCTCTAATCTAAATTGCACACGTGAGTGAAATGAAACAATGTATCTTCATTACTTTTTCTCATCATCTTTGTTCAAAATGGAGTCGATCATGAGCAAGGATTGGATATTATGCATAGAGGAGGTTTTGTTGGTTGAGCGAGATATTGTTCTGAGAACACCTAATCGATGGCAAAGATCAGAAGTATTTGAGAGAATATGGTTTATTCCATAATACTCTGCTAAAAATACTATCATCGACTGAGCTTTGTGAAGAGTGAATAGCGCGGCTCTCATTACTGTTTTCTTTTTCTTTACTGGACTATCCATTTCCAACAGATGGGAGAGCAGAAGATGAAGCAAAAGAAAGCACCAGAGATAAAGGGAGAAAATGCCACATGACCGCACAAGGGAGGCCCATTTTATTTGCCGGGTCCAAAGCCTGACCAAAACTAAGGAACATTATGAATAAATAACATGCATTATTTCACATGATTTGCTTTGACTTTGACTGTTTTTGTTAACTTTGTCATTTCCCTGCTCTCCCAGCTCGCAGCGCCACACGTGAACAAATGGAATCTTCTGAAATAAGTCCAGAGTGCCAGCATGTTCCTCCTCCCCTTTGTCTGTGCTGTAAAGAATGTTCCCTCATCTGCTGCTGTGTAAATGTCCCCTGCTTTGCTGATGGATCGTCACAGGGTGGATTCAACAGCAGGATCTGATTGAATTCCCCACCATTAGATTAATCTTGAGCTGCCTGCACATAATAAAAAATAAAAAACATAAAAACACCCCAATACACAAACACAAAAAATGCTGATGCACATATACATAGTAAATGTGCATTAACACAGCCACACACATCCAAACTGGGTATTTTGTTTTACTCCCAGCCTACACTGTACTGGACACTGTGACAACAGAAGCTCTAACCTGTATTGTGTATATTATTTATGTAATGTATGTGTAGGCTATAGTGCATGGATTCCATTTTATTTATTGTTGTAAACAAATTGACTTACCATCATGTAGAATTAGCTATCCCTAAACATTTTACCATCTCACTTACCCTTGCATGCACTTTAAATATCCTGTACAATGAAGCAGCCACACCTGTAATAGTTTTAAAATAATCTAATGCTAGCCACTATTCATATTCAAATAATCAAGTCTTTAAACCCAGTTACCTATTTATTATGATTACGATACAATGATAACACAATAAGAGTTAACAGCTATGATTATGTCTCCTGACGTGATTGTAATTTGCAGCTAATTACCACTTTTATATGTGAGAAAGTCCACTTATTCTATTAGAGCACACTATTATCAGTCATCTGGCCGCAGTCAAGCTGCAAAACAAAACTCAATATGGAGTGGTAGGCAAAGTGTACGTAGATACAATTATTTCCTCATTTTCAATTCAAGCATAGTGGATTTTGTTTGTTTTATGTTAACTGAAAGCCATAATCATCCAATTTGAATTTTAAGATTATTAGGTTAGTCAACACAACAGTATGCCTCTGCAAACTGTTTGATAGATTTTGTGAAACAATGGGAGCCCATGACAGTTTAGCGGGATACAGACTAGTTATAACTTACGTTCTGGGGCTACCTACATCACTTCAACAAAGAAAAGAAAAAAAGTCTCTTGCTACATTCCCCTACTCTTGTCTGAGCGCAACTTCAGGGGCCTCATATGAAGCTGGGAAGGATTAAACACAGGGTTTCCACGCCATGATATCCCACCACAAAAATAAGGATATTTTAAATGAAAAGGGTAATTGTTACGTCAATATTTCTAAAGTTTCTAAAGATAGTAAGAAAGACCTTCTTTGTTCCTTGTCCATATGTTCATGGTCAGCATAAGGAGTTGGAATTAATCTCTGTAGAAAAGTTGGTTTCCAGCATCTGTTTGTGCTCAGACAAGGGTGTCATTTTTAACAATCTTGCTTATTGTCAAGGTACTTTATGTAGTAAATTTAACTTTTTGAAGTTTTACTAAGAAAGGTTTGTGCACTTTTTCTTTCATTTGTGAGTGTGGTTATGTGACTAGGATAACATGCTGTTTCAAAAATAAAAACTTGTTAAAAATGTAGTTTACAATTCATTATAAGAATGTATAATGGAAAATAAGATTTAGGCTACAAGCTACCTTCCAATGTACCACTAGTCTGAGATTTGCTTTGTCCACCATCAGATATATAAGAGGTTTAAGGAATTCTTTAGATGAATGTTAAATTTACAATATGGAAATTTAAAATGCATTCATTTTAATTTCCTATTTATTTATGAGAAGCATATCTCAGAGAACTATGTTTGAGTTCTAAATTATGCTACTAAAAGTTTGTGTACATCAGTAATGTAAGAAAACACTGATCACCAGTGTGATGTCAAATTGAGAATAATTCCACAAGCAATAACATAAAATGTTTGTCATATGACAAGCTTTTCTGTGTGCCTTTGTAGCAACAGCTAATAAACAAGGAGTACCAATTTTCTTCAGCCATTTAGGCTCCATAGTTTTTGAGGATGGTTTAGGCTTAGTCTAGTGCTTAAAAATTGGCATAAGTGATTTTATCCTGCATACAGAGCCCGGTGAAATAACTCAATATAACTAAGACACTATAGGCTAAAAGTAAAACAGAGTACACAAAGTACTTGGTAGTAACAAGCAGCATTTACAATCTAAAGCAGGAGGTCAGGGGTCAATATGCAAAATTACAGGGAAATAAGATTAAAGCTTTACAACCATGCCTGCAATGGATGACCTTGAACGGAGACCACCCACAGACCCCCTATCTGCCAGAGCAATTCATGCTTGGGTCTCAAAATAAGGTGAGACTATACACTCTTGTACTGTGTAGTAATAACTGTCCCCCTGAGGATCTCACTGTCATTTAGTGCATGATCCTCCCATTAGCACCAGCTAAGGCGCAGGGACGCATTTGTGCAGAAGGCTTTAATGGTTTGGAAAGAAAATACAGAATAAATGTTTATTTTTATAAATACCCAAGCTTTGCTGAAAAAGCTAATGCAGTCTGAGTTATGCAATATAAACACAAAAGAAATGATGGTGCATTGTATACTATAACATACATGCATCCATATTTCACTGATCTAAACATGTGATTTAACTATGGGCCTTTATGCTGTTTAGTGTTTAATTTAAGTATTGTACTATTAATACATATTCCAATCTGAGGAAGTCAGTCAAACCCAGCTGTGTGTTAAAGGCCTCTAGCAATATTTGTGATGCTGTGTTCAATTGCAACAAGCAGTGAGCAGAAAGCCTATTGTTATACTCTCTGCCCGCTGTAAGAGATAAGTCAAACATTATAAAAGTTATTCAAACTTCAACATCTTTTGAGGTGTTTGGTCTAGTAAAACACATCATGTTCTTTCAATGCCCTCCTGTCATAATACATTAGACCTTTTTGTCTCACTGCTTAGTTTGGTGATAAACTCTGGTGTAGTCTAGACCTACTCTATCTGGTCTAGACCTACTCTGTAAAGTGTCTCGAGATAACTCTTGTTATGAATTGATACTATAAATAAAATTGAATTGAATTGAAATAAAGTATTGTATTATGTTAGTAAAAGTGGTGTCTTGTTGAAAACTAAAATTACCAAAATAGTAACTTCTGGTACATCACGATTTCTTACATTAGGACTTGATTGCATCTCTTAGATTCTTTCAAGGAAGACAGCAATATCTCTATAAAGGTCAACTAGAACAGAAAAGTAAAAGAAACAAGCTGAATGCTGTGGATAAACCTTACTCTGAATGCAATAGCACAGTTTAACACGAGTGTGGCTTATAGTGAGTTCCAAGGTTGGGGTGATAATTCTATTCTTATTTTGGAGAGAGACCAAATAAAAGCATTTTGTACACATTTTATCCTTTTAATTTTTTCAAATAAATACTGCTAAAATACAAATAGTAATTTAATGTGAGTAACTGATGCTTTAGCAGGAGTGAAAAACATGATATTCTACTTAAAGTTCCAATAGGTAATATATTTACTGTAATAAATCTAAAAATGACCCCAATGCATCATCTATGATATTAAGGAAACATGCTAAATTGAAACACTATCTTCTCTGACAACAATGCTAATTCCAGTATTTTCTCCTTTTAAAATTGACATTGAAAATTTCTGTTTGTGTTTTGGCCTGTGTGTTATCAACTATCCAGTTTGACAGCCAGGCGGGTTGCCAGATCTACCTGTAAAAACGTAAAGCCAGCGCGCTCCAGCTGTAACGTTAGTACAGCCATGAAAGCAGCAAACAAACAAATAGGATCAATGGAGATAGATTCTACCCAAACTAAAAAAAATGGCATGTTGTTGACATGTTGACATGAGATGTTACAAACCCGGGTAAATATTGGAAATGTATTTGAAAGATTGAGACAGCTTAGTTCCCTAAAGGACGCTGAGTTGGCTAATTTCCTCCTGAACATTAGATTCAAGTTAATTTGGCAGCAGTCCCACGTGCCAGACTTTGCGTCAGGAGACTCGTTTGAGATGAACTGCGCTTCACATGTAAAGTGGACAACAGCAGGTGGCAACAGCCGAGGGTGGGGACAAGAATCCGCTGTCAAGTCTGACAGTTTCCAGCAGCCTTCAGGCTGAACAGGAAGTGACACAAAAGTGATCCAATTCCGATTTAATAAAATGTCATAAGACCCGTATATCAGCTTGTACACAGTCTCCAGCTGTGACAGAGTAGAGTAGCTGTCAAAATTCTCTACATGTGATATGTATGACATGTGTTACTTTATTTAATTAACAACTGACTGTAGATGATCCGTAATCTGAACGGATTTAGTCTCTCTGACTTCTAAACGTAACTATCAGCCGCATAACTTGTTTGTACAGAATAAGCCTTTAAATCAGACAAATAACAGTTAAAAATCCCTCCAATTCCAAATTAATAAAAAGTTTATAGAAAACATGTTTGAGTTGATTCTGAACCAATCAACTGTTAGATCAGCTGAAAGGCAGGTGTTTCCCAGCATGCCCTGGGTTCGCCTGGGTCATGCAGTTGGTGAAAAGCAACTGTGCTGTCTGCATCTCAAACCTGCGGCCACCTTGATCTCCTAAGGTCATCGTTGCCCATGTGTGCATGAGATCAGGTTGAAGTAACACACCTCCATTGCCAAAAAATGTTCCCTCGTTTCTGAAATGACGATGAGGCTTGAACATCTCACATTTACCAACTGTTTGGGGCTATTTCTCATTTCCACCTGCAACTGACGCATGCACACACACACACACACACACACACACACGTGGATGAGGAAAAAAACGGAGATGAGACGTACACAATTACCTAAAATCCAGTGAAGTTAAAGTCCAATAAGTACTTTTTCAAACCATAGGAATGTGTGTCCCAGCCCAGGATAGGAAATTAACTAACAATGTAAAGATTATAAGTTTTTTGTCTCAACTACACTACACTAGCCATTTTCACATAATACCAACATTTGCAGCATCCTGAGCCTTTTTGGTAATGTTACTAGGAAAACTCAGCCCAGAGTAATTGTAATATCCTTTTTTTTTTTTTGCAATTTTGACTGTCTCTCACAAACTCATTGCAACAAAAATACAAAAGACATTGCAACTTTAATCGCAATTTTTTACGAAAGCTCCCGCTAAAATCAGTCATTTTGGGCTGTAACAATCTCAAAAAAGCTCGCAAGTCCTGGAGGGACAGACATAGTATATCAAGATTGTTTCTCTGAAGCAAGCAACTATATTTAAATACAAATATTTTCAATATCATACAGTGACCTATCATCTATTTTACACTCATACGTAATGGGAGGGGGACTGATTATGACATTGTTTTATGTGTGAATGTATGTTCAGAAGACCATTAAACGAGAATAACAGAGAAGCCCTAGTTAATAAACCAACTTCAGGGATTAGCATATTGTTGACTGCTCTAGCCGAGAGCAGCTTTAACATTATAGAAGAATCATTCTCCCAGGAAAGATTATAATCAATGTGTGCCCAGCAACAATATTAGGGTCATTTCTTGCAGTCATTCAGCTTTATTATAGGTGACGCAGCATTTTGGACAAATAAGTGTGTGCAGTCACTGAGATCATTGAGGTGCTGCCGCTTTCTACCTTCACACCAGATCCCAAGGCCTGTCTCACCTCTTACTTCTATTCGCTCAGTTTTAACATGGATCGCAGTCAATGGTATTCTTGCTGAAAGAGATATTCCGTACTGCCAAAGAGGGAACCATGAGGTCTGCCGCCAAAACAAATTAATGCAGATGCATTTATGAGATGCAAGCTTTGGTTTACAGCAATAATTTCTCTCAGTGGGGGATATCACTGCAAAGCACCCTGCGTATAGATCATCTGTTAAACAGATCTCATCCCTCATGCTCTCTCTCTCTTGCTCTCTCTCTCTCTCTCTCTCTCTCTCTCTCTCTCTCTCTCTCTTAACCTCCCTCAGCAAAACAGTTGATAATTAGTTCTACACAGTTTTGTACTAATTTACTGCAGTACTTGAGCAGCCGTCCTCAAATCTTGAAAGGTGTTTAAAGATAAATTTGTTTGCAGTATTGTTGTCCATTTGTGTGCATTTATGCTCGTCAGTGTGTTCCGCTTGATGAAAAGCTGTCTTGCCAAGATGATGTATGCATGATAAGCAACTGTGAATCAAACTGTGAGCTGAATAGCGGCATTGGAAAGAAAATGACAGAGAGGGTGAAAGGGGGAGAGACAGGGAGACCGAAAAAAGAGAGAGCACCACTGAGCTTCTGGGCTGGGTAATTGTAATGGTGTCAAATGAATAAGGTCATTACTGTTAATGTGTTTCAGGACATTACAGTCTATGTGTTATGTCCTTTATACACCGAGGCAATGCCTGGATTATGACAGAGGCTAAAGTATAATTTGCATCACTTGAATATATAACAGATAGATTCTCTTTCTATTTTTTGTCCTACTTTTATTTCACACTGATGGCTGTATGTAATAATGGAGCCACTCCTCGTAAAAGGAATGAAGATGAGTTCTTATGCTGTATTAAATGACCAAATAACTTTCTACCAAAAACATCTAAAGTCTAAAATATCTTTTCCTAACAGCAGTTAATTGTAAATGCAAATATTTTAAAAATGTAGCTTCTAGAAAAGTATATATAATAATACTAATTTATTTATGTTTTTTTCTTTGTTTATTCGACGAATGTTCTTATTGTTGTTTTTTTAATCTATTTTTTATTTCTTTTTTCTGGCTAAAACTGCTGCTGGAATTTTGAATTTCCTTGCGGGAGTCATCCCAAAAGGATTAATAAAGAGAAGTCTAAGTCTAAGTCTAAGTCTAACAATTACTCATTAGTAAAATTAGTTGATGTTGGCAACTATTTCGATTGTTTAATAATTTCTGCATTTTTTAAGAAGAAATGCCAAATATCCCAGCTTCTCATTCAATTGGCTGTTTTCTCTGTTTCAAGCAATGATGAAGTTAATATTTTGGGGTTTTCTGTTGAACCAGACCAGCAATTTGGTGGCATCACCTTAGGCTTTAGGATATTGTGATCGTCAGTTTTCACTTCTTCCCTGACATTTTAAAGACCAATTGATTGAACAGAGAAAATAATTGGCAGATTAATCGATAATGAAAATAATCGTTAGTTGCTGCCCTTGTAGCTACATAAAGAAATGCAAACATATTGACAAGGACTGCATCTGTATTAAAGCAACTGACTGTTGTCATGTGTACCTTTGTGCTGCTAATGACCCTTGACCTTGTTGGATGTCCCCAGGACCTGGGCAGCGCCATTTGTCTACTTGATGTGGCTGACAGTCTGTCTACCCAGCAGGTCCTCTAAGCCCTTACTTTCAGCCACTGACCCGCACTGAAAATCTAAGCCGTCTGTTAGCTTTCTCAGGCCAGGATTGTTGGCACATGGTGAAACCCACTGCCACACACACAAGCACACTTAGACTGTACACATTGCAGGCAATTCAGCACAATTGTTGGTGTAATGTAAACATTCATGCACGCCCATCAAAACAACTATTGCAATGCAATCCACATCAATAGCCTTTCAAAGAGTACTACATTTGTTACATTCAACTTTAGGCTATACATTTGTGAATGTCAATTTTTTTGGGATTAAAGGAGAATGCCGGTCAATTTCAACACGTAGCTCTGTTGTTTGTAAATTTGGAGTGCTGTCAGTAACAAAAAAAACAAAATCAATCGGTGCTGTATACACTGAGTTATCCTCCTGCTAGAGTTAGCACCCAACAGGCTTAAACAGGGCAAGTTTTAAACGTGTTTTTAGCCTCTAAACATGTTCAAAATGTCATTACCAGCCTACCCATGTGCAGTGATTCCTTCTGAGTGAACACAGTGAATCTGACTGCAGTAGATGTGACAGAAAGGCATACAAGTTGTGTTAATCCTCTATTTATTTCCTGTTTTCTGGTGAAGTCAACACTAGTCGATTGTTGAACTTATACAATCCAATATTCCAAAACTTATTTTTTCCACAAAAAATGATTTGCCTTTGTTATGTCCTTAGTAATGACTATGTAGAAACAGGCTGTCACCTGACACCACAGTGGAGCCAGGAGAGCTGAAGTTCAAGAGTTGGAGAGCTATCACGCATGTGCATAGGTAACTGAGCAACAGTGGGCTCTTGAACCTTTGACCTGCTGCAACTGGCCGCTCTGCTCTCCTGGCTCCACCGTGGTGTCAGTTTACAGCCATTGACATTTTGAACATGTTTAGAGGCTAAAAACACATTTAAAACTTGCCCTGTTTAAGCCTGCTGGCTGCTAACACTAGCAGGAAGATAACACTGTTTAGGCAGCACCGATTGTTTTCGTTTTTCTTGCTACTGACAGCACTCCAAATTTCCAAACAACAGAGTGACGTATTGAATCTAAATTCTAGTGTTTGGATTGTAACCACTGACTTTCCCTGTTCAAAAAAGGTACTTACAAGCACATAGGCTAAACGATACACCTACTGCATGCTACCTCTTCCTTACATTACGACATTCATTACTTAAAAGCCAAGTCAGCAATGGCCATCTCTGCTATCTTTGATTAATTCATGTAAATACCTATTTTGTAGCGTAAACGAAACCGCAAGGTCAGTTAATTGGTTTGTCTTATCAGAGAAGGCTTTTTATTTACTACAAGAAGAACAAATCAGATCATTGTAAACAAATAACAGCTTTTCTTTAATTTCTAGAGTTTCCTATCTCTTTTATTTCTCGTCTACCCATTTGTTCCTATGTAAAAACAGAACAGAGATGCAGCATGTACGCTTAATAGTTCTGCTGGTTTAAACAGCATGTTCAATATCCATCCATTTATCTATTAACTATACCTGGTTATCATTTCAGTTTTGCACTTTAAAATGTAAGTTTCCTTTCAAATCAAATCAATTGAGGTTTTAAACCACGAAGGCCTGTACAAATAAACAAGTTTTGTTAGGGTTATGTTCCTTTTCATGTTTATTTGGTTGTTGGAAGAACTTTGCTCCTGTTGAGCTGTAACACCTGCAACTCTACACCCTAAAGCAATATTAGTGAAGCAAACACTGTAAAGATTATTTTTAATTAGCAATTAATTGATGCCACTTTGTCAGACTGTGCCATTTGGAAACATGCAGGTAAAATAGTTTCCACTGTGTGCTTGCCAGATAAAATGGGGTGACCCACAGCAATGGACATCAGTGGTCCTCAGACCTGGAATGATACACACCCTGATTTAATTTGTTGGCTCAATTGGGGAGCTGATGAATTCAACGGGCCTTGAGGAGCTGGTAAGAGCATCATTTGGCGGCCTGGCATCTATCTTCAATGGAAAGGCCTGGCCTAAGGCCATGCAAGCCTTCTGTATGGTTATGTATGCTCTTCTCCATGAATTCTTAAAAGGATGGAAAAAAGAGCCTTCAGCAGATACTAGAATTCCTGGAAACGGCAAGACAGAACCCAACAGGCAGAATATGGGTGGATTGCTTTATCACTCCAACCTTAATAGCACAGATTCTGGAAAGCAGAGAGGTAGGGTGACTGGCTGCTGCAACAACACTACCTTCCTTCCATTGCAAAAGATGACCTTCTTGCCGGAAGTCATGTGTGCCGCCATTCAGATGGTGCACCTGCAGTGAGTGCCAATATGTTTGGGGAGCAGACATATACATCAGGCAAGGGAAGGGAGCAGGGGGCATGAAGTGTATTTCAACCAACCCTGAGCAGGTGGCAGTTTGGATCCAATCATTTGGCATATGTTCCCATCTCCCTCAGTCATTGGATGACATACACAGTGATACAGTAGCATTAGAGAAGACTGTGTCCAACAGACATAAAGAGGAGGGTGAAGCACGACGGGAGTTGGATGCTGAGGAACGCTGGACAGGTGGCTGAAGAAAGAGTGAATGTGCAAGATGCACTGAAGATTGGCCAGGCTGTGTGTGAAAAGTTTTCTTTATCACTTCTGGAGGCATTTCATGCACCCATCTCTAACAAGGTAGTGACTATGAAGTTCCAGAAAAAGGGAATGAAGATGCCTTTGTGCTTATGGTTTATTGGTGTTGGAAGACTGGTATCACAACTAACCTACAGATTCTCGGCATAAATGCAACTGCAGAGAATCTGGGTGACCAATGTGGTTCCATTCTGGGTCCAATATGTCTGGTAATCTTTGGAGTCTAGATTACATTGTTTCAACTGTTTTCAAGGGTTAGGGAAACCCAGACATATTCCCCAATGGAGTCTAGACACTGGTGGTGAGGTGAAGGAGCATGAAGACGGGAACGAAGGAACCGATGGATCAGACAGCCGGAAGAAAACCCAGGGTGCCGTGAGAAAACAGCTGATCAGTATCATCAATTATCTATAGAGATGTTAACAATTACCGTTTAACCATAAATTGGGTCGTTTTATGTTCCCCTTTATGCATAGTGTTATCTGAGTTATCTGTTTTTATTTTTTAACAGTTTTTTTTTTTTACTGTTTTTGTGTAAAGCACTTTGAATTGCCCTATTGCTGAAATGTGCTATACAAATAAAGCTGCCTTGCCTTGCCTTGCCTTGCCATGCCATAGGAACCTAGGTAAACGAGAGTCGGGTTTCCGGTACAGACCAACAATGGGACAATTAAAAGTTTTCGCCATCTTATTAATCACTAAATTCACTTCTGATAACATTTTAGGTGAGAAATGACCTGTTTAGATTTTGAATATAGGCAGTATTTTTAAAACACAACCAAAAGTTGGTTCAAAGTTTTCGGAGTTGAGAAGCTCCATAAAGTGATGCAACAGCCAGCTTGCGCCTACCAGTGCCACTTACTCGTCACTCGGCCAGTCATGCTCAGAATCTCACTCACTCAAACACGTACTTTTTCAGCTGGGTTCGTGGCTCTTACCGATGACGCTCACCAAGGCCAGCTATGTGACACATGCCACTATATCAATGAGGATTGGCGGGATACATTTACCATCCTACACACACAGTATGCCAAGCAGACACATAGCTGACAACCTCTCAACTAAACTAATAGATACGGTGGAAACAGGGTCGAACATATGTTTCGTTTCTGCGGACAGTTGTGTTCTTGTAGCTACCGGTCGCACGGACGTGCATTGTTCAATCAACATTTGCACAACTTTATGCAGCAATTGGAATGTGGCTTTGCAACTAAGTTTGACAACAGTTTTGCCTTTTTAATGCTTTAAAAAATACAAGATGGTCCGTCAACTAGCTTAATAGATTAAAAGAATTTAGCCTATTGATTCAATCAGGTGTGAAAGGTATGTATAAGATAAATACTGGGCAAAGGGATATTAATAAGGTTTTTTCACCACAAACAATGTAGTGTTAGTAAGAAAAAGAAATATACACGTACTGTAGAAAAGGAACTGCATAATTGTAGTCTGCATAAAAGACAGCATATATAATTTGCTTAAGATAAAAAAAATACTGGAAATCCCATTCAAATGAGGCAGTCAGTAACTGTAAATAAGTATGGGACCTTTTCACATTTCCATTATTGTGTTGCTAAAAGTTAGTTCATTGTGGAAATAACCATCATTGCATTTTTCTAATGCAATGTCAATTTTAATGTATTTATTCATGGTCCTGGCATATCGCATATGCATTATGTGAAAATGTGTCACACATGCTAACACATTCTTATAATTTAAAAGGACAAGCTATTTCCCACAGTTCTGTGTCAAGAGAACTCCTCAGATTAATAGGGCAAATGCATTCTGCCAACCATATTGCTTTTCTCTTTGTCCCCAGTGCAAAATGTTGGAAGAGCTACTATACTATATGATGAGGTTTAATTATTTATACAAAAATGAAGAGACAGGGGTGGTATTGGCCGTTTTTTTAGAAAGATAAAGAAAAATATATCTGTGGTGGAGTGAGGGGGAAGCAGGGAGGAGGCAGGAACTACCTGTGGGGCTGTCTATATTCCCATCTGCCCTGCACAGATACCAATAGGGGACCCACTAGAGTGAGATATAAATGCAGCATTGCATAATCATTACAGAAATGTGGATGAGTGGCTTTATTGTATGTACACATTCACAAATAAATAATTGCAATAAGAATATGTGTTGCACATTATTGCCTGGAACCATTGAGTCATAGGTGGTAATTGTGTTTCAGATTAAAAGCTTAATAGGCTGATTGTTGATGCTGGCTAAGTCAATAAGCAGGCTTGGTGAGAGAAGTGCATACTGGACCCGCCATGGTGATTAACTACATGTTTTCGAATGTTATTTGTGATCAAGCACAGAGATCAAAACCAGTGTTAAAACGAGGTGCACAGAGGTCTAAGGGGTCTTTAAGTTCACTACAGGCTTGCTGGTGGATATATCCTCAAAACACAGAGCCCTCGAGTGGCTGTATCACTTAGCAGTGCTTTTAGATTTACAGCAAAACATGATAAACAATGCGTTCCCATCTGATTAAGCACTGTCATGACTCCTCATTCCCCAAAGCTTCCCAGTTTGAAAGGGACTCTTAGTTAGATTCCTTTGGATAGCACATCTCTACCCTGGCTAGGTTTCTTATTAAATGAGATAGCCGTGTCACACTGAGCAATCACACTGAGCTGTTGACATTTTGAGAAATCCCTACTGTGTCATCCCAGGTGAAAAATGATCTTCAGCTCAATAACGATCTATTATGAATAGGGTTTTGCATGACAC
Organism: Percina caprodes; assembly: GCA_013375575.1. Taxonomy (NCBI): domain Eukaryota; kingdom Metazoa; phylum Chordata; class Actinopteri; order Perciformes; family Percidae; genus Percina; species Percina caprodes. Next base: position 513,239 of record JABXJD010000057.1, read on the forward strand.
TGAGCCTTTACAATGGGTTATCATCCTAAGGAGGAAAATTTACTGGTTTTCACAAGGTCTCTAATATGCCATCATTTACAAAAATATCTACCTTGTATTACAATTGCAGATGAAATCAATTTATTACAAGCAAAATCTGTTAATTTGATCTACAAACTGTCCAAGAACAGTAATAGAGTAGCGAGAAGTGGCTTTCAACATTATCTGCAGTAATAAATAATCTTTAAATTTTTCAATCCGTCTATCACACTCATTGCGCTCCAAAGACAAACTTAACTAAGGTTTAAGTCACAAAACAACAAAGCATGTTTGTGGTTAAAATGATTTCATACACAACCAGCCAAGGATAATTCATGTTATGGGGACTGTAGGGCTGTCACTTTTTGTTCAAACATGGGAGACAGTTAATTACGAATTATAATAACCTGTTTGAATTTAAGATTTAAAATCTATAGCTAGTGAAACACACAGTTTGAAGCAGTTTGCCTTGTTGTCCAGAAGAGGGCGTTCTTAAAGTCATCATCAGCTTAACCTGTTGCAGGCCCCATTGACCTTTCAGTTTCCTAAGCTAATAAATAAAAAATTAACAAGACGTGCAAAGCGGTTCTGATCTGATAATCACAACACAGAAGCATCTGAGAAGCAGCGTGTGAAAGTATGGGTTCTACACCGTATATTGAAAAATTAATATGGCTGTTTGCCAACTTTGTAAAAAGAAACTGCCTCAACAATAACAAAAGCTCACCACCCAAGTAAGGCAGGTAGTGGGGCAACATTAACTCACTGTACAACATCTTTTAACTGCCTACCTCAAGACACATAGTGCAGTTGTATGACACCATAAGAGAAAATATAAAGACTATACTGAAGGGTAGATACGTACCCTCTCTGATCCCTGTATCTCACTCATTACGCAACAGCTCTAGTGTGTGCCGTAAAATTGAATTCTCACAGGCAAAAGACTGCACTATATATATATATATATATGCTGTAAATAAACAAAATTATTATATTAAATTGCCTAGAATTGTAATTTCAAAGAAAGGTGTGTGGAATAACTACTGTTGTGCTTATTGCATGAAAGCATGTGTGTTTATTTATGCATCTCTATTTCTATCTTTTGTGTATGCTTGATGCAAGTCTATATCATTATTTCCACAGTGATTGGAGTGAGACTGCAGCATTGTAAAATCTCATCATTCTGTTCTTTTCTCCACCAGTCAAATTTTCATATAAATAGCTGACAGCCTATTGGACATCAGTATAGCTATGCTTTCAGTGCCTTCTGGCACTGTAATGAATACCTCTTTTTGAGGTACGGCAATGTGAAAGTAAACAATACCTACCGCTCCTTTACACCTGTCACACAGAAACACATAAACAAACACATACACTGACACCCTGAAAAATAGACTAACTTGGTACCTGTAGCTATTCAGACACGTAGCATGATATTTCAAGAAAATGCATATTCTCTTTTTCTGTCTCTCATTACCAAACACACACACACATACACACACACACACACACACAAACACACACACACACACACACACACACACACACAAACGTACATATTAGGATTGTGTTTGGTGAGTTTGAGGGTGAGGAGAGCTGGAGAGTGAGAGTTGGGCATGCATTTGCAGCCATGCTGCAGTAATGGAATCAAAGACTGATGATTGTGCATACCAGGCTATTTACTCTGGCTTGCTCCGAAACAAAAAGCCACGATCCCCACTATCTTTCTTCCAGTGGCCCTTCCACCCCATCTCACAACATATGTCCCTCTGCCCCCCTCCCTCCCTCTGAACTCTGAGTTAATCATTTGGAAATAATTAAATTCAATAAAGCGGAACAGATTAAATAAGAAACAACGATTGGGCATTAAGGGGCAGGGTGTGTAGCAGTAGCTTCCTCCCCCATTGTAGGGAAGCGCAAGTGATGTGCTAAAAAAGAGATAGAGAAAGAGAGAGAGGCAGAGGGAGATAGAGAGGGAGGAAGGAATGACTTACAAGAGTTTCAGGAGGAGACAGAGACAGAGACATGTGAGCAGCAGCGACAAAAAGGTATGACAAAGGATAAGAAAAAAGCAAGGGAAGAAAAGAGGGAGCATGAAAAAAGAGCAGAGAAGCTTGAGGACTGGTTAAATATTCATAAAGGTTGTGTGGTGCTGGGCAGTGACGTAGAGCAGCGAGGGAGATAGAGAGGACTATGGGAAGGAGGCGAATAATGAACATAGAGAGAGAGACACCCCCATGCTTTTCGACACAGCTGGAAGCTTACAGCCAAAGTACAGACACAAACTCACAAATACAAATGTGCAATTATGGAGAAGCAAACACATGTGCATGCAAAGTTGCACATACTCTGCGGGCAAACCTCTCCTTTCAAACAGAAAGTGATCTCTTTACTCTGAACATGTGCAAACTTTATCATGAGTAAATTACTAGTATTTAAAAGCTGTCTTTCAATATTTAACTTACTGTTAACATATTCCATGAAAGATCAAAACCACCAATGTGTAAGCTGTCTTTAAATACATTCCTACTTCCCTACCCTGTCTGTCCTGAGCCCATTGATTCCTACTGTCGATGTAAATCTTAAAAAAAAAAAAAAATGGTGCTGTAGTTTTCAGAAAACGTTACTTTAACAGGAGTAGAGGATTGATGGGTACAATTTTATCCCCAAATGAAGACACATTTAGTGAGCTAGTAAGTATTTATGGCAGCACAATGGTGGATTGACAAAAATAAATTACAGTGCCCATGTTCATTGTTATGAAGGAAAGGTTGCCAGTGCAACAGTGTGGCTCATTGATATGATTTTAATGGTTTCCGGGCAACAATGGAGGTCTATGGCACTGAAGAATAAGTTATAGGCTTTGGCTACACATGTCAAAATTCTTAGTACAATTAATTTATTTCACTATTGCTCTTTTCATGGGGTTTGTTGACAATAACAAACAGATTATCACCAGTGAACTGGTTTAGAGCAGGTTTTTCACAAATTGAATACCCATTGGCCACTGCCTCTAGAGAGAAAGCAGACTAATTTTGACCTTGATGAACAGATTCCACCTTTGTGCCGTGGTGTACACTGCATCATTTAACCACTGCTGTATATTTAAATACTCTTAGACAAAAATGAATAAACTTGCAATTCCCTCCACACATTGTTTTCAAATTGTGATGATGTGTAAGTAGGACTGTAGTTCCAGCTGGACCTTTTCAATTATATATAATTTTTTAAGGTGGCTCTGGACCTAGTATACTCCCTCTTGGGCTAGCACTGAAGAAGACGCTATTGACCGGGCTGCAGTGGATTGGACATAAACACTGTATTAGTGTGATTGGTTGGATAGAGCTGATCCACACTGGGGTCAGCCTGTCTGCCTGCCTGCCTGCTGCTGCTAACCAATCTCAGAGGGGGAATTGGAATTCAATTAGTCTGGCCAGTCGAGCAATATCTCTCTCTCTCTGTGTATTTTTGTTATCCAATCTCTTGGCCCTTCTCTAACTCGCTCTCTTGCTATGCTCACTATTCTTGATCTCTTTTTCCTCCCCCTTTTCTCTTTTCTCCCTATCGCAGTTAGAATTTCCTTATGACTGCTGCAGCTAACCCGACTCAGAGTAGAGAGGGGAATTCAATTAGTCCAGCCTGAGGAGCATTCTCTAGTTTACTATTCATTTTCACATTCTTGCACTTCATCTAATGGTCACTCGGATTTCTCCTCTCTCTTTCTCCCTCTCATGGGTATTTCGTCTGTCCTGTTCCTGCCTGCTCCCAGCAGTAGTATAAATCCTTATCGATGAAAGAATAGGGCATGGGCGAAGAACAAAAGAAAAATAAATAAGAAAGCTAGAGGGAGAAATGGAGAAGGATTGCCATAAGATGTAGTTGACTTTCAGCGGGCTATTAAAAAGAGAAAGGGAAGATAAAAGAGGCGGGAAAGGGAGAGATGGACCTGTGAGGAGGAATGATGGGATAATGGAGTAATAAAGTAAGAGGTATAAATAACTGGTTATGAATGCAGCAAGAGAAATGGAGACACACAAAAACAAGAGCTAGAGGGTGGTAGAGAAATACAAGACATAGAAAGTGATGGACTGAGCAAATACAATAAAACAATAAGTATAAAACAAGGTATGCATATTAATATGTATAATAGAAGCCGGTGAAAAATAGAAAATGGAGAGACAAGATATAAATACACAGTGAGACAGGAGAAAATGTTGGAGGATAATATGAAATATATTCATCATGTACAGTATATCTGACTCCTGATGTGACAGATGTTCTGAAAGTCAGCACACCCCTCCACTCGGCGCTCCCTACATCTCATCCATTATCAGGTTTCCCTTTCTGTAAACCCGCAAAAAGCCTGCATTATCACGAACTCATACAACACTACATTCTGCTCTTGTGAAAGTGCAGATGCAGGCTGCCTTCAAATGCCCTCAAAGTGGTAAATGCAATTCTTTAGACATTGCTCTGTGTGTTACCCACCATCACTGCTCACACACCTGTGGACATTTTAATTGCTTTGAGTATTCAGTGGAGGGAAATGGTGAAGGTTGCCTGAAAGAACTTCAGATTGTATTAATATTGCTATGTGATGTGCACACTGTAGCTTGCGCTATGTTATCCACAAATCCCAGGAGTATCATGAGTAGTCCGCTTCCCTTTGACGAACATCTACTCTCAGTACTTTGAATTTTAAAGTTGTAGAGGGTGTAAAGTTGTGTATTACAGTCTACTTAAAGAGAGAGAAGAACGCTACATCAGAAAACAGCAGTGTTGCATGCCAGGCATGATGTCAAAAGAAGTCGGCATATAGATTGAAAACAGATTTAAAGTGGAGCAACATATGGTTGTACAATGTGATCGCAAGTAATAGCTACAGTATGTTACTTTGGGCTTCACTACAAGACATATATCAATTGTTCCCTTTTTTATACACTCAGGATTTTCTGAAATCTACAACAAGATTACCAAGTAAGCCAGGCTCGCTTTTGTAAAGAACACCCAGTTTCTGAATCATTAAGCAGGTTTACGGTAAATAAGGCTTGCCTAATTACCATACCTATGAAAACTTAACTCTCCAGACAAGACTGGTAAAATATTTGCTTTAGGCTTCTTAAGTACTTTAGCTGAAATAATAAACAACATTGACCCAAGGCTTATTTACCATGTTATTCAAATACAATTAAATTAACATACTACCAAAAATCCCTCTATTGAAATTATAAAATGAGCTGTAGGATGACGCCTCTTCACTATAGAGGCTGTGATGTAACTTTTGCATGCAAAGTAGTAAAAGTAGTATATTAATCTAACTGATGAAGATTCTGTAGTGTAGAAAATTTCAGAAAATGTTAATTGACTTACAGTATATCTATCTAAAATATATCAGCTGGATGGGCTGCTCTTTGATAATCTTTATTTAATGTCATGTTGCTTTTTAATCTTGTTAATTTTCAGCAAATTCATATTACTCTGCTTGTTTAAAATGTGCTGCGCATTTGTGAACATGGCAACTTTCTCTTAACATCTTGATAGTTTTCATTGAAAATAGATTGAATTTACGATTTATGTCTGATGTCTGTCATGTCATGCCTGGGCATTTCTTTAACCTAACTGATTAAGTCAAATTACAATGAATTTATGAAAATGCTTCTGGTTTAGATTGTTAAAAACATTTAAGACTGGCTTTTCACACAGAGACCTGCTTTTCTAAACCTCCTTTATGAAATATACGCTTATAAAATGTGATTCTATTTCAATGTAGTCTCAAATAAACTTACTGAACACCCTGAACAGATGCATCTTGTTAATTGAGATTAAAGATGGAGAGGAAGTTGCCTGTTCAACATAATAGTCACAATTCCCACACTATTGAAAATGATTTGTCATTTCACTTTTTTGGCAGTTTTGTTTATCTTTTGATGTGTGTTACATAGGATTCAAAGCCAACACAACACCTGTGCTAATTTAAAAGGTGCTGCTTTTAAGACATTCATGGCAAGGACTTAGACAAAGCTGCTGATCCCATTGAGAGATAGCAGGGCGCAACCGCTTTTGATTAGCATGCTGTATGGGTAAGATAAGATGGCATGGAGGAGTGGTGGATGACTAGGGAGTTAAAGAGGTTTCAGGGCCAATCGTTCTCAACATCTTTTTGTCTTTTGAAGGGAATTGCCTTGGAGCAAGCAAATACTTTTTGCAGTATTTTCTTTCTGTGTGTGTGTGTGTGTGTATGTGTGTGTGCATGTATACCCACCTGACAGAAGGCAGAAGAAAGAAGGGAAGTAGGTAAACAGAAAAGTTGTCCTGTGTACATGCATTTGTGTCTATGTGAGAGGGAGCTTTCAAAGCCCAAGAGAAAAAATAGTATTTTTCTTATCTATCCTTGTGTTTCAAGCGTGGATGAAAGCAATCTTCAAATGGCATCTGTAGTCAAGGTGTACTTGAACCCAATCAGCACCCGTCAGACCCAACTGGACCAGAGGAATGCTTCTGTGGTGAAGAAAGCTTAATGCCAATCAAACCAAACACTCGCATTCACACATCAATCAGAAATTCTCATACAGTCTGGGGTAATAAAAGGACTAATATCGGACACCAGTTGCACCTCTGGAGGAATGACATATGAACACTCCAAGAGTGAATAGCACAGCTTTGAGGCAGCAACAGATGCAGACAACTTGGTGGTGGGGGGGGGGGTAGATCACACGGGGGACAAGCCCACCCATATAACGGGTTGTTCATTTGATTCACCGTCAAAACACATTCAACTTCACATCCTCCTTCAACCACTCTGGTATCCTGCATCCTTCACAAGGTTTTTCAAACTTTCATTTCTCTGAACTTTAGAGTACACGTTGCCAAATCAGCTCGCATTCAGGCCATTTGGTAAATGTCATCGGCAGTGCAAGCGGAGGCTAAAACACATGCAGACTCTGTAAATCTGGTGGTAATGGACAAGGTTAGGTTAATTAAAATAATGAGGTGTGGGTTGTACATGTGCCAGCCATAAGGTAGCGATATATTGCACTTTATCACAGAGCAACATATTTTAGATAGGTAAAGCTTAAATTAAACATTAAGATCCATTGGTGGGAGTCACTAGAGCGTGTTTTATGTTATATGGATTGTAAAGACATTTGAGGTAAATTTATGATTTTACTTTAAATAAATTGCTTTACTTGATTTACCTTAGCAGACACCTTCTGGATCCAACAATAAGTAAATTTGGATGATGTATCTTCAAATGTAGTCATTTACTCATTCCTCATGCACAACAAATTTAGGTATGCAATGTGTTGAATATTGAATAGTAGCATCAAATCCATTCTATTTTAGAGCAAGACTACATTAAACTTGCAATCAGTAATGATAAAAGAGGCTTTTATGTGTGTGTGTGTGTGTGTGTGTGTGTGTGTGTGTGTGTGTGTGTGTGTGTGTGTGTGTGTGTGTGTGTGTGTTGGTGAAATATTTAACAAAAATATAATTTTTTCTGGTAAGGCTGTATCGCTAATTCTCAACAATAGTGTGCAACATTTCAGTGTAGATGCAGTGTTTGTAAGATAAAACATATTTTGAGTGTTATGAATTATTAAAGAGAGTAATTATTTGCCTACACTTGGCTAAGAAAATGGAATTATATTATATTCTGTTAATCAGATTAGAATAGGCTATGTGCCAACGGCTGTGTGTGTTATAATGATAAACTGCCCACTTAAACCCAGCTTTGGTGGACATGGAGTGGTTAGCATAATTTGGAGAGCCTATCCCACGGAAAGCGGAAAAAGGGCACTGCCATGGCCAAATGTTGCTTTATTACAGTTCCAACCTCTGATTCTACGCAGCTCAAAAACCTGGTGTTGGCAGGAAACTGCTCTGCTTTGCTTTTATTTATACTTTAAAGATTAGGACACAAAAGGTGGCACTTAGCGCAAAAAAAACATTTAGACAGTGCAGGGGGTGGCCCGTCTCTGCTGTGTAACCATGGCAACTTCATGCGCATTAAGTAAAAGGTGGTTTGCAGCAGTTTTCTTTTGATGCTGGTCTTTGTGCTTCCATGCTAAAACTATTTTATTTGTTGAACTCTCACAATATGTGATAATTGTATCACACTATGTATGTGTTACGTCCTGTGTAAATATGCTGTGAGCTCATCGTATCATATTTTAACACAAAACATGTCCGTGCATGAATTGTTTTCTAAGCACATGTTGCAAGTTTTAAAGCCCTGAACTACTTTAAATTGCTATGTTAATATATGCAAATAATATACTAAAATAGTATAGCACAATACACACAATAGATTATATTATTATATTTTTTATTTTATTATTTATATTAAGCGATTAGTTTGTGGTTGTTTAATCATCATCAATTAGAAGAGTAAAAATTAGCATAAAAAAAGAGAGAGAGAGAGAGAGAGAGAGAAAAACAGCCTCTCCGGAAACCTTCACCTTATCGTGGTGGAGAGGTTTATGTGTCCCTATTAACCTGAGGGCTGTGTTGTCTGGAGCTGTGTGCTTCTGGTAGGGTGTCCCATGGCAAAGTGGTCTCAGGTGAGGTGCCAGACAAAGAATGGTTCAAAAACCCCGATTGAGTGAACGAGGCAGCGAGGGAGTGACCCTGCCCGGAGGAAGCCCATGGCCCCCCCGTCTGGACCAGGGCCCAGACGGAGGGCTCGTCAGCGAGCGCCTGGTGGCCAGACCAGGCACAGTCCAAAGAAGCTACGTGGCACCCTTCTCTCCATCCCAAGGGCCCACCACCTGTGGGAGGCACCGTCGGGTGCGTTGCTACATGGGTGGCAGTGAAAGTCAGGAGCCTCGACAGACCAGACCTGGGCGGAAGAGGCTGGCTCTGGGATCTGGATCTGGTCAGGTGCGCAAACACATGATTGCTTAATTGTAGACACACCATTCAGCAGCAGGTAAGTCTAGTATTTTCTGTACAGTATTTTTTTATTTTTATTTTTTTGACTGTCATTGTAACCTGGATACAGTATTTTATGTTTGTCTGTTTGCTGCGATAACAGTTTTATGCACACTACTGTAGTAATGTAGCATGGAAACCGGGGCATGTTTTGTTGTAAGTCTCCATATCGGGGCACTTTCCCGGTGGGCAAACATGCTTTTTTTTATTTATTTTTTACATTATTTTTTTTTACCTGGCCCATGAACCAGCCCATAAAAGTGGTAGGCCTAAACTGGCTAGACTAGATTTAGTCAAAAATATCACATAGGCTAGGTTTTTTTTCTGACAGACACGGCCCCCTGAAACACGTAGCTAAGCGGCCCATTAGAAGTTTTCCTAATTGACACTGGACTGGCCCAATCATATCTTTAAACAGCACCCTCTTTGGGATTTCTGCCTGCATGCAGTTTCATTGTGCATCTACCAGGCTAGAATAGTGATAGGAGGTCATGGAGAAGAAACGCAAAGGAGGTGCAGAGAATCTGTGTGAGATTCGCTGCCAAATGTGTCAAATTGACAGACATGTTCGGCAGCAGCAAGACCTTCATCAGCTCACATGGCTGATGATAGTGGTGGTGGTGTCGACGGCAGTGGCATGCGCAGTGAGGAGGAGACTTAGGAGGAGAGAGACAGAAATAAGGGAGTGAGGGTAGAACCTGCGGTAAGCAGAACTCCCCTTAAAAACACTTTGCCCCTTGATAAAACTGAGCCAAAAACAAGTGGTGGACAAACTGTTGATAACACTACAACAATAAAAGAAGTAGGCATGCTTTACTGTATGATTGCATTAGTCAGACGTTTTTTGAGATTGTTGTGGCCCAAAATGCCTGATACTGCAGGAGATTTTGTGAAGAATTGCGATAAAAGTTGCAATGTCTTTTGTATGTTTATTGCAATGAAGTTGCAACAGGCAGAAAACGTGTTTTTTTGGTATAGTTCTTTAAAAATAAAAAGTAAACTTGTTTTGGGAAGAATAAAACTACTGTAGGCTGAGTTTTCCTAGTAACCTTAAAAAGGCTCAGGATGCTGCAAATTTTGGTATAATATGAAAATGGCTGGTGGATTTAAGACAAAAAATAATAATTTATTGAATTAATCAAATTTGAACATGTCTGTCAGTGGATTGTTGATCTTCACATTGTTAGTTAATTTCCTATCCTGGCCTGGGGCAGGGGGTTTGCGCACCCCAGGTAAAAATTTGAATTAATGTGCATAAAAAAAAAAGATGGAAAAATCTTCAAAGGGCATCAAATGACAGATTAGACATTTGTATAGTATCTCACAAAAAGTTAGATTTTATGTTCATCATTTACAATTTAAATATAACAGAAAACAAAAAAATGGTGTCTGCAAAAGTTTGAGCACCCTGCAGAGTTTATACCTTGTACTGCCCCCTTTGGCAACTATCACAGCTTGAAAACGCTTCTTGTAGCCAGCCAAGAGTCTTTCAATTCAATATTTTCACCCATTCTTCCTTAAAAAAGTCTTCCAGTTCTTTGAGATTTCTGGGCTGTCTGTCACGCACTGCTCTTTTAAGGTCTATCCATAGATTTTCAATTATGTTGAGGTCAGGAGATTGTGAAGGCCATGGCAAAACCTTCAGTTTACGCCTCTTGATGTAATCCACTGTGGATTTTGAGGTGTGTTAAGGATCATTATCCATTTGTAGAAGCCATCCTCTCTTTAACTTCAGCTTTTTCACAAAAGTATCTCTTTATAGTGGAATGGTGTACTACAACTCTAGTGTCTGCCAGGTCTTTCTGGATGGATTGTGCAGTCAAACGTGGTTTTTGACTTGCTTTTCTCACAATCCTGCAAGCTGTTCTGTCTGATATTTTTCTTGGTCATCCAGATCTTTCACTGTTCCTGATGACTGTCATTTCTTAATTACATTCCGAACAGAGGATATTGGCATCTGAAATGCTTTGCTATCGTCTTATAGCCTTCTCCTGCTTTGTGAGCGTCAACTATTTTCAGTTTCAGTTTTCTAGACAACTGCTTAGAAGAAGCCATGGTGCAGATTGTTGGGGCAAGGTCAGATGAGTCTGGGCATTTAAAACCTTGAGATTGACATCACCTGGTCTTTCCAGACAATGATTGAGAACAATCCATGACACTGTCAGGTCTCAGCTTTCCAAAGGGTGCGGTGCATGCTATAAACTCTGCAGGGTGCCCAAACTTTTGCAGATGCCATTTTTTTGTGTAAAAGTGTAAATGATGGAAATGAAATAAAACTTTTTGTGACATATTATACAAATGTCTAATTTGATGACTTTTTGAGATTTTTTCATCTTTTCTTGGCTTCTTTGTGCACATTAATAAAAAATTTTTCCTGGGGTTCCCAAACTGTCCGGCCTCACTGTATGTGTGATGTCAACCTGTTCTCCCTCTCGCTTGGTCATTTGCTCTCAGAGTCACATACTGATAAAAAGTCTGTCACGTGGGACTGCTGGGATTGGTTGAAGTTGCGGGAAACTCCGGCTGATTGTCAAATTTGTGAAAAGTTGCGGTGATTGCTCAAAATTGCGAGTGGCACCAAAGTCACGGTGATTGGTTGAATTTGAGTTAATTGGCGCAATCAAGACATTGCAAAATCCTTGAGGGACTGATTAGTTTGGCTAAGTGTACGTGTGTACGGTGGGCCGGTCTGGGCCAAAATGCCAGGGCCGATTTTTGGTCTCAGTCCTTCCCTGGTCTTGATGTTGACATGTTGACTGATTTGGGTATATGAAGAGAAATAAATTATCTTTTCCTCAGTCTGCAGCACTGGTCTTGCGTAGTGTTTGGTGAACTTATTGTACTTCAACTGTGATGAAGTGTTTTGAGAGTCCTGGCCCACATACAGTCTTCACTCCCACCCACACTGTACTAACATCAGTTTGCCAACAGGGCCAAACGGTCTGCATTCTGCTCTGACTCACCAGGAGTGCCCTGGCTCATATGTGAGAGTGCTGTTTGCGGATTTTAGTTCTGCATTCAACACTATCATTCCCAGCAGAATGGTGGACAAACTGCGTGACCTGGGTGTGAACACCAACATCTGCAAATGGATCAGGGACTTCTTAACAGACTGGCCACAGACGGTCAGTTTAGGGTCCTATCACTACCCAGTCCTGACGCTCGACACTGGAGCACCTCAAGGTTGTGTGTTGTTGAGTCCCATCCTGTACATACTGTACACCTATGACTGTACACCGACCCACAACACAAACTTTTATTTCCTGAGGACCTTGTAGCAAATCTCACACAGCAGCTGCTTCTGCTTCTACTGATGCTCTATGAAGAGCATCCTCTCTCATGGCATTCTAATGTGGTTTGCTAGCTGCACCATGACCAACAGGAAGGCCCTTCAGAGAGTCACTTAAACTGCACAGGGCATCATAAGCATATACCTACCCACCCTAGAAGACATTTACAGGCCAAAAGCATCACACAGGACTCCTCCCATTCAGACAATCACCTTTTCACCCTGCTGCCCTCTTGGAAGTGATACAGGTCCATGATGGCCCGGACATCCAGACTTATAAGGGTACTGTCACTTTATTTGTGTACCACTGAGGGTGAGTTGCAGAAAGATTTTGTTGGACAGCTGCTGCCCAATGACAATAAAACATTTTCTATTTGCACTTTCTCTGTGTACTTCATTTACAGTACTCCAATCACTGAGAAGTAGTATTGCTAAAAGTGTTTTAGGCTAGCAACATCAGTGTGTAACTGATTCAAACAGAATTAAGTCATATGGAACGTGTGTTTCATATGGTAACAAAAAAAAGATTATTATAAATTAGTGCATAGTTTTTGCAAGTGTTTAATTTTGCAAAAGGTCTGAGGTGTTGTGCTAATTGGGTGTGTGGTTGTGCTAATTGTGTGTAGTGTTCTGAAAAACCGGTCCCTGTTAAGCAATCGGAAAAAATTGTAATAGAAACAACAGCAGTGTTATCAGCCCAAGATGACCTTTGATCTTTCTATAAAATCAACACAATATGACTGTCATTTTTAAAGCTGCTGAGATGAGGAGGAGATTAAAGCATTTAAAAGTTGAAAGCAGGAGGCCACAACACACTGGGGGTTTACTGTTTATGCGTGAGTGTGTGTGTGTGTGTGTGTGTGTGTGTGTGTGTGTGTGTGTGTGTGTGTGTGTGTGTGTGCGCGTGCATGCGTGTGCATGCGTGTGCATGCATATGTTAATGTGGAGTATGTGTCTATGTGTGCATGTAAGCAATGGATAAATGAAGGGGGAGGGGGACGTAAAGATGTGTTTCTGTGTAGTCCTTTGAGATCCAAGCATATGTGTCAAAGTAATTAATAACAGATTAGACCTTAGAAAATCACCAGAGATAGAATTCAGACCCATAAAGTTTATTACAGTGGCCTCTACGTCTTTTGATCCTTTGCCTTCCCGTTTCTCTCACTTCTTACCAACATTACTGCACAGTTACACACAGAAAACCTCCAAACACACAAATGCAACACAGATTACGCACACACAAACTCAAAAAGCTATTTAAATTGGAACAATACCAAATATACAATTCATGGTGACACGGAGTACAGGGCTGACACAAAGTGTATGTCAGCTCCAATCAAGAAGTATTTGTGTGCTCTTTTGTTTTTTCTCACAATGCAGTGTTTATCTCCATCACTTCACGGCTGCACAGGCTCATCCAAACTAACTGGCAGTGAGCAGCACCCTTGGAGTTTAGTGCCTCACACATGTAACAAAGACCTAAAAGCACAAAAGGGACTGCTAATTAAATATGGATGGGGATAAACGTATGGCTTAGGACATTTTGCCAGCAGTGCCAATGAGAGCATGGAACCACTTCTTTTGTGTGTCACTATCTATCTTATCTTATCCAAGGATAATGTCGGTCATTGAATTTACTAAAATGGTTTATACGCAGTGGTGAAAACTGACTGCAAGTACATTTACTTAAATACTGTTAATATAAATTGGAGAAACTTTGTATTTATTTTTTTTGTCTTTTACAACATTTCAGACATAAATATTGTACTTTTTACTCCCCTACCATTTCTTTCAGAGCTATAGCTACTACTTATTAAAGTGCCTATATTATGCTCATTTTCAGGGTCATAATTGTATTGTGCAAATGATGTGTAGCCCTGAATAGATGGGCTTTACTCATGATGTTATCAGAATCAGCTTTAATGGCCAATAAGTGTGAACACGGGGAATTTGACTCCGGCTTTTTGTGGCTCTCAAAGTACATACACATTAGACACAATAGACAATAGACATGGCTAAAACAAAGCCAAACAAGGCAAACATAAACATTGTCTACAATGTACTGATACAAGTTTGTATGTAAAAAGTGTAAATTTACATATACACATACATACATACACACAATGTAAAGCTTATCAAATACAACTGCATATTTTATTACCATATAGGTTCTTACACACACACTAAGGACCAGTGCCAAACAGAGCATGGGAACTCTCCCTGGAGAGCTGCAATAACAAGCGGGCCTGTCTAAGCAGATGGCAGTCATGAGGTGTGATATGGCCGAGTGCACTTGACTTAATGTCAGATCAGGCTTTCACATTAAACTCAAAGCGGAATAGATGGTTTAATTACGGCCTCATTTTGGTGATGGAAAAGAATGGCATAGTGAATATGATGGAAGACATTTGATGCTTACAAAAAAGGTCAAAGAGAAAAAACAAAAATCAGGGAACAGCTTCTTTCCAATTTAATAAATGTTCTTTAAAAAGATACAGCTCCCAGATTGGGAAAGTAAAATCAGAAATGAAAGGAGGAATATCTGGTAAAAGACACAATGTGCTTATATCATAATGCAAGGAGAAATGAGATGGAAGATTATCTAACCTCAGAAAACTGAGCTGAAATTATATGAAAATGACAAGCAGTGGGACACTTTAGTGAAAATGGGATAAAAGAGTAATTTGAATTTTGTTGCATGGTGTCATTGTTATATCTTCATGTTACACAACCATGGCAGTCAAGCCAGTTTTCTGTCACGTATTTGTGTACTGTGTGAACACATTTGCAGTTGCCTTCAGCTTTCTACACTCGATGCAGATTTAAGCAACCTACACACATTACCATACACACAAACTCTTGTATAGACACACATGCACACAGGCAGTCATTCACACTATCATTGGGCACGGCTCATAAGGAACATCCATCAGCACTGAATACACACTTGCGAATCTAACGCTCAATAAAGCAAATATAAACCTCCAGTTTCTGTTATCTGTCTTCAGCAGGAACCAAAGCTGTGACAGAAAGCAGAGAGAAGATTAGAGAAAAGAAGAGAAGAGAAGGAAAAGAAGAGAAGAGAAAGGAAAGGAAAGGAAAGAAAAAAGAAAAGAAAAGAACAGAATAAAAAAGATGAGGACCGGCCACAGCGATGCATATCCAAATGAACTTTCCTACAATAAGTGTATGAAATAAGGCCCCATTACACATATTCAACAAAATATCTCTATCTAAAGCCACATGCACAAACAGACACCTTGATCCTCCTCTAATAGACAATTCAGAGGTGAGGGGTGGTTCAGCAAACAGCATTAAGCAGAGGCCGAGTCTTGGGAGAGGAATTAAATCCCATATTTCTCATGTCTAACTTGTTCTCTTTTCTCTCTTTCTCTTTATTTTTCTGTCACCATCTCATCTCATTTTACATAACATCACTGAGTTTTTCCTTAGATGCCTTATGCAATATGAATGCCAAATTGTGTGTTCGGAAATGTGTGTCTGTGTATTTGCACTCATACTTTTATACTTATATGCAAATGTGTAATGCAGATAGCCTAAGTGTGTGTGTGTGTGTGTGTGTGGGAACCTGCAAGACAAGCACTATTGCCTATGAGTAAGCCAACTCATTTTGTCTGTGTATGTGTGTGTGTAAGACCATCTTTGTTAGAAGAAACAACTGCCATGATCATTTAAATGACACACTGTATAGCTACAACCAAATGCAACATCAGAAGGAGTGTGTCTGCTAGTGCCAAAAGGTGTAAAGCTGTGTTCAGACTGGATATAAAGAGAACTTAGATGTGGTGATTACAGATCATATTAATGCAAAAATATGACACACTTACAAATGCTCTCACACACACTGTAAGTGCATTCAGTGTAAATGAAATGCTTTCATATACACTACTGAAACATTATACGCTCACATACTATATTGAAACCTCACAAACATACAAGTGAAATGCTCTCATGTACACTACTGAAACGCTCTCATATACACTACTACCTGTGGCCTTTGTCACTAGACTAGACAAAAAGATTTTTGGAGGTTTGGAGAGCAAGACACAAAGAAGACTCAGAGGGCAGAAAATGTATATTTAAATAAGTATTAAATAAGGTATGTTATATATATTTGGTCTCAGCACTCATCTCAACCATTGAATTTTAGCAACAGGAAATAACAGTACTCTTTTACTCACAGATTCTTTTTCTCTTGTGCCAAAATGTTTGGCGTGTTGGTAAATTCTTAAAAATAAAAGAACACCACATAATTGCATGTTAAAATGTGTTGTAAATCGCATTACTGAGATTGTAACGGGTAACAGGTGTTACAGCAAAAGCAATAGGCTGCATTAGTGTAATTGATTTTACTTTTGTCCCAACACTGATAATATACAAGTAATATACAGTATATGTTTATAACTGAGGCTAACCAATCAGAAATGACTTTGAGGGGCACATAGGTGGCACGGGAATAAACTTCCTGTCTACCATTGCAAAGAGCTGCAACTTCTAGAGCTCCCTAATATCTTGCGCACAGTGTTTGTATAAGCAACTTATACATACAATATTTGGAAGGACTCGATGTGCTTGAGTCTGCCCAGCATGAAACAGTTTTTATGCAACTGATTTTCTCCTTCTCAGTGTGTTTGTGGATCTTGGGCGCTTAGAAGACGCTCCGGTGTCCCTGCTCCCTCATGAGAAAGGTTGAGCTTGAGTGAAATCAGCCAATAAGACCTTCACTGGCCCCTGTGGCAGCCGACACACACAGCTGATTTTCTCTAGCCAGCTGTTTGACCATTGCTGATTTCCCTCCTCACTCTCCAGCCATTTATGACTCTGCCTTATGTTATCATAGCCCCCAGGTGAGGTCATGCTTCCCTGGAAGGAAAGAGGGAGGCAGAGACTGATAAGGCAGTGATGGAGGGAGACAGGCAGAAAAAGAAAGAGAGGGAGAGATGAAAGGATGAACAGTTAATGAAAGGGAGGTTTGGGTGTGGAGATTTAACAGATTGAGTCAGTGGCGCCTGATGTCATTGATGTCTCCCCCACCGCCATGCATCTCTGTTCACAGAATAGTCAATATTACCAACATCTATGCACTGTAGAATCGACTGCCATTATTTTTGTACAAATCATAATATGTTGGAGGAAATGCAATGTTTAAGATGCCAATGTGAGGAAGTAATTGGGCGTTTCAGTGGGAGCCACTGAAGCATGATGGTGCATTATCAATAAGCATCCTGCTTTGTGGGGGATGAAGAATTCCATCAAACATTGAGCATGGCTGCAGCTATACCTAATGCTTCTGTATTTAAGTCGATCAGTTCCTGTGATAGCTCGTGTACAGAGGCTGTTCTTTTTTTTCATTTTACATTCAGCACCTTCTTCCCTGAGTGCATCAGATGTCCTGTAGTTATATTAGTGGAAGCATGTCAGTGTATTCAGTGGAGCATCCAGGGATGAAGGGTGCTTTTTAAAATTGTAAAAGGAGTTATTTCTTTGTTGGGGAGATTTATTATGCTTTGATTCCGATCACCTACCATGTCAGCACACAACCAGATAAGGCAAAGCTTGCTTACACAAACTCACACAAAACAGGAGGAGAATTTGGAACTCAAACAATTCCACGACTAAGCCCAGATGCTCTTTGCGCAGGGATGCACACTAAGATAGGTGACATTTGTTTAGGCATATTCAAACAATGACGGACACTCTATTGATCCAACATTTCAAATGGTGATTTCATTGATATGCATGAGAAAATTTACAAAAAAAAATATCAGTGAACAAATTAAAAAAGAAAAAGACAGACGGCCAACAAAAAAAAAGAGAATGGACTTAACAGATACAAAGGTATGTTTATATCACTGTGTTCCCTCAATGGACAGTAGTTTGTAATAAAAAAACTTTATAAAAAATAATGGTCAAACTATAAAACATATTGTCTTGGCTTTGGCTTCCACTTTCCTGAAAGCCAATGTCGATGAGAACAATTGTAAATTACTGTACATCATGTAGGTGGTGAATGTTTCCAGTCCTACACAACTACTCACCCTACTCACATCTATTTACAGCATGCAGGAACATCATTGGATGATATTCATATAGTCTACATATATAGGAGAAGACAGTGTTGGCTGAACTCAGCTGTTAAATGAATGCCTTTTACAACAGAATACTTGTTTGTTCTGTGCTGAGTTGTGGGCTGTCCAATGACAAGAAATCCAGGCTTTTGTTTGTTGGATTACTACTTTGAGATGAAACATTGGAGCATACTCCTGGTAATTGTGCAATGGGAAAAAGGTCCTGCAGTGATACAGAATGTACTTAATACCTTTGCCATTTCATATTCTGAGTGGATGTCAATAACAAATATCTCAAAATGAAATATTTATTTAAAATTTAGATTTGGACAAGATAATTTATAGCCTACATGCTAAAAGTCTCTTTAAATTTACATTTTGACATGACTTTTTATTTCATGTATTACATTGAGCTTTGCTATGCTCTTTTGGCAAGTAATTTGTGTTCCACATCTCACTTTGAAAGTTTGGCAAAGTGTTGCAGCATGGAGAGCTTTTATTTAGATTGTCAACACATTCCATCCACACAATCTGCACGTGTGTTTTTATTAGATTGGAAGGATTAAAAGAAGTGGATATATTCCCCATCTAGCCCATCATTTCCATCAGTATTCATAACCTTCGAGTCAGATCAGGCAAGAGATTCTGTTTCGATTAAACTTTGCTCACTCTTGGACGACATTTATGTTAGAGGACAGCTGATATTTTCACACTGTAATTACAGGCATAGGTCAATGAAACACAAAGGCAGCTGCCGCATGGCCGGTTCTTATTGCCCAGCAAATCAGTGCTGCTGACCCAACCAACAGAGTTCAAGACCACCTTGAACCAGAGCTGCGTATATCAGAGGAACAATAACGTGTAAGGATAATCCTCTTTAATTCATTATTTTGTAATTCCAGAAAGGAAATTGTATTGATGTTGCTAGCTGTGTGTATTTTCTGATCAACATATTTCTTTGTTTTTAAAATATTTTCATGAATATCTAATTGATTTATGCCCTGCCATAAGCTATGTGTGTGGTGAATGTGTTGAACACTAAAATCAATACAGATAAAAACACTTACTGGTATTAGATAAGTCATCTTTTTTATTTTAACTCACATAAACTGTCACAGGAAAACAAGAGGATTTGGCCAAAAAGGCTAAATATCAATGTTATCAACTCCATCAACATTTTCGTGCATTTTCTTTCTCATTGACTCAAATATTTCTCAAAAATAACAACAAGAAGAGTAATGCTCTCATGTGATGTGGTTGATAGCAGGGTTGTAGTCAAGACCACCTTTGTCGAGTCCAAGACAAGTCCAAGACCAGGACCAGTCAAGAACAAGTTAAGACCAAGTCGAAAAAGATTTGAGTCCGAGTCCAGGACATAAAATATAAAGTCTTTTTTCTGGTGATTTCTATAATGAAATTTGATTATGGCAAAACTGGCGGGCATCTTCATTTGTTACGGTTACTGTTATGTTTGTGTGTGTGAATCAATGAAAATGAATGGCAATAATGGTAGCAGGGCACGCAGATGCAGGGCATGTGAAGATAATCTAGTGTATGATTGGTTATCAGGTGGCCAGTGTTTCACTTTCCCTCCAATATTATTATAAAAATAACAAATACACCTGGACTTGGTCAAGGCCAAAAGGCATATTTTGCAAGACCAGAGGCAGAGACCGAGACAAGTCCAATTCCAAATACCAGCAAGTGTCCATGACCGGACTCAAAGTACTACAGCCCTGGTTGGTAGGCAAGAATAGCATATTTACATGTAAAAATGTTTTTACTGCATGCCTTGCTTAACTATTTTTTGTCTCTCGCCACCAAATAATTAATATCCTTGGTTTTAGTCTGAAGTACAACTAGCAGTCCTTCTCAAAAACTGCATTATTTGATGACAGTTGCCACTTTAGATTGACTAAAGTGAGGGCCTATTAAACCGTAAGATGAGTTTATTACTGATTAGTTGGCCTCTATCATTTAAACCTCTCCTCTTCGTCGATTGGCTTTATTGATCTTGAAGTCAAAGTATCAAATTACTAGATGTAGTCTACAACAGAAAAGCAGAAATGGTTGATTTCACAGAGCCAAATCAGGTACATCTTATCAACAGTTCCAAACTTGTTTTTCTTTCAATAACCTTTAAACCCTTATTTGCAAATTGTTAAGTTTAAGCTAAATCTTTCACTCGAACTCAAACCATTTGCCATGTTTTCAGAATGCCCATTTCTTGTCCAATTCAGATCAAAGGTGTTAAAAACCCCATCATCTTTTACGAGTATGTTGCTGTATTCACCTTACCAATATTTGAGTTGTTTGATAGCTTTTTTTAAATTTCACTTTATTTAAAACATTTTTTAATCTTTTTTCCCCATCCTCCTAATGTGACACTGTAGATCTGGACTCAGAACTGGACTAAATAAAAGAGAAGGTGATTAAACATCTCCCTCTGAATCCTCTACATCGCTCTGTGTGTCTCTGAGGGAGCTCTGGGTTGAGCTATGTAGCCCTTTCATCAGATGCAGGCTGATACATGGAGAAGCCATGGGCTAAGGGATGGATAACAAGGCACGGAGCTGACTTTAAAGAGGAACTACATCGAGACGAAAACACTGCCAAACAAGGTGGTAACCATCTTAAAACAAAATGTGTGTGCAGGTAAGCCTTAACTTTGTGAACAAACTTGTAATTGTCAAATCAGGAAACACAAGCGCACACAGGTAAACACAATAAACAATGCCGATGATGAATTATCAACCTTTACTAAATGCCACAAATGCTAAATTGAACTCTAATAAAATGAGGACTATTAAGCTGTACTAGATGTACTGCTGCTGGTGATTATTCCATAGTTTCAGGAATCACCGTTGGGTATTGATGGAGATGTCGATTTCACTTAAGCGAAAAAATTATTTAATTAACAGCTTATTTTGCTGTTGTCTTACTAAGCAGGCATTCTCCATAATCATCCACATTCCTTTACATAAGTTGTTATGGCACAATTATCTCCATAGCAAAAAAAAATGTTGGGCTATTTCCACCTTTAATGGCTAGGACAGCTACATATAAATGAAAAAGGAAGAGGGAAGACATGAAAGAAATTGTCACAGGGCAAACTCAAACCTAGACCTTCTGTATTGAGGCATAAACCTCTCTCTCTCACTATATAACTATATATCTATATATGTATATCTATATATATATATTTAAAAATGAATACAAATATCTTCAAATAAAGAAGCAATGAGTGAGCCTCTGTCTTCAAAATTCAAAATCAATCATGTTCTAGTAATCTGCTAGTGTTATGAAAAAGAACGAAAAAAGATGAATATTTACATTCAATTCTAATGAGTAAGGTCCGTTTTGTTTCTCAAATAATTTATACTGGAGGCGTGAAATGTCAGTATGGAGATGGAGCAGATTAAAGTAGACCGTATGTGTGAGTGAGGGGTAGACACAAGGAAGAGACAGGGGGAGGACAGAGCCATCATGCTGTCTGTACACAGGTCACAGGAGAGACATGTAGAGGGGGCTTGTGTGTGTTGGTGTATTGGAAGAGCAAATATCAAATGTAAAGTAGATGAAACGGTGTGGCCATACAGGAACATTTCCTACTTGTTATGTTAAGAGAATCTTGTCTTTACTGTTATATTAGATTTCAACTTTGAAGTACAATACTGTCACTGTCATGTGTGCACTTATAGGTAAGAGGTGCACACTGTAGTTGAGAAACTAGTGAATATAGACATGTCAAGATTTCTCTTTCAAATTTGTATAGTGTTACTGATTGTAAGGTCATTTACTGTAACTGTGAAAGAGACTTAAATTACACTGTTCCTAGAATGTTGAATGTTTGACTTAAGCAATGATATTTAATTTCAGTGACAGTGATGAACTGGTAGAGACATTAATTTACTTTTTAACCAGTAGTTCAATGTTTTGAGTGAGTGATGGCCTTTTGGTATGTAATACACACTGAACAGGTTTTTGAGAACTATTACAGAAAATGTGCCTAAACAATTGAAAAAAACTGTACAATTCCAACATGGAAATGAGAGTATAGGGACTTGATGACGTGCTTATGATGCAGTGGTTTGAAAATGATCTGCATGCCCTGCTTTTCACCTCGTGCATAACTGCATTATTTCAAAACAATTAGGATTATCAGCACTCATGCAGCCCACACATGTACTGTATACAATCAATGGGCCAGTGCACATATGTTAGTCATAAAAACATATCTTCTCTAAACACAAGTCATGTTGTAGATGCCTGCAGGGCGTGACATGGTTGGGGCTGTCAATGCCTGAGAGGCAGCTGGAATTAATGGTTTGTTTGCTCAAGGGCGGAGCATAAAGCTGCAGGTTTCTAATTAGTATGCCTTTGGGAATAGGAGGTCAACATCAATACAACACCTACAAAGTTCTCTCATACAAACTCAACCTTTAAGTCCAAGTAAAATCAGGTAAGAAATATATACTTCATTAGCAGGCAATGTAAATTGTGTCTTTGTGCATTCATGCACGTATGGGGATTTGTTTGTGTTAAATGCTATCTGTCTGGCAGCATCCCTGTTGCAGCTTTCATTTCCAAGTAACTGCTGGATTTGATCAATCCAAGCCCCACACCGCAGCAGGAAATCTATAGAGAATAGACAGGCTTTTATCAAACTCTCTGTATAATTGGCAGGTTAGATATTTGAACCTGGCATGTATAAGATGTGAACACCTAATATACAAAATCTCTCAATTCGATCAAGATAATGTCCTTACTTAACAAGAGAACAGTATTCATTTCTCCTTATTACTTGGGATTCACTGAGGAACAATATGGCATGTCCCATTCATGTTGTTTTTGACAAACTCATACGTAGGAAACACAGGGGCATTGAGTAGGATAACAGTTTAATTTCAGGAAAGCAATTTATCTGCGTGGGGGAGCCAGAGATTTGAGATGTAATGATCTGATTCACTGGAAATCTTGAGAAAGGTCAGTAGTAAGATATATGTCATATGCGGGGAATTCAGGGGAGTTGCCAACACTTCAGAACTAAACACAAGACTGGTATTGACTTATGGCATTTTTAAAGGGCTGCCCGCTGCTGCTTCAGAGCCATGCGCCATTGACAGATAAAAAAATAAAGAGATTCAAAAGGCTGACTTTTATTTTGCTGGCTGAGTTGAGTGCATAATGTCTGATAAAAAATAATACTATACTGACCATGAAATGAATCAGAAGAGATAGGTTACAGAAAATAACGGCAGAGTGAGAATGCCAGCTACAGGTACCTTCAGTATAAATAGTGCATCACGTGATTTCCCTGTGGACCGTATCAACCTCAAAGCACTCCTTGTATGCTAAAGCACTGCATTAGAGGCACAATGATTGATCTCAGCCCCCCACCAACACTGACAGTGGATGATGCAGTAGTGAAACACTTGACTCCATGCCAGGCAGAGGGAGACGGCTCAAGAGAAGTTGGTCGAAGGAGGGACAGAATGAAGGAAGGAGGGAAAACTGAAGGAATGTCATAGTGAAAGAAAGAGGGAGGGATGAAAGGATGGAAGGAAGGGGTTAAGGAAGGAATCAGGTGAGTAGTTAAGGATGAAAGGAAACAGAAGGAATGATGAGGAGGTAAGGAAGAGGAGGAAGTAAGGTAAGGAGGGAAAAAAGTAAAAAAGTTTGGAAGTAAGGGATTAAGAAAGTAAGGAAAGACAGAGTCAGGAAGGAACGAGGAGGTTAAGAAAGGAAGGAAGGAGGTGAAGAAGGGTGGAAGGAAGTAAGAAACAATATACAGTGCCTTTGCGAAAGTATTCGGCCCCCTTGTACTTTTCGACCTTTTGCCACATTTCAGGCTTCATACATAAAGATATAAAACTGTAATATTTTGTGAAGAATCAAGAACAAGTGGGACACAATTATGAAGTGTAAAAAAATTTATTGGATATTTCAAGCTTTTTTAACAAATAAAAAACTGCAAAATTGGATGTGCAAAATGATTCAGCCCCCTTACTTTCAGTGCAGCAAACTCTCTCCAGAAGTTCAGTAAGGATCTCTGAATGAGCCAACGTGGACCTAAATGACTAATGATGATAAATAGAATCCGCCTGTGTGTAATCAAGTCTCCGTATGAATGCACCTGCTTTGTGATAGTCTCAAAGGTCCGTTTAAAGCGCAGAGAGCATCATGAAGAACAAGGAACACACCAGGCAGGTTCGAGATACTGTTGTGGAGAAGTTTAAAGCCGGATTTGGATACAAAAAGATTTCCCAAACATTAAACATACCAAGGAGCACTGTGCAAGCGATAATATTGAAATGGAAGGAGTATCAGACCACTGCAAATCTATGAAGACCCGGCCATCCCTCTAAACGTTCAGCTCATACAAGGAGAAGACTGATCAGAGATGCAGCCAAGAGGCCCATGATCACTCTGGTTGGACTGCAGAGACCTACAGCTGAGGTGGGAGACTCTGTCCATAGGACAACAATCAGTTGTATACTGTACAAATCTGGCCTTTATGGAAGAGTGGCAAGAACAAAACCATTTCTTAAAGACATCCATAAAAAGTCTCATTTAAAGTTTGCCACAGGCCACCTGGGAGACACAAACATGTGGAAGAAGGTGCTCTGGTCAGATGAAACCAAAATTGAACTTTTTGGCAACAATGCAAAATGTTATGTTTGGCGTAAAAGCAACACAGCTCATCACCCTGAACACACCATGCCCACTGTCAAACATGGTGGTGGCAGCATCATGGTTTGGGCCTGCTTTTCTTCAGCAGGGACAGTGATGATGGTTAAAATTGATGAGAAGATGGATGGAGCTAAATACAGGACCATTCTGGAAGAAAACCTGATGCAGTCTGCAAAAGACCTGAGACTGGGATGGAGATTTGTCTTCCAGCAAGACAATGATCCAAAACATAAAGCAAAATCTACAATGGAATGGTTTCCAAATAAACATATCCAGGTGTTAGAATGGCCAAGTCAAAGTCCAGACCTGAATCCAATCGAGAATCTGTGGAAAGAACTGAAAACTGTGGTTCACAAACGCTCTCCATCCAACCTCACTGAGCTTGAGCTGTTTTGCAAGGAGGAATGGGCAAAAACGTCAGTCTCTGAATGTGTAAAACTGATAGACATACCCCAAGCAACTTACAGCTGTAATTGCAACAAAAGGTGGCGCTATTTTTTACTTGTTAAAAACGTTTGAAATATCCAATGAATTTTGTTCCACTTCATAATTGTGTCCCACTTGTTGTTGATTCTTCACAAAAAATTACAGTTTCATATATTTATGTTTGAAGCCTGAAATGTGGCAAAAGGTCAAAGTTCAAGGGGGCCGAATACTTTTGCAAGGCACTTTAAGGCAGGAATAAAGAATGGAATTACTTCAGAAGGAGGTGAGGAAGTATGGAGGAAGGAATGAAGGGGTTAAGAAAGGAAGAGGTAAAAAAGAAATGAAGGAAGTAAGGAGGAAGGGAAGTTTGGTTGTTTTTCCACTGGAATGGCCAATAACATAAATACTGGAGCACTTATTAAGTGATGCATTGTTTGTGTCTGTTTCAGTTTAACTTTCCCCTAGATAACATTTTATTTAGACAAAATAAATGACAGGAATGCAAAGTGATGGGCATAAGTAATACAATACAAAACAATAAATATACAACAAGACAATTTGCAGTAAAACCCTTTAGTACCACCAACCTTAAAGCTGTGGGATTCAAGAACAACTCAAACACCTAAATATACTGTATATGCTTATTGTTAAACAGAAAATAGATAGAATCAATGTAGACTATAACAAGAAAATGACAACTCTTTCATCAGCATGATGACCATCACCATCCACTCTGATATTTGGGACATAGTATAACAATAAACTACAACCTCCGGTGTGTGTGTGTAATGCAGTTTATGTATGTGAGAGAGAGAGTGTGAAAGTGTTTTTGCCTCTCTCACTCTGCATGGGAACACTTTCTAATCCCAGTTTTGCACTGTTTCCTGCAGGGACAATAATAAAGAATGCAGTCATAATGGCTTTTGGTCATTTAAGTATTTAATGAGTTACCTATGGAACAGTAAGAACCCAAGTCTTATAAAAAGCTCTCAAATAGAAAAAAGAAAATAGCTTCAGTCAAAAAAAAACATGATAATAAAATGTTATGAATCCATTAATCTGATGTGCTGTTCATGTTGTTTCCACTAACACATGTTGAAACATCAGACGTTATACCTGTGTTGATTCTTTTCTCTGGACTGTGTGAGTGTGTACTCTTTCACTCTCCTGTCAGGTTTGTTGCACCTGTCAGGGCAGGGCAATTTACAACTATTTCATAATTATTGATACATAAAGTCTGGTGAGGTTGCATGATTCGCATTGTCCACCTACCTGCAGCCTGAGCAGAGGTTTAATCAGCCAGAACACCTGACATGACCTTTAATGTCAATGATGTTTAAACCTCAAAGGGCATTTTCACAGCAGACCTTTTGACAGCTAGTAGGAAAAGCATGGGCGCTTTTCCTACTACCAATTAAAGGAACAGTTTAAAAAAATGTGGATAATTTGCTTTTTTGGAAATCATTGTATTATTTATGTGTTTTTTTTTCTACTGTGACATATAAACAACCCACAAGCCAGAGAGAGAGGGAGCTAAAATTATGAACCTCTCATATTCATGCCAGGATCAAACTAAATGCTACCAGCCCGATAATGGCCCAAACTGAAAGACATTGTTTGGAATGGAAATGAGAAATGGGGAGTGTTTGTTTTATTGTGTGTAGTATATTATAGTTTAGGAGAAGTTACGCAGCATCCAAGACAACAAAAATACTAGTGTGTCCGAATGTTTTGCCTTCTCTTCTTGTGAAAGATGACAAGCTAATGTAATGTAAGTATTTCTGTCTCTGTAATGGCTCATCTGGCAGTGACACCTCAACAGACACAAATATAGTGAAGTGTAATTTTCTAAATGCAAATGTATAAATGAACCTAATGCCATCGCAACCATTGCATTTGTCTATTTCTATGTGGATAGTCTATCTTGAAGTGTGCATACAGAACATGTGCAGGACTCTGCTCTGCTGTACTTGCATGCCAGCAAAATGTCTGCCTCTATGTGTGCACTTGAACTTGCACATGAACTTGCACTTGAACTGTGTGTGTGTGTGTGTGTGTGTGTGTGTGTGTGTGTGTGTGTGTGTGTGTGTGTGTGTGTGCGTGTGCGTGTGCGTGTGCGTGTGTGTGTGTGAACATCTACATTCCAGCCTGTGTACTTCTGTGATTCTGCCAACAGGCTAATCGCAATAAATCCAGTCATCTGATTAGGGGTCTTCTGCAGCAAAGTGATCAATACATAGATAGAGAGAGGGATGAGCCATTGACATTGGCATCTTCAGATCTCGGCTGTTTTCAGCTACGTCAGAGCGGACTCCAGTGAATGGTGAGGAGCTGAGGGAGAAATGGGCGAAGGAGACTGCAGCATATTTTAATTTCTAAAAAGCAAACAGTCTGTCTTATTGTGTCAGGGGGGAGCTAGTTTGGGATTCAGAGACGCAAGCTGTAAAGTGGTCAGATCCTTATTTAGGAACACAAACACACAGTCAACACACATACAATAGGTTATACAGAGGAATGAATCAGATGTGGATAACTCACACACTCACACACACACACACACACACACACACACACCTGGTAGCGGATAAAACGACACAAACACATTTACATAAATACAACAATGAAATCTCTGTAGACTAATGAGTGCATGACCTCTAATGTAGATGTAGCCACAGCCTGACAATTAGCTACCAGTGGAAACATGGTAGATGGTCTCCTTTCACCTGCTCATGTTCTCTCTAAGATGAATATAAACATGCAACTAGCTGCCCCTTCAGCTGATAGGGTTCATACAGTAAACAAATTAATTATGCAAAGATATGATGAGTATATGTACATGGATTATGTGTAAATGTCTATTCATGCATGATGTTTATGTGTGTGTGAAAGAGAAAGAGCAAATGACAACCCCTCCCTCTAGTTTTACTCTCTCTTTCTCTTTTTCTGTTGTTTTAAAGTCAACAGAGAAAAGTGAAGAGCCTGGCTTTTCTTTGACTTTGTAGCAAACCCGTGGAAGACTGAGACTGCACTCAACATGGACCATCACTCTCCAACCACCAATCATTAGTCAGAAGCACAGCACGTCTTTTGATCCCATTTAAGTTCTAAAAATCTGCTTGAGTAACTTTTTTCAGACTAAAAGGTGCCAAAACAACTTGCACTGTGTAACCAGCAACCTGTTGTAACTCTCACTCTTAGACCACTCTCAGGGAAGAGAAGAGAGAAAGAGAAAAACATGAGTGGAGCTCATGGGTTAGTGTTTTGGAAGGTCTGCTGAGAAAGTGGAAAAGAGAAACCGGGCTAATCACAGGAGAGCAGAGGCTTATGGTTCTGACTCATTGCCACATAGCTGTTGTCCCTGTGCTACCAGCTCTAATCTCTTTAAGGCCTCTAATCCACCAGCCACCTAGGCATAAACCTCTCTAGTTTTTGTGAAATCACAGTTTATATGGTATAACCACATTAGTAGACTGATAGTTGACAACATCCTGGTGCCATCATAGGATCAATCATGTGTGATGAATGGATTTAATTACTATGTCTACAGTGACTGGTGGACAGGTGACCAGGCGTTAATGTGAAAATATGTAGTTCAATATACAGGTAGGAAGGTCTTGAATTTTATTTTTAGACATGATTAGGTAGAATAAAGATAGATTGATTTGTTTTTTTATATGAACCGTGTCACAAATTGTATATATGCAACAAAGTAAAATATTGAATCTTGAAGTGGATTGTATATGGGAACACCATCTCGACTGTGATATTTTTTCCTTTATCCTTTGATAATGTAATTGTTCATATAAAGCCAATTTTATTGAGTATTTTGCAGATGGCCAGGATCTCTTTATATAGCCTATTTATGTTTAACATTATCCTACATTGGTGATTATTTCATGTACACTTACAGTAATGATGTGTCAAACCAGCTGGGATCTGGATCACATTTTGGTTTGATGAATAATTCTGATAGATGGCTGAAATATCCCAAGTTCATCAGCACTGCAAACTGCCTATTTCCAGAGTCACAGTAGCAGAAAGTTTGCAAATCGTCACATCTTGTGAAATTAGATTATTTTGATTTGTTGGTGAGTCAACTTAATCCTGACCGTGACCCATTATCCAAATCTGTTTTTAAAAATGTATTATAATTGCATTTTTTCAAAATGCTGATGCTGTGAGGCATATTACTGGCATTAACTGATTTATTATTAGCAGACTCAGGCCCCCCTCCCCCCTTTTTAAAGGAGTTTCTCTTAACTCCACCAGTTAGGATCTACTTTTAGCTTTAAGATGTTTTTTGAATAAAGCCTCTGGGGCCCAGGTATGTGTTCACCGTCCAGCTGCAGCCATTTGCAGCCTAAACCATGAAAGTCTATAGAAGCTCTACGGACGGGTGTGCAACCACTAAAATGGGCAAATGAAAATTGTTAGCTGTTACCTGAACAACTAACCCTGAATCACAAAAAGAAGCCCACAACCTCTCAATAGGAAGAAAAGCTTCTGGGAATAGCTACAGGGAGCTCAATAGCAGAATTAACGCTGGAAAGAACACCTACTGAGAAACAAACTGCAGAAAAACAGTCTAACATGGGAAGCAAGATGAAAACAGTGTAGAGGAATCGGGGCATAGCAAAGGAGTGAAACATATTTTTTCTTGGCAAACAGACCCTCAGGTCACCTCCCTCTCTTACCACCTACCAACAGCCCACTGCTTACTAAAACTTGCTTGAGTGCCCATCACACCAGGGATCACTGCTTGAAACACAATAAGAATTATGTTCCTTGATCTTTCCACTGTTCACTGCACTCATTTTGTTCAGTTTGACTGTAGGATCATGCCTTCATGCAATTATACCTTCATCTCTGCATTTCTTAGCTGCTCAAATGTTGCTTTCTTTTCTTCTAGGCACTACGAGTCAATGCACTACAAGTCAAGTTTTGCAATGATAAATGCCAATATTTTTTCAATGATAAATGATGAACAAGAAGACGTGGCAATAAATACCATTGTCAGATCAGATCAACAAATTATTGGTGTGTTTCTAGTTAATCAAAATGGTGCCAAGTCTATATGAGGTGAAACAAGCAGACAACTTTAATCTAATTTTATAATTGCACATGCTTTACTCACTGCAACATACTGTATATCCAACGCACTCTTTGCAAAAGTGCAGTGTTTTTTAATGCTCAGTGCTTTGCTTATTCTTTATCTATGCATTGCTTGCTGCTGCACTGCTCATCTAAAAGCATTGCTGGAGATGATGAATGTAGAGTTTCATAAGCTCCCACATCCACCCCAGCATCGACCTGTATTCTCTGATTTCAGTTCCCAGAGGGGGAATTACTATCATCCCTCCCCATTCTCTGCAAAGGTCGATGCATGGTTACAGGGGGTGACAACTCTGTACTAGGGATGGGCATTTGATAAAATTGTCTTAGTCAATCATTGGGAGAATTACCAACTGACTATTGATTAATTATTAATATTTTTTTATTACAATTCATGATTTTTTTTTTACTTTTTATAAATTAAAAATGCTATGAAAATGCAAAAATACAGAGTGTTTTTCGTCAATGAGATCTTTATTATGAAATTAAGAAATTATTTATTAAGAAAAACAGCTTGTGGCAGTTATACTGGACGTTCGGTTAGGCTAAATTTGAAGATATATGTGCTGCGGTGCTCTAAAGCAGCGGAACCTGCAGGTGCGACCTGGCATTCTGAAATAGAGACCTTGTTTGTTCCTAAATGATACATAATAATTAAAAAAAATTATGTTAAACAATAACTTAATCAAAAACATAATAATACTTAGATCCGGCAGCTTTTGTCAAATGTAACTCAAAACTGTCCAAGGCACGGAGTTGAGAAAGAAGGTGAGAGTGATAAGCCTACCTAACAGTTAATTAGGCTACTTAACAAAGCCTCATAAAAATAACCAGTGACTCACATACAACTTCTGCACCAGTCTACTGATTTTTGTTGAGAAGGATAAGCATGTTGACATGATCTGGGGTCAGATGTGACCACAACCTGGTGACCTTCAGTCCACCCTCTCTGAAGGGACTGACGTTGCCGGGATATGGACAGGTACCTCCGCGCTAACTTGGCCAGTGTTTGAGCTCCCCTTTTTCTTTGTTAAACAAAGCAGACTCATCTCCCAGGCTGTGTGATAGCCGTCCTACCGGTCTCCACCGCCGCTCTTCCGTGCTTACGTCGCCACCAACATTAACCAAGTTCGATGCATTTTGTTTAAGTGGTATTTGATTTGTGGCTGTGTTGTACTTATACACGGCATTGCAGTGTTTGCAGTGAACTAAGTCGTTTTTTAAATTAAAATGGTCCCACGCCACACTTTGCCCGTGATCTCTTTATGATTACTTTTGAAATCAAAACTCGCAGGTAACTGAGTTTGGCGTCAAATATTGCCCTTGGGTGATAAATGTTTAATTGGTGCCACACAAAATCATTTTATTGCTTCAAGACTCACGCTACACAACGTAACTTGCATCAGTTTAATCAATAACAAATTAATGTAATCAACAAAAAATTATCGATTGCCGATTAATCATGCAACCTACTCTGTACTACGGCTGCAAACAATAATAATAATAATAATATAATAATAATAATAATAATAATAATAATAATAATAATAATAATAATAATAATAATAATAATATTATTATTATTATTATTATTATTATTATATTATTATTATTAATTTCATTATCGATGAATCAAGAGTCTAAAGAGAGGGTGTAATTGTTAAGATTGTAAAGCCCCTTGAGGGGGGCTGTAAATAGAAGTAAGTAAAATAAGACTTGATTTGATTAATATCTCCATTGTTTTTACATTAATTGAAAGCAAAATTGTTGCCACGTACCACATTGTAATCTTCTTTACATGAGTTGACTGCTGAAATACTCTTTAAGGTTTTTTTAACCAAGGTCCCCTTAAGTAAAAAAGAGATGATCAAGGACCACTTATAGTGTATAAAATTAAATTGCATATTAAACTGGGCCTTAAATAATGTGTAGGGCGGCCTGAAACCTTTTTTATACCTATTTAGTGCATAGAATACTAAGCTATTAAAAATAATAATTGTCATGATTTTCTAAATTACATTTTAATGTAAAACACACATGGCACTGTATCTGTGGAGCTTAGTGACTACCTTGCCAATGGGCCAGTTAACCTGACTACAGAGGGGTTGATTCACAAATTGTAAAGCAGATTTATATTTGTTAATAATATTGCAAATAATATGTTGGATTAATATTAAGGTATTCTAATTTCCTTGGAAAATTAAAAAAAAATTAATGATAGGGGTCACGGACCTCCTGTTGAAGATCTCTGCTCTAGTGTTTAAATTGTATCATGTTTGTATTAGCCACAGATGTCAAGAGTGTTTCACAGTACGTTCCTTATCTCATGTTAAACAGACTGACAGCCAAATGCCTGAGTAACCAGTTATGTGAAAAAGATCTTTGAATACTTCAAGTTAGAGTGTTTGTTTGCAAATACCACCAGATATGGTGCTTGTGGAACTTGCAAAAACATGGCTCCAGGGTCAAGGATGCTTTAGCAGAAGAGATGCAGATGTTTGCCAAATGTGGGCATAAAGCAGGGACCTCTATATTAAGAAGAGTGGCTTCCTCACTCACTATGCCACTCCTCAGCCTTCAGTGAGCCACTTTCACAACTTCTATTCCAATACCTGTTGACCACTGATGTGGGAGAAGGGCCAGGGGTAATTAGTAAGGCTGATCTTGTGATTGCTCCGGGGACCAGATGTAAATGACCCTTTTAAACATGTTGTATTTAATGGATTGTAAGCGTCTGGCTGCTGGGGAAAAGAAGCCAGAGATGCCTTATTATGCCATATGGAACCTTGTAATTTGTGCTGTTTTAGTGTGCGATTATGCTCTCATCTTTCAAGGTGAACTAATCTAAGAACACACACACACACACACACACACATATATATAAACATCAGCAGTGAGTCATATAAATTCCCACACATCCATTATAAAACAAAGGAAATATTTGGGTTCATGTTTCTATAAAAAAAAATACATAAAAGTCTGTGCCATAATAGTTTCCTTTCACAAACAATTCATAAATAAGTGAGTAAGAATGGATATTTCCTTATGCTCTTGTTCGTCATTTGTTCTGCACCTTTTGTTTCCACGCCTGACACCCGCTGTTCGGTTTATTGTATAATTTTCTGTCTGCTGCCTCTAAGCTCTTCATCAAGTGCATCTATAATAAGTAAGTAAGTAAGTATGTAAATGAATACCTTGGCTAAAGGTGAGAAAATAATACAGACAGTACAGAATAAAAGCAAAGATGCATATTGCAATAACAGAGATTGCATGTTGTTCTTCTATGGTGTCACAATGGAAATAAAGCCATACATGAGCGGGACATTCCAGCACTGGCTGACTAAATGTGGAAATAAACAGTGGTGTTTTTTTTCCTCAGAGTCCCTCTGTGTCTCACCTTTGAAGAGCTCCTGTAGGAGCAAAGAGGAGGGCCTGAGAGAGTTCTAATCAGCCTGTGACAAATCAGCCCATTCTCCAGCTTGTTTTTCATTTGGATAATGCTAGCCTCCTCTGCTAAGTGATAAAACCACCTCTGTGGAGTGGTCTTTACACAGCCAGATTAAATGTGATCACCTTGCCAACATACCCTGGGAGATTGCCATGATTAACAGGCAAAAGAGAATAATGATAATCATATGCAGGATAATAGCCCATACCAAATGGCTGCATGATCTGTACATAAATCACAACCCATTTTCCACCCTAAAGGACACGGTTTTACCCTTTGGCTGGATTTACTCAAGAACAATCTGATTGTTTTAACCTCTATGCGACCTATATAGGATGATTTCACTTCCAATTTCAAAATATAAAAAAAACACTTAGAATAAATCTGGATCTTGGTGTTAGTGTTTGTTTTCTGTGCAAATGCTTTCTTTTTATTCGTTGTAATTTTATGCCTTCAAAATCAGTTAAAGTGCTGGAAACTGGGACACATACAGCAAGGTTGAGATCTCATGAATGTTACAATGAGGTTAATAACCCTGAGCAAATGTTAGCTCAGCTTCAAATAACACAATAATGACTACATGAGAGAGGCTGAGTCGGAGGGGGAAACAGCTTTATGAAACCCTGAACAATGTGTATAGACCTTAAAAAGCATGTTAAAGTGTGTAAAAGCACATTTTAAGTTGATGCATGTGTATGTGTGCTTGTCTGTGTACCCAACATAAGCTGGGAGTGGTAAAGTGAACAGATTTGCAGGAAATAAACCGTGCAATTGTGGGTGTATATATCACTTAATGAACGCCTAATCACATCAGAAAAGCTTATGGCACAACACCAGTACTTTATTCTCCATCATAAGCAGAGAGGGGTTTAGGTATTTACACAGGCTGTATATCTGCACCAGACAGAGAGAAAACTGCCAGCATCACATGGATCAGGCAGTTCAAGCACAAATTATAACAGGGTGGAATTAATTACCGATCTATGTTATATCGGCAGAGCTTGAGTCCAGGTAAGACCTCTGACAGGCTTTAGCATTACCCACAACCCCTTAGGGAAATCGACCTCAGAACTAATCCATATGAGTAGGGAGGTACATGATGAGAAAAAAAAATAAAGTGCACACCATTAGACAGAGTAACGAAGAAAGATATAAAAAAGTAATGAGAAAACAAGTGGACCTGGATCTTAACCTTTAGTCTATAATGAGATTTCCTATCAATGCTAAACATGGGTAAAGCAGAAGATAATGCAAAAATAAGCATGCATCAACAACGAGAAAAGTGTAGCGCCAATCTTTCTGTCTTCTTTGCAGTATCAACAGTATTTGGCAAAGGAGAAGGAGAACTGCAAATAAGTCGGAGCCTCAGTAGGCTGTTTTTACTAATATTCTGCTATACATGTGAAAAGCAAAAGGTGCTGGCAGGCAACTAATCCACTTTCCCGTTGATGAAGGGAAAAGGCATGCCTTTTTTGGCTTGATTACCACTTGTGATTGAAAGGTCACACTCATCAGGTTATATACTGTCGTTTGTAATGAAGCATGTGTGGTACCTAGGAGGTTCTATCTCCACTGACTGGATGGCAAATAAGAAGCTAGGCTGCATCACTGTGGGTGAAGGAACCATTATTTACATTAGAATCAACTTCAATTCAGTCAAGACAACAAATGTAAACAAACCGGTATTGTATGCAAGCAAGTGGGTATTAAAAAAAAATATATATATATATATGTATATATATGTATATATATGTATATATATATATATATTTTTTTTTTACAGAGATTCATTTTGTAACAATAATTCTTCAAAACAAGTACTTTGTTCCTTCCATTCCAATACAGTTTGAGAATGAGACAAGCATGACCACAAACCTTTTTTTCCTGCATAAGAAAAAAAAAAAAGTTTAATTCATTACTATCACAATAATATTAATGGTATCATATTAAGCAGTCTGCTGTCCAATGTGAATGTGTTGACAATGTGAACTGTGCCTAGCATGTACTGTGTATTAATATTAATGGAAGACTATAATCTCATCCTAAAATATCCCATATGTAATAAAAGGGAACTTCAAAGGTTCTTTATTAATTGTGTGGCTTGAACTCTGGAGTCCAGTGATTTCTGCTGAGTGGATGGAAAGACACCCCTTCCTTTGTTCATTATAGCTTTAAAGGGAGGGGGGTGAGGTCATTTAGAAGCTGGAGCCCTACAGGGAATTAAACAAGGGAATCATCAATTCAGACAGCACGGTCAAATCCTGTTGCTCCAACACTGCTGATAGTACTTAATCACAAAATCGTTACACTGTGAGTCTGTGATGAGTCCAAAATGGGGCCAGGGAAAGATGAGCAGAATTCCCTATAGGCACCATCTCCTCTACAGGCTCCAATGGCCGTCTGTGCATAAAGACCTACGCTTTAACCTACTCTCTGTCTACAAAGAGCAAATGCACACATCATTAGAGAGTCAGTGGGAGCCTCAAGGTTCAAGAAGTGAGCTCATAAGATGAAATCCTGAGGGAAAGAAAGAAGATGAAAGTGGATCTCTTTCACTCTGCAACGCCTGCTGATATGACTTTTAGCCCAAAGATCTTTGTAAACCAGAAATCTTAGGCAACTGTTGGGTCATTATTATCAGCCCTCAAAAAAAATATAAGCTAGCTTTGTGCTATGGTATAAAAATATATGAATACATCTATTTATTTTTTTAGCTCTGCTGGAAGTGAATGCCATTTGTTTACCCATCCCACCACTCACATATCACATTCTGCTGGTAGACAGTCCAGTCACAAACCGCTTACGTTTGTCGTTCTGGAAGCCAGTCACAAACAATGTATATTTTGTTGTTTAATTTAGAGGTTCCTATGGATGTACTGATAAGCCTCAGAGTTTTTTAATTGCTTAATAGTCGGTAGCAACAGAATCAACGAAGTAGCTAAATATGCTACTGGCCGTTACCTTGGGGCGAGGAATACAACTGTATGATTATATACCACAGAAATTTGTGGAACAATAACGTAAAAAGATCATACATACAAGATCACCAGTAATATCATGATAAAACTATTCATGGTTAAAATAAATGATTGCCCAGCCAGAATGGAATTTAATGTGCTCCAAAATTGAAAAACAAAGCATAGACATGTATATAAAGTTTATAATTGTGACCTGTATTCAAAGCCAACATTGCATATTCTACATTATTTATTGAGATATATTACTCCAGCACCACATTTATTGTGGCCCCTTTATATTTAAGAACCTAATAACACCCCTCTTAAATTCATTGAGGTCCTTAGGAAAGTAACAATCCACCAACCCTGATCTTGTTCTCCCTATATCAAGCCCAACATTGATCCTAACCATAAACCAGTGTCAGGTGTAATCCATTTCTGCTGAGAGAAGCTTCTACAAAGTTTTTAAAACCTTTTCCACTACGGCAACACAGCAGTGCGATCAACTAAATTCATACTGCACACACAGTCAGAAATACTGCAAAAGGGTGCCATTAAGAGGCGACACAAGAAGCTGTGAAAGTCTGTGTTGGATAAGAAAGCTATGGTATAGGTTAGTTTAGAGGGATAGCAGAAGCAAAAATGGCATTGACAGCACTGAACATTGAGGATTGAAAGGCATTACAGGACTATTGAGATTATTGATGACACATTACTAGAGCCTTTTCTATTCAGACCTCACACTCTGATAAAGGAACACATAATCACAGATTTATACTGTTTAAGGCAAAATCCTAAAAGCTGTGCATCCATTCATCACTGAGGGGGGATGACTCTGAGCCTCTGCAAAGGCATACATGCAATGCAACACACACACACACACACACACACACACACACACACACATGCATTAATATTTGCATAACACATTAAAACACCAACAGCAGCACAATCTGGATCTGGCTCATAACAAAAGCTGCTATTAGCCCCTCAACAAATGGACTTGATGCCAGGCAGGAATATTCCACCTAAAAAAAATCCCCTCCAAATGTTCTTACAGTAAACCAGCAAGCAGCAAGAGCAGCTTGTCTCAATGCTCTCTGAAGGTAAAGAAAACAGAGCCAAACAATTAACTATCACAATCTGCCCCAAGAACTATTAAACATGAATAATGTGTTGAATTTGTGGCTACTGGGGTTGAGGTTGACTGTGATCCCGGTTAAATCACATTATATTGTTCAGATAAAATTCAGGAAAGCACACCAGTATTAAAAACATATTCACCTCAACCACGTTATTCCACTTAACTAACCAGAGAACTAAAACAGATGTTCACACACATTCTACTAAATTAATGACAAATAAAAACAGCAGCAGCCCTTGAAATATTGACCCACAAACACACACTGCAACCATTCCATCACGACTCAGTCTGGAAGAAGCAACAAAAACAAAGGAAATCCCAGAAGCCACAACCATGCAGCGACGCTGAGTTTCAGGCTGATGTAATTTTTCTCCTCTGGGCTTCGAAGAGGGAGAAGGTCATTACTGCTCGCTCTCGTTCATTTTCATCATGACGCAGAACAAAAATATTCCTGTCGCTAACCTCTGCCACCAACTCTGTTTTCTACACTACACAGGATTACTTTATAACAAGCATTTGTGAAATGAGCGTGGCTAACACACCTTCTATGGTGGAGGCAGGGCAGGAGGATGATGGGGGATTGTTGGCTATTTCCCTGGTGGAAGTCGCTGAGGTAGTTAGTAAAAGTTGGGATTGATGAGATCCGTACAGAAATGCTGAAAGCTCTGGGTGTGGAGGGGCTGTCTTCATTGACACGCCTTATCAACATCGCGTGGAGGTCTGGGACAGTGCCTATTGAGTGGCAGACCGGGGTAGTGGGTCCCCTCTTCAAAAAGGGTGACAAGAGGGTGTGTGCCAATTACAAGGGTATCACGATTCTCATCCTCCCTGGTAAAGTCTACTCCAAGGTGCTGGAAAGGAGGGTTTGGCCGATAGTCGAACCTCGGGTTGGAGAAGAACGATGCGGATTCCGTCGTGGAATAAAGGATCAGATCTTCACTCTCACAAGGATCCTGGAGGGAGCCTGGGAGTATGCCCAAGTGGTCTACATGTGTTTTGAGGATCTGGAGAAGGCGTATGACTGGGTCCCCCAGGAGATACTGTGGGAAGTGCTGTGGGACTACGGGGTGAGGGGGTCCCTTCTAAGGGCCATCCAATCTCTGTATGACCAAAGCGAGAGCTATGTCCGATGGAGTGCCTTCTTCAGGTAGGGAATGAGTCCTTACCTCAAGTTAAGGAGATTAAATACCTTAGGGTCTTGTTCGAAATTGAGGGGACAATGGAGCAGGAGATTGGTCGGAGAATCAGTGCAACAGGCGCAGTATTACATTCAATTTATCGCACCATTGTGACGAAAAGAAAGCTGAGCCAGAAGGCAAAGGTCTTGATCTACAACTCAGTTTTCATTCCTACCTTCACCTATGGTCATGTAGGTTGGGTCATGACCGAAAGAAGGAGATCCAGGGTACAAGCGGCCAAAATGGGTTTCCTCAGGAGGGTGACTGGCGTCTCCCTTAGAGATAGGGTGAGAATTACAGTCATCCGTGAGGAGCTCGGAGTGGAGCCACTGCTCCTTCATGTCAAAAGCATCTGGTAAGGATGCCTCCTGGGCACCTCCCTAGGGAAGTGTTCCAAGCACGTCCAGCTGGGAGGAGGCCTCGGGGAAGACCCAGAACTAGGTGGAGGGATTATATCTGGCCTGGGAACGCCTCAGGATCCCCCAGTCGGAGTTGGTTAATGTGACTCGGGAAAGGGAAGTTTGGGGTCCCCTGCTGGAGCTGCTACCCCCACGACCTGATACTGGATAAACGGACAAAGATGGATGGATGGATGAATGGCATGGTTAATTTAAAGGAAAAGAGAGCACTGCTTAGTACTGCTTAGTACAAAACATCCTTCTTCAAGTGACAGATTTTTATCATGCGGTTATTCAGCTATCGAGAGGTAGAATATCATTACGTCTATGATGGATGTTTTAATGATAATGCCTCTATTGCACTCCTGCATGTGCCTTGATTTTCATCTTGCCTGAAAATGCAACAGATTTCCATTCTTATGTCTCACAGTCTTTTTTTCCCGTCGTCAACAGGTGGATGGGGACAATTTGTTCTCCCGAGAAGGGAGCAGTTGCCATATCAACCGATGCATTGGATCAAGGCATTAGATTGCTCAGTCCAATCTGTGGATTTCAATGGAAGTGCAATCTGATGAAACATGCATTATTAAGAGGACAGTACAGTGCATCATGACCATATAGCACATCTTGTTGATGTGTTTTTTGATGAATTGCAATTAATTAGCATGCTGCCAATACAGGAATAACAAACAAGCTCTCTCACAAACTACATACAAGCCTGTGACAAAAGCACACACAGTCTTTGTGCCGAAATGAATGCGACTGAGTCCAAGAGCTTCCATTTTTGCACTGTTAAAAGGAGGCTGTGTCATGGCAGTGAGTGGGCGTGCAGTGAGTCAGTGAGGGACAACTATTCAATGGGGAGAAGCCTCATTTTCCTAGCCTCTCTTCCTGGTTGCACAGCCTGCCAGGGTGTTGCTAGGAGGAATCTAGCACTGCCAAAAAAGATGACTTTGTCTTGATAGACATCCTCCTGCTGTCCAAGAGAAAACGGAAAGATAGAGAGATGATCTGCTGCCACCTCCTCCTCCACCACTGTTTCTTTTCTACTTCCCTTGAGGTGATCAGCTTCTCTTGTCTTCCTACTCATCTCTTTTGTACATTTTCATTCTGCCTTTAAGGCATCTTTTTTCCTGAATGCAATACTGTTGTTGTGCTGGAAACTCAGTACATACTAAAAGTTTAGTTGTATCTTGTGTGTTTACCTCATGAAAATGTAACTCTTCTGAGCATTGGATTAAAGTTTTTTTCTGCTGTTGCCCAGGACTCAGTTTGTTGATGTGCCAATGGTGAAGGCAATAAAAACTTGGGCTTGAAGTTGCTAAAATTCACTAGACCCAGAGTAATTTTAGCCTGGGACGGGGTCCAATTTTTTATCTGGATGGTGGTACTAAATTACTAAGTGCACCATACCTAAGGGCCAAGCACCTCATCGTTTGGAAGTTAGTAGGTGAGTTCTTTTCTTTTTCCAGTGTGAAAAATGTTCTTGTGCTCTTTTCTCTTATCTCTCTGCAAACTGACTGTGAATAATTGCAATAGAAAAACCTGCTGTTAGACATGATGATACAATCCCATCTGGTTGTTTAAGGCTGATTCTTATGGGGTTTTTCTTTTTGGATAAAATTAAGCTAAATCCTCCTCCTCATGGCATCAGAGACTAGACCTGCAGGTTCCTCTTATTGAAAAACAGAAAATTATCCTGATTCTTAATGCTTGGTAAATTGGTCTATTTCAAGACCCATAGAGAGAATCGGGACACCGTGTCCAATATATACATAGGAGGCATATAATGGATGAAAAAATGCATTATGCAATTCCCTTATGTGGGAGTCTAGGCATATGCTTATAATATTTAAAGCCACTTGTCACGTCCCATCACATCCTGAGCTCAAATATTAAATGTACGCAGTTATGTGGAGGACATGGCTATCCCTGGCTAGACAATTACAGTAAATTACCCGTTTCTGATGACTGACCCCATCTGTGAACACACTCAAGAAGGCTCTTTGCATTGTATGTATCATAGAGTCATCTTAGACCAGCATGGAGTCAGTTATTTTAAGTCTAGCGGGA
This sequence comes from Percina caprodes, assembly GCA_013375575.1. NCBI lineage: Eukaryota > Metazoa > Chordata > Actinopteri > Perciformes > Percidae > Percina > Percina caprodes. The sequence continues at coordinate 554,995 of JABXJD010000057.1, forward strand.
CCTCTGAGGACACAACTGATGGTGTAACTTTGCCACAAGAGTCAATCAAATCTTCAAGAGTGACATTTTCTGCCAAAGTCAACCCCCTCACACCACAATGCCTACATCACAATGCTCCACAAGCGGAAAAACAAAAACAAGAATGAAATCCAAAATCCAAGACAGGGCAAAACTAGGCATGTGTAACGCAAGATATAGGCACAAAGCAATGACAATGGTACAGAATAGGCCTACTACAAGCTCAAACACTGAGCCACAAAATACAAGGGTATAAAACACATCACTGAATTAAATGAAATCAAAAGTTAGCTGGCTCGTCATCTGTTGCTATTAGGCTTGTTAGCCTTTGATGGATTTATGAAGAAATCCAAAAAGGGCTTTCGTGCCATGTTCTAGGCTAGCTAACTTCTGTACTGTTGACCCACAGTTTCCACAACTATCTTCACTCATGAATGACCATCAGAGGCGCAATTGGCAGATTCACCTGATCAAATTATGTGTGTATCTCTTACCAACCAAATTTTAAAATTAAATTACAGTTAATTGTAAGTAAATGGAGTAGGTCAATATCAATAATCAATTAAATGTATGTAATTTTTAATTATCGTTATGGTTATGGTAGTTTGTCTACCTTCCGCATCCCTAGTTCCCGCGACCATGGCCTCAACTATTCATTCCAGCATCTTTGTGTGCTCCCATCTCATATGAGGGCCCTGTATACTTAACCCAATTTGTCTTCCAGTCTGACACACCTGACCAGAATAACACACAAACACACACAAATATGTCAACTTTCAAGGCAAGGTACACAAAAATGTACATGTACCAAACATGACAGGGAAAACACATTCAATTACACACACAGTAAACGCTATGACATGAACACAGTAATTATTTACACAGTTCTATTGTGCTTCTCATTTCTTTGCGGGAAAAGTAAACATGCAGTGATTGAAGTGACAGCGGAAAACTGTCGCAGCAAACTCCTTTGCAAACATGTTGTTTAAGGCAAACAAAATGACTGCATGTCTCTGGGTGACATGATAATGTGAGATGATGAACCTGCTGTCTTGTTCAAGTGAAATGAATCATCCACATTGCCTTGGGTTTAAAAAGGCTTAAAGAGGCAAACAGCACATTAATGCTACTTGCATACCCTGCTTGAAACCTCTTTTATGCTGTAAAAAAAAGTTCAGATGGTGAAACCTTTGTTACTGTGAGCACATTTTCCTACCCAAATGGATCAAAAATCTGGTTCAACCTAACAAAAAAAATATCTAAAAAAAAACAACTAACAAAAGGAAGAAAAGATCCAGCACCTTATATTACTTTCACAGACACAGTTTACCCTCTAAATGTGAAGGCATTAGACCTGTACAGACACAGCAGATAAACTAACAGTAATGCTGATGATAGCTCGTACAACAGGATACATACACAGTGGAAGGAATACTGCTGCAATAATACCATGACTCCACCCTACATGAAGGTGGCTCAGACAAAGGTTGGATTTTGAAAAATATTCACAACATTCAAATTCGCAGAAATAGGTCAAACATGTCTTAGCACATGAAAAGAAATGCAGTTTTATGCATGAATTTACAACTGTAAAATCATGCATTTACAACTGGATTGACAGTTTATTTTGACACATAACACATTTACATTTTCTTACTACGCACTAATTAAGGGGGACATATTGTAAATGGCTTTCTTTGATGTATTTGTTATCTATTTATCTTTAGCCATACTAGTGCTTTGTCTTAAAGAATGGCAATGTTGGTTCATCAGTCCCCCAGATTAAAATAGCTCAATAACTACCAGATGCACTACCATGAAATTTGGAACAGATACCTTAGCGGCACCTTAGCGGGTGATACTCTAACCTTTCAACAAGCATCCCAGGTCGACTATTTCACTTATCCCGTGAAATTTCTCCACATTTACCTGACGGATTGGCGCAAAACTTTGTTAAAACATTCATGGTTCCCAGATGGTGTATCCTTTTGACTTTGGTGATTCCATGACATTCCCTTTAGTGCCATTATGAGGTTCATATTTGTGCTTTTTAGAGAAATGTATGAACACATATTGAATGGATTGCCATGCAATTTAACACACATTTAACTGATAATAAGAGTCTGGGTTGTGCTCTTAGCGCATAAAATGTCAAAGCACTGTGGAGTGCCTTTGCGGCTTTAGCTAATAGAATGTGCGGCCATAACAATGGACATCAGACCAAAGTAATTTTCTGTCTTGTCTGTATGCTCTGTGCAAAAATTATTATGATGGGTGCCATGGTTTTAGAAACCATGTCTGTAGAGAAATATGCCTGTTATCAGTTGATCTGGTCATGTTGGTGTGTTTTTTTTGTCTTCTGCTGAATAAAGCCATTTAATGAATTGCTCTTTACATTGAGATAATTTAAAGGAAAAAGAGAGATTCAATTCATTTTGTGGTGTGGGATTTCAAAAGCTTTCTCTAGTGATGATTAAAACCTAACAATAATTTTGATAGAAACTACGGAGAACTTGCATACTTGTAATTGGTTAGTACAACAGAATGGTAATGTAATAGATAGATAACATGACAAATCGTGGCCTACTAAATACTGAAATATGTACTTGGCTCCTTTTTTCGAAAACAATTACAAATTCATTATTTTTCTAAGACTTATCTCTTTATCGTCAGCTGAGACAATCTGTCTGGGCTCTTGAGTGTCTTTTTCTCACTGTTATGGCAATAACAGGTTAAGCATCCCATGTAAAAAAAGAGTAACAGCTGTCATGGATCATGCACTGTTACAGTAAAAGGGAAAACAGAGGATGAATGACCAAATAAATGAGTGAGTCAAAGAATATATTATTATGTTTATCATTATGACTTCAAAAAAGCAGAGTTATATTGCAATGGTTTGTGATGATTTTCAATATAGAATAGAGCAACAAACTTACTCCTTAGCCAAACTGTTTGAATTACATCTTAGGATGCATATTTGACCCAGTTTGCTGTGATGCCTGCATGTTTCGCCCTAGACACTCTTTTAGGCTTTTACTCATGAGATTTAAGCTGGGTTTTGATTTCACTCAGCGAGGGCTTACGCACTAGCTTAGCCTCATCTTTGGATAAAATCCATGTTGCATGGGCATTGTAGAGGCCCATGGCAGTGAGAGAGAGAGAGAGACGGAGTCCGAGAGTCCGAGAGTCAGAGACTCAGCGAGTAAGAATTTGGAGGGAGTCTTGTGACAGATGGTCCCACTCGGTATCTGTGTCTGTGGGCAGTAATGCAACCAATGGCTCCCAAATACATTTTGGCATCTCTTCATCAATGAGGCTAGTGAGCCGAGTCGGCAGTTTCGAATGACTTCGCCCCTCTTGTCTTCCATAAGGCCCCAAATTTCACAGCCTCTCCCCTGCATTATCTTTCCCTCTGGCTTCTGCCATCTCCATCATTCTGCTTTCTCCCTCATCATCACGCTTTCTCACCAGTTCACTCTGCTTCACCCTTTTACCCACACTAAGACTCCAATTCCACCCCCACAACTCCCCCCTGCATCTCCCTCCTCTGTCTGGCTGAAAAGAGTGTGAAGTCGATTTCTGAAGATTTCTTTGGCTGACTCCCATAAAAGGATTTTCTTGGGGGCTGACTTTCTGCTCCTTGTCTTCCTTCCTGGAATGAAGTCTTCTTGCCGCCAATGGTGCAGGTGGTGGGTAGTAAATTATACACACTTTCCTTTGAGCTAGTCAGCATCAGAAGTGAGTGGAGGGGGGTTACAACCTGCCATTCCCGGGCTTTTAAAACCACACACTACCTCCCACCAAACCAGCAACATTTTTCAAAAACATCCACAACTTGTGTGCATAAAACCACCACAATACATCACAGCATACACTCGTAAAGGCTTGTACATTCATGTCACGATGCACAAACAAGCAAATCCTCCCCGACCATTGATAAACCCACTCTACCTCCGTCACCTTCCCAGCTGCTGTCATCTCAGCAGCTCAATAGAGTCGAAGCATAACAGTGTGTTGAAAGAGAAACGATGATCGTATCATGTGGGACTGCGATGTATTACAAACGGAATGGACAGAGGCCATAGGGCTTATCAGCATCAATCTGATTGGACGGGACATCCTCTGTCTCTGTCTCTGTCTCTCTGTCTCTCTTTCTCTCTCACACACACACACACTCAGTCCCTCTGCCTCTAACAGATAGAATAGTATTGATGTCCAATCCCCAGCAGTGGTTAAGGCTGTTTGGGGGTCGTGGCAATGCACTAACATCTGTCACAGTGTTCTCTACAGCTCGTTATAAATCTGTCACACCAGAGAAGACAGGAACATGAATAAGACATGGGGCTGAGAAAAGGAAAGCATATGTTGTGGGGTCATGTGTATGTGTAACAGGCAGCCTGTTGAGTTATGTATGCCATGCAAGCAGGTGTTCTGATTGCCATACAGTTTTTGGTCTTTAAGCCATTCCTCATACATCAGATGCTGCTGTCATATCCTAAAAGCAATACAGGTGGTAAATGTCTTTCAAACAACAATTACAGTAGCAGGCCTGGATGAATTTGGTCACCTGCTAGTTTGATGCCATTGTCTGACAGTACTAAATGACCCAAATAATATTCTTTGATGCCAAATTTAGGAAATGTGTGCACACCACAGGAGGAACAAACAGTTGCAAATTAATCAAGATTTGTATTCAAAATATATCTGCTTTTCAAATGTTTTTTCCTACATTTGTCCTTCAGAGACAGGCAGCCATCATACCACCCAGAAGCCATTAGTCAGCCTTATACACAATGACCCCCAGAACATCCTCAATCAAACATGCCAGTGTGAAAAGGGATGAGAATACTTTGAAATCAGCCCTCAGCTGTCTGCTGGCTGCATGCGGAGTGTGATGAATACATAAACGCACAAAGGCCCAGCATGACTGCCACTTTCTAATTTACTCAATACACCCATTCTGTTTAAATCAAACATAACTTTCCAAAAAAAACTGCAAAAATAGCTGTTGAAATATTACAGTGAGCAAAGCAGTGCACTGCTCTCACTCTTTTTATTTCTTTATATTGTATTTGGAAAAAATGTCTCCATACTTGTTGTCTCCACCCTGTTTACTTAAATTAGAAGATTACTAAAATCCCTGCTCATGGTGACATTTAGCACGCTGCCGATGATTCCTTTGAATACAGATCAGATGTGGCATTTAAGGGAATTGACGTTTTTCTCGAAGTTAATCAGCAGACCAAGCCTTCTGACTCAAAAGCCAGAATCTTTTAAATTCTTCATGTTTTTTTCAATTTTTATAATTGGATACTTAGAAATGTCTCTGTGCTCCTTTCAAGAGTACTTTGAGAACTGCCAAATGAGACATCTGTTCCAGATGTCGAGATTATGTGACACAGAGATATCCCACTGCAGGAGAGTAATACTGACCGGCTGTTCCTGTTCAGCACAGAGGAAAAAACCTGTAGGCCAATACCAAGCAAATGCAGCATTTAACAGCCATGTCCTCCCTTTGTCTCCCCTCCTTCATTTGTCTCTCTGCAGCAATTGCCAGGTATTGCTGACTCTGGTTATTCTCAAAGAAAAGCTGGAGGAATACATATTCTTTTGTATGTGTGTTAGCCCACAGCGGATTACAGGTTCCATTGGGCCTCCCCTGTGTCATCCACACTTTATGATGTGAATGGCACAGGTACATAGGGACAAGTATAGGTTTGTAATCCACAGAAGTGCACTGTCCATTACATAACAGGTGCAGTGTGACAAAGAAGTAGAATCTTGCCTTAGAAGTCTCTTCCAGGAGATAAGATCAGCTGTAAGGCAGCAGGCAGCGCAACAATCAAGTATAACAGTAATGTAGAGTAAGCAATCAACAGGGAACCAAACAATCACAAGACTTAACATACAGCACTGCAATAATATCCAGAACACATACAAAAATGGAACATTGCACAAATACAACACCAACACGTGCAAGCCCTGTAATATACTGTTACTCACACATTCCTCATTGCCCTTTTTCACAACAAATGCATGAATGGTTTACACAAGCCGAGCAGAAAAGTGGGCATCTCTCATTGTGTTATCAGAAGCGTAAACCAAGCAGGATGGCACAAGTTCAAGACACAACGTTTCAGGCTATCAGGAGGCAGGGCCTCCATTTTCGAATGTGTTTTTTTGTGTGTCTCAGAGTTTGTTCAACCAATCCAAATCCAATCCAATCCTCTGGTTGGTTGGGTTTTTTTTGCTCCTACTGACCCACTTGGAGTGGCAGAAGATGGACGTGTTCAACGATGTGTGCATTACTTTTCATATAAATTAAATGTTCTCCGTATATACTAACTAATCAGTTTCAGCTGGGTGGGCTCTAGGGGGAGGCATGCCCTGTAGAGTCAGCCTATCATAGCTGGTAGATATTTGGTTAATCTGACAACAAATATAATGAAGATCAGCTACACCAGTTTGTAAGTCTATTATATGTTTATTTACTTCTTACATGCAAAATGTGTGGATATATTTTTAACTAGCTAATCTTTCCAGTAACCCTGTGAGTAGGCCTCATACGCAGCCTTTCTAATAGTTGTTCTTCTAAACAAGAATGAAACGTTTTCTTTACCACAAACTGGACCAACAGTGTGCAACCATCAAAGGTTAAGCTGACAGGATGCTGAGTAGTGGGGCTTACACTGTGAGGGACTAAATGGTAAAAGGTATACCTCTGCTGCAACATCACTTAGCTGATTAGGGTACCAACAGGCCGTTATACAGCCCATTGAGGAGCTTAAGACGAATTAAAATAACCACTGGGTAATTTATAGTGGCTGTTATAATGACCTGATATGCCCCCGTGTAGAGCTGGTAAAAAAACATAAAAATCCAGAAAAAAGATTTATGCTGCTTTATTAATATCACTGGGACAGTGATAGTGAAATGGCAGCATTCCATCACGTTTAGAGCACAGCAAGTGATGAGTTGTCAAGCAGACAATCAGATGGAAGATATTACATTACCCATGCCAACACTTTCAAAGGAATCATTATTTCTTTTTTATTGAAAAAAACGAAAAGAAGAAAAATTAAGGGCACTGCAATTTCTCTTAAACATCTACTGACTTTCAGTGATAGACAGAGCAAAGAATAAAATCCTCCTTGATATTACCTTGGCAGGGGTTAGATTAAAACGGAGGGTCATTGGTGGTGTGGTGTGTGAAGAGGACTCAGTGGGACAGAACACTCAACAAATGACTGCACATTAAAGGAGGAGGAAACTACTTCCACTAACTTTGTCCAGATAGCTATGTTTTTTACCTGCTTCATTCTAAATTTTAAAATGAACTGGAAACCTGCAGGGGTTTGACAAAACCATGTACCACATTAACTAATCTTAAAATTACTGCTACAAAGGTGGATTGCAATAGATTGAAAATCAAGAAATTGTAAAAAGCATATATAATGTATGTCCAGCACATAAATGTTGATTAGTTGTTTGTTTTTTTGTCACACTGTATGTTGTCATGATTTTCAGCTCAGAGCATCGCTGTTTCTATAAGTACAGCCTATCAGAGCTACTAACATGGCTGCACTCTTTTTAAGACCTGCAATTTGACTTTGTGGCTCTTTCTTAGTTGCTTATGGTGCATTAGTGTACCTTTATATGAGATATTTTCATTATTCTGTCTATCCCCTAAATGCTTTGATGCCAGGAAAAATCCCACATTTTGCACAACAATATGGTTCCGTCACAATCCTTTCCCTCCACCTGCTCTGAGATGACTCAGTGCTAGTGCAATAGTGGAAACCTTACCTTATTTCGTTATCTATGTCAGTGTTTCACAATCATTTTACAGTCCCCACTTTAGATTTTCAACCTTCAGCTACGTACCACCCAACCACGCATTCTTTTATGAGTTTTTTCTTTTTTGCATATCCTCTACGTCACTTTGCATACCCCTGGAGGTACACATACCCTAGTTTGGGAACTAATGATCTATGTGAAAAAGAAGTGCTCACATCTTTGTGCAAAAACAGCAAAACAAAATCCAATTGTAAACCTTTCTTGAAATATGCATAGATTTGGATTTGCATTTTCACAAAACAAGGTTGTCAACTTTGCTGTCCCCCTTCTGCCACTTCCTTTGAATAAAATGCAAGACAGAAAAGGTTATAAAAGCTTTGTTTCGTATGTATACTTTTCTGACCTATAGAGGACAAACCTCTACTTTTAAATCAAGGTGGGAACAGAATCTGGGGTGATACATCTCAAAATGTGTGAGAAACCAGTTCAAATGTGCATTCTGTTTCTTTAAACCATTGTCACAGCCTGACTCAGATATGCCATTCATCAGACATATTATACTCTTGAGAAATTAAGCTTTGTATTGTCCAAGACTTAAATTGTGACACTGGCATCTTAATAGGCTGTGGTCATGCTCTGAACTTCAACTTTCTCAGGTTATTACAGACTTTGCTGATGCTCTAGTCCTTGTAAGATCCAGACTGGCTCTTCCAAGTGATGACTGGCTGTTATGAGATAAGTGAGGCATTAACATTAAAATTGATCAAAATGGCAGTACATGCAGTTAAATCGTGCATAGCCACATTGTGGGAGTCATTGCAATCATTCCTTCCAAAGACAAATGTGTATAATTTAAAAAAAAATAAATGATTTTGACCATTTGTTATCATCTTTGCCACTGCCTTATCTTGATCTCTATAAAGTATAAGTTCCTGAGGGTAAATGTAATAAATATGGGGTGGGGCTGTTGCACTAGCCACATGTTTTCTTTTTCTTTGACAATATTTCAAGCTGATGGCATCTAAAAACCTTGTGATCAGATAAGCTATTACCAAAATAGATCAATATTCTTCTGAATTTTTGCTCCTGGTGTTTAAATCACCTTATTCATCCTCTCCAGTTGCTCCATCCTATAAATAGGACAGTATCTGCCAGTTGTGTGGTCAAGCAGTATATCCAGCCTTGAGCTGTCATCTTTAAACGATAACAGCATGGGAAGAACTGAATAGTTGAGTGTTTCTGTGTGCATGGTATCGGAATGACATCCTCGTTAATATATGTTCAACCAGTGCAAGGACAAAGAAAGCCAAAGGACAAACACAACGCTGCAACTACTTCTCTCACTTGGATGGCAAATTTTCCTCATCACCTCACTCCTATCTTAACTCTCCTCATGCTCCCGTTTTGTCCACTCATGTTTATTCAGGTCTTGATCATAATTCTCCTCTTTCTACTGGTACTCATGGGTTTTTTATCCTCATTGCTCTTTTCACCCTTAATTTCCATGCCTTTTTCTCCCCCCCCCCCATTCACACACACACTTCACTCCCTGTTTACATCCACCCACCCCTCCCTTTTTGCAAAGCTCCTGTTACTCCCATGGGATGGCAGTGAACAAAAGAGCAAAACAAAAGGTCAACTTATCCCAGGTGTCACTCACCACTCACAACCCTGCCTTGTGTCTAGGGCAAGAGTCCGGGGCCACCCATTGATTCTCACGTCAACAACTTCACATTATTAAACTCTCACCAGAAACTGAATGCCCCCTAATCACCCTCTTCTGTGAATATTTGATAATCAGGAGTCTAACCGTAAACAGTAATTAATCATGATAAATGATACCCAATCAAGGCTAACGAAAGGCAATTCAAGCAGAGGAAATAAGATGTGAATACTTTTCAGTGAGCAATAAAAAGCTCTATTCTATTCACATCTTTAATGTTTTGTACAGCACCATTAACAACTTTGGTATGCCCTTAGGCTTCTGTATAAGCATGTCATTGTGTCATAACATAATGTAATGTAGTTCTAATGTTATCTGGGAGATTGTCAATAAAAAAACTTTAAGATCATTAATATGAGTTCAGTATGCAGATTCTCCAGCAAGTCTAGTTGTAAGCACTTGATTTGTTTAAAAAAAATAATCAAAGTACTGCAGAAATGGCAAATTATTTGCTGGAAAGTTGTCTTTTGCATCCCAAGCAACATTGACTGGCAAACTAGTCATCTTTTTATTTGATCTCTGCAGCAGCAACCTGGATTATCTCCTCTGTATACTTCAAGTTTATTTAAAGAGCCTGAATGCCACTTTGTTTCATGTGAGCCAAATCAGGATTTAAGTTTACAACAGTAATGTGAATTATAATACTAGATATCTGTGACATCATTGAAGACCACAGCTAAATGACATGGGTTAATTATAGCAACAAAATGGAATGAGTGTTTTTTTTGTTATTTTATCTTTTTTTTGCCTGACAGGGGCTTTATGAATAGCAATGACTGATCAAGGCCTTTGTGAAACTTTGTAGGGGGGAAGTAAAGGCTGGTAGCTAAGTGCAGAGAACATAAACAGCATTTGAAGGTCCCTATAAACCTATCAAAGTCTTAATGATTAAGAAAGAATTTTTAATCACTTTTTGCAGTGACCTGTATGGCAACACCTTTCAATGACTAAGAGAGATGACCTTGACTAAAATAATTTCATTACTAATTTCCTGTCTGGTTTGTGGAGGTGTGTACATTCTAAGCACTCATGCGCAAACTAAATGAGGCCGGAAAAACGTTTCAAGGATTTAGGCTGAAGGGTGATAAATGTGCATGGACAAGATTGTGGTGCTCATCCTTCAAAGGAGACATAAGAACTAGAAATATGTTTCTCTCTTGCAATTACAGAAGTGGGTATTGGTGCTGGAATTAAATTTGATCATCTGATCAAAATTATTTGACTTTCACGTAACATATCCTTGGCTGCTGTGCTCTAACTCAATGCTTCCACCTAGCTTTTCAACCACAGAAGACACCTTGCTTAAGTACAGTGGCACAGCACTTTGCAGATGGCAACACACACACACACACACACACACACACACACACATACACACGCATTATACTGACAGAGGCACATTGATTATCATCAATAACTGCTTCACTAGCAACCAAACTGACTGATCAACATGCGAAAAGAACAACATCAGCTCATGGCCCAAAAAACGTGCAAGATCAACGCAGCCAAGACTTTTAGGCATCAGATTTCTTGCCTGCTCGTAACGTCAAACGACTGAGCAAAGGAGACTGCCTTTTTGACGTGCCATGTAGACCATATTAATCAAATCAAAGAGCAGGGGAAATGTATTGCGATTGGGGGAATCGCACTTACCTTCCTGCACAGCCTGGAAAGGGTTGTTTGGCTCAATAAGTTTCACAGAGTGGGTGATTTTCTCGCTCTGCAGAATATCATCGTTCAGACTCAGATCTGAGATGGCAAGTTGGAAAATCTCGTCATCTCTGCCAGCGTTTTCCTCAAATATGGCACCTGTTGAATTCAATAATCCCAGGTTATTTGGAGAGAGAACGCGAGGAGGTGAAATAGAGTTGAAGGTGGAGGAAGTAGTAAATGAGTTGTACCTTCATTAATGGACCATCGCTATATTACATACTAAATAGTTGCTTTTTACTGTTATTGACCAAAAACAGGTCAAAGGGATGCATACTTTTATAATTGCAAGTGAAATATATCTATTTTATTTAAAGATTATTTTGGGGGCATTGTCTGCCTTTATTTTGACAGGACAACTGAAGACATCAAAGGTGAGAGAGAGAGAGAGGGAATGACATGCAACAAAGCACTGCAAGTTGGAGTCGAACCCTGGCCCCCTGCTTTGAGGAGTAAACCTCTACCAACTGAGCTATTAGGGTGCCTAAGTGAAATCTATCTGTTTGTGGTTTTTCTCGCCTTGAAATTAAACAATATGTGCAGCTCAAGATTTCAGCACCATGGAGAGTTACACGGCCACATCACAAAATCCTTCTTTGATGCATAAAGTAGCCAGAATTAGAAAAGAAATGACTGTTGTGTCTACTAGATCGATGGCACCCTAGCCAATAAGCATTACAAGCATAGTTTGGGAGGCGTGCTGAAGCTTAACTGTCTCTCTCTATCTCCCCCTCCCTTCTTTTTCCCTATTTCTTCCTCTGTTTATGGCATTAGCTGCTATAGGGAGACACACATAATATATCACAAAAAAGGTTTCAGGAAATGAAAAGTATAATTGGGGTACCCTAACGTTATACGGGACATCAGCCAATATTATCTGGATGGAGTCCCACATCAGTATTAAGCCAGTGACTGAGCACCTGCTGCTTGCCAGACTGTTGCAGTAAACTGTGAACACCAGCAGCAGCAGCTACAGCAGCAGCTACAGCAGCAGCGGAGGGGCACCGAGACGAATTTGCTCACATTGCCATTGATATTTTTATCTGAGATTACAGATGACATTATAACTGGCTACGTACAGTAGCTGTGTGCACGAAAAGGGGACAAACCAAAGAATTACTCAATATATGTGTGTGTGTGTGTGTGTGTGTGTGTGTGTGTGTGTGTGTGTGTGTGTGTGTGTGTGTGTGTGTGTGTGTGTGTGTGTGTGTGTGTGTGTGTGTGTGTGTGTGTGTGTGTGCGTGTGGATCATGTATGTATTTTAAAACTCTAAAATTCAATGCGATGTTTAGGGACAAACAGATTAAAATCATTTGAACATCATGATGGGTTTAAAGCATTCCCCCATTTCTGAAAAAAAGGCAGCTCTGCTTTTAAGTTTGAGAACAAGGAGGCTCTATGCGTTTTGCATCTCTAAAACGAAGCTCCACTGACATGCCCTCTGTTTTGTTATTGACATTGCAGTCACGTTCCGGTGAAAGTTGAGGCTTGTCGGATACAGACAAGAGGTAGCTTGGTCTAAAAAAGCCTCAGCCATTTGTCTATTAGACATTAATTTCGTCAAAGCTTCGACGATACAGGCCTTCTTACTGTAGTCCGTGTTTTGAATACAAAATTTCAATTCAGAGGCCGAGAGTGGTGAGGTTTAGATCTGAAGCCAGCATAAATGCGTTAATTTGCCATCGAAAAGTGTAAGAAATGGCTGCAGAAATAGGCTTAACTATATAACTGTAATACATAACAACAAAATAGCTGTGGCAGTAAAGGTCAACGGCGTGGTTGCTTACAAAACGCCAACTTTTTAACTCGCATATGAGTCAAAGTCTTGCTTAAACACAGAATCCATGCTGAATTGACTATTTATCCCGCCCTCGCACCAACATCCTGTGATCAACACAGTACTGGCTGTTTATCCCCGCACGCTTTGTCTTTACATCTGTCTAACCATACAGCGTATTGTTTAATCGGACACTTACCGATATGTATGATGGAGTCCGCTTTGGCCGAATTGCATTGCAATATCCACAGGGAAAGGCAGATCAGCAGCAACTCCATCTCGGGATTTCAGCAAAGCGGCTCATCCAAGCTCTGCTCGACTGTCCTGTACTGTCCGAATGGAGGACCCAAAGAAGAAACAAAAAAAGATTATCAAAACCCAGAGCAAAACAGAACCGCGGTCCTCCTCCTGGCAGACCAGACCTGCATGAAACCCTACAGAAATGATCAGGGTTTTTTTTTCCCCCCTTTTTTTAACCAACAAAAACAAGCAAACCGTAGGAAGGTGGGATCAAAAGACGAGGAAGAACCGACGGGGACCCAAGGTATGACTGAAGGTAGCCCGGTGAGAGAGACCGGCGTTACCTCTCTCACTCTCGCCTCTCTCCCTGCGCTCCGGCGTCTAAAGCGTGGCAAGCAGCAGAAAATGCGGAGGAGGGACACCCCTCTAACTACACACGGAGAGACGCTCACATACACAATAGGCTACTAAAACCACACACACACACACACACACACACACACACACACTTCAGTTCTGTCTCGACCACGTGATTGCAGAGCCTTCACGACTCAGCTGCTGTCCCGACAAGCTGGGTAGAAATGATTTGGACTAGCCGGAGAAAGACGCTTGGAGAGCAGACATCCTAGTTAAACGCATGATTGGAGGTAACAAAAAGTCTATCAGCCTATACTGAAAAGAAAGACAAGTGCGTGACAAAGCTCACGCGTAAATCCAAACATAGATTGGCTCTTGAGATGAAAAGTCGACGGCGGTGTAAACAGTTTACTTTTCGAGAAGTTGCCGTTTTCCAGGGATGATGTGAGGGCACAGAGCGGCTGAGACACATTTTCAGCGTAGTACTTTAGTGGCGACGGAGCGCAGCTGATGTGGCAGAAAAAAAGGATTTACAAACCATGTTCATCGGCGATAGCTGATCGATGAGGAACAGACGTGACAGAAGCCACAACGCCTGATTGAACCGGGGCACAGCTGAAATCGAGTTACCGGAGGAGCATTTTGCAGAGGAACAAACACAAATAGCCAAATGTTGTGTTATAGCTATGACTTGTTCGAGTAATTGATTGTTGCTTTAGCCAAATTGACGCCATTGTTGTTTTTTATCGCGGGATTAGGGCATTGGGGCTCATTTTAAGGATAGTTTGTTGTGTGTGATTTAGACCACAGGTTGCCAGTAATTCTGACTGAGTACCAGTTATGTTTGAGTAATCCCAGGCGCGTGCAGAGCTGTGAAGAAGAGGACGAAGTCGTGCAAGAGATGGAGTTTCTAGATAGGCATAATCTTACAATTAAAGGATATTTTTCGTGACTGCAATAAAAACGGAAATATCTTTTAATTGTTTGGTTAGGTCTGTCAGAGGCGCAGAGCATAAACTTTCAGCACCACCGGCAGAGGACAGCTCCCTCACTAATCTGCACTAGTCCAAGAAAAAAGGCACCTGTAGAGCACAGCGAGGCAGCGATCTCACAGTCTACGACATACCTCATTGCTTGTTTATTTGTTGATATTTTTCTTTCCAAGGACTGATTTCAATATTGGAAGCAACTGGGTGAACAATGTTTTACCCACACTGCAGCCCTTTTTTTCTTTCTTTCACAGACAAAACTAAATAAATCCACATCACTCTCACGTCAAAGTCTCACATGTACCATGGTAATCATCTTGTTTTCATTGCAGCAGAGAAATAAACATCCATGCCTCCAAAGTTGTAAAACACACTATCCCTGCTGGCCCTATTTTGATACTGCAGCTGTGTTTGCGCAAAACGTTTACATTTTTCATAACGATTGATGGAACGATGGAATGTTTGTGATTTAGATTAATAAAAAATAGGATTAAGGGGAAAATGATAATGCAATTTAAAACACATTGCTTTTGAGAACAAAGCGCCCATAACATTAATATCTAAAAAGTGCAACATAACGTTATTTATGTCTGAATATAATGTTAACTCACATGTCAGTGCCACATGTCAGAGTTTATATGTAGCAATGGATTTGACAAAAAAAGGAAAGGAACATAGACATGATTGCCCTTTGATCCTAATACCATTTCCCATGACACAGTAGCTCAATCTAGAATCAATCCAAGAGAATCAAAACAGAAACATGAACCTTGAGATTTGGGTTTTAAGATGACAGGCATCTACAATTCCATTAACAATTCACCACATCCCAGCAGGGGAATAAATCAAGTTATTTCATTTATCTATGAAGCGATATGTTGTTGAGATTTCATCATGCAATTCTTCATTTTAACTGGCGATTTAAATAGCAATTCCCACAGCTCTTGAAAAGGCTTCATTCTTTGTATGTGATGCAAATCTGAAATTTTCTCTTACTTAATAATAATAATAATAATAATAATAATACAAATGGGTTTCATCTGACTACCACCTATAAGCTGCAATGAAGCTGTCCAATAACATTTAAGTTGCATGTGAAATACATACATAGCATCATATGATTGTTTCTGATTCAAATGTCAGCTGTGATAGAGCAAGCTGACGCTACATATAGTGAGGATATGCAAGTGTAATTCGTAAGTCTTGCTTTCTCATCCTATGTTAGCGCCACCATGTATCAGAGGCATGTTGAAAATAATATATGTCCTCCAATATTTATTCTCTGCATATAGAAAGGTATTTATGAGATATTTGAATGAGTAGCACACCATAAGTAGACAAGTTCCATGTATTAGTAACTAGATTTAATATGATAGAGGGAATACCTTTTTTTGGAAAGTAGGCCATCCAATTGCTAATTGCCCAATTTTTGGCCCATTATGCCGTTGATTCATACTGTCCCTCAATGATTATTTAAAAATTATGAAAATTGTTGGCATCTGTCAGTGTTTTGCTACTTCAGCTCTAGTTCTGGAGCGTACATGTGCATCTCCATGGGTGTCAACATAAGTTAGTCTCAAAAATGCTGCAAACAGTCACCGAGACATTGGCGGGTAGGTCACGCCTGCTCTCAGCGACGAAGGTGGAATTTCATTGTCACACAAACCTGACTCATTAATGTTTATGGCTATGAGCAATGAAGTGAAATGGAAAGCCAGATTTTGTTCTCCTTTTTGGAACAAGGCCAAAAAGTGAATTTAGATAAAGAGGAGGTGTCACATGTAGATGTATCAAAGAAAAAAACCACAACAACCTGTCAACCATGAATAGATAAGTACCACTGATACACAATGGCCTCTGGCTATTCTTCTGTAATAAACTAATTTTTCCTCTTTCCCAGATAATGCACTTCTCTAATCAAAAGCCTAAAGCGCAAGTCTCAGCATGATTAATTGTTTCCACAGAATACTGACTTCTGGGTCCGCAGTTCCTTCTGAGGACTCCCATCTCTGAAATTATTTTCTTATGCATGGCTTGGGACAGTGCACACTGCTGCCTGTGATTGCTTTTCACAGTGAAGTACACATGCCTTGCTCCTGAGTAGCTGGTCTTTGTCATCATTGATTAGTATTACTATTAGTGCTATTGTATACTCACTGCAACTGCTTTTGACTCCAAGAGGAGCAATCTATTTAATAGTCTTTATTCAAACACATTCATTCTCACACAGTAATGGGTAATTACTAACTTTGTTTATTGTGGTTGCTGTTATCCTTGCCCATGAAGCTATGATTTGATACCTAGTGATGTGCAATAAGTCTGAGTTTAATCACTTGATTAGTTTTAAGCCTAAACTATTTGTGGTTTATGGCGAAAACTGGACAGAGCCAGAAGTCAAATTGATTTAGTCAACATAATTACACTAGTTACTGTAGCAGCTGTGTGGCTTGCATACAGTATGTCAATGTCACTACAAGTTTTACCAGTGAGAGAAGCATTGAGAGCAGCACCAGCGTTCTGCAACCATAGAAATAATAGATAAAGATAATAGATAGAAGTGAGTTAGCATATTCGAAAAGTAGTTTTATGAGCTAGTAACAAATTACACTTTAATATCACAAGTTGACTGTAAGGTCTTTTACCATGAAGTTGGCCCTGTCCATCCCATGGTGGTACTGGATGAAGCCCATGCACAAATTTGGAGGAGGATTATATCTCAGACAAGTTGAAAATCCATTCATGTCAAGTCAAACTGTGCACAGAATAGCAATACGGGTCTGCAGCACTAGAGGTGAATAAGCAAGACCCTCTCTTCAAATACACAGCCTGAGGTAACATTATAGATTAATCATGTTATGGGAAAATAAGCACAACCTCCTTCACAGACTCTGCATTTCAATGAGTGAATTGTTAAAGTCTACCCACATCATTATATATTTCAACATTATAAAGTGCTGAACCTTAATGAAATATGTACTAGGTAATACATATATAAATTATTATTTGGAAAAATATACCAATGGATTCAGTCTAAATCAACAATGCAGCCTTCAAACATGGTCTTGCTCATTTATTGCAGGATTGTTATAATATGACACAAAACAGACATGTTTTAGATGTGATCCATAATTTATGTTAGTCTAGGAAAGATCCCTTTTTATCAAAACCGCACCTACCTTTAACAAGATACTTATACAGTACAGTATATGCATGTCTCACTCTATTCTATCCCCACAAAGAACACATGTGGAAAAAAAATGTTTTAAACAAAACATATGCACTGAATAGCCTACAATCTAGATTTTATGTTTTTAACTGAAACCTGGTTAGACCATAATAACAGCGCTGCTGTTCTCATCGAGTCAGCTCCCCCTAACTTCAGTTTTATAAGCGAGAATAGAGTGAATAAGAAAGGAGGTGGAGTCGCCATTTTGTTTAATGACTTATTCCACTGTACGCAAATATGTAATGGAAATTTTGCTTCTTTTGAATATGTGGCTCTTCATTTAAGGTCCTCCCCTCAGGCTATATTTCTAAACATCTACAGGCCACCTAAATATTGTGCAACCTTTATTGATGACTTCACTGAACTGCTGTCTATAATCTGCATTAACTTTGATTGTGTAATCATTGCAGGTGATTTTAACATTCATATATAATAAGGGGCACACTCTGGACTTGATTGTCTCCAAGGGTCTGAACATTTCCAAGGTTGTGGTGACTGACGTTGCTCTGTCTGATCATTCCTGTGTTTTCTTTAACGGCACTATCTCTGTGCCCAAAAGTGTCCAAACAAAGATAATCAGAAAACGGTATATCACTGAAAACACCAGTGAAACATTTATTCAGCTTTTCTGCTCCACACCCGCCCTCTGGGCTCTCAGTCACTGAGCTTGTAGATCATTTCAACTGTAAAATTACAAATGTTATGGATGCCATTGCTCCCACTAAGGTCAAAGTTGTCTCTGGTAAGAAAAGGTCTCCATGGAGAAATGTCCCACTGGTGAGAACAGAAAAAAGAGAGCTGAACAAAAGTGGCGCAAAACAAATCTCCTGGTCCATTATAACACCTATAAAGAGAGACTTCGCATTTATAATTTGGAACTGAGGAATGCAAGGCGGTCCTTCTTCTCTGATATTATCTCAAGAAACAATAATAATTCATGTGCTTTGTTTGCTACTGTCGATAGGTTAACAAACCCTTCAGTACCAGTAGCATCTGAACTTTTATCCACCAAGGCCTGTAATGACTTTGCCTCCTTCTTCAAAGACAAAATTCAGAAGATTAGACAAACTAGTTCCAATATGACAGAATTTCATGCAATCAACCATAAAAACCTGGAGGACATTATACAGCATCTGAAAACCTCCTCCTGAAACCTCCTCCTGTTGCCTTAATATTCTACCAATGGGTGTTTTAAAAAATGTTTCGAATTGTTTGGCTTCTGATCTTCTACAGATTGTGAACACGTCTCTTCTTTCAGGTATCTTTCCACAGGCCATGAAAACTGCAGTGATCAAGCCACTCTTAAAAAAGAACAATCTAGACACATCACTAATGAGCAACTATAGGCCAATATCAAACCTTCTGTTTTTAAGTAAAATCATTGAAAAAGCGTTTTTTCAACAACTCAACCATTTCCGACCACACCACAGCACTGAGACGGCTCTTGTTAAGGTCTTTAATGACATCCACCTTAACACAGATAATGGCAAAATTTCCGTCTTAGTATTATTTGATCTCAGTGCTGCATTTGACACGGTCGACCATGACATATTACTAGACCGATTGGAAAACTGGGTTGGCCTTTCTGGCTCAGTACTAAACTGGTTTGAATCCTACTTACAGAATAGGGATTACTTTGTGTCAATAGGTAATTATACATCTGAGCATACAAATATGACGTGCGGAGTTCCCCAAGGCTTCATTCTGGGGTCTCTTCTGTTTAACATCTACATGCTTCCACTGGCTCAGATTATGTAAAACAACAAAATAAGTTACCATAGTTATGCGGACGACACACAAATGTACATAACCTGATCACCAGGGGACTTATAGTCCAATGCAAAAACTGACTAAGTGCATTGAACAAATTAACGGCTGGATGTGCCAGAACTTTCTGAAATTAAATGAGGGAAAAACTGAGGTGGTTGTTTTTGGAGCAAAAGAGGAACAATTAAACGTCTGCACTCAGCTTCAAACAACTACTTTAAAAATAACAGACAAAGCCAGAAATCTTGGTGTAGTCATGGACGCTGATCTGAATTTTAACAGCCACATTAAGACAATTAAAAAGTCAGCCTATTATCACCTTAAGAATATATCAAGGGTTAAAGGACTTATGTGTCAACAGGATTTGGAAAAACTTGTCCATGCTTTCATCTTCGGTAGACTTGACTACTGTAACGGGGTCTTTACAGGTCTCCCTAAAAAATCAATCAGACAGCTGCAGCTGATTCAGAACACTGCTGTTTGGGTCCTCACTAAGACCAAGAGACTGGATCACATCACTCCAGTTCTGAAGTCCTTACACTGGCTTCCTGTGCCTCAAAGAATTGATTTCAAAGTACTTTTGCTAGTTTATAAATCACTAAATGGTTTAGGGCCAAAATACATTTCTGATCTGCTAGTACACTATGACCCCCCCAGACCTCTCAGGTCATCTGGGACAGGTCTACTTTCTGTCCCCAGAGTCAGAACCAAACAGGGGGAAGCAGCGTTCAGTTTCTATGCTCCTCATATCTGGAATAAACTCCCAGAAACCTGCAGATCTGCTGCTACTCTCAGTTCTTTTAAATCAATGCTGAAGACCTTTCTTTTTGATGTTGCCTTTCTTTAAATGATGCTCATTTCATTAATGTTTGATTTCTTATACTGCACTGTAACCTTTATTCCTGTGTTTTATCTGTTTTTAATTTTAATTTGTAACTGTTTCTTCTGTGTTTTATCTGTTTTTATTTTTATTTTTTAACTGTTAAAGCACTTTGAATTGCCCTGTTGCTGAAATGTGCTATACAAATAAAGCTGCCTTGCCTTGCCTTGCCTATAGAATAGACCAATTGTATGGTCAATTGTGGTTTGAAAAATGGAGGGGTTGTTTTTGCTGGATTTATTGTTTGAGCCTGCTAATGACAAGTGGAAAGAAAAAAAATACAGCTCTTTGGTTTTCCCTCCTGTTCTCCAACCATGTGCCTTAGCATCATGTTGCTGTCCAACTGGGAGTGGATACTCCTATTAAAAATAAAAGAGAAAAAGTACATATACCCAATGTGGTCAGTGTTTTCTGTTTTTTGCCATCCACAATTCATTGTTAACACTAATCTGTGGGGACACTGTAAATACACAGTAAGTTTGCCTATCTGCCAGTCATTCTATCTCTTGGTCTGTCTGCAGAAATATTTCACCATATTGGCAAATCAAAGCACCAGAAGGTCTAAGAATCAAAATATTGCTATGTGTTTAAATAAAGATATTCATGTGGAAAATCTGCCTATGAATTTATTTCGCAATAAAAACTTGTTGTTTGAGTCAATGTAGCCTCCTTATTATCCAGCACTAATTCTGACTGCAGAGATGTTTACAATTCATACGCCTAATTGTGACTGTTCAGCCATTTGTTTTGGTTGCCCTGAGCAATTCTACTGAACCCAGTGCCTGTGTCAGCTATATTTTATTCCAGATGTGCCTGCAAGACAGTCATTAGCGGGTGAGGTTGTTTAAAGGGTAGCCACTTAGTAGAAACACACTCACAAACCTACCCGCAAAGAGGTACACTTTGCAAATGAGCACAACAGCAACATCCTTTGATTTTCTTTTTTTTGTTTGTCTTTAAGAGCAGGTCAATCTGATTTGTTATTATATTCTGTATTTAAGGAAAACTAACAAAGGAAAACACACACAAAGCTCTGTTACTTATTGGCAAACATATATTATTCAAATGGTCCATATTTTGTTCTCCATATCTGTGGCCATTATGTGAAAAAAAAAAGAATCTAAAGGTCACTGTACAAAAAAACAGCAGCAGACGGTAGTCTAGCAGCCATTTAGTACAGTAAACTACTGTAAACCCACCATTCAATGTACTGCAGTTAACTAAAGTAGTGGTGAGATTTTGGAGCAAAGTTCCATAGGTGACAGCCAGGGCTTGTGGTCATTATCATTGTGTACAACACAAATTATTTCACAAAACATAAATTAATACACAGATATTAGGGAGAGAAGCCCAAAAGACAGCAACAAGCCGTTTTTTATCTATTGATAATGAAGTCAAGGTTGGGTTTCAGCAATCTGAAAAGTTGGTCCTGATTACTGAACCAGCAAAGAGTCTGTCTAAGTGCTATTTTCCTCTCTCTCTCTCTCTCTCTCTCTCGTGCTGTCCCAATATCACTCTTTTTCTTTCTTTCATGCTGTGCGTAAAAGGTAGAGATGACATAAGTCTTAGTATTCAACTCAGTTATTGGTCTTCTTTTAACTCTACAGGCTTTTTCCCATCCCTTTTGGCCCAAATCCTACTTTTCCTTTTAGTGGCTCCAAATGTATCCAAATGTATTCCACTCCATGACTTGTGAAGTCCATCACGATAGTTACAACCTCAGTTCCTTTGCAAAAATGTCCTGCTGCAGTCAGTGACCACACACAGCCAAGATTTATTAACACCCTCGTAAATCTGTCACTTCCATACTGAAAATATGCAGGATTATGCCTCATTTCCTTATTTAAAAGAATATAATTTTTAAAAATCTCTGCAGTTATATTACTCTCTTTCATTTGGGTAATTATCCTTCAAATTTGCGGTAAGTGACAGAGTATCCTGATGACATCTGATTAATTAGAATGGGATTTAATAGGCCTAGCTATGTTCTATTGGATTAATTAATTGGCAGATGATATAGTTTAGTGATGTGGGCCTATTACGTCAACTGTTCATCGCATCGATGACGAGGTGCCAAACGATCCATTCAGTGACACAAACATGATTGGAGTAGGATATTATCCCGCTGAGGGAGGCCTTAGATCATTTTAAATACACGCTGCTAAGACTTAACAGTATGGTCCAATAAATGTGCATACTTGGTGTAGCTGTCATTCAGAATAAAAGAGGCTCCCCTGCAGATAGGAGCGACCACTAACTAAGAAGAGAGAGGTGCAGTATAGTAGCACTGCATTCTTTTCATTCATTTGCATACACTTATCTTCTGTGCTCTCTGAACATGCACATCGTGCGGGAATGAGATAGAGCCATTTTGGTCATGATGGTTTCAAGGGGCATTGCAACAATTAAGTTTAAGAAAAGCTGACTTTCAACTTTCAAACATTAATCAAATTAGTTAAAATTGAAGCAGGAGGAGCTGAGATATCTTGACCCTAGTACGTCATCCAAAGGAAACAACAACAACAAAAATAGGGGTTTGAGTATCAAATTTATTTATTTGGTTATTTACATTATTTATGTTTTATGGTCAATATATACAGAGGAAAAATATCTTACCTTGTGGTGTGTAAATATACTTATAGGAAGTTGTAAATAACATGTTAAATATGATAAAAATACTTTATGATGAAAACATTTACCTATTCATGATGATTATAATATAGTGGTGGAAAGGGAGTAGGATTAAATTAAGTAATTCCTAATCTTTTTTGGACATGCTGAATTAATATTTTGTTTGTTTCTGTGTTTTCTTTGTTGTTCAAAAAAAAACATTCATACATTCATTCATTCAAACATGCTTGTCTTGACCCCACAGAACAACATAGAGACATGTTTTCTGATCTGCTGGCCCTATTGGTAGGACATTGTCAGAGCCTTCCATGTTGAAGAAATAGAAGCATTTTCTCATGTGCCAATGCTATGGTTAAGATTTGGTCAGATCTAGACAATAGATAATCATGGCATGGTTGTGACTTAATCAGAGTTGGAAAAACATGTGTTAAAGGTTAAAAGATCTCTGTTGTCATGATTACAATAATAAACAATTGGATAATGTTAGGGAACAATCGTGATCATGGTTAAAAGAGGCAAATGTCCATCCACTTGGACCTCCTACCTCTGTGGACTTTACAACAACATCACACTACTTCTACTATTGTTTCAGACAGACTAGACAGTTGCTGCCATGGACATAAACATATGAAGCTTCTTCTCCACTACACTGGTTTCCTGTTGCCGCTCACTTTCAGTTAAATACTCTGGTACTTGCCTACAGTAAAAGGACATTAAAAACTAAACAATGAGTGCTTCAGATTCCAACTGTGAAAAGATGCTTGTTCATTTTCCAGCAGAAATTACACATAACTCAGGAAGCAACAAGGCAGAGGTAAAAGATAAAATTCAGAAATGAAAACAAATTGTTTATTGTACTGTACTGCTGTTAATAAAACAGTTTTAAACATTGTGTGTGACAGTGGGTGTCTTGTGTTTTTGGCCTGCTCCAGGCGTTTTGTGAGAGGATATTTTATTTATTTTATCTCTGTGTCTACTTTAGCTGCAGGCAACTTGCAGTTCCTGACAGATGATAACAGCATGTATTCACAATGACTGTGACAGGGAAATTGTGTATATATGGTTAAGAAAAATGTGTGTGTGTGCGTGTGTATGTGTGTGTGTAGGCTTGTGCATTTTTCATTTATGCTTTTGCCCGATGGAATATTTGATTCTAAAAGGATTCTAAAGGGCTTGTCGATTAAATATGTTTAAAGCATGGTTTAACTGGAGGACTTTGACAACTGTTTGATCACTATTCTGAATAAATACTTCGGTGTGATCTGAGAGTTCAGTTTAAGCCAAACAGTGGCACATAATCAATCACACATAAATTATTTTTGAATTTGCTTTAAAATGGCCAAATTAGCCTAACCGTAAGACTTTGGGAGAAAACTGATTTAAAATATGCTTACTCTTGCTTTTAATGTAACCTGGACACACAATGTAATCATTAGGCTATAGATTAAAATGCATATTATTAAATGTAGCTATAGAAGAAAAAAAACAAATATCTTGATCTATGCAGTAAGGATCTGTGTGCAAAATATTTCACCCGGCAGTGTTATTTCATTATTTAGTAGTTTGAAAAAAGCTGTGTCTGTGTGTCTGTGTGTGTGTGTGTGTGTGTGTGTGTGTGTGTGTGTGTGTGTGTGTGTGTGTGTGTGTGTGTGTGCGTTGCTAAGCAGCAAGAGAAATGGTCCAAAGGGTCTACCTTTTCCAACACCTTGAAGAGTTTTAACATTTACTCGTCCACCTGCATTTCTGGGATGGTAATGTGCGTGTGTGTGTGTGTGTGTGTGTGTGTGTGTGTGTGTGTGTGTGTGTGTACTATATCAGTCTTTGTAAGAACCAATTTGAATTTTAGATGTTAAGAGTGAACATTTTTGGAAAGTGAGGATATTTTGGCTGGCCTTCACCCTTGGACAGAAGTTCAAAGGCCTGTTTCAGGGTTTAGACTTGGTTTAAGACTCAGGTTAAAATTAGGTTCAGGTAAGGTAAGGGTAGGGGTTAGGCATTTAGTTGTGATGGTTAAGGTTAGGGTAAGGTGCAAGGGAATGTCATGTCAATGAGGGTCCTCAAAAGTAAAGAAGTACAGTACATTGTCTCCTGGCAGTCAAATCACAACTAGTCTGCTGAGGCCGATAATACATCCCCTTGTTCGGTTTGATTGGCACACTGAGGGATAAACGTGGTTTGATGACAGCTGCATGTAGATAAGTTGCTTATTACTGTTGTATAGGGAGACCTTCTGACTCCAATTTCAGTAATTTTTCATTTTGCAGTTGAAAGATGATAACCACCTGCTCCTCAGTGGGGAAAGATTACTAAGCAATGAAAAGTGAGCAGCACATAAAATGAATGTCTTTCAAATCCCATTAAATAGACTCAGTAATGAATGCCTAGCTACAACTCCAACGTTGTTTTTCTTCCTTCCTTACAAGTTATATTTACAATCAAACATTTAGACACCTTTACATGTGTTTAATCTTAAACACAGTAAATGTGTGGAATATTTTGTACAATTACTTCATCCTTAAAATGTTTGTGTGTGGACTTGGAGAGGGCTTACAACTGTGTCCCCCAGGTTTTCTAGTGGGGGTTTGCTTTGGGAAAATGAAGTCTTTGCTGTGAGCATGCTGTGCGACCCGGATGTGGTTAAGCCACAGAAAATGGATGAGTTGATGTATTTCATGAGTTAGTGATATGCATTGAAACATTAAGCATCGGCTATTTATATCGGCTATTTGCATGTAAGTGTAACACTTGCTTTTTTGATAGACATACATTGTACATTAGCTTTGTAAGATGAACTTTTGTGACCAGTCAAAACACCCTAATGAAAGCAATTGGTATTTTGATGGACTTAGGCAAGGCAAGACAAGGCAGCTTTATTTGTATACCACATTTCAGCAACAGGGGAATTCAATGTGCTTTACATAAAAATAAAATAAATAAATAAAAATGAAAAACAGATAAAACACAAGAATAAAAGTTACAGTGCAGTATAAGAAATTAAACATTAAATAAATTAACAACCATTTAAAGAAAGGCAACATCAAAAAGAAAGGTCTTCAGCCTTGATTTAAAAGACTTATTACATCAAAGCTGGTCTGAAACTCACTGTCTCACTGTTCTCAAAGTATAAGCGGGTGAGAAGTTGCCTACAAAGACCCCAAAATAAGCAAGTAAAACACAAAAATTCTTCTATTTTGAATATTCAAGTAAATTATAATTTTAATTATTAAATATATTTGTTATCTTTAAGTATAAATAATTCTGTTAAGCTACAAAAAGGATTAAAGTCAATTCGCACCCTGGATTGATTTGTTTACCAGCTGGTGTTCATCAGTGCACTGAATAATAGATGATAGATAGAGCTAGATCGAAGTCTGATTGTGGTTATTTGTCTGATTTTTGAAGACAAAGAAAAATACCAACTGCGCCACCATAACAGCAAAGAAAAGGAGCCATTCCTGCCAGTCACTACTCTGTTGCGAGTGGAGTTGTTAAGAAAAGAAGCTAGTTTGAAGAGGTCCAAAAGTGAAAATAACTAACAAGACTGCCAGTTTATTTTCTGCAATTGTTCGATTTGTTGTGTGGATGTACTGTAGGTGTGGCATGGGGTGGTTTTGTGTGTGTGGTTGCTGGTGTGTGAGAGGAAGTGTGTTTTCTGTCAACCAGTGCTCTTTGTTATGATACACCGTGCTTCATTCGTTTTCTTTGTTGAAAATCCCCCTGAGATAGAATGCAAATGAGCTGACTTTTCAAAAGACAACATGTTCTGTGTTCAGACAGCTAATAGGCACTCTGCTACTGTGAGGTAGCTGAGGCGAGCTTGCCAAATGAATAGCGCTTAAACAATTAGCATGTCCACTAACTTCTGACATTTTGCATATTTGAACTTGCATAAAAGTCTAAAAGTATTTAATCAAGAGAAAAGCCTGGTGTAACATCTTTGGCTTTAATACAGCAGTGTGAAGTAAGCCAAAAGAAATCGTACAAAATCTTAGTTTTCACCTATTTAAATTTGTGTTATATGAGATCAGTTTCAACCCCATCGATCTAAAATAAAATCTAATATAAAGGATCCCCCTTTGTGCCATCATCTCAAATCAGTGACATTTTAGGCATTGAATACGCTGATGAACCGTGCATTGAGTGCACCAGTAGAACACTATTTCCTCTGTGACAAAAATTCCAAAAAAGAACATCAAAAGGACACAGACACAGAAATGAGTTTCTCCATGCAGCGATGAGGCTGGTGAGAGGCAGAGATTGACTATGGAGGTGTTTGATAAGTCAGCGGTGAAATTACTCTCACTATTCCACTCTCCCCTCCAGCAGAAGCGGAACCACATTGCCACCTCCAGACATGGCAATTGAGAGAGAAAAGCTGCTCAGTTATGGAACAGTTGTGTGTGAGTGTGTATCTTTCTGGCCGCCTGTGCTTTCTGGTGGACATGCATGTCTGCGTGGTCCTCTGCAGGAGAGTTTCATTATCCAGTAATTGCTGATCCCCTACTGTAGCCCTGATCTCAGCATCAGTCTCTCAGAGGTAAGGAGAGATTTCTTACATGGCAATGTGGTCAGGCAATCAGAACTGTAATATCCATTAAAGAGCTGGTCACGATGGCTTGAGCAGCACACTAAGCTGATTTTGAGGTTCAAAATACCAAATCATCACTCCAATTGTTGAGAGTGAAATAAATAGGAAGTGGGGAAGAATGTTGAGGTAGTGAGGGTGAGAAGAAGGGAGAAGAAGCCCATTGAATTATTTTCCTTTAGAAGAGATCATTCAGTGCAGCCAAGCGTGTTTGGTGTTTTTAGAGCTCTTGAATAACGGGACAATAGAAGAAAGACTCAAAGGGCAGGTGTCTAACAGACCAGCCCTTAACAGAAGGGTCTATCATGTTCAGAATGTTTACTGCAACATGTGAGGCCTTTAAATGTGATTTTTTTCAAATACAGCCTCAGTTATTAATAACAAGCATCACACCACGATGCAAAATTGCAACACATAAACCATGACAGATGCTAAACACCCTCTTTGCTGGCTAATAACCATTTACAAGCCAGTTTGGCATTTTATGATCTCTGTTTATTTAGATACATCAAATCATTTCATGGGATATTCCATACTTCATAAACCTTAATAAATTACAATGTTGAGGAGGTCATTCGGCTGTTTGAGATAATGACCCTGAGATCCTTCTGAAGTTTTATCTTGATGGCAGGGGAGCTCATTAAGCAGGTTACACCATTCTGTACGTTTTATGGACATTTAAAATCCCCAGTTTCAGCATTTGCTAGAAAAATACTACATTATGATAAGCCTCATCAACACATCTTGTAAAATACGAACTCTTGGTCAGGTGCCTTTGTCATTATTAACGCTAAAAGTCTCCTCTAGCGTCTTATCTAAACGAGCTTGGTTGGGACTATTGGGATCCATTTTGACGCTGATGTTAAGGAAAAGGTCGTGGGTGGGCTTATGTTTCCATGACACGAGGGAACAGGATGGTTGGGTTTAAGAAGAGGTCATGGGTGGGCTTATGTTTCCATCACAAGTGGGAAGAACAGGGCGGCTAGGTTTAGGAAAAGGTCGCGGGTGGGCTTACGCTTCCATGACAAGCAGGAATAACGGGACAGATAAACAAGAAAGAGACTTTAGGAAAGGCGCCACGCGGGAGACAAACCCCTGTCTCCTGGGTGAAAGGCTTGTGTTTGACCCATCCACCACCCCAAACAACATCCCTGCGCGGAATTTCTTCCTTACATACTACTCACTAAACCCAGTGTAGTTACTGCTCTCCCCAGTAACTTATACAAACCCGTTGAAGGGCGCCTTTTTTGTCCCTTTAGAAACTGACAGCCACTGTTGAAACATCCGTATTTTACAAGTTCAGAGTGAGAACGGGTTGGCCTCATTACTGCAGAAAGATACAATATATGTTGCATTTGTTATTTTCCAGAGGGAGATTTTGCTCTTTCTGGCTAATTAGAAAAAGGGAAACCTATAGGAAGGCTGTCAGACCATATGATTAACACTACATTCTTTTCAAATCGGACCTTGTCAAAGCCATCCTGGCAGTTACAAATTAGGTACCAGGTGTCTTGTGGGCAGCAGACAGAACGCGGAGAAGATAAGCACGACATTGCCTTCCTGCCAAAGGACATGACAGATTATGAGAAAACTCATGCATATTCTGCAAAACCATTGCTGTCTCCATCATGAGAGGAGTCAACTACTAAATAATAATAATAATTCATACTTTATTAATCCTGCAAGGAGAAATTACAACATTACTATTCACTGACCTTCGGTAGAAGACTCCAGACCACACCTCCACCACCACCAACCCCTCACAGCCCCTGATTTCTTTCATGGCTTCAGGGGTTACACAGAGGGCTAGTAATTGTTCTGCTTGCTTCAACCAGTGTGTGTGTGTGCAGATGCACATACACACTCACACACAAGTACATGAATTCATATACAACCCTACAGAATGTATGTCCTCATTACTATTCCTCATTAATATGCCCGTCTGCACTCATATATGCAGACACACAAACCCACAAACACACACACACACACACACACACACACACACACACACACACACACACACACATTATGCATAGGCATAAATACATTACTACTAGCAGAATGCCCGCTGTTAATCCATGTATAATTACACTAGCAAACTTCACTTCATAGCAATAACATTAATGTCAAACTGTTTAACGAGTAAATTCTGTTCCGTGCATGTTTTCTACATTGTTGTTTTCTGTACATTTATTGAATATGAATTAGGGCTCTCAATTGATAAAATATTTAATTGTGATTAATGTCTTGATTGTCCATAGTTAATTTACGCACATTTTTCATCTGTTTTAAATGTTCTATAAAAGGGATATTTTTCAAGTTTTCAATGCTCTTATCAACATGGGAGAGGACAAATATGCAACAATCAAAAACAATAACAAGAACTCTAGAATATTCTCCAGATTAACTGACTTGAATGCTCAAAATAATATGCTGAAAGCATAATATGGCCATCAAGGTCATCAAGCAAAAACAGATGGGTATATTGACCTTGGTAATACTTACGCAATGTAGTGTCCCACTTTAAACTTGTACTTTTTGCTCATTTGTACTTCTTATACTTTTTACATCTATGTTGCAATCTATCCAACGTGGCCTGCATTTGGCAAGTGAAGACAGTACATGCAACTGACTTTAGTCTTGTTGGGAGAACCATCTGGAAGGGCTTTGAAACCAAACTTTCCATTCAAAAAAACCTTTTCTTTATCCATTTATGCTCAAGGAGCTTAGTTTCTGCTAGCCATCCACAACATACTGCTGCACCAGTTCCTGATTTTTCAAACTACGTAGCGGCCAGAGGCCCAAATCACAGAATGCGTGAATCGCGCGTCAAGAAAAAAAATGAGGAATTTGCGATTACTCATTATCAGAATCAGAATCAGAATCAGAATCTTTATTGCCAGGTATGAGGACACATACGAGGAATTTTTTTTTGGAGCATGGTTCGCTCACATTGTGCTTACATACAAAAACAAAAACAACTAAAAACAAAAAATATACACACTAATATATACACAATATATACATACTCTAAACAGAACAAAAATGTATTATTGAGTTAATTGATAGTCCTCATATGTGTACAATCTTTAATGTAAAATCTAATATTCTCATACATACTGCATATGAGATAATGTTCTAGTTTCCAGGGAGTATTAAAAACGTAAAGTACCCATCAAAGGTATTTCTATTCTTTTATTAAAGCACTGTAGACAGCTGAGGCTGATTAGTTTTGCAGAAAGCATGAACTGTTACTATACTTTTTTGAGTTGACAAATTAACTGACACATAAATGCAAAAAGACATACACAGTCAACTCACCACACAAACCCACACACAACCTCCACATCTGCCACAGGGTCATATGATAGGATTATTTAAAAGTAATTCAATATTTGTGTAGTTAACCTTTTCATCCTAAATGAGTTAGAAAGACATAAATGAGCAACTTGCTTTCAATAACTGCTGCTTCATGACCCGTCTAATGGAGCAAACTATCGGCTGTGCATTCCTGTTTGCCAAACAGCAATAACTTTAATGTAGGTATGAGCAGAAGCAAAACAATCGATACACATTAATCTATTTTATATCAATGTTCACCGCTAAATGTCCCATTGTTTTTGACCAGTGTCTCACCAGGGTAGATGAAACTATTTATTTGTGACTTAAATTTGCCATTCATTTTAAATATGTTTGATATTCTTGAAATGAATATATTTGAAATGTCAGACTCTTTTTGTGGCTTTTGATCTGCGTAAATCATTGGTATTTAAATGCTTTTGAAAAAAAACTATTATAAAGATGATGATTGGAAATAAATGTGCAAATGTTCGCTTTAAAATCTTTTTAAACAAGGTCAGCTCAACAGTAACATCAGGTAAGGTGTGAGATGTATGGAATGTGGTAGTTAAGGTCTGAGCTGTATATGGAATTATAATTGATGACGGTCTCATTTAAGCCTTACATTCATCAGCTGGTGAAAAAACTGAAGTTGAAACTGGGTTTTTATTTTGGGAGTCTTGAGTCTTATGATCAGGTTGGATGGTCTGCCTTGTCCAGCCATATACTTAACCATCAGCATTTTCATATTCATAAGGCTGTTTTTGGACAGCTTCCTCCTTACAATGGATCCACATAGACTACTAGAATAAAGTATGGGAAAGTATTGACTACGCTCCTTTGGTTTATACTTACTAACTCTCCCTAAAGTCTGTGCCGAACTTAGAAAAGGGTGCTCCCTCAGCTTGAAATCAGTTACAAAATCACTTGATTCTTCAGGAGCTTGTCTCATTTGACATATTTTAAGTGATTCTAGTTTACTTGGAAGCAGGCACATCTGGCTCCAAATGTTTTGAATGTTTCTAAAAGATTCAAATTTGTTAATTCGAATTTGAATTTGTTTGTATATAGTTTATATTGCAGAAATATGTATTTACTGACCACTACCAAATACCTTACACATTTTTTTTCAGCTGTATCAAAATCAATTAAACTGAGTTAAAAGCAAGGAGTAGGGAGTAAAAAAAGAAATATTCTCAAAATGCACTTCTTATGTCAAGCTTAATGAGCATCCATTTTACTGTGTTTGCTGGGCACCGTGATGATGATGATGTGGTGATGCCTAAAAATATACATGAGAGTGGGGAATTTAAGTAGATAGAATCAAGGCATATATCAGCGATGAGGTTAATGCAACATGACTCACTCAGGTGAGAGGAGAGGAGGGTTGTCGCTCACCTCTGAGTCAATGGCTACGCATCAATTGCTTATTTACATTTTGAAACTGTAACTCGGGAGGGCATGGTAAATGAGAGGTTGGTGGATTCTACTGAAGCAACAAGAAGAGAGGTCATGCAAGAGTAAAGATGACAGAAGTCGGTTATGCTGACAAATTGATAGGAAAACATCTCCTTAGGACTTACATATCTCACTTTGCATTCTGAAAACATATCCACAAAAGCCATGTCTACTAGCTTAAGTGATGAAAAACAACCTTTGAACATGCTGGAAATACAGTACATGCTTTATGCTGGGAAAGAGAAAGCAACAGAGGTTGTAAGCGCTGACAAGCTACAGTTTGTACCCTTAGAGCCTCCATTTCCACAAGGTCTTTGTAGAGAACAGGGATTCAACTGAACATTTGGAGTTCATGACATGCTTGCTTGAATGTCAGACATGTAGCAGTGAGTGAATGACATGTATGGTGTTTTCATTTCACTGTCACCATCTGCAGCTTGATGTGTGACTTGGGAGAGAAGATTAAAGACTATGAACCAAGTGCATCAGGAAACCTGTCATTGAATCATAGGAGAGAAATGACATCTGACTTTCACTGGGGGGACATTTTTACAGCCAAGCTAAGCTTTTTCTCATAACAAATATATAAAAAATGTAACCTTGATATACCACATTAAAGCAATAAAAATGGATTGCTGCAATGGGTAAATGATCAGTGGTGCTACACAACACTTCCGCAATATAGTCAACAATATTTTAAATATTTTCAATAAATACCATGATATGACCAAAATCAACAATAAATTGATCCTTCTAACAAGTATTGCTTGTGCACTCAATGCCTGATATAGCTTATTCCTCTGGGCAATAGTCAATCCATGGTCCCCAATTTACTACACCCTATGAATGAACCTGGGGCTGAGAGCAACACACATCCTGTGGGAGTGGAAACATATGCTCCCTTATTGACACTGCATTACAGGGAATGGCATGACCAAGGACAGAAATGGGTACATGGAAGTAAAGAAAAGGAAAAACAGACAATTTAACTTGAGTTGTTTTGTTGCTAATTTTTCCAAACATTGTTAGTGGATAATAAAACTAAACAGGTTTATAATGGTTGAAGGGGCATAATTGTTTTTTTTTTCTGCGTCCTAAGAGCAGTATGACGGAAAAAGGTTTGACAACGACTTGACCTGCACAATATTGGAAAAAACTTGACATTGCGAAACATTTTTTTCCTGCAATATATTTCAATATGAAAAAAGAATAATTTGTACAAGATGACATGCTTTACAAACACCAAAGCAAGTAAGCGTGAGTAATTTTGGAAATTAGGTAGTTACACTGGTTGACTCATATGACACATTGTATACATTATAATACTATCAATCTAGGCTTAAGTCAATGATATAAATAATGCATGAATGTTGCTTCGGGGCCTGCTTTGCTTGTTTTGATAAATTCATCAATACTGATTGTGGTTCACTAGCACTCACTAGCAAAAAGCTCTGTATGTCCAAGAACACTTGAATCAGTGTAAATAACGTTATATCAGACACAGACTTATGTTGAAGATTAGTGTTATATTTACAGGTTTACGGTTTCAAACCGTAAGGTTAGTTGGGACAGACCCCTTGATTCTTAAGACTAACTGCATTAGCTTGATGTTGGCAGCTTTCTGGCAACTCTGCGGAGAAATGGCAGGGAGACATGATATTGTTGCATTAATCAGGTGATTTATTTAGTCTTTGCAGCAAACACAAAACACGGACTAATGTAGTTGTACTATGAAAAAGCACGTGCCACTGTGTCTGTGGCAGCTTCCACTTATGATACTTTTCTACACACAGGATAGCCTGACTTCCCATAACCAACCCCATCGGACATATGTTACGTCACATACAACCGTTGCCCATATGGCCACCTGACGGGGGACAGGTCGGCCAGTAACAATAATGCGCACCTGTACAATAGTATAGTAGGCTACAGTAGGTTGGTGGTTGGAAATGCTGACGTGCTGCGGTAAGCGTATCTGACTAATTTCCGTTTCCGGTGCTTGTGTGTTGGTAGCGTGTTGCTGCTCTCACTAAATACCAGTTAAATTTGTTAGATTTGTCATTACAGCGGCTAACATAGTTGTTTTTCGAACCCTTGGTAGCTAACGCTACTGTACTTGGTGTGAGATGTTTAGTTCCTCCTCTGCCTCCTTTAGCGGTAATGAAAGGTGTAACAAATGTAGTTTATTTATAGACATGGAGGCAAGGCTTAGTGAGTTAGAAGTCCAGATTAGCACCATGATAGATCAGTCGTTAGTTACTGTAACTAGCCACCACCCGATAGACGGTGCGGGCCGGCCTAAGCCTGAGTTACCTTCTGGTAGCCATCCCCTGGCCATCATCCCTCCTGAGCAGCCAGGAAAGGGTGGGTGGGTGACTGTTCAAACCAGAAATAGTCGTAAGCTTTCAAAGCCTACGGACCGCCACCAGCCTGTTCACGTTTCTAACAGTTTTTCCACAGTCAGCAACACGCTTAGAAACCAACTCTGGAAACGTGAATTTAGCGAAGCCAGCGGCCATAGTTAAGTGCATCCCTGGGGCCAGAGCGGGCAACATTGAGTCTTATTTGAAACTGCTGGTTAAGAATAAACGTAAATACAGTCGGTGTTAATGACTCCCGGTTACGCCAAACGGAGGTCACTAAGATTAATGTTGAATTGGTGTGTACATAGGCAAAGTCAATGTCGGACATCGTAGTTTTCTCTGGACCCCTGCCAAATCTGACCAGTGATGACATGTATAGCCGCATGTCATCCTTTCGCCGCTGGCTGTCAAAGTAGTGCCCAGCAAACAGTGTGGGCTTTGTAGATCACTGGCAGAGTTTCTGGGAAAGACGTGGTCTGATTCGGAGAGACGGCATTCATCCCACTTGGGATGGAGCAGCTCTCATTTCTAGAAATCTGAAAATGTAGAAAAAGTTTATTAGTGGACCTTATCCTTGACAATCCAGAGTTGGGACCAGTAGGCAGAGTCACAGTCTAACATACTCCTCTGCCCTTCTATTTCAGCTGTTACCCACCCAAAACCCTTTGCAGAGTTTCAGTCTAACACACTTCTCTGCTCCTCCATTTCAGGAGTTACCTAGTCAAACCCCCATAATGACGGTGTCTGCTCCCCTACCATCGAAATTATTTAAATCAAAGGTAAACAGAAGAGGAGCTGTGCATGAAGACCTCATAACAATTAAAACCACAAGTGCAATAATGCAAAAGAATAGGAGAATTAAATGTGGACGCTTAAACATCAGATCTCTCTCTACTAAAGGTGTACTAGTAAATGAATTAATATCAGATTATAATATTGATATATTTGGTCTTACTGACACTTGGCTGTGTGGTGGAGAATATGTTGTATAATAATATATGCCTAAATATTCTAGTCTACTAATCTGCTCTAAACCTAAACTAAATTATAACTAATTTGAAAGTCTTGTTCTTAGTCTTTCCCACCCAAGTTGGAAATCACTGCAACCAATTCTATTTGTTATAGTGTACCGAGCACCTGGTCCATACTCTGAATTCTTATCTGAATTTGCAGAGTTTTTGTCAACTTTGGTGCTTAAAACGGACAAGTTATTATTGAAGGGGATTTTAATATTCATATGGACAGTGAGAATGATAGCCTTAGTACTGCGTTTATCTCTCAGATTCTATTGGCTTCTCTCAAAGTGTTCATAAACCGACTCACTGTTTTAACTACACGTTGAACATTTAGTGTTCAATAATGTTATTGACACAGAATCCCTTTTTATCTGACCACTGTTTGATAACTTTTGAGTTTATACTGCTGAATTAAATGCCATTAGGCAAAAACATCTATACAAGATGTCTATCTGATAGTGCTGTAGCTAAATGTAAGGATTTGATTCCATCAGCTTTTAATTCATTACCAAGTCACAGAGGACTACTATGCTAATTTCAGTCCCTCCCAAATCGATCATTGTGCTGATAGTGCTGCAGGCTTGCTGCAAATGACACTCGACTCTGTGGCCCCTCTAAAAAAAAAAAGATAATGGTATTACACTGCAACTCGCAAATTAAAGCAAATATCGCGGAAACTTGAGAAGATTTGGCGTTCCACCAAACTAGAAAATTCTCGTTTAATTTGGCAAGATAGTCTTAAAATGTATAGGAAGGCCCTCCATAATGCCAGAGCAGCGTACAACTCGTCATTAATAGAGGAAAATAGGAACAACCCCAGGTTTCTTTTCACTTGCACTGTAACCAGGCTGACGGAAGGTCACAGCTCTACTGAGCCAAGTATTTCCATAGCTCTTAGTAGTAACAACTTTAAGAGCTTCTTCAATGATAAAATTATAACTATTAGAAACAAAATACACCAAGACCTGCCTTTAACTGGTACCGACTTATCTCTAAACTCAGGCACCTTAGAAATAGCTGTAAAACCAGATATATGTTTAGACTGCTTTGCTTCATTTGATCTTTATCAATTTAATTCAATTATTTCTTCATCTAAACCATCAACCTGCCTCTTAGACCCAATCCCGACTAGGCTACTTAAAGAAGTTTTACCCTAAGTCAACACTTCAATCTGTCTTTATTAACAGGCAATGTACCACAGTACTTTAAAGTAGCTGTTTAAACCTCTTCTGAAAAAGCCCAACCTTGATCCAGATGTTTTAGCCAACTATAGACCTTTGTCCAACCTTCCATTTTTACTCTAAGATTCTTGAGAAAGCAGTCGACAAACACTTTCTGCATAGAAACAGCTTATTGAAGATTTTCAGTCAGGATTTAGAGTTCATCATAGCCCAGAGACAGCACTTGTGAAAATTACTAATGACCTCCTAATTGCATCAGACAAAGGACTTATCTCTGTACTGGTTTTATTAGATCTTAGTGCTGCATTTTATAAAATTGACAATCCTGTCCTATTACAGAGACTGGAACATTTATTTGGCATTAAAGGAACTGCTCTAAGCTGGTTTAAGTCTTATTGATCAGATCAATCTGTACATGTTAACGATGAATCCTCCATGCACACCAAAGTTAGTCATGGAGTCCCACATGGATCTGTACTCGGTCCAATCCTGTTCACTTTATATATGCTTTCTTCAGGCAATATTATCAGGAAACACTCCATAAACTTTCAATGTTATGCCGATGATAGATAGATAATTATATCTATCGATCAAGCCGGATGAAACTAAACAGTTAGCTGAACTTCAGATGTGCCTTCAGGATGGTAAAACCTGGATGACCTGCAATTTTCTAATGTTAAACTCAGATAAAACTGAAGTTGTTCCGGGGACCAAGCACCTCCATGACGCATCATCCAAAGAGAGTTACTTTAGATGGCATCACCCTGGCCTCCAGCACCACTGGACAACATCTTTGATCAGGACATGTTGTTTAATTCTCACATTAAGCAAATTTCAAGGACCGCATTTTTTCACCTATGTAATATTGCAAAAATCAGGAATAACCTGTCTAAAAATGATGCAGAAAAACTAGTCCATGCATTTGTTACTTTTAGGCTGGATTATTGCAACTCTCTATTATCAGGCTGCTCGAAAAAGTCCATAGACTCAGCTGAGCCAGAATGCTGCAGCACGTGTTCTGACAGGAACCAGGAAAAGAGATCACATCTCTCCTGTTTTAGCTTCTCTGCATTGGCTTCCTGTAAAATCCAGAATAGAATTTAAAATCCTTATTCTCACCTACAAAGCTCTTCATGGTCAGGCACCATCTTATCTTAAAGAACTCATAGCAGACACCTTCTCCACAATTAAGAGTAGGCTTAAGACTTTCCTCTTTGATAATGCTTATAGTTAAGGCTGGCTCAGAAGAGTCTTCCCATGATGCACTGAGCACCTCTCTTCTCCTCCTTCTCTCCATCTGTATGCAACCTCATCCCATTAATGCATGTTACTAACTTGACTTCTTCCCTTTCCCAGAGTCTTGTGCTTTGTTGCCCCCGTAGTCCCGTAGTCTTGTGCTCTCTCGCCCCTCTCCTCTCTACTCCTATCACTTCCTGCAGGTGTTTCTGGCTCTGGAGCTGTGGAGTCTGGATCTGTGGTTGGAGTTACCTGTTGCCTCCATGTTCCTGCTTGACACCCTCTGCTACAATTCTCCATGTCTCTCTCTTTGTCTTTTCTCTGTCTATTTCTGTCTTTCTCTCTCTCTTTCTCACCCCAACCAGTCGAGGCAGATGACCGCCCACCCTGAGCCATGACTCTGCTCGAGCTTTTCCTTGCCTCTGTTACCAAGTGCTTGCTCTTGGTGGGAATTGTTTGGTTTCTATAAATAACATCACAGAGTATGGTCTAGACCTGCTCTTTTATGAAAAGCACAATGAGATAATATTTAACCGCTATATAAATAAAATTGAATTGAATTGAATGTAAATGACAAAACCAAATACCGTGCAGCCCTAACAACCACTATAAGTGTCTGCTTCAAGTCCCTCCAGAAATGGTTGCCAGATGCCACACAATCTGTTTTTACATTTTTAGAGAATTTCCCTGTTATGGACACAAGTAGCCTACAGGCTAAACTGTCCAAACTTGTAGTACCAACTCTGTGTGTGTGTGTGTGTGTGTGTGTGTGTGTGTGTGTGTGTGTGTGTGTGTGTGTGTGTGTGTGTGTGTGTGTGTGTGTGTGTGTGTGTGTGTGTGCGTGCGCGTGTGTGTGCATTTGAGCGTGCTATCTCCGCTGTGCAGCACTGTACCCTCGGCTCCGTCTGAGCTGACAGACTTGCACTGTAACCTGCCTGGATGCCACCAACAGAGAACCTCTCGTGGCTCTAGTGGTTGTGTACAGTATCTGTTTGCAGATGTGTGTGACTCTATGTGGACATTTTTGTGTAAAAAAAAAAAAGAATAATATATACTGTAGTTTGAAAGTCTGAAAATGTGGAGAATGAGTAGTCACATGTTCATGAAGGCCATCATTTCAACACCCATGTTAGGAACAGCTTACTTGCAGCAGAAGAAGAGGAGCTGTGTGCTTAAGGGTTGTTGTTTGCAGAATCTATATTATCTTTACCTGCTGGTAAGGCAAGAGCAAGTCAAGTACAATAGGAGTACAGTTATACCAGCAGACAACACAGGGACTGGAAGAAAGAAAACGTTCTGGGACCAGAGATAAACAGAAACAAAGAG
Organism: Percina caprodes; assembly: GCA_013375575.1. NCBI lineage: Eukaryota > Metazoa > Chordata > Actinopteri > Perciformes > Percidae > Percina > Percina caprodes. The sequence goes on from JABXJD010000057.1 coordinate 594,617, forward strand.
GGAAAACTGGTGTAGCTCTGAAGATGGATGAAGAATTTTGGAGTGAAGACGCTGTTTCAGACAGAAACACATCAAGGACTCGACTATTTATACTAAATAGTTTCCACAGTTAGTGAAGAAACAGTTCTGCTCTTTGAGGCAGCTTTCAAAGAATTGAAGCAGCAAGGAGGATTTGGCTGGGAGAACTAATCTTCCCTTAAAAGGGTACAACACTGATGTAGCTTTGCAATCCTTTCAGATTCACAATGGATAGTTATAAAAAAGTACAGATGCAGTAGAATCAGATATATCATCTTTTTTATTCCATGCACTCTTTTTCATCATCAAAACCTGGCGCCTGCATTACCCACTATGCAATTCCCCTACTTACAGTTCAGTTGGATGTTTGGGTGTGTGGGCTAATGTAGCCTCAGGCCCTAAGCAGAGATGAGGAGCGGGCTACGGAGGTCTAGTCAGCTCACTTCCTTCTAACTCCAGCCTCTATTAGATTTTTCTATTTTCAAACTAGTAGCCATTTCTGTAACTTGCCAAAGCTGATAATTCTACATGTATGCCTACTTCATACAGTAACCTCATATTGAGCCAAACAACCTGTAGATCTTCAATATTAACCTTAAAATCACTTCACATTTGAGGGTGACATTTTTTCGGGATGCGGGAATCACTTGACCCACAGGAGTCCCACGGTACGTTAGTCAGTCTCACTGTTGGTAACGTGATAGGAATGGATAGAGCATTGAAATCAACGGGAGCGTACGGGAGCATACGGGAGAGTGCAGGAGTGGGAAGGAGTTGGAAGATTTGCGAGGCATTTCATTTTAGAAAAAAATGAATTTAATAAATATGAAACTACAGTGTCATTATTGAATCATAGAGACAATGGGAAGTTAAGGCTATAATAGGCCTATGTGTGTGGTTATCTCAGCTGTAAAAGGCAGTAATTGATCGCTATCTTTGGTTCCTCTGAATTCCTGTCAGGTCTACCCGGCAACACTGAAACTCTTGCGTTGTTGCTACGCCGCCTGGGGAAACTAAGTGGCGGGAAATCCAACTTTTTAAAAGCGTGTAGCTTAATATTAGTTAGGTAGTAGTTGGATGAGTTGAGTCCATTCATGACGTGGATGGAATAAGACGTGGAAAAAGGTGTGCAAACAATGACAATGCAGGATACTATTTTAAAAATCCGCAACAGAGGAGACAACGGATAGATGGTAAGATACTAATCCAGTCTCTCTCCAGACTTAGATATGTTGGAATAAAACAAACAGACAAACGGGGGAAACAGAGTCTGATAACTTGCTTTGACAACATAGGTAACAAATCAGGAGCGGACGTGATCCAGTAGTCTTTCTCTCCGAGGACAGGATTTTTCGGGGGGGCAGTCACGTGATTGGGACATGCCGGGAGTATTTTCAAGGGCTCAGGATGGGAGCGACAATTGATTCCCATGTCACCCTCACACATAACGTTAGGCTTATTGCCGTATTAACGTAACTTTTAGTGGTGCATTTCTATCTAACAAGCTGTTAAACAAGCTAGGTAACGTTACATTTTACATATTACACTAACATAGCAAACCTTTTTGTTCTGACTAATTTATTAATTACTCAGCATCATTTTTGCTTGAGAAAAGAACAACTTCATCCGATGTTAATGTGAATAAAATAGCCTTGAACCGCCTACTTACTACAGTCCACAGCTAACTCACTACCAATATGTTCTCTCATTCTCTCCTACGGTCCACCGGAGCTTACCACTGTGAGACAAAGGAGGGGAACTAAAAATGTTTCTAAACTTAAGAGAACTTGTTGGGGGTTGTATGGTTTCACTACTTACAGAGATATTTTAAGTATACATCATTATGATTTTAATGATATTACTAGGGGGGACAATTGGGAATCATATTGACAATCTTACCTGGTTTTGATTTTTGTTTGTTTACACAATTAAATTAATCCTCTCTAGCAAACTAAATTAATTTTCCATTTCATTAAATACATAATTAATGGTCCATCATTTAATGCTGATCGCTGCACCTGAGCAGTAAACTATATATGTATCCACACACAGTATACATGCATGAAGAGTCATACATGTGGATTTGAATACCTCATTGCATTTGTCAGGGCAGAGGAGACTGAACCTACCGCAGGGAGAGTTATCAGTGAAGGCAGGTGTTGGCCTTGGATAATTTTTTAATCATCCTTGAAGGACACAGGCATTTCCTGCAACAGCATATTACAGTACCTATCCTATGGGCTGTTGGTTACTTAGTTCTATAATTGGCATACACCCTTATACAACTAAACATGAATTATCAACAAGTGTATCAATTTATAATGTCTTAAGTGTGAAAATACTCACCCCCACCCACACAGTCAGGATATTCATTCAGTCACTCAAGTGAAGAGACTTAATTACACACCAAGTAGGTGGTGTTTGTTAGGTTTGCATCACCCTAGGAACCATGTCAAAGAGACTAGTCAGTTCATGAGTAGTCTCACTTTGCCAGTACCTCCTTCAAAGAGCGCTGAAGGAGGGTCTAGTTACTTCAAATAGCATTCAGGGATGGGAGGAAAACATGTTTTAATGTATTGCCATTTTTTTTAAACCAATCAGAATCGTCATGGGTGGCACTAAACTCCGAGCCTATGCAAAATAGTAATGTGAGAGAAAACTCAGATTGGCCATATAGTCAAGCTAGCTGTGTCAATTTACCATGTAGTGATCTGAGAAGCAGTCAATACCCGTAATAATTCTCTCAAATCCACCAAATTTAAAATTCCTACACCAACATCCAGCAGAATTTCCTGCCGCAAGGGAGCAATCCCTGAAGTTGAACATCAAGGATATAGACTAGTTCATGATTGATGGGAGATTAGCCAGATTAGAGGTTTCACATGTAATTTTAGCACTGCATTTGCTTCATTATAGATTAATAATTAAAAAACCAAACATTCTACGATGCCTTATAGTTTAAAATTGGTAACTAGTCGGATTACATTTTACAACCTTAAACCCCAATCAAAATGTAGGCTTTCAATACGCGGAAGAATGAAATAACTTATTTTTGTCTACCGTTGACTGGTTTCAAAGTTCTGCAGTTACAGCAAACAAAGTGAAAAGTATGTATTCCTTCATCTCATGTTCGTGTTCATGAGGCAGATAAAAATGTGATCAAACACTGTGCAATAAACTTTGAGCCTTTGAAGAAAAGTCCATTATAGGAAAAAAGAATATATATACACACACACATACATATATAAATATACTGTATATACATACATAAATATATATAAATATATATACATATATATATATATATATATATATATATATATATATATATATATATATTTACATATACACACACACACACATATACATACACGTACATATATGGAAGAAAAAAAAGAGTGAGAGAACTGTTAAAAGTGTTGCCCGTGGCTTTATATGCTACAAAGTCTATCCTCAGATCAAATACACTATGGCTTAAGTCTTCATCAGTCGGAGAAACTGTGCACACAACACTACCACAAGAGATAAGCTATATTTGTGCAGACATTCTTAGCATTTTACTCATGCAGCTGCTTTCAACATAAAGTATTTACACATGAAACACATGATTAGGACAGGTATTGTTCAGTCAGTTTTTTTAGTCTTTTTGCTAAAAAGTGATGCTGATGCTAGCAGAGCTGCGGGCCAGAAAACCAAAATAATGATCCAAAATAGACTAAAAGGCTCCATGGTGCTGTGTGGAACTGATGAGCTGGGAATATTTATTCTGTAGGTTAGAAACACTTTGCACATAGTCATGTGATTCTTTCACATAATTATTGATTACTACATTATTGTGCAGCAGAATGGACAAACCATTGTGAGATGGGAGTAAATTGCTTTTGACATGCAGTATAGTGTGGTCTCAGGAGCTTATGGAGGCTCTGCAGGCATCTTAAGTGCTAAGGATGTTAGGATGTTAAGGATGTGAACCAGCTGTGGCACACAAAGGACATCAAAGGGCACTATTTTTAATTAAAAATGGTTCACTGTTTTTCAATCTCTTCAATATACAGTATAACAAAAAGAATGCTTCCAGGGCAATGGAGGAATTGAAATAAAAAAGTTAGATGAAAAGAGGCCAACTGGGAGAGAACAGAGAACAAACCGCAGAGGAGCAGTGTAATAAGAAATGATCGGCCAAATGATGCAGGGAAATTAATAAATAACAGTTTGACATGTCTGTTAGCAGGTTTAATATGAGGAGCACTTGTCAACTAAACCACACTTATCCCACGCTCATGCTGCACTCTTCTTCTTAGTGATGACAGGTGATGAGTACCCACTAGCTCCAAGCCTCCTTTAATTGATCCAAGCATTGTCGGTGAAGCCAAAAACGGATATTTTTAAAACACATCAATGAGCCATGCTGTTGCACTGGATGACATGTTCCATCAGCACTGTAGCTTATTTTGAGCCATTCCCACAAACACCATCTTGCTGCCTTAAATACTCACTAATGTACCATTTCCATGGAAAGTCTGCAACAAATGTCCTATTTACTCCTGTTTCAGTAATGACTGCTAAAAAACTACAGTGTCCAGGTGTTTTAAAAACTGTATGGACTGTTGTAGTGAGTGCCAGCGCATTGTTTGGCTATCCAGCGGTTTTGGTTCACTGTCACTGCTCTTATAGCATTGTTTTTGGCCAGCAGGCAGCAGCAGGCAGCAGTACTTGGTGGAAAAAGACAAATTCATGGACTAGTTTGTGAACAAAATCGCAATTAGCAACTAAAGAGTTAGAAATTTCCCTATGTAGTTGATAGAGACCACAAATAGTGCCAAATGAGACTAATATTGGACTTACATCAAACAGGTGGTCAGAAATACGGCTCCAAATTAATATGTAAATTATCTCTGTAACTGCTGTGTAAATAAGCAACTGTAAGTTACACAATTTGTTTCAATGTAAAAAGGTGATAATATATCAATGTTGTGTCAACTTGTTTCCGATGACCCCAAGTGGCAAAAACAATGTTATGTTCGAGATATAAACATAAAGTAATTTCATCCACTCATCATAAACGTATCTCCCTGATTGCCAGCCGCGCCCCCATTCACATTAAGCCATATTTATATATGATTACAATAACTGCTGCTAAGACCAGCGGCCAACCACACCTCATGCATTCATATGTTATTAGATTAAACTGACTTGTTTTCTCTTTAATATATTTATTTTGCAGTACAGCAGAAATTTGTCCTGTTATAATGGTAGCATTTGTATAGTTTGTTGAGATTTAATCAATTCCCAGCAGAAGGTTGTGGCTGTGTCTTGCACAATATGGCACGCCTTATAGGCAAAAAGGGTGGATTATAAAAGAAAATAGGAATGAAATGTTCATGAATTAAATTTCTCAATTTGGGAAAACAACATTTCTGCCATGTGCAGATACGCCAAGCCCTCCAATCTTTCTCTCTAATGGGGTCTATTGGATGGTTAAACTGTTGCAACCAGTCTCCACGGCAACTTCCACCATGACAAAGAAAAGAGAGCGCACCAAATTACTAACACATGTATTCGAACAGGGCAAGTATAATCTCAGAACATTGGAATTAATTACAGCAACACTTAGTGTTACTCACTGGGCCTAATTTATATTTAGACCAGATGGACACAGTGTGTTTTAAGGTGTGTATCTGTTCATGCTAGCCTGACTGATGACCATATGATGGGGGAAAAAAAAAAACATTAGGAGAGCCAGATCCTGCAAGCTTATTAAATATCTTTTAGCTCAGCTACAGGACAGCATTTAGGTCATGTAAACATTATAGTGAGTAAGCTATGTTCTGCAGACTGCCTCACAATAGTATAAATGCACAGATAAACATTTTAGATTGTTCCCTAGCTGCACCACATAAGGAATAATATCATATTGATTTTCTGTCAGGCTTGAGTGTGTAGCCTACAATGAAAAGCATTTCATTAAGAGTGAACTCTGGTGCTGTACATAACATGAGGATCATTGTATTGACCCGTCCATCTTCTTAAATATGAAATGAGTTTTCGGTGTGTGTAACCAGTAAACACATCGAGCAGCAAGTTTATTGATTTCACATTTACATAATCTGTTAAAACAAATGCTCATACATATACAGTTCCAAGTACTGTATTTAAGTTGTGTGTAAGTGTGTGTGTGTGTGTGTGTGTGTGTTTCTTATATTCAGATCTATTTTCAGTTTGAACTGCCGCACATTTAAGCAGAACAAATATCATCTCTGCTCCACTTTTCTGTTTGAAAAAAGTTCAAAAATAGCCAAGCCTACAACTGACTGACACAGCAGTCAAGGTACTATGGATAGATCCCTGAGAATTGTCTATTAATACATCATGTCTGCAACACCATGCAAAACACTTCACAGTTCTATCGTGTAGCCAAATTAAATGTTATATCTCACATAATTTCATATGAGAAGAAAAGCTGGCTGTAAAGATGAAAAGGTTTGTTGGCAAGTTGCTAGCCAATGGTCACATCTCTCTTAGAGGATGTGTTATGTTAAAATTCTCATAAAACTTGTCTTTCAGAGGTTTGCTGAAATCTTCAATGTCATCCTGTTCAGGATGATACTGACCTGTAAAATATAAAGGACTTTTAATATCTCATTTCAAACTAATTTGAAACATTGTAGGCACAGTAACCCCCAAATTCCCCCCGATGCGTAACGGCTGCAGATCAGTTCAGTGCTCCGCAGTCCGTCAACACCCACCAGGTCCGGATTTGTCGTGACTGACAGCTGAAGTCACGAGGACCCACAGATATTGCAAATTTATGTAGAATAGAACCACAAAAACAACAACAGTTTGTTTCTGTCCAGAGGAATAGAGAGGAAACAACTCTGATGTGTTTTAAAGGTGTAATGCAGGGAAATATGATCGGCCGTGAGCACGGCCTATTTTATTTTGAAAATGAACCGGATGTTTATTTGTTTCTGTGCTCGACTTCCTGTCCCGGACTATCTGCCGTGTTCCGAGTTGCTGCAGAGCTCTCTGGCGTCCGGCAAAAATAGAAGCTCTGTGTATCTGCTCCAGAGGGCTGTGGATTGCCGGAGCTGGAACGGAGTCGGGACGCAGCCGTTCCCCAGTCAGTAGAAATACACACATTGACTTTAATGGCAACCTAAGGACTCCGCCACCGTTCCAGAGCGTAGAATTTGGGGGTAAGAGCAGTAAGAGTGAACAAAACCCAAAACCAAAACTTGAGCTGAAACTCACTATAAGCTCCGTAAATCAAAGGGAAGCTGCAGATTTGGGGGATGCTCTGTAGGTTCATCATTACAAGTGATCTCTTTCAAATTTTGATATTGTTTTCATTTTGTCATTTGATACATTGGTATTATAAAAATATTATAGCCACATATCTGTGTCTAAGTCTGGAATCAGTTTTTAACAGTATACACTCAATTGTGAATTAAATTACATTTTAGCAAGGTAACCAGGTGGCAAAAAAACACTGATGCTGCAAAGGGTATTTGCTAATTTGCCGAAGTGCAATACTCTAAAATTTGGAGCAATTTAGAGTTTAAATGTTTTGATGAGAAAGCGCTGTTTATTGGAATCATTGATCCTTAATCGAAGCACTAGTATATTCCAGAGATCACCATCCATTTCTGCCAGATGCACAGATGCACACTGCCAAGCAGGGTAGGGGAGTGTAATGGTGGGTGCCAGACTAGGCCTATATTTTCCTTTACCTAAACCTGATATAAAGCCTAAAGCAAGACCTGGCTGACACAATGCCTACCCTTGAGAAACTTGCTCATGTTATATATCTGCTGAGGTGATATTAATTACTGCTATAACTAAAGAAAGGCCAAAGACATTAAACTTAATTTTACCGTTTTGTCCCACAATGAGGACCCATTAGCAATGCCATTCTATGATGGTCTTACAGTAAATTTTACAGGACGGACCACATTGTTCAATCGCCAGCTAGTCCATTTGGTGACATAAATGCAAACAGCAGCCTTGGAGTATAAATTGCTGCTGACTTGGTATCTATTACAATTTCAGGGCAACATAAAAGAGGTTTTTAGAACATGTGGCTTGCAGTGTAGAAATCTGCCCCCTCAACAGGTGGATTGATATTGTTAAAGCTCTGTGTTTTTCCATCTTTCATCTATCCAACAATTATCCAACAAGTCTTAGCCATTTTTTTCCATCTTGTGTTCGCCTGGTCTTCTTGTACAATAATATTTGTATAATCTCAACCCTGTTATGCACAATCAGGTTATATACATCATTTCTTTCAGGAGAACTTTTCAGGATGTGCATGCTGCAGGGATGTCACATAAATGTATAAATTGTTGAATGACTATAAAGACAAAAGAAAAGACTAAACAGAAATGAAGTCTCACAGAAATGTGTTCAATCACACAAAGAACAATAATGACTATTCCATTGCTTTTGAAAAGTGCTCTTCTAGGTGTTGGCAATCAGGGAAAACAGAAATAAACTCTGTAACTAAGAAAAATATTTAGCTATTTAGGTTTTTTCCCATAAGAGTCCATACGCTTTTATCCAAAATGTTAGATGTGTCATCTTCAATGTATTATCTGTCTGCTATTTGACATCAGTAAGCCAGATCACACTCATTTTAGCCTCCAGGCTTCTTTCTCCCATCTCACCCAGGTCTCTGGATCCTTCCAATACACACACAAAGACCTAGTATATAAGGCACTTCTCTAACGACTCTCTATACAGAGCCGAAGTCACACCCTTCTATTTCCGGTACATGAAACCTATCCTTTGAAAAAATATGAACGGTAGTGAACAGGGAGAGGCAAATTATTTTTTCATCCCATTTAAATTGAGGCATGGATTACAAATATGTTTGTCATATGATCACTGAGTTTTGTGTGAACTACATCTCTCTTCTCACACCATTTACTTGATGCTCAACTTGCTTGCTAGCTAGCTTAGTTAACACATTTATGACTTTATCTTACTTGATGTGTTTTATCCAGTGAAGTTTTTTCAGCAGATAAGCAAAAGAACAAACAAGGTTCTCTGCTCATTTGCGTAACGTTACATCCGCGGTACGATACACACAGACATCGTAGCTTCAGCAAGACATGATCCATGCAACTTTGAAGTGTGTAGTCTTTCTAATTACGTATTTTCACAGTCTTATACTTCAACAGTTTAGCAATAATCTGTTAATTATCTATTAAACAGATGAACATCATATGTGTAATTCATGGCTCAATTCAAACAGGATAAAAAATTTAATTTGTCTTTCCCCATTCACTACCATTCATATGTTTCTGAGTTAAGGTCCCATGGTAGTCCACCGGAAGGGGAGGGACTTTGCCTCTCTTTCAAAATAATGTATTTATGTCACAAAGACACTGTGATGACACTGTAATTGCATGATGGATTAAAAAGCTTCTGGATGGATACAATTGTCAGAGGACCTCAATGAAACAGGGCTTTTGTTTGCACAAACACGTGTGTATGTGCAAAATGGGCACTGTATGCTGCTGTCCTTGTGTGTGTATGTGTACACAATTCAGCAATAAGCTGAGCTCTCATTCAAATGAATACAGGAATCAGGATATAGCCGTCATCTACAGTATGAATAAGAGTGAAACTGTAGAACATAAACAAAAATATACAATAAGCAAGATGCACAATCAAAGTATACACAGTAATATAAACATGCGACTTACTGTCGCACAGTAGAGGAATCTCTGAATAGTACAGGGTAAGCTTGCAGACAGTTTGCACTTACAATAAATATTTAGGTTTAATTACTAATGTTAACTAGCATGTTAGTTATCTAGCAATAATTAGCCTGTATCCATGTTATCTCCTTACATATACCTCTCAGTCTCTGCAAGATTGGGAATGATTGAGATTTCTCTTGGCACAGCTTCTAGAAGATTTACAACTCTTTGACAGGTTGCTCACGTCACATCTACGTCTTCAAGCTCAGTTGGAGGCTGCGCAGTAATGCTCAGCCATCACCGGAAAAGTGCTTCTAATTTCCTTCACGGGATCTGTTGGTCTATTTGTTTAACTGTCTATGGATGTGAGTCCATTCAGCAAAATTACTGCATACTAAAAACTAAAATGGCCAACTTCCTGTTCTGGGTCAAAGTGCATATCAAATTTAAATAACTTTAAAGGGCGGTGGGGGGTTAATTCACTAAACCTGAAGGCAAAATATACTGTGTGCATGTGTAATTGAATGTGCATAATACATATTGCTTGCATTCATACTGTCTGTCTATCTGAATGTATGTCTACAAGTAAATTACATATTCATCTGATGTACCCACACATTTATTTATTCATATTTAGTCAATGTGTGTTAATGTTTGGTCAGTCAGTGTGAGTACGTCATCTTCTTTCATGTACTATTGTATAATATGGTGTGTGGGCGTATGTGTCAAAAAGATCACTTGCAGGCCAAAGTGAAATGTAATTAGCCATTCAGTGACTTCACCTTCTCTACCTTTAGCTTAATTTCAAGTATGATAGTAGAGAGACATATTTTTATGGTTTCAGTTTTGTTCCTGCTTCTTTTTCTGCATTGGTTGCTTTCTGTTATTCTCTGTGTTTTCTCCCTGGTTTTGTGTTGTTCTTGTGTCTGTTCTGTTGTTTTCTGTAAGTCTCCGTGTTTTCTCCCTGGTCTTGTGGTGTTCTTGTGTCTGTTCGGTTTCCTGTTTTTTTTTGATAGTCTGTTCCCCTGTCTAGTCTTGTCTAGTTTTACTTCCTGTGTTTTCCCACCTGTCTGATTGTCCTGCCCCGCCCTGATGTGATTCACCTGGTTTATCATCTGTTCCTCGTTTGCTCGTTACCTCCTGTATTTGAACTCTGTGTTCGCTTGTCTCTTGTCAGATTCTTTTGTGAGTTTGTGTGTTCCAGATGGTGTGTTCCCTGTTTGCAGTCCCTGTGTGCAGTCCCTGTGATCCATCTTCCCCTAGTCAGTCTTACCAGTGTCTGTGTTCCAGTTTTTGGTTTTCTTTTTCCTTAACCCTTTTGATTTTGGTTTTGGCATTTTGATCCCTGTGTTTCCGTGAACTCTTTTTGTAAAATAAACCCTCAGCTAAACACGCCTACCTGTCATGTCTGTGTTTGGGTCCTAATTCTGCTACATTCATAACCCATATAAGTAATAATCATATTTGCACAGCAAAGAATTTCCAATAGCAATGCAAAATCCTCATATATAGATGACAATAGGCAGGAATGTGCAAAATCAAGAGCAGATTAACAGCACAATAACAGACTATGATCAAATGAGTAGTGAGGTGAATGACAATCATTTTCCTTCCACCATCTGTATCAAAGTGATCCTCTTGTCTCAATTAAACCATGTTTTCTCTGGGTTTTGTCTCCACAGATAAGTGCCACATGCTACTAAAGTTGTTTAATAACCTTTATCTTTTAATCAGTCTCAAGTCACCTCATTTCCCTCAACATGTGGCCTCGCTGTAAATGACGTTAACAGTTAACAGCTGTGGTGATCTTTGGCCAGTCATTATGTCCATTTTGTCGCCTGTCTTCTCTAGGGTGCTGCCCAATAGCAATTGCCCAATTGCTTCAAAAACACCAAAGAAATTGGAGAGGAGAAAAAAAGAGTCTGTGGCCTCAAGTATTCTATTCAGAGTTAGAATAACACTACACCGGGTTATTATTAACATCATCATTACTCCGGTCAGAAATTAGATCTTCAAAAACAGGAACATAACAAGAGGATTTGACAAAAAAAAGGTACCAGAAGATTAGCCTGAAAATCCAGACCTATATCCGACAGATTAAAGGTCTGGCATCGAGAAATGAAAGTCACCCATCTTGAGGGGCGGCACCAAGCGTCCATTTGAAAACTACTGTACGCAATTGGATAACACTATGACCAATCACAACAACACACAAGGTGACGTATCCAGAGCCCCATACACTTAGCTACCAGCAGAGCTAACTGGTTTAAACTGTTGTCATCTGTTTAGCTCGCCTCTGGCCCGCCTATATCAGATACACAGATGTGATTGGTGCAGCTAGGCTACAAGGGCATAGTTAGCCAGAGTCACTCGCTGAGCAAATTCAACTAGGAGTCTTTCTTATGGACACATTGGTTGATGTATCACATTAGGAATTGAACCCAGGTCTTCCACACCAAAGGCATGTGTCATATGTCCTATGTGATGTGTGTGTGTGTGTGTGTGTGTGGGGATCATGTCTGATGCTCAGCAGGGTGCAATACAGCGACCCAGTGTGTCAGAGTTATCAGTTGGTGCGGTGGTGGTATTGGACAATGTAAGGTGTATACATGGTCCCTGTTGGATGCAAAGACGTTTTGGAAGCTCTCTTGTTTTTTAACTTATATTTATTTTGTAACAAGACTAAAAGGCTCTGTGAGGCTGTAGTGAGCTATATGCTGATCAGCATGCTAACATGCTGATGTTTAGCAGGTATAATGTTCACCATCTTTTAGCGTAACACAAAGTACAGTTGAGGCTGATGTGAATGTCAATAGTTTTGCTGGAATTTGAAAGTAGTGGGCAAAAAGCATTTATGAATGAAATTTAATGTCAATCCATTAAAATGTTGTTGCTATACTTCAGTCTGGACCAAAACGGTAGACCAACTGACTTCACTAAAAACAATGCATCACCTCACTGGACCAACATAAAACACAATATGTTTTTAATTTATTAGTATGCAATTGGGTTATTTCTTACAAATACAACAAACAAAAAGCAAGCAAAATATCTGGAGTTGTGTTTTAATGAGCGTTATGTCTTCTATATTTCTTCTTTTTTGACATGTTTGTCTCCCACAGTCCTTGTATGTTTTGATAAGCTTTGTTACTTCATATTTTCAGTTGTATTCATGGTGAGTTGTCTTGCATAAATTACTACTCTCTGATCTCCTGCACGACTCAGTTTTTGTTTTTGATTTGACTATTCAAAAGACTCCACATACCAGATTTGCAAACAGTAGTTTGCTGCATAATTTAGAAAATTGAAAGCTTTAGAATACTTTTCATAATTTGTAACCTTGAAAGTAAACTTAGCACAAAAAGTAAGGAAATTTGTGTTTGGTAGATTATTTCTCTGTGGTAACAATGCTTTTTGTACAGTGGCCGACAGGGATGAATGCCCTACAATTTAAGAAATTAAGAAAACAACTTCATTAATTTGACAACACATGCACAGCATTGAGCGAACGCACTGCAAATAAACACAACAAAATACATAAACACACTGCAAATAAAAAAGAAAAAAAAAAAGACAAACCCTGAAAGCAGATGCAACAAAAAAATGTACGCTTTTACTGGGTGAGTTAGAGGTCGCCCCCAAGTACTAGCATTTACAGGCACATCAAAATATTAAACTACGGCCTGTACATAAACAGCCTACAATGCTGTAGGTAAACTTTTTCAAGATATGTAGAAATCTGATTTGTACATATTTTATCTGAAAAATGTATGGTTGACCTTCTTTGATAAACAAAATGAAAACACCCAAGTTGTTTATTTTATTTGTTATGTTGTATTTATAAACCATTTAAAAAAATGAGATGTCTTTAAATGTAATAGTTTATAACTGTTTTTAATTAATTTAACCATCAGTAGTTTAGGTGCAGACATGTGTATAATTGAATTAGCCCAGGCAAATTCTCATTTTGAAATGCACCACCACATTGTTCTTATTTACATAATTAGAATATGCAAGCGATCTTTCCATAGCTGCATTAGGAAGCTGTTACAAATGTTTGATTAGGAAGTGTGAGTCCACTTTCAACAAGGGGATGAAGAAGCTAATTAGCAGCTCAGTGTGTAAGTTGTAAATACTCATTCAACTTTGAGGTGAAATAACTGCAAGTATGTTTTCAATAACGCGAGTGAGGGGACTATGGAGCGTGAGATTGGTCGGAGAATCGGAGCAGCTGGTGCGGTATTACATTCAGTTTATCGCACCGAACTGAGCCAGAAGGCAAAGCTGATCTACCGGGCAATTTTCGGGTCATGAAGGCTGGGTCATGACCGAAAGAACAAGGTCCAGGGTACAAGTGGCGAAATGGGTTTCCTCAGGAGGGTGGCTGGCGTCTCCCTTAGAGATAGGGTGAGAAGCTCAGTCATCCGAGAGGAGCTCGAGTAGAGCCGCTGAAAGGAGCCAGTTGAGGTGGTTCGGGCATCTGGTAAGGATGCCTAGGGAGGTGTTCCAGGCACGTCCAGCTGGGAGGAGGCGGAAGACCCAGGACTAGGTGGAGAGATTATATCTCAACCTGGCCTGGGAACGCCTCGGATCCCCAGTCGGAGTTGGTTGATGTGGCTCGGGGAAGGGAAGTTTGGGGTCCCCTACTGGAGCTGCTGCCCCCGCGACCCGATACCGGATAAGCGGATGAAGATGGATGGATGGATGGATGTTTTCAATAACACACCTGCAAACAAACAATGAGAAGAAAAAGGTCACATGTTGATTCCCAACTGGCTGGAAAGATTGTGGAAACCTAGAAATTATGATTTTACCATACCTCCCAACGTCCAGAGTCAGCTGTCAGTCTATATTCTTTGCGGCCAACTTCCGGGATTGCTCTGCCCATGCCCTAATGCTATGTGGAGTAGCCAGACCCTCCTTTAGAATGCTTTGGAAGAGGGTCTGGCAAAGCGAGAATAGTTGTCAGTAGACCAACAATAACAGCAAATGTGTCACAGTTCAGGGAATTGTGGACCCAAATGCAGAGATCAGGCCGGAGAGGTTTGAGTTGATTTATTGACAAAAAGCAGAGTTCCAACCAAACTAGGGATCCAAAAAGCAGTAGGCTGACACAAGGTGGCAAAAGGAAGAAGGCAAAAAACTCACAGTAACAAAAATGCAGGGAAGATTCCAAACACAGGTACTGGATCTGACACGAGACAAAGGGAACACAGAGGTTAAATGCAAGAAGTAACGTGCAAACAAAGAACAGGTGATACAACAGGTGAAACACATCAGGGCAGGGCAGTCAGACAAGAGGGAAAACACAGGAAGTAAAACTAGACAGGACAAGAGGCGATAACCGAGACCTCAAAATCAACCAGGAAACAGAACCTACACTTACTGGAAAACACAAGACAGAAAGTACAACTGGACAAGACAAGGGAGGAAACTAAGACATGAAACAGTAAACAGAACAAATAACAGGGAACAGATACCTACACAATTATCCCTGAATCATACACATACAGGAAACAAAAACCCACAGTACAAAAACATACAATCAATAGGGAAATACAGGAAAATATACACAACAAGTGGAACATGTGAGGTGGTGTGAAGAAGGGGGTAAATTGAGCTTATCTGACGGAGCTGAAGGGGTCGAAAAAAGGTTGGAAACCACTGACTTAGTGAGTAGAGAATCTAAAAAAGTGTGAACAGGAAACAGAATTTTTTTTAAGCTCAAGTGATGATCCTCTTAAAGCCAGTCTTGATCCCTGACCTCCCTGTGGAGGTGGGTGAGACAACACGCGACCACAGAAACACATCCCATTGCTATATAAGTATATGCTCTGTGCACAGGAGCATTCATCACTCACGCAAAGATGGTTTCCTTACTCCGTCTTTAGAGAGGATCCCAAGGGGGATCAGTTTCATCATGAGCCACACACACACACACATACACATACACACATACACACAAACACACACCTCCACTTGGAACACAGATCCTCGAGATCTGGTCTGAAAAGGATAAAACAAGTGGAGAGAATCTAACATCTCTTTGTCCCACTTCCTCTTGTCTGTCTCCTATTGGTATTAATGACATTTGAACCGAGCTGTCGATTTAATCATGCAATGTATTATGATTTTATCAGTACTCATTCGTACAAGCTTTGGTAATACAGATTCTGGCTCCACTGTAAATGCCTGCCGGGAAGATTGCTTTCTAGATTTAGTTTGGCTCTCACCTAATCTTCTCCTCTGCACTGTTGCACTGTTTCATCACATCTCATCATTCTCGCTCTATTTCTCATCTCTCTATGTCTATGTCTCTGTTACTCTTGACTGTGACTCCCTCTTTTTTTGTGCTCCTCAGAAGCAGCCAGCAGAGGAAGAGTGTGGCAGGACTATATTCATCCAGGGAAAAGCAGAGAGCTTACTCACTCACCTACTCAGCCCACAGCCAGTTTGTCTATCTGTGATTACATTCATCAACACACTACTTCTGAACACACACATGACTCTCCTAAGTGAGACAGACCTCTGATAGCAACTCTTCGTTAGAAATAGCTTCACATACAAAACTTGCCTTATATCAAGTTCAGTGAAAGACTACACAGAATGTGTCGTTTTGGGGCTTTGACTGTATACATCACTTGAAGAATGCATGTGCTTTATTTTCCTTAAATTTATGCAAACTTGCAGACTGTGTCCCCCAATAGGCCACAACAAACTAAACTGATATTATGCAAATATGGACAGAAAATGAGAGTTTTACTATTGGGACAATTCAAGGATTCCAGCAATATGAATTAATTGTGTCCTGGCATGTGGGGCTGTAGGAGGCAAGGACAGGAAGGAGTTGTATGCATCTTGGTGTGGCCTAGAGCTCTGATGGAGTTTAGATCTGGTGATTAGGCTGTGAGGTCGAGTACTCAGCGGAAATCTCCTCTGAATTCTGAGGAAGCGCTGAAGGCATGTTCTTCACTGCATCAGAAGAAGAGAAAAAAAAAAAAGGGAAAAAAACATCTTTTTATTTTTTTAGATGGAGACTCAGATAGAGTTGGCCAGTACACAAAAGATGAGAGGACTTCAAGATCTTTTGATTTGAATCCAGTCTCTCATTGTGAGACTAAACTATTTTAGGATGCCTTTTCCACAGTAGCAAAGACTTGTTTTAGCTTGTATTTAGCACTTAAATGCATTGTAAATGTAAAAATGCATGTAAAAATGATTTGTGTAATTCAAAAAGAACACCTTACGAGGCACACTGGAGTACTCTAATTTGTAGTATTATTCCCAATCCACTACAAACTGTCCTAAATACAAATTCTCTGAAGAATCATATTGCAAGGGAAATAAAAAGGCCCAAGGCTGTATTTTCCACCTAAGGCACTGCATTATTCATGAGATAGTCTGCTGTGGGGTTTGGTGAACAACATGAAAACACCCTCCCATCCAACAGACAAGGTATAAATCTGACATGATACACCTACCCCTATCCTTCAGCTCTGGCTGCCTTTCTATAAAGAAAATCTGTATTCTCAATCAATGTTACAGGCACGCATGTGTTGTGCAAATGTTCACAGCATTAACACACATGAATGTATAAATCAGCTCATTATGTTAAGAAGAAAAACCCCATTGAAAATACTGTATGTAACAAAAACGCTGTGTAGAAAACTGAAAGGATGTTTACATAAAATATGCTTGTTTCATTTCTCACTTTTTTTTCTCTGTTTTGTCAGCACGGAAGCTTTTACATTGAGATGACAAATTGAAAATCAAAGTGCTTTTTGAAAGACGGGGCAAACTATAAAGACCTATATACTACTATACATCAAACACAATGTTATGCTTTGACTAGAGATGTGAAAGTAAGGGTTTTGATCATATAGCTAGAATAAAATACATAGTGATGTTTTCAAGACCCTATACAAGACATTTCTAAAACTGTCAGACATTTACCGCCACTTCATGCAGTGATTGGTCACCAAAGGCCTCATTTATCTGAATTTGCATCAGAAGTGGCGTGCGGGCGATACATAAGATGTGAGTACACACAGAAATATTTGGATTTTTAAAACTGTGCGCATGCACGTCCTACGCTGGTTTCCCTTTATAAATCACAATTGACTCTAAATGTGGCACAACTTTGGCGGCTTCATGTCATGCCCATAATTGCACTTAAATAGTCAGTGTAACTCCCCAAATTAATATTCACCCATACCGACATCATGCGCACAGAGGAAAACAAAACAAAGGTTTTTCACTCAATGTGAAGTTGTAGTTCTTGTTAGAGAGGTGGAAAAGAGGAAAATGTGTTTGTAATGTAATATGTAATGTTGGCATTACTGATGAAAAAGCTGTAGAGTGACAACATGTTGCAGACACAGTTAATGCCACAGCCTCAGAGTTCGGACCGTGGCCCAAATTAAAAAGAAATTGTCTGGTATTAAAGTTGACATGGGACACAGCCATCTTCTAACCGTATACAAACTGGAAACTATATTCTCAGAAGCCGAAGCACAGCTACTTGGGCAGACTCATTAGTGGAACATCTGAAAAGCACCGTTACTCTCTGCTCCTCACCACAGGGCTTCTTGTGTGCTTTGAGCAAATCACTCCGCCCAAGTAGCAGAAGTTGCAGTGCTTCGGCTTCAGAGAATATAGTTCCCAGTTTGTATATGGTTAGAAGATGGCTGTGTCTCATGTGTTACTTATTGGGAGCAGTAGGCTAGTTGGAGCCGGTTACCTCCAGCATCTATGGTGAGCTAGCGGTGGGTGTGCCAGACAGAGATAAAAAGGTTATGTATGGACTTAACTAACTGTGGGGGATATGGTGAATAAGTCGGCGTGTTCCTTTAAAAAGGTGCTGGAAGCGATGCTGCATGAAGATTTTTTGATATTTTAATTCAACTGTCAAATAAACGCAACCACTGCTTCAGAATCTCCACCCCACAGATTCATGGTCGTGCATTGCCAAAGAAACAACTTCTGTTAGTGTCTCTCCTGACTAAACAAAATATGGCAGTTGATATTATTATCATTCTTGATGCCTACTATCTCAAACATCTCTCTCAGATAAGGCCAAGGATGATTGGGAATATCTGGCTGCTTGTCTGCCAAATCTCTGTGAGCTATGTTTTCTTAATTTCAATCGTGTCGCACGTAAGCGCCATCAAGCCGCAGTGCAATGATATGCTGCAAATGAATGCCACAAAATCTGTCAAGTCTTGTATTGGTGCAACAAGTGCAATGTACAGTATATTCCCATCCAATTAGATTGAACTCGGTATTGACGACGCAAACAATAATAACTGATAATATGAAACTTGTTAGTGAGGACTGGATTAGGACTGTATTTAAAGCTGATTCTGGTTTCCAACTTTGCCCCAGGTGTGTCTGTTAAAACACAGACGGAGACAACTTCTCTCTGTTGATGCTTTATTACAATGAAGCAACAGTACAAACAGGGGCGTGGGCAGCTCTGCAATAGCTGTGTGTTTGTGTGTAGAGGCTACCATATACAATGCATATAAATCATATATAACCCACTATTAATTACATAGTCTTAATTCAGTGTAACTGTAGCATGTAAATAATGCACCTAAAATAGAAATGTGAGCAAGGGCATTCAACAATCGGCAATATAAATCAACAGCCAGGTGCAACCTAGCTAACAGGTGAACAACAAAATCGCTTGCTAACTTACAGTTAGTTGGGATAACATAATTGTCATGTGAACTTAGTTACTACAGTTACTACAACTTACAGTTCTCAAGGACGCACACACACACAATCTCAACTGATTATCCTCCAGAAAGCTAGTCCCTTTTTCTTTTCTCTCACTTTTTTCTCTGTGTGGCGTGCGCGCCCACTCGCAGTGTGAAGCGCGTGGCTGCCCTATTCTCCGACATGCATTAAGTAAAAATATCTGAAAAATCTACTTGTACTTTGTTACTTTCCATCTCTGGAAATGCCTCATTGATAGTAACAAGGTTCTTCCTCCTTATTCGGTCATAAACTTTCTTTTAAATTTGTATTCTATCCTTTTCCTCTTTTGCTGTTTCTCTGCCAACTCTTCTTGTTGATAACTCCACTTTCACCAATATAGGATAACATAATTGTCATGTGATAAATTTCATGTATAACCACTCACTCCCTGGTCTTGCATGTGAATTTGCACAGCTGTGAGAAAAAGTGTGCAGATTTACAGTCAAAACATCAATTTTCAGGTAAGAATGTAATTTTTGGGACCAAGTCTATATTTTGATTAGTACTGATACTGTTGAAGTTTGAATTAAGTAACTTGTATCAAGTAAGAGAGTAGGTACTTAAATAAAATGTGAGTAATTTCATCTATGCTCATTTCAAACCACCAAGCTGATAAAGCTAGGTAAACGTTGGCTGACAGGGGTGGGGATGGTTGGAACACCATATAAGAAAATGCATGTTTGTTGTTTTAGTAATTGTCTTCCTGTCATTTTACTTGGATTATGAGCTACTTCTAACCTCCACCTGAAGGTTTTCATTTGTGTGTGTAACATTCATACTATGAATGTTACACACACAAAGAACCTATTCTGATAATACCTATGATAGGTATTATCAGAATAGGTTCTTTAAGAAAGCTCTTCTAATGTTAGGATCCATACCATACTGACACTGTTCTTCATTTAGCCATCAGTGATGAGTTATTTTTGTTCTTAGTGAAGCACAGGAAGATGTTTTAGTGCTGGCACATGCACAATAAACTTATATAGATGCATATTTTGTGGTGTAGTCTCAGTTTTTAGTTCTTCAATCTTAACATTACAATTTACCCCTTTGTGTTACAACATACTCTGCTAGTGGGGAAGGTTGTAATAATGGCACTCCTTGCATCTGACATCAAATAATTAATTCTGTGATATAGTAGGAGAAGTAAAAACATTGCTATTTGTATTAGACAAATGAGGGTGCTTTGTGTCCAAATTTAAGTGCCGTACCACAAACATTCTGCAAGTTATAGGAGCAGAGTCAAAAAGTGTTACGACCACCCCCGGTCTCCCCTACTGTAACTGACCTAACTGCGACATTGTCAATAAAAAAATGGTCCACAGTGCAATAAAGGTTGGGCACCCAAGGAGCGAAGGATTGATCATTAAATAATTGACGGATTAACGGATAGTAAAAATAAATGTGAGTTACAGCTCACTATTACTATTAAGGATGCAGATTTAATTTTGCAGTCCAATCTTATCTGAATAATTACCACTAACAAGCAGATGTTAATATTAAACATCACAAGCACTAATTATAGTTATTATTATTACTACTACTCAAGTGAAAATCCTTTTTCTCTTTCTCTATACACACAAGTAGGGCTGGGTACCGAATTCAATACTTTTTAGGCGCCAACCTCCTTAATATCGAGTATCAAAAAATGCCTCGTCATTCAGTACGAAATATCAATATCAATGAGCCAATAAGCATGAAGCATACTTCTACCAAGATCTAATAATTCATGTGATTGGCTGTCTATTGTTGCATGCCGTTTGTTGGTCAGGAGGATTACAGAAAAACTATTGGCCTTATTTTCATGAAACTGAAAGCTGTAGCATGGGCCAAGGAAAAACCAATAACATTTTGGAGCTGATACAAATACAGATAGATACACAAAATTTTACTTTCATTAACATTGCAAGATAGGGCATGGCTTTGGAGGAGGTCTGCGCTCTGAGTGCCCTTTTAGTTATTAAGTTATTGGGCTTGTAAGTATTAAAAATGCAAGTACTTCACCAGATACAAGCCAAACAGCTTGAAGCTACCATGTCACACACGAGTGCCTGCCATCTGATTCTTTTATGTGAAATGTCTTTTCTTCATAATTTTGCCATACATATACAGCTTATTTTCAGGTATGACAGGCATGCTGCAAGACACCTATGACATGAAAATGAGCTGCTTCTAATCTGCCATTCCCTTTGAGCTGCTGCTCCTGAAGCAGTTCCTGTAAAGTGCTTCCAGCACAGCAGTTAAGTCCTCTGCTGGGAATCCTTTAATTGCATCACTCTGCAATCATGACACACTCTGATCCCTTTGGGGAGAAGAGTGTTTCCTTCCATTTGTGTCAATCAAATTTGTTGTGCTTAACCTCTGTCACCTGTCACTCATTTGATTAAACACTGGGAGTAATGAGGAATGCAGACAGGGGATCTATTGTGTTACCAGGCCAGCTGGAACAATTTGCAATAATGGTTATTTGCTGTATTCTCACCAGTATGTTTTACTTTTGTGATATGCAATTGTTTGAAAAAAAAATGTACATAATCAATATAGAGGTTTCATCAACAAAGAAGTTGATTTGTATTGCTCAATGATCCTTAGCTGACTTACACCCAGCTGAGTCGGGTTTTCATACCTTGGCCTTCCATGTTTTTATAGTTTTATTTATTCTATTACGCAGTTTGTAAAGCACTTTCAACTGCCACTACATTGGGAAAACAGTAGAAGTTAGTAACTTATTGGTACAATTTAAAAAAAAAAAATCCAACTTGTGTCTTTTACTGATAAATGTGATTTGGATGAGAAGTCCAGGGAAAAATAGAATAAAGTTATGCTCACGGTGTGTACTTCGCTCCACGACAATAGCTATTTGCAGACTTACATTTCTAAAGGACAATAATTTCAAGTCAGTAGAAAATCTGAAGTATAAATCATATTTATATATCATTACCCTTGAAACACACTCAAACTCAGATATTTCAATAAACTACATATTATAATACAGTTAAACGCACCTGATAGCGCAGTTGGTGGAGCAGGCGCCCATATAGAGGTTTACTCCTCGACGCAATGGGCCTGGGTTTGACTCTGGCCTGCAGCCCTTTGCTGCATGTCACTCCCTCTCTCCTTTCATTTATTCAACTGTCCTTTCAATAAAAGGCCTAAGAATGCCCCCAAAAATCTTTAAAAATAATAAATAAATTTAACTGCTAATAACTAACAAGACTTCCAGACTTGGTAATGTCACAGTTTAAGGAAGGAGGACCCAAAAGCAGAGGCAGAGCAGGCCGGGGAACTTCAACAAAAACCTTTATTTTGCAATCCAAAAGAAGAAACACAGGGAGCAGACAAAGTCCAAAAACAGGGGAATCCAAAATACCAAAAATCCAAGAGAACAAAACAGGTCTCTGCCAGGCAAAAAGCAGGAAAACATCACAGGGGATTACTCACTGGGAAATAAGGCAAAGGGAACAGGAACACTCCAGGAAAACAGCAATGCAAACAAACAAGACGACACCACTTTACACATTGACTGGCAAACAGGCAAAAGAATCTGACACAAGACAAAAGGAACACAGGGGTTAAATACAAGAGGTAATGAGGTAACAGGGAACAGGTGAGACATCAGGTGAATCACATTAGGGCGGGGCTGGACAATCAGACAGACACAAAGCAAAGCTGGACAGGACTAGACAAGACAGGAAACCAGACTACCAACATAAAGCAGGAAATAGGACAAACAGACACTCAAAACCAGGGAGAAACCAGGATGAAAACACGAGGAGGCCAAAGAAAGGAAAAATAATCCCAACAAAAACCACAAACCATAACAAATAACTTACATTGTACAACTTCCGGCTAAAATGACTGTGTCTATGGAAGTCAATTCAAAATAATGACCATATCTCACATTTGGAAGCACCCAATATCCTCAGCCAGTCTTAAATTTGCCAACTCCAGCGTATGTCCTCCCAACACTCATCTGTCTTCACCCACTTACAGCAGCTGTTGCTAGGTAACAGTTCAAGCCTGCATGTACATATTAGGTTTTGTATGGAAACAATATTCAGTGTGCAATGAATCGGCCATTAAATTAGGAAATTCTATATGTAAGGCCAGTTGCTTTTGCTCAGTACTTTAACACAATGTGAAAAAGTAAACTGTATTACATTACAGTACTTTATTAGTAAGGAGGGTAATTTAAATCATACTGTGTTACTTAGCAATGCATTATTGATGTTAAGCCTAAATCTTCAAGCTGATCATTCTCCCTGTCCCCTTACATGACCAAGAAACCTGTGGCTGAACTGCTCACAGTAACTCTTCTGCTTTGTAACCAAAACCTACAGGGGATTTCTAATTAGGTAAGGAAACAGGCACAACTGTGCAAGTGGAAGATGGAATGAGAGTGAGGATACTGGAGGAAGTGTGGAGGAGAAGGTTGATTGGGGAATGAAGAGAGAGGAAGCAAATAACAGGAAAGAGGTGGGAAAAGGGGAAAGACGGAAGGAAAAAACTGTGGAAGATGACAGGAAGACTGGGGATTTATCAATTAATTATAATGCAACAGCAACTAGAGACAATCGTAGAAATGGCATGCAGCAAAGGAGCCACTGTGGTGAGGAGATTAGGGCAGACACACAGAAAGAAAACATGTATATGAAGATTTGCACATGGATAGAGATTTGCACAAAAAGAGATTGGATAGAGAAATTTGCACATAAAAAGACCAACAATGAGACTGGATTGAGGGAGCAATAGGGGAATTAAAAAAAACACAAAGGCCTCTTAAACTTGATCTGAGACGGCAGTGGGACAGCATTCCAGCCACCTTGTGCCTACATACCTGTCAGTCAACCTGCCAGCTCGGCATGTCCCATGGATGATGTTCCAGAGGGGCCAGGCTCCGTGTCGACACATTCTAACACAGAAGCCCTTTGAGTAGACATGAGATTATGGTTACCGGTGTAGCCAGGGACCAGTCTGGGGCAACCAGCACTGCAGAGCTAATACGTGCCTAGACTTTTACCACAAAGCCCCTCAGGCCCCACAGTCAATGAGCCCAGAGATTGCTGTGCCGCTTTCACTTTGGGAGCTCTGGATCTGAGCGTGAGAGTGGAGGGGCAAAGCCTCGGAATGAGAAGTAAAACAAACAGACGTTTTAGACGAGGATATGGCTGCCTGCTTCTACATCTTCTACATCTAGCCCCTGACGTGCGTTGAATATTAGCAGCAACATAACAATTCCCTGAGAAACACACTGTAGCCTCTCTCCTGTTACAACAGAATTTCTCTCTTTTTACTTATTTGCAAATCACATAGGCAGCAAAGGCCTTCTCCAAATCATACTTGCAAATGATGCATGGGAGTATTGGTAGTTGGGTTCACATGGATGTTGGGAGGTAAGCAAAAATCACCTAGCCAACCAAATCACAACACATATTTCAAGAAATACTCCATTGAGAACAGCACTGCAATGTGAGTTTAGTCAAGACAGTTAAGCTGCAGTGACAGATAAAGATGTGCAACATTTTAACTGTATGAATCTCTGTTGCAACAGATGCACTCTGAATGGTAGAGAGAGCATAAAACACCTTCAGAAAGAAACACCCTGCGCTCTATTTCATTTGGCCAGATATTGCCAAGGATACCCTGTCCCTTTTTGGATAAATGCTTGTCAAGGATAAATAAGATAAGGAGGTATACCATGCTTCACATCTCTTAAAGCTGGTACACATCCATATTTCAACCTCACAGGTGTTATTACTTAACTTGCGCAGAGGTCTAATCAGCCAGAGTAACGTGTGTGTGTGTGTGTGTGTGTGTGTGTGTCCATTTTACCCTGTCAGAGGACCACCACTGACCAGAAGACTACTTTCCCCCAATGATTATGGTGTCAGCCTTATCCTTTTAAAAGTGGAGATGTTTACAAACTATGCATTTGGCAGTGACAAAATAACGCCAATATTTATCTATTTACATGTTGTGATTTGTATAGTCACAGGGTGTACAAATAACAAGACACAGCCATCTTCTAACCATATACAATCTGGTAAGTATTCTCCACAGAAGGCAAATGAAAAATGAAATGAAACCCCACGCTGGTAACAACAATGGGACGGACCACCACATGTAGGATGCGCTTAAACAACAGGACGGTTGAGGTTAGGAGAAGAACAATGGGGAAAGGAACCGTTACGTGCAGGAGATGGTGACAACAACTGGACGGATGTGGTTAGGAGAAGAAGTACGCGGAAAGGAACTGCCACACACGGGATCTCCAGGGTGAAAGTCCACCAACCTCCTTATGCGGATTTTCAGCTTTTCAATACTACTCATGAAAGATGCTTCCAGTTGAAATACATTAGTTTAACATTTGTGATCACCACCACAAAAAAACAAAAAAATCATGTCCCTGTACATGAATCAGTAGATTAAATAAAGTCACCATTTCACGAACTGCCACGAGACTGGGCTTGTCAGACAGAGTTACGAAACATGGAGATAAGAAGGGTATGTATGGACTCATCTAACTCACCATGGTGGATACAGTGAATAAGCTTAAGTCTCAATAAGTCGCCATGGTCCTTTAAAATAACAGACACACTCTGTAATAAACCCATGCTTAAACAAGAGCTTCTCACCTAAAATGGAACATTGTTTTTGTAAATAATTAAATGTCTAATCCTAGAATGTAAAATAACCTCCACTTTGTCCAAGAAAATAGATTTTATTTTCTCCTTAGCTGATAATTAGCTGAAACATAAGTGTGGTTTTCTGACCACTTTCTGGGATTAAAAAAAGCAATATAGATATCTTCTATAATGCCTGTACCAGTCATAGAATATCTTCAAGTTTCACAAATCGGTAGTCACTAGTAGTAGCAGTTTCCATTATTATGAACAAAAGAAAACTCATTTACAGTGAGAAATGAAAGCTAGTGGAACAGAAGCAGACACAGCAGTGTTATAGTGCATAGAAGCATTCTATTTAATACAATAGATATATTTGACTAAATTGATAAAAGGATTTTTTTAATGATAATTAATGCACACTAATTTCAAATTATTTTCAACCACATCGCATGCCCTTTGGTCATCTGTATTATTCTATAACAGTAGCAACAGGTGAGCTAATTAATTTAGCAGAAGTAGCAGATCAAATAGCAGTGAGGCAGGTGCTTGTGTGCACAGGTTCACTGCTGAAACAGCATCAAAGAACGCAACACATCCATGACAATTTCATGATAGATTCATCAGAGTTGGGTTGGTGCTTGATTGAACTTCCTAAAGCTTCTTGATCACCATGTGTCCCCCCCCCCAAACCCTGATTCTCTACTTCAACATTAAGTGAGTTGGGGGGCTATTTTCTGTCTCTTCTCAATCAAATCTCAGTTTGCCATAGGGTAGAAATTATTATCACAACTTCTGAATCCTAAACATTAAAGCTCAAGTTTCTTTTCATCACTGCTGGTCATTGGATTTTCACATATTTCATGCATTTCGAAGGCCATGTGAGGTTGAACACTTTTTTGGTGGGATGGCTTCAGGCAAGGCCCAGACTGAGCGTTGGTGTGATCGCCATACTGAGTGACAACTCAGCAATAAAACAGAAGGAGACAGATAGGGAGAAAGAGAAAATGAATGGGAGGTTTAAAATGAAATTGTAAACATGAAGAAAAGGCATGCAGCCAAAAATAACAATCACACAGACAAATCCAGCAATCCATCTTGATAGGGAACAGTTAGTATTGAACTCTGCAAGAGAGATTTGATAACACAATAATAAATAGAGTAAACTAAATCCTGAGCAGTCAAGACAAAGAAAAATTAATCTGGAACTAATTAGTCAGTTTGATGATACACTTCTGGGGGAGATACAGAGATGTTTAGTAATGGTGGGATAACCATACAGTAATGATGCTTTGCTTCAAAACTAAACATGATGCATTGCTTCATTTGACACGGCACGGAAATAATTTTAAAATGATTTGTGTGCAATAAGGAAGTCATGATTGATTATTCCTTGTGTCACTAAGCAGCTGAGTCAGAGCTAATTAGGAATGATTAATTTAGAAAATGATCAGATTTAGGATAAAAACTTGGTTCATTATCTGAGATGTCTAATAGTCTGTTCTCATGTACCTTATTATTGATATATACATACAGTGTACATATTGTATAAATACATACGATATATATGTATATACTGTGTGTGTGTGTGTGTGTGTGTGTGTGTGTGTGTGTATGTGCATAGGCGAATGAAGCCTACATTCTATGCTGAGTTCCTGTGACAGCAGCCCACCTGTCACTCAAAGCAGAACTTTAAGTCTTAATATAACAGAGTTATCATGAAATGGGAAATTAGCTATAGAGACCAAAACCGTTTCATGTACCAGGCGTTACACATGTTTATTTCGCTGTAAAGTTGGGCATTTTAACATGGGGGTCCAGGGGATTGACCCCCTTTTGGAGCCAGCCTCAAGTAGCCACTCAATGAACTACAATTTAAGGCACTTCCATGTCAGATTAATTTTTCAGCACCGGAGGTTGCTGCTTGGTTTAAATGGTATTTTGTGGAAAAAATGATACACTTCAAACTGCTTGCAGTTCCTCAAAATGTAAGGCAGCTCTTTATTGGATCCTGGATAACAGCTTTAAAGAAAAATGAGTTTAAGAATACATGGGGATCTATTGATTAAGGCTGGCCTCCACATTGCTTTTGTATGAAAGTGTTTTGAACACCTTAATTACAATAGTCCATTAGTGCTCACATTTGAGCAAAGTAAATCAGATCTAATAATTTTTTTTTTTATTCGCAGGGAAGATTATGGTATTCCTGAGGCAACCTTAATGAAATTATCAGTTTGATTAGGGATTTCACGCAGTGCAGAGTACATTCTGTTTCTGTCTCGTTCAAAAAAGTAATGAATCGACTGCTGCTCCAAACCACAGGACTTATGCATATCCTCCCTAGGTGTTACCCGCAGATATAAAATCCAAATCGGTCCCAGTGTGAGTCTATGCACTGTGTACAACATTGTTGCGCACCAACAACAAAGCAGTACGGCAGGCCAGGAATTAAGTGCGGCATCCCAGTAGGAGGCAGGGCCGGTGATCCCCTGAGGCACGTGTTCCCCTGGCTGATTGCTGAGCTGATGCTCTGATGAAGAGGGTAATTAAAAGTGATGACAGCATTAATAGTGCATGCGTCTGTGTGTGTGTGTGTGTGTGTGTGTGTGTGTGTGTGTGTGTGTGTGTCTGCAGGTTGAAAGGAGGGCAGGAGTGTATAATAATCGTTAACACATTATTTCTTTCTGTCCAAAATGAACATACAAGAGGCTTTACACTTTAAAGTACACTTAGACAACTTTTCGTAAACCATACTTGCGAAGAACAGATAAGAAGGGTCAGTCAGAGGAAAATGTAGGGGAAACAAAACAGACAAAAGAAGCTCACATTGGGAGACATGCTGACAGTTTGGGATTTTGGGTTCAGGTGTAGCTCTGCCTGCACAACTGTGCAGAGATGCAGAAACTCTAAGTGAACTTTGCAAATTCTACCAGGCTTTTTTAACACAAGCAGGAGCTTAGGGAGAGCAAGGGAGACACGCATTGTTGTTCTGGATTTACCATGCAAATGTTTTAGTCATGCATGGGTAAGAACAACAAAACCACTTTAACACCGTCAACCTCAGTATAATAATGTTTTCATGCCTGACAGACTCTCCTCGACTCTTAAAAAATGTACAAAGTGTCAGCAACAATCATGTTGCCCTGTGTTGATCAATGATGGAAACACTCTGACCTACTCATAATTGATATTCATTGTGTGAAAGGAAGAGTACATATTAAAGTTTCCTTTCACATAAATGATTCCCCAAAAGCAACATTTTTACCTTTGCCATGTTACCTTTTGCCATATTGTTTTTGGTTCGGTTTGCTTGTTTATCAGCAAGATTAAAAAAGGAATTTACGTACTGTGACATAATGAAAGCACGCCGGCTGGTAACAAACAATCTAGTTAGTAGTTGATTTGCACACAGTACTAGCCACATTGTTACGATACAAAGCTGGTTGGCAAAGTACCCCTTTAAGGAAACACTTATTTTAATGAAAATTGGTGGAAAGGTGTTGCATGTGCCAAGGAAGAACCCATTAAATATTGCCGCGACTTGGAAACACAATTCTTTTTTGAGATAGGACATTTGGCATTGGCAAAGATCTGCGCCAGAAATCCTCACAAGTCTCTAAACTCCAGACCAAGTCTAGTCTCAAGTCACTGAGCTAGAGTCCAAATCAAGTCTCAAGTCTCTTGTGGTTGTAGTTAAAATGAGTGTTTTATCACCTGCTGCATTCCTTCCAGGCTGCTTAGAACACTGCATAGCTATGATAAGGAAGTCAAAGTATTGCAGCCAGTGGGACATGAATGATTACGTAAATCTACCTTGAAAAGGTTTGGCAATCAAAGGCCCCAACAAAACAAATGCTCATTCATCCATTCATAACATCTAGACAGTTGGAGATAACCACCCGTAGGTCTAATAGCAAGAAGCAAGCTAACGTTAGATGGCCAATGCATGTCTTTTAAAAGACAAGTTTCAAGTCAAGTCTGAAGTCACTGTGTGTGCGACTTAACTGTGACTCGAGTCTGAGTCTTAAACTCTAGTCCCCATCTCTGTTCTGTTCTCTCTGAGTGCCCTTCTTGGTTTTGATTTTTTTATGAGATGTGTTCGGGATGTTAAGTAAACTCACTTGTCATTCTTTTGTCAAATGATTGTATCATTCAAAGCATTCATTGCTAAGGTTCAAGATCCCCTGAGCTGTTGTCTGTATGGAGTTATGCAACAGTGGAGCAGAGCAAGTTAATGTTTTTAATGTTAATTTCTTGCTATAAGGTGAATAGAAACTCTCCACTAATCACTTCCAGTGTTCCAGGCTTTATACGTACATTTAATAAAGAACCCTTTATAGTGAATTTAAGATATAATGCACAAAAAGTCTGTATTAAAAATTAGCTTGTGTGCATTACGGTTTGAAAAAAGAGCTTTGTATATGACACGGCTGCAGTTTATTGTTCATCACTCCATACTTTTAAACTGCACAGCAGCAACCAAAAACAAATGTGTTTCAGCCCTCAGCATTTGTCAGTTTCTCACTCACTTGTTTCTTTGCCTGGTGCATCACATTATAAAAACATTGTGATTATGTTTTCTTGTATTGGGTCGACCAGGCTCTCTTTATTTAATATGATCCTTTATTAGCTCACAATGACCTGCAGGCCAACAGGCATAAAGCCCATTTTAAGCCACACTAGCAGCATGCCTCTAGGGATAGCACCAGTAAGTCCACAACTTTGGTGCAGACCGACATATATCAACTGCTGGGACAGATTGCTATGATATTCTGTACTAACAGTCATATTCACAAATTCACATTTGTGGATTTGAGTCAAATGTCTTGACAGGACAAGTAATGAAATGATTGCCATTCATTTTGGTTTAGACATCCACGGCCCCCTCAAGAGGAACTGAAATAACTGTTCATATAAGGCCATCATCAAGTCAAACTTTCAATTTGTGCAATACTTTTATTCATGACCAAAGTAGCTACAAATCTACTGACATTCCCATCAGCCTCAGCTGTAAGTTTAGTGATAATCACAGTTATAATGGTGAGCATTTAGCTCAAAGTTGTAACACACTGTACTATGCAGTTCAAATATCCAAAGACAAGTCCAGCCCTGGATGTTTTTAAAAGCTGGTGTCTGTTATTGGTTAATATATATTTATCTGCATGGTGGAGTATGAAAAGAACACAGCAACCAGTACATTTACCAAAGTTCATTATTTTTGATAACATACTTGTGATGCCAATAAAGTGTGTTCAGTACAGTCAACAAACTGAAAAAACAAATCATGTTTGTATTTCTGCACATCCAAAATGATAGCCGTCTCCTAAACCATCCACAAGTGCTCCTCCATTATAGTGTGAACATTATTTCAATTCTCTCACCACTGCAGAGGATGACAGCGTGCAGAGAGTACCACATGCCACCGATATGTGGTGCTCTGTATATTCTAGGATTCATTTTCCTCATATTCCCTGAAAAATGATTGTCTACTGTTCCACTTCAGACTTCCAAAAAAAATTTGCAAAATTGTAGAATTTAGCTGTGGGTTACAAAGTGGAGAGAGACAGACAGGTACAGTAATGAGACCAAGAGAGTGACAGGTAAAAAAAAGTGAGACTTGTTGTACTCAAACAATGCATGTCTTCTCAATTGCATCATGGTATGTTACAGATACTGCTGGAAGAAAAACTGGCATCTCGGCTTCTGTTATGATCCATTATACACAGTCTGTGGTGGTGATACATTTCTCCCTGCATGAATGTTGACTGTTGGTACAAACTGTTGAGTCTAACGAGGAAATTGTGTTTAAAAAAACTGAAGCCTTACGCGGATGTTGCTTTAGATGACTGAAAACGCATTTTTGTCAGCAGTGCAGTTACAAACAGAATGTCTTTCAAAATCAAGTTAAAACACATTACAAATGGACTTAGAACTACACACACATTGTACACATAAGTACACGTTTTGTGCCATTTGTTTTGCTATTTCTATGCTCATGACAGTGTTTGTCAATATTAATGTCAATGTTTTTTTCAATATATATGGGCATGTTTTGCTGTTTCAAATTTAAACACTACCATGGCTTAAAAATATGAATAATTATGTGTTAAATCTATACAATAATCGCATGAGTTGAGAAGATTTAAAAAAAAAAATACTTTTCATTGATCCTCAGTGGGGAAATAACAATTTAACATAATTTCTATTTGTTGTCTATTTTCCATCACAGATTATAATCGCAAATCTTTGATAGCCCTGAGAGAAGTCAGTCATTTTTACAAATTTGAATTACAGCTGTCCAAGGTCACACAATAGACATTTTATAATGGATCTGTGATTTACTTGTGATGGCGGGGAGCTCTCTCCAGCTTGAATTTTGAATGTTCTCATAATGTGCTCCTGACCATACTCTGAAGACTAGAAAATGAGCTACCTTAAGCTGCAGAAGGTAACAAAGCTGAACTGAGGAGTATAACATGCCTTGATGGTGTTTATCATCTTTTCACTCCATTCAGGCTCAGGTAAACACACCAATATTTTACATGTGTATGCACCTTCTCCCTGGATTTTTTTTTATACAACTAGAACACATTTGGATTTTTGATAATGCATGCAAAGACATCAATTTTGTTTGCAGAACTTTAAATGGAGTGATAAGGAGAGGGGTAACAAACACTCTGAATACGTTCTTGTGTTGTCATGAAGCTAGTGAGGCTATAAGCAAAATACCACACTTGGGAGATACTGGCCTTAAAGTTTGCCTCACTATAAACTGTTCACACTCTCACAGGGAATTAACTGCTTGTGTGCAAGTGTCATCAGCTTAAAGGGAAATCCAAGGTCCTGAAATAAAAAGTTTCTCTGAGTAAAATCTCTCTGCAGGTTAGTTCAGTTTAGAGTGTTAAGAAAATCCTAAGCAGTCCAGCCACAAACCCATTCAGGCAAAATAAAATGCAAAACATATTTCACTTAGCGACAGAGGAGACAAAATAATCCCAGATCAATGTTTTCCTTTGTTGAAAGCATAACCACAAACTTTTCCTCACCCTCTGGGGCTAAACTGTTTATATTTTATTTCTCAACTAAAAGTTTCAATGTTCTTTTTTTTCCCTCCCTTATATTCCCCTCTTCCTTGTTCCTCTACCTTTGTAGCCGACAATATGCATCTCAGGAGTGTTGCTGTCCTCCACCAATAAGGAATAGGTTTACCTATATTTCCACCATACATAAAGTTAACAGTTTTACACAAACATCTTGGGAGCGATTCCTTCAATGTAGTGCTGCATTTACCATTAATTAATTATTTGATGCAGGTATTTACCAAACTTGACTTCGTTTTAACCCCACTAAAGGTCCAATATGTAATATATTTACTGAAATAAATCCAAAAAATGACCCTACTGCATCATCAGATATTAAGGAAACATGCTAAGTTGAAAAGAAATTTAAAAAAGAAAGATATTTAGTTGACCTAAAGAAAACTGCAGATTTCTAACAGTAACATGACCAGAGACATAACAAACCTGGGTAAATATTAGAGATTTATTTGAGAAATTGAGACAGTTTAGAGCCCAAAAGGACGCTGAGTCGGCTAATTTCCTCCTGAACAGGTAAGCATTAGCTTCAGGTAAATTTATCATGGCTACTAGTGATGGGCATGTTATGTCATTTCAACATTTGCATACTCACATTGAATTATATAGCTATAGTCCCTGTGTTGTTTACTTACTCGCAAAAACAATTTTGACACAGCCAGTAAAGTACAATGAATTTACACTGCAGTAACTATTTTAAACACTATTTATAAATATTGTTATCACAACTGGACACTCTCCATCTGCTGCTGAGGTCAGGAGAAACTGCTAAAAGCTCCGGGGAGAACTCTACTAAGTTGTAATAAAAATTGTCAAAGTACTTTTTCAAAGGTAAAAAAAAATTAACCCTCAAGCTCAACATGCCTGTATGAGTTTAAAACATATCCATAAACGGTTGTACACCTGTCTGTTAAATATGTGTGCATATATAAACAGTTAATAAATGCTTTATAATACACTGTAAGGCTTTGTTTATGTGTGTAATCAATCATTAACATGACTACATCTGTTATGATTCATTAACTGTTTATACACAAGTTATGAAGAAATTACAGTTGCTGACAACAACATTAATAAACACTTTGAACTGTCCTTATATCTGTTTACAATTAGATCATAGTGTCATTAACAATGTATTAAATGTTTATAGACTGCTTAGATGTGCTAAATAGCAGGGTTAAATAAAGTGTTACCTAAAAAGTTTCAACTGGTCTTATTAGAAAGTTATAAAAAAAAAGAAAAGAAAAACAAATGAGCCCCTAGGCTTGTGATAATGGCTCCCTCTTATTTCCTTTACACATTTTACATTGATTAAGCAAATCTTCCAGGAAATCGTATTCCCTCTGCAGATGCAGTGTAAAATGCTAAATGAATTATCCCAGAATTGTAGTGTAACAAAACAAAATCTGTAGCCTTCATTTCACAGCCTGATGTATGCATGATTCCCTGTTATGTGGCAACTCACACTTATGGCTGCTGTTGTGAAACAGTCATACGTATGACCTAACAATTCTCTGGATTTGGAGGAAAGTGTGAAGCTACTTCATTGCTCCTCCTACCAAAGAGCCAGGACACTCAAGGGCTTTTAAATCAAAGCACCTTTTAGACATCTTTCCTATGATGCTGAATGTTTTACTTGCAAATGGTAACGCCATGTTCTTCCCAGGGTATGTCTCTCTGTAATCCAACAGACACTACAGCCTTTAAGGGCACCCTGCCACTGGAAAGGATTAATATTAATTCCTTCCAAATTACTCAGAGATTCAATTATGCAAGGTAATGCAAATACTGAGTCTTTCAGTTTTGACTTACTTCCTACACACGCACACACAAAAGAAAAGAAAACAAATTGCTAATTAGAGCAGCATTGTCTGACACAGACACATGTATTTTCTACTTATATGCACCTGTAGTGAGCTGCCTTCCTCTCTGTGTTGGTAAAATATCTGGGTGTAAGGGTAATGATTTCTAGGAGATGTTGCCACTGATAATGTCACCAAAAAATTTGCCCATAAATGCAGCTTCAGTATCAAAAGCCCTTTTCGCCTTGTCATCTCTCAATGCTGCACTGAATGTTTTGGTGAACGCCAGCCTCGGGGGAAGTATCACAGGGACCATTAGATCGGAAAAAAGGAGATCTTCAAACTCTGTTTAGAGACTTGTGCTGCTGATGTTCTGTTTGCTTTTCTGAAGCCACAGGAGTCTTTGCTAGTTGGGCTGGCATGCCCTCAAATGCTTCACACTGGCAGTTAATCACTTAGATATCCAGCAACAACAACAAAAAATAAAAACAGCCAGGTCAAGTGAGAAAGACATATATAAGGGAGAGGAAAGCTCATGCCAGAGTAATGTGGGGGAGAGATAGACAGATGGATTTGGTGTCACTTACAATAACAACTTCATTAGTTAACAATACACAGGCTCCGTGTTTAGATACCTGCATTTAGACTCATGAATGTTCTTTGAACAAGCAAGAAAAACAACAGCTTTTTCTATCTATGTAACTCTGTGCCAACAGGTGCACAGAAAACATCCTCCTAGATAGCTGAAATGACTGAGAGGCTTCACAACTTGACGACATGTTTACTGACACCTTGGAAATTGCAGCTTGTTATCCTTAGGTTAGCTCTCTAAGGCTCTCTAACTCTAATGTGTGAACAATGACACTCACTGGGACAGTATGTAGTTTCATGGTAGGAAAAAAGATATTTATAAAAAGAAAGCAAAAAAAAAATATATATATATATATATATATATAGTGTATATAGAGTATATCAATTTATATACACTATACTGTGTATTAGTGGGCGTGTTGATGGTGTTTCTATTGGCTCGTACAAAACCGGAGGAAGAGAAACATTCGAGGGTGAAGAAGAATGGGCAGCGAAAATGTCTAACTGGAGAGACAATGAGATTTGGGAATTTCTGTCTGTAAGGGCCGAAATCGTCAGACAAATTCAAGGAACAGCAAGAGACTTGGTTGTTTATGACCAAATTATAAACCGGCTTTTCCGTGATCCGTAATCTGCGCCATGTCCTGTCTGGTGCACGCTGTACCCAGCGCCACCCTTCGTCCTAACTAAACGGTGCATTTACAGTTACACATGACATGGAGACTCTCCTGTTGTGACCTACATACGTATGTGAAAGGGAAACTCTGGACTATGTTGGGACCTGATTCTCCAAACATTGTCTGGAGTTCCTATGTTCCTATGTTCCTATGTGCTGCTGTAACACCGTAATTTCCCATTTTTCTTGGGCTCAATATCTATCTATCTATCTATCTATCTATCTATCTATCTATCTATCTATCTATCTATCTATCTATCTATCTATCTATCTATCTATCTATCTATCTATCTATCTATCTATCTATCTATCTATAAGCAGCTTTGCTGTCCCATTAGCGACCAAGCTATTGAGCTTGTGAACCATATTGTACTGTTGCCAACTAAGCTATTGAGTTTGCAAACTTCTTTGTCCTGCGTTTGCAACTAAGATACAAAGTTGTTTACTGTCAGCTTGTGAACTAGTTTTTTTAACATTTAGCAACTAAGCTAACGAGCTTGCCGTCTGACGCAACTAAATCCTAACTCCTCTTGAGGA
Organism: Percina caprodes; assembly: GCA_013375575.1. Lineage (NCBI taxonomy): Eukaryota > Metazoa > Chordata > Actinopteri > Perciformes > Percidae > Percina > Percina caprodes. The sequence goes on from JABXJD010000057.1 coordinate 631,427, forward strand.
GCTATGTCAAGTCTGACAAATGTTTGGACCTCACATGAGTCACTATGCTTGCACCACAGGTTGCACTATTGTAAGTGTAGTATCCAATCTTTTAGGACTTGGTACATAGGGACTCAACGTCAGGATATCTCGGCCTCCATTGCATTGATTTTTTACTTCTCTTTTTTAAAAACTCTTTTAAGTCCCTCAACGTTATAGAAGTTCAATACTAATTACTGAAGTGCCCCTTTAAAAAAAATTATAGCTCCAGTAGACAAAAACAAGCATCCACTGAAGAGAACGTTGAACTTGGCTGAACCCTTTTATCTACTATCTACTGTGAAAATAAATGTGTATTTCAGTTGTTAAACATGGCAGGGAAAATTATAAGTACAGGCAGGCACCATGGAGGGCTGGGGATCTTGAATACTGTGAAAATAATGATCTAAGAAAAGATACACTGAAACTGCCTGATTCAAATTTCAGCTACCAGGGACCTTTGTTGCATGTCATCCACCTTTTTCTTAGGCTCCACAATTGTGCTTTAAATAACAAAATGCCAAAACATTAAGTACAGGCAAACATTCTGCAAGCATCATTAGGTTTGCTTCAGTTTTGCAGCATTGTTTATATTTTTCACAGCAGGATACATCTTTACATGTCTCATTCCTTGCTATTCATTTATTCCCTGTATTGCACAATTATCTTCATCTTATGATATCAGGAGCAACCATAGACTGTAAGGACCAAAGCACAGGCACAGATGCTGTGAATGAGCAAGTGTCCCTGAGCTCCTCATAACACTCTTACAACCCAACCCACACACTTAGCCTGCTTTCACACAGCAACCAGCCTCCGATTCAGCTGTGTAAAAAAAAAAGGGGGAAAAAAGAATATTCCAGTACACTAGGGCAAATCAGAAATAGGTTATTATGCAGCTGCAGATTTGTGAATGTGTATTCTGAGGGTGTTTGGGTATGTTATGGGAATTTCTTGTGAATATATACAGAATATTTCTGTGATTTGTGTGACCAACTAAAGAGCCCCCCCCCCCCTTTTCTCAATTGGAGACACAGATTATGTCCCCAATTGGACAAGCTGTCACCAATTAACTGTTTCTTAGACTGAAATGTGTCCCCAAAGGTAGCTTAAGTCAGGACACACACACACACACACACACACACACACACACACACACACACACACACACACACACACACACATCAACAGCAACCTGGACGACCCCACACAACACTCATCAGCCTCCACCCTGCTGCCACAGAAAGAACGAAGGCAGACTGAGCCTGGAGGTGGAGAATAGCAAAAGGCAGAGGCAGTGTGGGGTTGTAAGACTACCACTGTGATCTACTCTTCATCTGGCTTGCCCGTGGACAGAGCCCATCCGTTAGAGTGCAGGTCACGCACACCCAGGAATACAGATGGGCTGCTTAAGTCTTTCAGTCCTGCCACTCAATGATTCAAGGCGTGAGATTACACAAGAGGAGCTACCTGAACATGTATAAGCAGAGAGGGATGTGCACTGGTTTAGTTTTGTTAGGATGTAAATGCATTAGTGGCAGTGTGTTTACACATTTGCAGCAGAGCACATGTACTTACTGTTGTGCCTTTGTTTGCTGCTATCATTGTGAGGTGTTTGCAGGCCTGTGTGTGTTTTTTCATAAGCTTGAATCACTGTGTGTATGCCTGTAAATGTGTACTTATGTGAATAACCAAGACACCAGTGAAAACATCTATTTAGGCTGCATAGCACAGTGTGCTGTGGCAGCAGAATAGGGCAGCACTGGCGGACTGGCGGTTTGTTTGAGTAAATCCTTTATAGAAAAAGCAAAAATAATCCCAGACTTGTACACAAATCAGCGAATCCCAGGTCAATCACCGCTGTGCAGTGTGGTCAAGTGCAAAGTTCTTCATTCAGTTGACAGTGTGTTGACTTGGGGTTGGCTCTAGGTTATCCTGCAGTTTCAAGATAATACACTCAGTTCAGCCACACTGTTTACCCTCTGACTTAATCTGTTTTAACATACAAATTGAAGAGCAGGAGTTAGAGGGGAAAGAGTTGCTCTTGGTCTGAACAGCAGTGGTGGAAAGTAACAGTAATAGTAAAGTACAAACAACTCAATAACTGTTGTTAAATACAGTTCAACAAATAAGAAATGCTATTTTATACACTACCTGGCTACAGTGCATTTCAGAGGTAAGTATTGCACTTTCTACTCCACTACACACATTTATTTGACAGCTATTAGGAGAGAATAAAATAGTTAGAAACACACAGAGAACAGTTGCTTAATTAGATCCACCCTGAACATCTACTATATTCATTTTAATGCATCAGTATTAATAATCCAATAAGGTAAAAATATAACACTGTAAGAAGATAGTCTGTGGGAGTACTTTTTAATATACGGAAATGATTTTCTATATTTTTCTTATTGTCAAACATTCTATGAAAAGAGCAAAACCAACCATGAATTGATCCTCTCTTTGAATGTTGGATTGGATCAGTCATCCCTTCATCGGTTACAGTTAGTCCAGAACGCAACAAATCGACTTTTAACCAAGACCAAAAAGCGGGACCACATTTTGGCCTCGCTCCACTGGCTTCCTGTCTGTTTCAGGATTGATTTTAAAATTGTATTGCTTTTATTCAAGATTTTTAATGGGTTGTTGCCTTCTTATTTATCGGAGCTTTTACACGTTCACACGCATGTCAGCACTGAGGTCTTCCAATGAGATGCTCCTCAATGTGCCCAGATCCAGGTTGAAAAATAAAGGTGACCACGCCTTTACAGTGGCTGCTCCAAACCTCTGGAATAGTTTACCTATTCATATAAGAACATCTCGGACCGTTGAAACATTGCTTAAGACCCACTATTATTTGTTGGCTTTCAATTCAAGTGTAGCTTTGACACCTTGACCTTTTTTTTTTTTTTTACTGTTACTTATTTTGTATTGTGTGTTGTTTGTGTAAATAATCACTTTTATTTCATTTATTTTTGAGCTTGTTAAGCACTTTGCTCAACTATGGTTGTTTATAAACGTATCAAATAAATACAATTGAACTGAATTGATCCTACATTGTCTGATAGAGCTACATTGCTGTCAAACCTATATAAAACACACCATTAGCCACACTGTGGCACAGGCTGACACGTCCCTTCATTACGTTGAACATATGCACAACAGCTTGAGTGGAGCTCACATTAATACTCACTATTGCACCAAATCCGCAACATAAAATAGTCCACGACAAGTTCACTTATAGGCCCCTATTTATGGAACGTGCGTACACCGTGTATTCAACAAGACCTAAAACAGACGTAGTACGGCCGTACGCCGATTCCTACGCAAAGCACGGCATTTATCAATTTGAACGGGAGCGTAGGCTGCGAAAAAATCTCACCAGGTATACCCTAATAGGCTGCTTTATAGGACACACATTACTGCAAATTAAACTGAGATGTCAGGGTTTCAATCACCTCTGAAAAGTGCCGCTTCTTAGCCGGATTACGTCTAGCCATGTTGCATAGGTATAGTATCCTTACGCTCTGATTGGCGTGACACGAACGTTTCATGACTCCCACGTGAAGCCTATAAAATGTTTTCTGCGCTCATATCTGCGCTGGTTTTTACGTTAGGTTGATATATGAGGGCTATAATGTTTGAATAACATTTATAAAAGCCCAGGTTGTTTAGGAAACACATTTTAAAATAATCATTTGTGAGTAGCTTTTTATAGTAGAGACAATTGGGCTTGGGGTTTATGCTGTGTTTGTGCCATATTGGAGTTTTCTTAAGATTCAGAATTGGAAACTTGTCGACTTCAAAGTTGTTGCTCTGACTGGGAAAGCTCCAATAATATGCAACTTGGAACATACTTATATGGAAGTGCATGCAGACACCTCATCAGCCAACGTGTCTTGTTCAATGTGATTAAACCAAACTTTAGTGAATAGTATTAAATTATGAATGTACACTATTTTTAACTCTCATATGACCAACGCTGCAGTCACAAAACTGGCCTGAGTTGTTCTATGAGGCAAACCGTTACCATGGGAACCTTTCCCATCCATCCGACGTGAATATGCGGCTTTAGAGCAACAGACTGGGGAAGTCTTAAAGAATTAAAAAAAAAAGTCGCACAACGTTGGTTTAGGCCTTTTTATGGTATTTGTTGAGAATATGAAATTATACTGTATATATTGCCAGCCTTATACTTTATTTACATTTTTGCTGACAATACTTTTGTACATTTGAATGCAGCTACTTTTACATTCCTAACAGAACTGAATACCTCTTCCAGTGCTTTTTAAAAACCGATTTTTCTGTGTTCCTAATTGCTCCAGCTGATCTTTTAAGAGCTATCCTTGAAGAATCACATATAGACACATTAGATATGCTGTGATATGAATTGAACTTTTCTAAAAGCAAAAAGGCAGATTGAAGGATTTTTTTTTAAAGATCTTCAGCCACATAACTATCATCGAAAGCACTCAGACTTCTGCACATTCCAGTCTGTTTCATGTGTTGGTGGACAGGCGGCAAAATGTTTCCACCGTTTGACAGCTTGGTTTAAATTGACTGAATATGGGTATCGATGGTCAGCAAACTAACTCTTGAGTCTCTTCATAAATGTCTTTCCACTCTGCAGCGTGTGCACAAGTGGGACTGCATTAGCAAGGCCGTTTATCTCTCCAAAGACAGCAGAATTCTTCAGCTTGAGGGGAAATCAGTAAGCAACACCAATGATGAGAAGATACTTGTGTTTCATGCTAGTACACAAGAAGATATGTGGGTGTGTGCACTCCACTTCAGCTGTACAGGCACTGCGGTCAGAGGCTGAGTACTCACACCACCTAGTGATGCATTGTAGCATTCTGCCTTCAGAGGAAAAAGCAAAGATAAAAAGACATGTTTACACCTGCAGACTCATCACCCATTCAAACTTCCCACTTCCAACAAAGAAAGGATGATAAGACATCAAAAAGGAGTTGCAGAGTAAGAAAGATCTTTTTTTTCTGCAGTAAATCTTGCAATAAACACCATAGAAACAAGAAAACAGGTTATGAAAAAGTAAAACAGCATGTGCTCAGGGGAGAGGCAAGGCTGAAAAAACAAACTAGTAAAGCAAGAGAAAAATAGGTCCAGAGACGGAGGGAGATGAAAGGATGAATGCTGCATCATTTAGTTGTAGTTCTCCCCTTAAGGCTGTGCAGCTTAACCAAGGCTTTTGATTGGCTGGTGGAAAACATTAATCTGGTGTTCTGCATCCCTTTCTCTCCTCATTCTCCCCTCCCTCGTATTCTCTCAGTGGAGAATATTTTATCAATCTTGTAAACCTATAGGAAGCACTGGTTTTTCCTCAGAGTCTTTACCCTCATCCACCTACTTGCTACCGCTGTGTAGGCAGATGAAAGGCAGCGGTGCCTGTCATCTTAATAACTGCACAAACAACTCATTCTAATCATATACATGCACGTGGTGCAACCAGACATAATTACATGTTTGTGTACCGTTTAACAAACGTGTTACCAAACAATCCCTGGCTTTTTAAATTTAAAGCCTACATTTGTCCCCGCTTTATGTATTGCAGTTTTCACACCTGCCGCCTGTGTGGAATCAGTGTTGCCTGATAGTTTTTCACTACAATACCCAGGCTCCCCAAGCTATTTGTAAGTTTGTCTCTCAGCAAGCAGCTTCAACACAAATCTTTTGTTTCCATTATGCAGCAGTCAGTTAAGTTGAGGGGCCGTGTCCACAAACTCACCGCTGAATGTGTTAAATATATCCACCCTGGTTGTGGATTCTCATTCCATCCCAGCCACTTTATCAGGGATGGGTAAGAAACAGGGATGGATTGCATGTATGCACTGAATGCATAAAAAAAAGTTCCACCAACAAGTCTGGAAATGAAAGAAAAGATTCCTAATGTCCAAACAGCTCAAGGAAGAAAACACATAGGGGGTGTACTGAAAGTAGCAACTGTTTTTTTTTTTCTTTTCGAGATACAACTTTTTACATGTAACCAAAGACAATGTCCTTGAAACGGGTACAAACATTTTTTTCCTCATCCTGCAATTTTTTGTTTTTTCAAATGACAACTCAGAAATATTGTATAAAATAAAAATAGCTTCAGGGAAAAAAAAAAAAGTAGTCTACTCATTTTGTCCATTAACCACTATGTACAGAAGTATTTACATTTTAAATTCCATTCAGACCAGAGTTTTGCAAAGTAATTAACAGTAAACACAGTTTCAACCATGTTAACTGCAGCCCTACAAACCAGATCAAACTAATCTGCTTATACGGGTATGGCTGTCATTCAAATCAGTGATCGTACATGTGAGCAGTACAAGACAGAGTTTGGAAGGATCATGTGCATCATCATTACAGGTAAAATGACACCATAAAAGAATAAATAAATGGGAGCTTAATGAACGTTGTCTAATGCATGACACAATGAGAGTAAAAACATGGAGCTACAAGTGGCTGGACATACAGAAACCATCAGGACTCCCCCATGGCAAATAACATGAGAATAAAAAGCACTTCCTTTTTTATTAAATGCAAGTTTTGTTGAAATGTTGCACATTTAAGCCAAATCCATAATTAAGCAAATTCTGTAACATACATGTAATCATGTCCAACCACTGAGCTGTGTCACATGGGATACATTTTAATGAATCATGGTGTGAAACTATAGACACAAATGGCATCTCACTAGGCAAAGACTTTGCATTTGCAAAGGAGAAAGCATTAAATTAAATACATATAAAAAAAAGAAAATAGTAACTTCATTACAAATTCAAAAAGGAAGCACAGCCATCAATTTTGAGTAATTCACATCTGTTATACCTGTGAGTTTCAATGCATACTGTAATTACATACGCTTGAATTAATTGGACTTTAAATAAGCTAAACAAAAGTATTAGGTAAAAATATGACCAAAATGATAATTGGTGAGAAGGAAATCTAAAATTCACAATAGCGTGTAATTTCCAAGTGCCTTTATGAGTCGAATAAAGGACATACTATCAAAGTCGTTGTCACACAGTCGTGATTTCTTTCTAAGTATTTCGTTCAATTAGGGTGAAAAAAAATGCCCAAGGAAAAAAGAAATCTAAAAACACAACGCCTATGCAAGATGCAAACTTGCACAGTTCACAAAATAAAATGTGCAGAATGAGAACATAAAAATCAAAGATAAAAAAAAAAAACTCATTCAAACCAACTGCCAAAATGAAGTTAAATGAAAGTATGCATAAAAAAAAATCATTCCACACGAGTTTACACATAGACATCATTCTAACATCCATGAAACTGATTTTGTTGGATATTGTTCTTCATGCTAATCAAATATTTCACCCATTGCTTTGACGTGGATGAGTAAAGACTAAAATGTAATGATCCATAAAACTTGATTGAGAGGTTCACACTCTAGCTAAGCTACCAGGACTCGAGAGCAGGCAGTGGGCAGTGTTTCCCCACATAGACTAATTTGCTGCGGTGCGCCACACAATCAACACCGGCCGCCACAAATTGTGTTTCGTTATTCTTTTGTTGTACACTATTTTAAACACGTATTTGTTCAGCTGCATTTTCTTTCCCTGCTCTCCTCTGTCTTTCTGTCACTCCACACAAAAGCGACAATTCTAGCGTCTTTCTGTAAAAAAAAGTTGCCACTATTGTCCAGCGATCACGCAAGGTATTTCTCTCCTGTGGCCGCCAAACAATCACCTCTCTGAATTGGTTTAGTGAGGCGCAGCCCCTCGCCTCCCCTCTCTCCTTGTGTGTGCTAGAACTGTGCACAGTGCGCAGGCAGGTAGGTAGAAAGGGGAGAAGGGACAGGGTGCGGGGGCCGATTTAAGTCGCAGAGACAGCAGGACATGACGGGAGAAAGACGCAGCTGAGCTGGCCTGGCCCTCGGCAAGCCAGCCTTCTTTGAGAATTCTTTATTGATCCTTTTCCCTCCCTTTGTAGAATTTCTTTACTTCCAAATAGGCTAGCTAAGTAATAATTAGAAGGTTAAATAAATTCCTGTATTGACTTTGTGATTATTTGGCTAAAGATTTCTTTCTATCTCTTTCTATCTACCTTGCTGACACAACCACTAAGCTTTATGCAAATGATTGCGTAATGACAGCACAAATATGCAAATGACCATAACCCCTCCCCCCCCACACCACAAATTGCTTTTGAATGTGTGGGAAACACTGCAGTGGGACAGGAGACTCTACCTCAGTGGCTTGCGATTGTCAAACCTTTTGGGACGTTTTAAGAAGAGGTCTTCTTTGAGTCCGTCTTCATGTTTGACATTCCAGAGTATTTTTAAACTTTAGCCTAGCCCCTGCCTGATTCCCAGTAACTGAGGATGAATCTGCTGACTTTGAATGTGGCGTTAGTTGAGTGGAACGGAATAAATCTGTATGTCTGTCAGCTAGCAGGGCTTTGGTTCAGGCTGTGCTCCGGATAGGGGTTTATCTGTAACAATTCAGAGTGATCACAGCATAGGGTGACCTGGTGAAGTCAAAGGAATGCTGCAGAGTCTCCAATGACCTCTTGTGGCTCCTGTTGGGTAGGGGGCACCAGTATCGCCTGGGATCCTTTTAATGTGCGGACTGAGAGTTCCCCGTCTGGCTGTCTGTTAACAGTGCTCTAGGTAGTCGATGACCCGTGAGATGGACTTCTGTCCTGTGGTGCCCATCGCACACTGTGTGCAGAGACAGAAGAAAAAACAAAGAGTGTGAGTTTGCTAACATGTACTCCTGTACTTGTGAGGTCTCCAGGCACAGTGAGGGTCTTTGGAGGATGTTTGAGCTTCTGTTCACTTGAAAAGGCGATATTTATGAAACAGATGTTTCCTGTCTTCAGCTTTGACAGGATGTGGCACTTTCAAAGCTGCTGCAAAATGCACATCTGTGACTGTGTAACTGTTCAGGTTAATATTAATGCTCAACTTATTTTTAAATTATCCGTCGTATTACTACTTGAATTATGCTGCTTGGATACACACTAATAATTTTTAATTGATAACACTTTATTTGGTCACACTTTGTATTATAATGGCACATTACTGCCACAAAAGCTAAGTGCCACTAGAGGCAGTGTGAGTGATTTTAGACTGACTAAGAAGGTACTGAGATATTTAAAATGAGCCGAAAAATAGAGAGCCTTTTCATATTTTGGTTTTTACAGGCATTATGCATTCCGCAATCTCTGCGTCAATGAAATAAACAGTAGAAAAATATTCCATTTTCATCTAAATTGTTGCGTTTACTTAATAAGGCGCCACTTGAAGGTGCTGAGAAAAAGAAGATCAAACCCTGCAATTATATTCTAAACTAAAAGGAAATGTGGAATTACTGGCCCATCAAAGACTTTGATATATAAAATGCCTGGAGCTAGGATTGCATCAACATTTTTGGGTGCTTACAAAAAATTTCCTCTGATGTCGGCATGAAAATGATGGCTTATCTTCAACTTGTCGCTATATCACCACACTATGATTTAATTCTTATGTATATGACTTGTTTCTTTTATCATAACGGTGACAGCATCATCATGCAATGCTGAGGTCAGAAGGTCCGTATTGGCAGTCATACTCACAGTGAGATTCATGAAACTCAAGAACTTCTTCAGCATTTCTGTCATGATGGAGAAATCCCCTTTGGGAAGATGCTCTCTCACAGTAGTCGCATTTGTCTGAGAGGGACAGAAAGGTAGGTGAGCAAAGACATGGATATGTTTGACGAGGAAAAATAATCTTAAATCATCTGCGTCTGATATTCTCACCTGGCTTCCTTGGCAGAGGCAGCCCAGCAGCAGAGCAGTGTAGGAGGCAACAATGCTGTCCTCCATATGCTTGCCTGCATGCTGCAGAGCTACAGCAAACACAAGGGAGAAAGAAAATGATGCACAATTACAAATACATATTATTTTAGGGGAAGAACGTTTCAAGTTTCATGGTGAGAATAGAGAAGGTTAGCTGGAAACATCCCTGTGAGAAAGACTTTGTGGCTGTAATTCACTGCTCAGTTACCCAATAGGTACTAAGACTAAAACATTCAGGGGAAGTTACTAACAGTGCCATTAAGTCACAATTGTTTTATTGTACTTACTGGTGGCCACATTCAATGGAACAGCAAAAAGGTAAAGCACCGGATTGCATTTCACAACTTGTGACTCAGCCATATGAAAAACATAGCAATACAGTATATGAACTGTATGCTGTGAACACACAAATGGTGTGCATTCACTGGTTTCAATGGAGTGATGTCCATGTGCCTGCACAGTTCTCCATACAACAGAAAACCACTCAAGTACAGAGAAATACTGTGGGTACTAGGGCTGCAACTGCAACTAATGGTTATTTATTAACTTCTTGATTCATAATTTGCTCTTTACAATATCAGAAAATGGTTGAAAAAAAAAAGTCAGTTGAGAAACTGGAACTTCTGATAATTGAATTTCCACCCATCACTAATTGATTAGTCAACTAATCACTTCAGCTCTAGTGAATATACACCGTCTAAACGCTAAGTAATCCAGTGGTATACTGCAGTTTGGTGGAAGAAACCCTACCCTGCAGTCTCCAAACTCTTGCTCCTTCATTAGTTGAGAAGCAAAAAATGTTAAAGCCATGTAGTAATCATTACTTCACCATTAACCACATTTATCTAGAATATGATTTTTGCTGCAGCGAAAAACAGCTCCCCTTTTATGTGCACAACTTCAAACACAAACATCTACCTTTATTTAGATCCAACTCTTCATCCTCCTCTTCTTTCTTCTCCTCTTTCTTTTCAGTTTGGCTGTCGTTGGTTTCGGCTGCCACCCACTGGATCTCTCCCGACGTCTCCTGCCACTCTCCGCTTTGGTCCAGTGCCGGCTTGGGCGCCTCACTGATGAGGTCATCAGTCTTAGCCTCAGCCAGGATGGCGGCGCGCTCCCTCTCCAGGAAGAGCTGCGATGTAGAGAGAAATAAACAGTGTAAACTCCAAACAAAAACTTTTTATTTGAAGCCAAGTAACAGCAGATTTTTCAAAATTTAAAAGGAAATAAAGAGATAGCAGTTAAACGTGCATTTTTTTTTCAAGATGCGGTCTGAAAACAACTGGGAATGCCAAAAACGTACTTAACAGTGAAAGGTTATTTTAAAGTAAATCACTACTTTGCTCTCAAAGGTCTCTTTTTTAGAAAACCTAACTAGTCAGTTGGGAAATGAGTTGATTGAGGCAATATCAATAACGAAAGCTAAAATATTAAATTTTTATCTTGAATTTCAAATCCATAAATCAGTGTGCATTGATTTGCTTATTACATAGTGTTTAGGCACTAGTGTTCTGTAAAATGTATGCAACTTCAGACTTTACTTAAAATGCAGTCAACAGTACAGCTTATGGTTGTGTAGTAGGGCATGTAGCACAATAGAGTAATGTTTCAACTGTCTCCCTGGGAGAACACGTGAAAAACTATCACACCTGTTATAAAATACAAAGTTGTCTTTGAACGGTAAAGACATTGACTTTTTCCTCATGACTGCTCATCACTAACTAACCGTTTCTGCTCACATCCTTACTTCAAAAGAAATGATGCGGAAAAACCCTGTAGCCAAGACAAAAGAAACACAATGACTGTTGAAATATTTATTAATGAGTCTTGGCACAATTCCTACCTGCACCAGGGCAGCCAAAGCACCACAGGCCTTGGGTCTGACAGCTCCGTCTCCCTGAGTCTCAGCTGTGTTTGGCGGTGCCAACGCTGCCGCTGTGTCAGATTGGGTTTGGTCAGCAGGCTGCATAAGGCTGTCTTCCAGACAGGTGTCGTCGACTGTGTACTCCATGTCCACCAGACAATGGCGGTTTCTGGAGCTATACTCCACAAGGTTAATTAGTAGACCCAGACCCTGGTATACAGAACAAAATACACAAATAAGACGCGTCCATGTGGGCACAGACGTACATAGAACAAACACAGGTTGGTAGAAAATCCTTTGAACAATTATGTGTTTGGTTCAAGAGCGCCTTACCAGTACTCGCACGTCAAAGCGCTGCTCTTGGGGGATGTAGCGTGGAACTCGGAGAACGCAATTCAAAGCAGTTACAGTCAACTGTTCCTGCTCACCTGTCTTAGTGCTTCCCCACTCTGCAGATGAAAATAATAAATTATTAACCTCTGCTCATCCTAGTCAATACCCTACTAAGCAACTGAAGCCTGAGTAATAGGATTTATATAAGCTCAATAATAAGAATAAAGTCCAATGCATCACAATATTGAAAAATAATGCAATATCACATTTAACATAATGAAACTGCTGTTTAATGCAATAAACTGTGCTTCATTGTTATGCATCACATCAGACAAACAATAAGCCATAATACTGAGTCATTCTCCAGTGCTTAATATCCACAAATTCCAGAAAGCATCAAACACAGAACAAAGGCAAAACAAAATCAAAAAAAATATAAAGTAGCAAAAGAGAATACCATTGTCATGGGTAAGGTTGAGCAGCACTCCTATGATGGCCCTCATGCAGTCCTCCACAGCCTTGCCCACGTTACTGAAGCTGCAGTGGGGCAGCGCTGCACCCGACAATGACAGAGAGCTGTTGTTTAACGCCCTGCTGTATCGTTGAATCATATCCTCACAGTACCGCAAAGCTCTGGTGAAAGGAAGAACCAAGTTATTTGGCAGGAATTAGGCCCATTTTGAAGAAAACAAGCATAAGGGTGAAGAAAACAAGCCTAAGGGTGACAGAAAGAGATGAACATTAACAGAGATAATTTTAACACTTAAATTCCCTTCATATGACAACCCTAAATGGAATTTTGTGTCCACCAATACAGAAATAGTAATCAATTTTTTGTCAGCTCAAAATTTGCTGATAAATCTTTACTGGCTCACATTACTGTATCACTATTACTGTAAGGTTTGAGCTTTAATACTTATTTGTTTACTTCAATAAGGTGAAAATGTTTTCATTAACAGACACGCAAGTAAAAAGACCCGTAACACCCCTGAGGTCAACGTAAAATGTGATGGGTACAAAAGTACAAAGGTAAACTGCTGGTATTACAGGCAGTGTCTCAGCATGTGTCCGTGTCCAGTCAATAATAGCTCCAAGCTGTATCTGGTGCTCACCTGGCAGAGGAGACAATGAGTTGTGAGTCTTTGTAGGCAATCAAGTAACCCTGGTTTTCTGGGTTCTGCACGGTCACCTGTTGGCAGAAGATGAAAGAAATAAAATCAATAGGAAGGAAAACTACATTGAAAGAAACAGAAAATGAGGGAAAACAACTTTGTTTGGCTCAGACCTTTGATCATTCATCAATCATTTCAAGTCAAATAGTTGATAAGAAATATTTTTTTTTTTTTTAAACAAAGCCTTTCATAAAAGGTAACAATAAAAAGTTGCCATTACTCATCCTTGAGTGTATGACTTTGGTGAAAGAGGAAACGCAGCTTAACAGAGCAGTACTTACACTTTCAAGTACTCTCAGACACCTCTCAGCCCCCCATAAAGACGCTACAAGGTTCTCCTTGTCATCTTCTTGGCTCAGGTTCTGCACACACTCTTTAACTGTGGTACAATAAAACACAAAAGGCACATTACACATCCTGACAGACACATGAAAGTCAACCGCTGTGAAACTTGACGGGCTCTAAAGTGCGACCAATTTGGTGTTTGGATCTCTCCTCTCAGCGCAGCCCTGCCCCCATTAACTCACACGGCGGCGACAGCGCTGGCCCACACTGCTGACATTTGTCTACAGTTTTGTTATTAACACAGCTGTTTAATGTTAAGCATGAGAGGAAAACCTGTATTTGTACCAGTGTTTCCACTGTTATTGCGGCCGCCACGGTAAAAAACAGAAGTTATTGACATCATCTAACTTTAGTTTGTTGAGCAATAGGCCAATAGCGTGTGAGCCGGAGCCTGCTGGACCTGGGTGAGAGATGTGACCCAGTATCATAGTTAATAAAAATGAAGTGCAGTAACGATACAGACATTTAAAACACAAGAAGAGGGGGGGACGTGACATGCAGGAAAGGGCCGCAGGTCGGAGTTGAACCTCAGCGTGCTGCATTGAGGACTAAACCTCTATATATCTACCAACTGAGCTATCCGGGCAACCACTCTCTCTTTTAATCAGTCTGTTATTGTTGTTGAAAACAAGTGTAGGAGCTTTTGCAGAGATATCATTTTTGAAATATATCCTAGGCTATTTTTTTTTCAGATAATTTGCAGCTGTATATTTTCGATCTGGGAGTGTGGCAAGCTGGTTTAGCCAAGGCCAAAAGAGGAAGAAGGTGTTACAGGTGTTGGCCCGCTATAAGACTTTGAGCCATGAAATGTTAGGTCTCAGTTCAGGGAAGCACTTTTAAACATTAGCACTTTCTATTTAGCTTAAAATGTTTTAGTTTGGCAGCTCAGTAATGCACTTTAAACATTTCATTTTTTAAAGTATTTTTTATTAAGCATAATTGTACAAGTATTTACCGTCACCTTATTCTTGTTCAAAATCATTTACATAATATATATGAATGTATTTGGAGCGTGATAAAAAGGTGACCTTGAAATTGTGGCGTTAACATTGATGCAAGGAAAAATTTGGGTGCACCTTTTTTAAATAAAAAAGGTTAGGCGCACTAGTGCAACCAAGGCACAAAGTTAGTCTGGAGCCCTGCTTGAATTTGGAAAGCAAACCTTATACACAGACAACTAGAGACTTGCAAACTGCTCACCTACGTACAATTCATCTTACACACCTACCTTTGTCTACAATATGGTCCAAACCGCCAAGTAGTCGCAGTTCTTCTTTGAACCAATCTCCGGCTCTCTTGGATGTTAGAGAGAGCAATGTCTCCATGGCAAGGTGGCCGGTCTACACAGAAAAAAAAAAACAATGTCAAATCTGAAATATCCAGCATACACTTTTATTTGGCATGACACATTTGTCCTACTGGGAAAGCTAGACATCTGACAGCGTAATGAGGACATGAGCCCATTTTAATAACTTTGCTATTTGATAACACACCGTGATGTTTTCCAAGTCGAGGTGCTTGTTGTGCACAGTCTCGCACAGCTTCCTGATCTTCTCCTTGACTTTTTCCACCTCCTTTGCAGTGAGTTGATCCTGGTGAGCTGAGTAGTCCTGGTCCAGTTCTAGCAGCTTAATCATAAGCTCCAGACAGGCCCTGTCTAGATCCATGTTAAGACGATCCCGACTCAGAATGTACATCAGAGCAGCCGTGCACAGACCAAGGTTCTGACAGAACGGTAGAGAAAAGCTATTACAAAAGTGGTGCTGAGCATACAGACGATTTGAACACCCTGGATGGACCAGCTGGAAAAATCTGAAACATGTCCATTATCAATACAGCATTCTCTAAATTAGGAAACGTAGCTTCAAACACATGTGTTTGCTTCTGGGAAACAGAGCACACTAAAAAAAAGGTTACACTTCAAGGATAACTGAAACTGTACTGAAGACCTGAGTCTACTGAATAAGTTATGAATTTTAAATAGCTGCAGTATGTAGACATTTAACGCCCTCTTCATTAGCAAATACTGCAGAGGTGTTAATCAAGGTACTAAAACAAACTTCACTCTCTTCAGTTTAAATGTAACATTTTCACACTGGAAAGCTGCTCTAAACACGCAGCTCAAACTGCCATTGCTTGTTGCTTAAGGCTTGAGAATTTAACAACAATGTTGACAGTACAGATGAACAATGCATGTCTTGTCAGAAAAAAAAAAACATACATTGAGCAATACATTAATACAGTGAACATATAAAACAATGACATTTTTAAGATACAACTAAAAGAAAACAACTACATTAAAAAAATGGCATTGACAAACTTGGGCATTAGTTTCTGATTTGTACTTGTTGAATCAGATGAGTTTGTCTATTTCTTGTCTAACCCTGACACAAGCACCAGCTATGGTTTATGGTTCATCCTCTAATAAAACACAATGATTACAAAGTTTGGAATGGAAACTTAAGAGTACATATTTACAAAGTACTAAGTAAACAACTAAAGAGTTTTACTGACCGAGTGTTGTGGAGCATCACTGAGCATTTTGAAGACCTGCGCCACTTTCCCCCTTGCCCGCAGGTGCATCCTGAAACCAGGCATGGCACACCGTGTGGCCAGGCTGATTATACTGCAGCAGTGAGAGAGGAACACAAACATATTCACGGTGGTCTTTCACGAGTGGATTTCTTTTTCAAAAGAAATGTAACCGTGAGCTTTATCAGACTACAGAAAAACAAGCTTAATTTCAGCAGGAAATGTTGGTTGAAATAAAAGTAAGACACATAAACAGCAAAGGGCAGAGAGCAACGCTAAATATTAGGTACACATACTACCTCTATAGAGTTAATTATTTCTGTGTTAATTAAAAAAAATTAAAAAACATCTTTCAAATAAAAAAGGGTGGATGAATGTAGTGGATCATTTGTCTTTAAGAAGTGCAAAAACACTGTATATTGCAAGTGAACAAGGGATTTGAGTATAAAAACTGTGTTCTCTTTAAAAACATATTTAATTTGTATTGCTACGTCCAGCTGCTCTTCAAAAGCTTTGATCAAATAAAGCAGCTGTTCCTGTAATTGCTTTATGAATAGGCTAGGCTAATACTAGGTAAATGTTAGGTGACAGGTGCTTGTACCATTCAATCAACTTAGCGGGGTACTTGGTACCCATACAAATCAGTACCATCAGGAATCCACTAGAAAATAAAGATATCAGAGCATCAGAATTTCCTCTAAAATCTCCTCTGTAGAACTGCACAGAAAAGGCAGCACTAAGTGTTTATTCAACTTACCTAAGGCATCTTGTGTTGAGTGGCTGACTGCTCTTCAGCCCTGTCTCCAGGTACTCAAAATCATCTGTGAACTCTTGATTCTCTCCAAACTCCACCACGTCATTGAAGTGCTTCACATGCTGCACCACCGTGTACAGCTGGTGGAAAGGGAATGGGGTTAATGACAGGTAATTGGTACAAGTGCATCTGCCCAGAGTCACAAACTACAAACACAGTGATAGAATTGCTCTCATTGTTAAAGTCCCCACTATTGGTTCCATTACCAGCAATAGCTGACTGTGCTAATGCCCATCAACAATAGCAGCTTAGTCTGTGGAGTTAGGGCTTGTGTCTTTGCTATTTTAAGACCATCCAGTGCCCAGATTGTTTAAATAGCAAATGCGCCCATCTTTGCACCCATGGGCGTGCTGGTCTTACAGGGTGGTGTCTTCGGGTCTCGTCAATAGTGCAACATTTCATTGTTATTTTAACAGTGCATTATTAAACTGCGCCTAGACTCATGAACAGCGCGAACATGCAAAAGATTTAAAATGAAAATATTACAATGTGAAATTAAAAAAAAAAATTACATACATACTTTTTCTCTGATTATTATGAAAACTGTTTGCATAAGAATACCATGGACCCATCGTCTGTCCTTGTGAAAGGCACAGGATGTTTCTGGGGGCAGAGCAGGCAGAGGAGATTCCCAGACCGAATGAGATAAACCAACATCGACTTTGTTATGACTTTATATTAACATCCACTTTGTATAAATAAGTGGCTGTAAAGAGCTTCTAGTTCGGCATTTTCTGTACTATTCTGTAGTGTGGAAACTGTCTCGTTGTGTTCACAAGTAAAAATGAACTTTGATATAAATTCAGTAGTGTCTATTCTTGATAATGAAATTATGCTAACAGAAATAGTTGTAGGATATGAACTGCTCGCGTGCTTTCACTACACGCACGAGCAGATCAGTTTCTTCTCTCATTCCTGCTCAGCAAATCCACCATCATCATCATAATAGCAATGCTCCAAAGTACAAACGCACCTGGCATTTCAAGAGAATGGGAGATGGCACTCTGATTGGCTTATTGGATGTTACGCCCCAAAACACAACTATGATTAATTATCCCACAAAGTACAACCCTTTTGAACAATGCGCCTGGCGCACAGACCCTTTTGTCCGCCTTCAAACTAGCAAAATTGGATTTGAACACGCATTAAACACTGCTGCGCAAAGCGCTTCACATCGTGCACTTAGATCGTTAAAATAGGGCCAGTATCAATCTACAAAGGGGGCTCATACAATCAGCTTGACAGGCATCAAATCAATGCTATTCCTGTACTGTATAACCTGCATCAAATGGGCTGAGTATGTAAGAGAGATATGGTGGAATTTCCAGAAACACCATGTTGTGGTATAATGAGGAAAAAAAATTAAGTTTCGACAACATCAGGTCATTCATCGGTCACAGGTCAGGGCAAGAGAGTATAAGGTCAGTCTCTAATAACTAAGCCATGTATAATGAATAAACATGTTTGTGTCTATGCAGATTCAGGGAAAGTAAGCAGCTGCACGATAAGGGAATGTTTCGTTTCAGGACTGTCTCCTTTTAGAGTTGGGTGAAAAGAGGTTAAAAGGGGCCTGACACATTGTAGCTTACCTCCGAGAGAGAGAGAGAGAGACTCAACTATGAATTTGGGTTAAGCATCCACAGTGGGGCTCATAGGTTTGGGCACCCCAGGTAAAAATTTGTATTAATGTGCATAAAGAAGCCAAGAAAAGATGGACATTTCTCCAAAAGGCATCAAATGACTGATGTGACATTCGTATGTCACAAAAAGTTAGATTTTATTTCCGTCATTTACACTTTCAAAATAACAGAAAACAAAAAACGTACCACAGCTTGGAAACGCTTCTTGTAGCCAGCCAAGAGTCTTTCAATTCTAGTTTGAGGTGTCTTCGCCCATTCTTCCTTACAAAAGTCTTCCAATCCTTTGAGATTTCTGGGCTGTCTGTCATGCACTGCTCTTTTAAGGTCTATCAATAGATTTTCAATTATGTTGAGGTCAGGAGATTGTGTAGGCCATGGCAAAACCTTCAGTTTACGCCTCTTGATGTAATGCACCGTGAATTTTGAGGTGTGTTTAGGATCATTATCCCTTTGTAGAAGCCATCCTCTCTTTAACTTCAGCTTTTCACAGATGGCATTGAGTTAGCGTCCAGAATTTGCTGAAATTTTATTGAGTCTATTTTTCCTCGTGAAATGTTCCCTGTGCCACTGGATGGAAAATAACCCCAAAGCATGATTGATCCACCCCCATGCTTAACAGTTGGACAGAGGTTATTTTCATTCAATTCTGTGCCCTTTCTTCTCCAAACGTACCTTTGCTCATCCCGGCCCAAAAGTTCTATTTTACCGGTCCACAGAACTTGTTTCCACAATGCATCAGGCTTGTCTATGTTCATTTGCAAACTTCAAATTCTGATTTTTGTGCTGAGGACGTAGAAGAGATTTTCTTCTGATGACTCTTCCATGAAGATCATATTTGTACAAGTCTCTCTTTATAGTGGAATGGTGTACCACAACTCCAGGGTCTGCCAGGTCTTTCTGGATGGATCGTGCAGTCAAACGTGGGTTTGGACTTGCTTTTCTCACAATCCTGCAAGCTGTTCTGTCTGATATTTTTCTTGGTCATCCAGATCTTCCACTGTTCCTGATGACTGTCATTTCTTAATTACATTCCGAACAAAGGATATTGGCATCTGAAATGCTTTGATATCTTCTTAAAGCCTTCTCCTGCTTTGTGAGCAGCAAGTCTGGGCATTTAAAACCTTAAGATTGACATCACCTGGTCTTTCCAGACGATGATTGAGAACAATCCATGACACTGTCAGGTCTCAGCTTTCCAAAGGGCGGTGCATGCTATAAACTCTGCAGGGTGCCCAAACTTTTGCAGATGCCATTTTTGTGTTTTCGGTTATTTCAAAAGTTTAAATGATGGAAATAAAATCAAACTCTTTGTGACATATTATACAAATGTCTAATCTGTTATTTGATACCTTTTGGAGATTTTTTCCAAACTTTCTTGGCTTTTTTATGCACATTAATACAAATTTTTACCTGGGGTGCCCAAACTTTTGAGCCCCACTGTATGTTTACGGCACCCGCAATCTTTGTTTACCGTAAAGGTTTAGCTAAACTTAACCCATCCAGCATGAGTTCAAATGCACTTACAGGAAGACTTACTTGAGAAGATGGGATGGCACCCAAATTGTACTGTGTGATTCTCATTTCTTCTCAATTGAGTGTGCATTAAATGCTTCTGTATAATTCATCAAGGTCTCCCGAATATGCTTACATATACGTGAAATGAGTTGTGCTGCTCTTGAGCTTTTAAATTAAAATTAGAATTAAATTCCTAGCTACATACAACAAATGTAGTAAAAACTGAACACAAATAAGCATTACACTGCGAAAGGCCTCAGCAGATGTCTAAAAAAATCTCAGTGTGCTCCGGGCTCACCTCCTTGTGCTCCTTCCTGCATTTGAGCGTAGTGACAATATCCTGGTTGAGTCGCGTGGGGAGAGTCTCTGACTTAATGACTTTGGGCGGCGGTGGAGGGGCTTTGAACAAGCCATCATCTTTATGGGAGTTGCTGTCCTTGCTGCTGCATGATAAAACCGCCTGAGGAAGAAAAGAGGCGGAGAAATGGGGCTCATACCAAAAGTAACAAAATCTGTTTAACGACATGTCCGCAAGATTTACCATAGCCCAATAGTCTGTTAAGTACACAAGTCTTTAATAAGTGGTAACAGATGTCAGATGAGTTAGTGCTTAGTTAAAAGCTACTATACTATAAATCCCAGTTGCCAGCTTAGATTGTCTATGAACCAACATGTATTTCCACGGGGCAAATTCAACAATATACACATAAACCAGGTTAAATTGTCTGTGAACAGAACAAGACTGATTAGAGCAATTAACTGTTTACTAAGAGACCAATAAACAATATCCTGGGTTGTGGACAGTAGGGAATGGGACATTCCGTAAATAAATGCTATTAGTTATTCTTATTTGTTTAACATAATGCCTTGTAAAATAATTTTCAAATTTGTGTCAAAATTAATTAATTTAAAATCGGTTCAAATGAGAACTTTAAATATCACAAATGTACCCTTTTCGCACACTAAAGTAATTAATAAGCTAAACTCAATACCAATAACCAGTCAGAGAGCGATTTCTTACCGGAGCAGTTTGAGATCGAGAAAGTGGAGGCACAGGGATCTCTTCAGGCTCAGGCTGATTCCAGTGGCGAGCGTTGTACACAGCTTTAGCAGGAGACTGGAATCCAGTAAGAATTGGTTATTTATCTAAACAGACAAAGTATAACACCTGATATAGGTGGACAATGTACATGTCATTCATTCATTTAGCGATGGAAATGTTCAGACACGTAAAGCTCTAAGCGCCATAAGCATCGCCACACATACATGAAAAAAGAAGATGTGGAAACACTTTCATGTTAATCTCCGTTAACCATTCTAGCCCAAAGCTTACATTGTTGTTGTGAATTAGCACAACTCAACTCACAAACACTACATGCAGCAATCAGGACAATGGACTGAGACAACAGCAGCCTCGGAATGGAGCACAACAGTCCCAAAACATTTCCTAAAAATGACAGATTGTGCGACTCAATTATCTATTGCAAAGACAACACTGTGAATAGATTTTTGTCGATGATGTAGAAGCAGTAAACAAAAAGAATTAGGAAGACAGATCGCAAATATCCCAAAGCTACTGCAAAACATGATCTAGGTAAGTAGAGCAAATATATGCATTACAGAAAAAAAAGTAAAAGTTTTTTATATAGCAGATGAGCCTGATCAAGAGGTAATATTCAACCCTCCTTCGCAATGGAAAACTACGTACGTTATGTGCTACTGAACACACATTTAACCCATTCATGCCAGACTGCTGTCACAAGTTAATCACTGGGCATCTCCATTCAGTGCCTCTGGTCTGCAAATGTTCTAGCACATATATTACAGCTGAATCACAAAATTACATTGGATAAAACAACCAAATATATTTAGGTTTTCAGTTTAGCTTATTACCCGCCCCCTTGCTCAATTTTTCATTATTTCATCCCTCATATAATCTCAGTCTATTTTTAGACAAGCTGGATATTCTGTCATGTAAATGTAATTTAAACATCTATAACATTAAAAGAAATGCTTGTCCAAAGCCAATCAGTGTAAGATCAACCCTGGCCCGAAGGAAAGTCATGACAGCAGGTTAGATGACAAAGTTACTTTTGAGTACAAGTAGGTAGAAAAAGACAGATATTTCTATCATGCTCATATACCTTTTTGGGTCCACTGAAGATCTTCTTGAGTCCACTGCCAATGTCCTTGGATTTGTCACTTGGCTTCTCTGAGCGTCCTTTTTGCCCCTCAGCAACGCCAGGACTGGAGTCATCGGAGAAGTCAAAAGCATCTGTTGGATAAACCAGATTGTTGATGATGAGAAACAAAGTAAGAATGGACTGATGCTTTATCAATTATTTACGTTTTTGGGGAAAAGTGCATCTTTTAGAAGCTTCTATTCATGCTACAAATATCTTAATCACAATATCACCCAAACTGCACAGAGGTTAATTAAAAGTAGTCTATATCCACGACGTTTCACTTCCGGGGTTGCTCAGGTGCCGCCGGAAATTGTGCTGAATGTCCCTCATTTGGGCCGGATACCTGTTATCTTGGGCTGTATTTGTGTAGTAATTTTAAACTCCGGACGATTTTTGAGATCTATGGTTAACCGCTCCTTAGATCTCTGCAAGGTAAATCCAGACAGCTAGCTAGACTATTAGTCCAATCTGAGTTTTCTGTTGCACGACTAAAACAAATTTTGAACGTTCCACCAAAACAAGTTCCTTCCCGAGGCTATTTTGCAGCGGCAACGTGGCTCCGTCCAGAACTTAGCGCTGCCCAAGACAATGCCAATAAACCACAACACATTTTTCCCCTAATCCCGGAATTTTGTGTGGACTCGCCAGACCCTCCTCCACAGGGCTGTTTAGGAAGGTCTGGCAAAGCGAGTCTAATTAAAAGTGATTCAAGGCCATGTATCTATAAATTAAGGATCTTCTCACCTGTATTGCTGCTGGCCTGGCTGTCCTGAGAGTCACTGGTATGAGGGCTGTCCACAGCAGAGCTCAGGGCAGCTAAGGCTGCAGCCGCTTTCTTGGCCTTTTTCTCTTTGGTCTGAGAGCTCTCCTCATCGCTGTCACTCTCGCTCAGGTCATCAAATCCAAAGTACTTGATCTTGTAGCTACTCTTTCCTGCCATGCCACCTTCTGGACCCTCCTCACCCCCTTGGTCCTCTTTGTCCTCAAAGCCAAAAAACTCTAGCTTGGTTTCAGTCTTGGTTTTCTTGGTCTTTGTCTGGGTGGGTCTAAACCTGGGAAGATACAGTGAGAGGACTTGTTTCATGTGTGTTTGTATTGCTTTTTTACTGAGGAAGTGGGAAAGAGAGGGAAATTGGAGCAGGACAGAGCAAAACAAAAAATTAAAAGCAGCCACTGAAGCTGAACAAAAAGAAAAGAAAAGTAGGGGTCCACATTTATGTACAACTCAATGAAGATAAAATGTCTTAATGTTGGACAACTGTTCACAGTGAAGACACCACAATGTAACCACTCAAACACGATGCATATTATAACAATAGACCACATACACTAATGGCAGTGTTTCCAAAGAGCGGACAGACAGTCAAATTGAAAATAATTATTTTCTATTTGATATAATTTAAGTCAATTCAGTCATGGCGGTTAATGTGGCATTGTATGCAATGATAGTGATATTAACATCCATCTAGATTTATAGAGTCTCTTTGTGCTATCCTCTGCAATTCTGTTATTCTGTAATATTTCAAACTGATCCACCCAACAAAAACATTGTGTACAGCTACGTCAAACTATCAGTGTGTACATGACATACCTTTAAAATATAGGTCTTGCAGCAAGTGATTATACCTCTTGAGACATCAATATTAAGGCCTTTAACTATAATAGTGTGTATTTTGCTCCTCAGGGGCTGAACAAATTATATTTCATACAACTCAAGTCCTAATTGTGGAACCAGTGACGTTGAAGATAGGATGTTCAAAGCCCGAGTGTTATAAAGTGTGTGTTAAAAAGTGCACAATGAAGTGCAACACAAAAGTGATGTTCATTATTAGTGGCTGACTCATTTTACTTTGTATACATGGTACTATTAATGTCAATACTACAAAATCCGGAATGACTCACAATTTATGGAAGATGACACATATCACAAATTACTTAACCAACTAGTTAATTTTGTTAAACTACAAAAATTGGGATGTTTTGTCCAATGACTCACCTGGTAGGTTTGGGGGGAGGAGCGTCTGTCTTCTTCTTCATCTGGCCTGCATCTCCAAGGTCAGCAGGGGCAGCTGGGGTGACCAGTTCATCAATGCCTCGCTCAATTGAATCCTGGATGGTGACATTGCACACCGACAGACAGGAAGGGTGCAGAACCGTGTAGTCCCGTACCCTCCCCCCACCCCGGCCTACGGGCTTGGCTGCCGTTTTAGCATTGGCAGCCGTACTAGTTGCACTAGCAGAAAGGACACTGTTGGGCTTATTTTGGGCACTCGCTGTTTCAGTGGGCTTGTTGCTGTTGTTTTCCACTGGTTCAGAGGACGTTTTGCTTGGCCTGGTGGGTCGCTGGTATTTCTTGCAGTTTGAGGCTCTTAGGGTAAATGGGGAAGGGGGAATGTTGTCCACTGGTTCTGGTGGAGGCTCTGAGGGAGGCTCCAGCTCAGCACCTTTGATTTCTTCTAAAGGCAGTTCGTCACAACAGGAAGAGGTTTGGAAGTCTCTGCTACCACCTGGTGCATCAGTGAAAAGTTTAAGGGAGGTGACTATATTCGGAGAGGAGGAGATGGGCATCTTGGGCGCTGAGAGGTTCTGATCATTAGAGGGGACTGTGTCTGACAAAGCGGCCTTGTATGCAGGTTTCTGGTTGCTATCTGATGTATTTTTGTACCAGGTCTGGTTATTTTTAACAAACCTCTCTTCAGATGTTTGCTTGGCTGTGAATGCAGAAGACAAGAACAGATGGTTATATGAAAACACAGACACTGCCACAAAATGGATAGCAGACTATCAAACAAGTGGAGATGTAAAAAAATAAATAAAAAAATGGCATGACAGGTCAGCTACAGATAGTAAATTAACTGTGAAGGCAATCAAGGGCAATGCTAGTTTATTTAGTATTGATTACTTACTTGTGAGCGTGGCTGTTGAGCTAGCAGAGCCCTGTGCAGAAGTAACAGTGGCTGTCCCACCTCCCTGCACTGCGGTCGACTTTGTAACAGCCCCTTCATTGACTTTTGACTGGGACACGTGAGAAGTTACAGTTTTGGACTCCTCATCGCTGTCAAACCCAAATGGGTCTCCATCACTGTCGCTGTCACTGTCCTCAAGCCTGGGCCTCTTGGAAAGTTCAGAAACTTCAGGTTTTAAAATAGGCCTCTTGCCCCCCAACTGAGCCTTATAAGTGGTCTCCCCCCATTTGGTGGTCAGTGTTGGCTTTTTATTGGAGAAGACCTCATCAAATTTCGAATTGGCCTCCCCTCCCTTGCGGTTGTATGTTTTGCCAAATCTGGATGTCATGTTGGCTGCTTTATGTTACATATTCCCTGTGAACAAAAGCAGAGCAAATAAAACATTTAACATATCACACAAGCATCAAGTGAATTGTGCTTTTTGACTGTTGCAGTACTTTGCCTTACTGTTTATTCCGTTTTCAACATGTTTTTGTATGCACCAAATAAACCAACGCAAATGTCTAGCAAGGTAAAACTGGTAACCTTAATAAATTTACAAAAACGTCAGGCAACGCACAGCTCGACCAATGTGTCTTGATGGGTGCAACACGCAGCATTACACAACGTTTAAGAACAAGCATGCATCCATGATCACACCGGCAAGGTTGGATGAATTACCTTGGCTAGTTCTGGTTGATAGAGCACCAAGTTGGATGACATAGCTCGCTGGCTCAAAATGCAAGCTCGCTTAGAATGCTGCATTCAGGTGGTCTCGGAAAAAAATAGTTCCAGACTAAGAGAATTCTATCAATCTTTACTCACAGATAAGGATAGCAGGCGACAACATATTTTGTACATCTATGAGCTTACAATTACAAAACAGCCA
The DNA here is from genome assembly GCA_013375575.1 of Percina caprodes. Taxonomy (NCBI): domain Eukaryota; kingdom Metazoa; phylum Chordata; class Actinopteri; order Perciformes; family Percidae; genus Percina; species Percina caprodes. The sequence goes on from JABXJD010000057.1 coordinate 657,493, forward strand.
GGGAGAATTGTCTGGTAGGCTACTAGACTTAGCCTTATAGTACGCAGCAACATGGTGGACGAAAGTAAATGTTGGGAATGGTAAGACACATATAGTATGCCACAGGGAATTTGCACATACGTTTGTTCACATCAAATATTTGTAATATGGTATCAGGTTGTAACCGTTAGTTGCGGTCCACGTAGAGTGGCCTAGTGTGTGTTGTGTTTATAAGCATTAACCCTGATAACAAGTCAGGTAACGTTAAAGCAATATTTTAGTGGTTTTAGGGGATGTACTGGTGCAGCACCAAGTCTGGGACAAGATCACAATTCTAAAAGAGTCAAAGTGAAATGTATAATGGAAACCGCTAACGTTATTGTTTAATCGTTCTGAGCAATAAAACACAACAAATAACACACCAACTTGGAAGACCGACTTCCCAAATCGGAAAAGGGACCATCCGAGGAGCACGTGAATGCAGCATAAGATATTGATCGTATATGTGCAATACAATTATCAAATGGATTAACTACAGTAAAACTTTGAATTAACTGCATTACCTAATGTCACAGTGACAGGGCAGTAAATATTACATACGTCTGTTAACTCTAGCTAGGCCTGCTCCTGCTTGTAAAGTTGCTATAAAGTTAGCCATTAGCTTCGACACTGCTAAACTATGCTAACGATAGTCCCCTGTTTACATTTCACACTTCTGCATTAAATGTGTACAATATTCAATAATCAAGTAATTTAACATACACATTTGAATACAGAGTTTAAGGTTTAAATATCATTGTGAGTACAAAATAATAGCAGGACACACTGTTACCTTTGAACTCCGGCGACTAGCTAAACGTCCGCTTGTGTTTTAGCCAGCCGGTTGGGCCTGATCTCCGACTCGCGCACAAATCAAGCGGGTAAAGTCCGTTTACTGCAGTAGAAACAACACTAGAAACACATCTCCAACCCCCAAGAGTAATGTTTGTTACCAAAAAAAACGGGCAAAACCCATCCGTAGCTAGAATTGTTTAAATATAGTGGATAATCCGGACTTTTTGCATTTGGCAGTGCTACTGACGGCCATTAAAATATGCCCTCCCTCTTCGTTCACTGGCAAGACCCCTCTGTAGTGCGCCGCAAGAAGGGAAATGGCCAATCAGCGGCAGGTAGGTTCTCTTGTGCTTTGAGAGTCTTTCAGCAAACGTGGCTCTGATTGGTTAAAAAGTGAAACCATAATAAATGATAGGGGGCGCTGGAGGTCCACATTAGTTGATTTAAACTTGAAGACGTGCCAAAGAGAAACACTACCATCATGGGATCCGTTAATCGAAATTAAATAAATAACCGTTCATATAATTTATCAAAAATCGTTTAGTTTAATATGATTATATTTTCTTTAAACTAAGCACGGTTTAAAATACAAGGGACATAAATTATGGATTTTATAGGCCTATTTCTTAATGTTTACTTAGTCTAATAATGTTAGAGTAAATTCAATAAATCAGTGGTTAAAGGCTTGGTTAACTCAAAACAAATTTTCATAGGGACTATTTGTTCAGCAATATGTCATTCTATTCACATGTAGGCAGGACATATTTTCCATTTTGTATATTTATTTTTTATGTGATCTTGTGTGCTCACATTTCAATTCACCTCCAGTGTATTGGGAGTAGGCTGCTACTAATATCTCAAAACCATGGGCAATTAACACTAAGCAAAACAAAGCATGGCTAAATACCACAAGACATACTATATGAAAATCATAGACTGTAAAAGGAGAAAATACACTTGTTGTTGTTTTTCCAGTAATTTAAGTGAATAAAACCTGTAAACCCCAAATGTACATGAGCAGCATTTAGGGGTTGAATTGGTCTGCCAAAGGGAAAAAACTACTTCAGATCACTTTAATCGCATCACTGAGTGATTCTGTTTATTGATTGCCCTATCAAAAACACAATAGAACATTTAAAATATATTTGAAGCGTAGGCTACTACTCAAAATATAATCCCTCCCCGTACTGTCAATAAAATGTAATAAAGCATATCTTTTAGAATCGATAGAAAAACAATTATATACAGCCAAATTTGATCATTGTGCTTACTGGACTGTTCAAACACCTGCAGCATGCTGGAAACAGAAAGCAAATAGATCACAAACACTGGCACTGGTCTGGGGCACAGATGGTGTCAAACAAATGAATAGTGTGTTATAAACAGCTCAGGTCTGCAGGGCAAAGTGGTCCCAACTGTGTCAACACTGAAATTACCATTACTCAGCCTAGACAGACATCTCTTTCAAAGCATGAAATCCTTAAAGAGATGCGATATGGGGTCAGCTCTGTGGAAAAGGCTGGTCTCAGTTCAAAAAAGAGGCATACTAATTTCCCATGGGAGGCATTTGAAAGTCTCCATCTCACCCAAAGAAAAAAAGAGAACTCCTACTACTGTATAGCCCTATATATTTTTAATTATATCATGGGGGTCACAGCTGTATATATCATGCCATGATATCAACAATAAAATGGCAAATCTCTCAACATATTCCTCTCTTCGATAAAAAGAACCAAATGACCAAAGGTTTCATCATCATTATGCAACATTTGGACCAAGATAAGAGTATGAAAAACACACAATTTTCAGTCTGTTAAATATTTTTTGGTATCTGCATGTATTTGGGCTGATGGAGAGACCGTCACTCCACCTCAAGGCTCAGAGTTGGTGAGGTAATATGGACATGCCATGCCCTGGGTGACTAATGGTTTTGAGCTCAGGTCTTGGCAGTTTGGCTGGAATTGGTTAATTCAACAGGCAAACTTTACAGCTAAATCCAGTGTTACATATGCTGTAATCCCTCTGAAAGTGTTGCAGTCTGGGAATAAATGAGTCAGGAATCGGTGCTGTTGCCAAGTGAAATTAAAAACATAGAAATTCCATAGAAATGGAATATTTGCAACATAAGCGGATGGGTTAAATTAAAAAGAGATTGCAACACTGACACAGAACCATGAGATGGCAGCAACACTCGCTGTCACACTTCTGTCTTTGTTCTTTTTTTTGCTTGTTTTTCTGAAATGCACCTTTGGCCTTTGACCGGGAATGTATATCTATCAACTGGGTGTTAAGTATGTGATCAAGTCCAAAATACTTTTGAACTACCAGTTTATCCTGAAAATATTGTGTGGTTATTATGCATGCCTGTGGGCTGCTTAACATCATGGGAAGGCATCTGTAACGTAGCTTCCTTGTGGTGTATGGGAATGGAAAATGGGGTGTGAAGTATAAATTGCTGGTTAATAGAGGCATGGTCTGAAACGCATATGTAAAAACTGAGTAGCTGCACTGCTGAATCCCAAAATATGTCCCTCTGTCTTGTAAAGCTGTTGAAGTTGGATTTAATATAGTTGTAGACAATGCAGCATAGCAGATCTTTCATTTGCATGTTAGAGGGCTACAATAAAGAAAAAGAAAAAAAAATTCACTGCAGATTTCGCTTTTAGTGAAAGTTTTTGGTCGGAGACCTTGTGAATCTTGAAGCTGTTCTTGTAGTGTGTGTTGGTTTCTGTTGTTCTCATGAGGTCTACTTGATCATCTTCTAAAATGTATGTGGTAAACAAAAATCTCTACCAAAACATTAAGTGTATTCATGCGAGTGCTCCACATCTGTGGCCACTGCATCGTGGGTCGGATCTCTGTTTGGCTCGCACTCCTGTCTCTGAGGTTAGCCAGCAGACCTCTGGCCCAAAAATCACACCATGCTGCTAGCAAGCCCATATGAAGGCAATAAAATCAAATTTAAACCAGATCTCAATTGGTTTTATGTCCCTTTTGAGCAAACTCTGCACACACACAAAAAAAAGATTGTAATGTCAACCTGGGTGCAGTCCATCTCAAAATGTGACTGTATTTAAAAGTGTGAGAAATTTGAGAGAAAGAGAGATGGAAAGAAAATGAGAAAGCCAGCACAGTGAGTGTCAAAACAAAAGAAGGTAAATCCTTTATTTTCTTCTCAGTACACATCACATAACCAACAAAAACATTTTACAGTACTTTGAAAAAGGAGTTTGAAAACAACAATTATATAAATCAGATTTGCCCAGCGAGTCTCTAAATTGCAGTGGAAGGCCTGACTGAGCAGAAGTCCATATTAAAAAAAGACAAAAAACAAGAGAAAGCAGATAAAAACAATTTGCCAGTAACCAACTACTTATGTTTGTGACCAAACAGTAGTAGCGTTGATCAAAGCATTGAATACTAAAAGTGAAAACACCCACTTTGAACAAAGTGCTCTTTTCTGAGCATCTGTAAAGCCAATCCTTTCACGGCTAAGCCAGAATTTCCCTCAATGTGTGGCGCCACTGGCCTTCAGCCACAGGGAGAGGGTGTGTCAGTAGAAGCCCCTCTTAAATATAAGGTCCACTGGTGATAAGTAAAACCTAGCTCCAGCTCCTGTGATGTGATTTGTGGAGGGTTAAGGGTCAATCTCCATGGGAACAATTGTGAGGATAGCGTCTTCATTTCCACGGCGCACAACTACTTTCAAAGTGCCCTCCCGCTTGACGGCAGCACTGACGTCATTCGCGGATAATATCCTCTGGCCGTTGATCGAGGTGATGACGTCGTCCTCTTTGAGTCCAGCACTGTGGGAGAGAAGAAGAAGAGTTGACGGCCTCATAAATGGCAAGTACATGTTGTGCAACAAATAAGAGCCTTTTTGTTTTCTGATTTTTCTTTTTTTTTAGTAAAGCGATGTGATATTCTGGCACAGTTTTAGCCATTAAGAAGGTGTATGGGACTGAAAGGCCAGTGATGAGGGCATCCTGCTGGTTTAAGATGTTGACCATCTGATATCGATGTCACCAGTTTAGGTCCATCTGTTGTATGTCACCACCCATCACTCATCAATCCTCAATTTCCTGTCAGCTCCCCTGTGTACTATCTCATAAATCCAAAGAAACCACAAAAAAAGGTTAATGCTGTTCTGCATGTGACCTAAGTATACTTGAACATAAAGTTTAAGTTTGGTGTTATATTTTCCTATTGTCAACTAATTCCATGAAAATACCAAAACCATCTATGAATTGATCCTAAAACTATAACTATAGTGTTATTTGTGAGTGTAAAGTCTGACATATGGCATTTCTCTGTTCTTATTCTTCCATTGTTGTCAAAATAGGATAACCCTAACCGTTGCAATTGGTGACATGGGCATTTTAGTTTATTTCGAGACAATGCCACAGACTCTGTCCTGGTGGAAATAATCACTAGAACCCCAAACATGATTTTTCTACCACTAGAAATAGTCCCCAACAAATGCACTATTTTCTTCTGTTTAAGTAATGTTTGGTAAAAAAAAAAAATTCAGTGCCCAGCTGTTTTCAATTATTCATGAACCACTTTTACATCTTCAGTGAGAACCAATGGGCTTGCAGATGAGCATATTGAGAGAAGACTAACACATTATTAGTTTTGGTCTTTTCATTTGTTGACAATGATAAAAAAATACACAAGAACCTTATCCTTTGATGATAAATTCTATTGGTTTCATGACTATATTTCCCTCTCTTTGCATAATGTGCTATAATTTCCTAAAATGTAAAGTGCCATACAAATAAATTGTCTTCTTCTTTTTCTTTTTCTTCTTCTTTTTATTATATTATGATTATTATGATTATTATTATTATTATGATTATTATTATTATTATTATTATTATTATTATTAATGTAATTGCCTACAGATGTAAAGGATCACAAACCCAACATCAATCACATGAGTTAAAATAAAGTGATCCTAATGTGTCTCTAGTGTTTTATACAAACATATCAAACTTGTAGTTTGGCCATGAAGTCTGTGAGCACAATCTGAATCAATTATCTGTTGTAAGACTTTTAACGATGGAACAATCATGATGGGAATGATAGCACAGCGAGGCAGCTTTAAGCAAATTCAAACATGTTGCCCACACATACAGCCATAATGAAAAGAACAACTAGTAAACCTGAAATCACATGCAGACCAAGGCAGTAACCAGCATTGATATCAAAAGCGGACTCTCAACACAGCTGCTTAATCACAGCCTCATGTAAACACAGACCATCACACCTTCACTTGCAACAGCATCCATAAAAACAACTGCAGCTCAGTATTCCCTTCATTACGCTTAACTTGCTTTTACACCTCCAACAGAGTAAATGGTTATTTTTCTACATCAGGATCAAGATTCCCAAAGGCCATAAAGCAACACAAAACAGAGTGAGATCAAAAGCATGAAAGTGCAGGCTAGAATATTACAGGAACCACAGAAATGTTCTTATGCAAAAAGCAGGGTGATTCAAGCAGTTAGTTAACTGACGAGGCCCTATAGGGGACTTCACTCTGGAGACGGCTGGGTGAGCAGGCACAGGAAAACCACAATGCAGCTAGTAACCTCCCTGCCTGAGGTTTGAAGGAAATGGCTGACCTCAGCATCTCCCGAGCCCCACTCTGCTCGAGTTGTGGAGGTGGCTGATTGGAGTGGGCTGAGATTGTGGGAGGAGGGGGATATTTTTTAGAGGGCCAAGCACTCCATGCATGCCAGAGTGAGCCACAAATTTAAGTTCTACTAAGACAGTTGTGTAGAAGGCTTAGCGTGTGTGTACATGTATGTGTGTGTGTTTTGATTGTGTGTCTACGTGCACAGTTTGAAGAGAGAAATAAATATACTCTATTTGCATTGCCAGAGGGGAGCAGGAGCTACATAGAGAGTGATGAGAGTGAATTGTAATAAAGTGCCATTAAAGTGCCAAAGACAAAATCCCATAACTGATAAATTTGTTATTTGTATATATGTTATTTATTTTATTTTCAACAGAGACAATGCACAAGTTACAATAACCTTGTATAAGAACAAGGAGAGATGCATTGTACCCGGTTGTAGCACAAGTGCTATTTTCCGCCGTAGTCCCTTGGCAGGTCAATAAAACAAGAAATATTCAACGTAAGTGAAATACACGCAAAAGAGTCAGAGACAACTTGCATTTGCACTTATGAAAACCATGACGTTATAAGCAACTTAGTTTGGTGAATGGAGCCATATATGGAGCCATATAGGCTAAATATCTGCCTTACGTTGCAGCTGGCGTCTTTGCAATGACCTCCATAACATAAGCTCCAGAGGTGATGTCAGGGAAGTCATGGAGTCGAGTCTTCAGCTCTTTGGCCAGCCTAGAGGTAGAAAATGGGGCAGAGAGTTTAGCCATCAACAGCCATTTTTATCTAGCAGAAAAAAACGAAATATAAATGGTGCATTTCCCATTGTCTCAACATGATGAAGGTTGGTGCTATTCACTGGCAACTTACGCTGGAGTGAGAGTCATCATCCTCACACCAATATACTTCTTCTTAGCAGCTGCACTCCCTAGAGATATACAACAACACAATACAGATACAATCATCCATCTTCTCACCTGCAACAGTTTTCCTCCAGGGTATTATTTTCTGTATGTGAGCTAAGAAATATTACTCTAAAGCAGATGGTGGATCACAGATCGTCTGACTTATCTTGCAGGACAGTGTGCATATGTGCTTGTCTACATACCCCATCTTCCATGTGTTTTAGCACCTTGGTTATTTCATAATATAGACAAATCAATATGATCAATCAAGAAACCCATTTTGGCAGTCAAATATATAAAATACACGTGTGTGCTGGGGAGTTTATTCCCTGGAGCTCTTATGTTTTCTCACATTGCATTTTCCCCTGGATTAGGGTGGCACCTAAATCATGGTTGCAGCTGTTGCCATGGTCCTGTTATGCCCGGCTACATCCTGCTACGCCCTGCAGTGCCCTGCTACGCCATGCAGTCCCCTGCTACGACCTGCAGTGCCCGGCTACACCCTGATACGCCCTGCAGTGCCCTGCTGTGCCATGAAATACTACAACTACTACTTCTAGTCATAGTTGCATTATCTGACAATAATTGCCACTGTTCATCATACCCCCAGCCGGCACCGTCAGACTCCACCTACCAAGAGCATGATCCTGTCCGAGGTTTCTGACAAAAAAGGGAGTTTTTCCTCACTAAATGCTTGCTCTTGGGGGAATTACTGGAATTGTTGGGTCTTTGTAAATTATAGTGTGGTCTAGATCTACTCTGTCTGTAAAGTGTCTCGAGATAACTCTTGTTATGATTTGATACTCTAAATAACACTGAATTTAATTCAATTAAACTGAATTAAAAATTGAATTGAGTTGTTCAAAAACACAATGTAAGGTAAAGGGTGAAAAGCAATAAAATAAAATTACAACCTGGCATGTATTGGCATTTTCTTCTTAGTGGCTTATTTGAAATTTCATAATCCTGTTAAGTAATGCTGGGCATGGATTCATAAAGCTAGAAATGTAATCAATATATTTCAAGAGAGCACACAGAGATGAAAAATAACCAAATGGCATGCTGAATTATATGCTTCTTTACCGTATGTGGACATTGGATCTTGGTCCAACTCTTGTAGCCAATTTGAAAATGTGACTCTTGCAATTTGTCTTGGTGATTGAATAGAAGCAATAAAATGAAAACATAATAAGTTGTGTCAGTGAGAGCTGATACCTCTGGACTGCCTGTTGTAGGACTCTGCCAGGAACTCTCGAATTTTGTCTGAGGGTATGGCAAAGGAGATGCCAGCCGTCACTTTCAACGTGTTGATCCCAATCACCTCACCATCCTAAAACAGCAGACCTCAACTTAGTGTCAGGTAACAAACAACTGCAATGTGTTTTACGGTTTTTAACATTATGTCATGGTAATGTGAAAAGGGGTCTGTCACAGAAATATTAAATGGCTTACCAGATTTACTAGTGGTCCTCCGGAGTTGCCGTACTGTGAACCAAAAAAGAACGTCAGTAATTATTTGTGTTTGTAAGAAACAGAAAGCATATGCATGCATCTTTATTCACATACATTTATGATGGCATCAGTCTGTATGTACTCCATATCGGAGTTGCGAAGGCCCAGCTCTCTGCCCCCTCGCTGAGTGGTGCTGACAATTCCCGTAGTAACTGTGTTCTGGAGGGAAAACGGACTTCCAATAGCGACCACAAACTCCCCTGGTCTCAGTTCTGATGAACGGCCCAGCAACAATACAGGAAGCTTGGTCTGCAAATGAGAAACACAGAGGGTTTACATTACTGGAAAAGTAACTGAGAATGAAGAACAATTCATGAAGCTTTGCAGGATAGAACTAATGGTCATGTTGACCAGTAGTCATAATGTTTGTTGGCTAGTGACTATGTTGTGTTTAAGTCTCTAAACAGCAGATACTCTTCATTTGTCCAAGACAAATTTCCCTCAAGAAAATAAAAATCTATCTTATCTATGTATAGCTCTAACTTGTCCTCTTAGTTGAAGGGTTGAGAACAATAAGATCAGATGTGGAACAACAAATGGCGTTCATTTGGCTACATTTGGAATGTGAAAAAGGATGTTTTGTGAGATTGTTAACCTGTTTAATAGGAAATTCAGATACTATAATTATGTTTTGGTGACTGATAAATTGGCATCACAAAAGGCATTTTCAAATGAGTACAGCTCTGAAAGAAAATCACAAACTCAGCATTGCTTTAACTGCAATTAATTTACTGGGCTTTTAGGACTTCTCATGTTCATGTGTTTTATGAGTGTACAGCAGGAAAATAATAACAGCAAAACCACTAACAGTCTTCTAAACATAACCCACTCAATGCTGCATGGCAATGCTCCCACACAAAAACAATTACTCCTTTTCCACTGCAGTAAAAAGTGACATTTACGCAAAATACCTCAATCCAAAATGCTAATAATCAAAAGCTTCTTTGTATAACTGAAAATGCGCCCTGGTAGCTCACCTGGTTAAGCATGCGCCCCATATACTGAGACTCAGTCATAAATGCAGTGGCCCAGTTTAAAATTCGACCCGTGGCCCTTTGCTGCATGTCATCCCCTTTACTGCCCTCAGCTATACTATCTACTAAAGGCCATGCTGGAAAATGTAATGATATATGGTAAATAATGAGTAATTTAAGTTCTGGTTAGCCCTGTTACACTGGGTACTGGAAACCAGGCTACTGAGAGCTGGCCTCTACAGACAGACAGGATATATTTATCTAAAGCAGTGAAATCATCTTTTTTCTGGGAAGTCCGCAGTCAAAACCCACGTGCCGCCACATCACGCTGAGTCTGTGCACTCTGACGGCAGGCAAGCACTATCTTAGACTAAAGGACCTGTCTTGAGTGCTCCTACTATCCATTTTGTTTACTCAGGGTTATAAATAGGAGCCACAGGAGGCTCAAAGGCAACAGACAGCAACACAAGTTGGCACACACAGACAAAAGGATCTATGAGAATTATGCACACCCACTCAAACACAAATCACAAATCTTATTATCATCAGTCATAAAACATGACACCTCGCTGCCAACGCATGCATACATACGCACATTCTATGTTTATGGAAGTCTGAGGATAAAAAGGAAATAAACAGACAGCAGACACCTCATTTATAAACTAGTGTAAATTAAATTAGAAACTTTTGATTCAGTTACCCGCGTATTATAAGCTACTTTGCTGTAAACTACCCCAACCCTTATGGAGAAGTTATTAATAGAAGATGACAAAGATATTGATAGCCAGTAACTGAGGAAGAGAACCTTTTAACTCTACTTTCCATCTTACCTAACACACACACACACACACACACACACACACATATAAAACACACAAAGGCATGTTCCTAATTCTTGTGTGGCTTGTTAGAACATTGTGGGGATGGTAAAGGTAAACATGGCACACACACACACACACACACACACACACACACACAGCAAGTGTGTATGTAACCCAGAAAACGTGCACTTGGCAGGTGCACACACACACTCACAAACACACACACATGCACATACACATACACATACACACACACACACACACACACACAGACACCTGACACAGGACTAGCAATCTGTATAATCACCCCCCGCTGTCCCTCTCCCTCCACACTCCATGTGAGATAAGAATATAACCAGATGGAGAGAGGAAGCAAGAGAAACATACACAGCTGAGAGAGGGACGTCAGGTGGATGTGAGTCACTGCCATGACATTCAGGAGTCGGCAGCAGCCGGACACCATGATTATGATAACCGTTAGTGATACTGGTAGTGCCATAGCAACTGTTGCTATCAGGTGAAAACCATACATCTTCAAAATGTCAACTTTGAGGAGAAGCTTTATTTTAAGCTTGACTGCAGTCATTTCTAAGGTGTTCTGAAAGAGTTTACAGTAATAACCGCAGAGTTCTCACAAACCCAAACAAAATCAAATTCATTCAGAAAAACCATGTACAAAGAGTCTAAAATATATCGGTGCGCTGACAGCCAAACAGTGCCTAGGTGAGAAAGAACACAAACACTCAACACGCAGACTGACAAACTTCTTGAAAGACCCCTAGCTTACATATCACTTACTAATTGTGACTAGTCAGCAATTTGGAATGGGTTGTGGAAAATCATCTCGCCATGTGAGTCTGCCTCTCCTGACCACCCAAGTGATTCATTTAGCTATTTTCAGACGAAGGTTACGATTGCACTCGTACTTCACCAAAAGACGCTATAGCCACACTTAAAGGAAGGAGGCAAGGTGAAAGAGGGGAACAACAAACACCACAAACCACGGGAAGACAGTCTGAGAATGTGAGGCGAATGACTCAAAAGCAGGTTTTGATATTATGTGATGCATGTAGCGCGCATTGGCAGAAACCAGTTTATGACCAAATAAATATTTTGGTTTTGGACCCAGAAGGGCATCATCAGTTTAGGAAAATCTCTACGTAAAATCTCTACGTGGGATGGCATCTACTTTCTGAAAATGAAAGCTTTCACAAGGGAAACCATGTTTTCCAAGTTCTCGGTGTTTAGATAAAAGAAAAGTGGGGCAGCAGATTAAAAGGAGGGAGGACTAAACAGCTTTGACCAAGGAAATCTTTTTCTTTTTTTCCATGTTTTGTCGCTGAGCTGAATTCTAATTAAGCCTCCTGCACACAGACAGGTTTCGTCACATTTAAGTCATTGGGGACACCATGGCAAAGGGACAGTGAGACAGATAAACTGGCAGCCAAGCAAACAGATCGCTTTCAAAATAGCAGAAGAGTTGCTATATCCTATATAAAGATGTGTCATTGTTTAATGTTACAGCCTTGGTCGTTTGGAGGCTCATTTAGAAACCATTACACTAACTACTGTTTTATGACTTGAGGACCAGGTGCAAACTTTAACTCAAGTCAAGATTGGATGGACTGCTGCTTAATAGTTTCTGAGGCACATAGGCACATGTATGTATATGGGATGGTACACACACACACACACACACACACACACACACACACACACACACACACACACACACACACACACACACGGAGGAGATTGCCAGGGCATGAACCCTCACAAACTCAAGTCTGTAAATTAAAACCCCACACACCTGGCAATGCTTAGATATACAGCCAGACCACTTAAAAATACACACTAAGAAGCTGCTTCAGTTGGGTCAGTGCGTGACCTGAACTGTAACGTGTTTGAGCTCACTTCACACTTTCCTCTTTATTTCATACAGGTGACTTAAAAGCAAAGAGCATACTTGTATAAGTTCCACCCTGCAACATTCTTAAGTATACTAAGGTTTAGGGTTGAACTGACGTCTGAACGTGTGCCCTCAGGGTTGTGCTGATTCAGATCCAAATGGGGCAGGATTCAGCACGCTCATAAATAAAATCAAGTCAGCAGATCAGAAGATCAGACTGATTTGAGAGAGGGGACATCAAGTGTGTGTTTGTGTGTTTGTGTGTGTGTGTTGTGTACAATAGTCATTTATGTGCATGTTAGTGCATGTTTGCTAGACTGACAAAAAGATATGTAGGTAAATGTTGTGACCATGAATTTTACACACAAAGCCATAGTCCACACATAAACTTTTTGCTCCACTGGGCAATTCCTTGCACTGTAGGTAACATCAATATGTTCAAATCACACTGGCTAAACCATATCCTTGCTGACACAAGTATGGGAAACCATTATGGTTCCCATATGTTGTTGGGAAGTTTTTTAGTCTGAGTAAGATCAAACATATGTCTGTGAGTTCCGTGTGTATGTTCCACTCTGTGTAGTTTTGCATGAGAGCTCAGAGGACTTGAGGGCGTCTCGACTCTGGCTAGACACCACAAAAACTTTGAACTGTACAGATCCCAGTGATGAGAGGAGATGAGGTCTTCATTTGCTCCAAGAAGGCTGCCTATAGTATATGACCTACAACTCTCTAGTATTAGGTCATTCTTGTATTTTCATTTATATCAGGATACGTTCCTGCCCCGACCTTTAACGGGAAAACAGATTTAGATAATATGGACGTTTCACTGCAGACACTGTGCATGCAGAGACTATAGTGCCAAGAGTGAAAACTATGCTGGTATTTGTAATTCCTGTAGGTTTTATATGTCTAGGGAAGTTATATTGTAGTCTAGTCTATTCTGTTTATGGCTGGGGGAGCACACTGGAATCTGCTTAAGTTACTTAGAGGGATCCTGGATCCCAGTTTAAAAATCAGAGGGTTATAGCCCTGTCTCTATGTGATGCTCTAGGCCAACACCCAATTTGTGGAGTATGACACCTGTAATAAATGAGTTAAAAGATAATTAAAGGCACAAATTTAGTTCAGGTTTAGAGATATCTGCCTTTCACAATATAGTTGAGGTTAATGGAATTTTGTCCATGGTGCTCACAGTATTAAACATTTTAAAAAATTCAAAAGCAACATCTCTTTTTACGCAGGATAATGAGGTGAACACACTGACACAAGTTTACAGGCACAATTTCTACAGTAAAAAGTAATACATTGAAAACAAAGTTCCCAGTCAGATCTGTGGATTGTGCAGAGTAAACTTATTTCGGGAAAGACATGTTGCTGCCGAATATTTTTTCCCTAAATGTTAATAATTAGGGGTGCACGATTCAGAAAATGATTCGATTGGCGATTTTTAGGCTCAAGATTCGATTCAAAAATGATTCTCAATAAAAAAAAACGATTCACAGTATGTAAATGTATAGTAGTTCCAAGTGATAGTATACACGCCATTACAAAAATAAAAAAAAAATTGATTTTTGGAATTCTATGAATAGATTTTGAATCGGTAGCGCAGTCCATTCACCTCAAGTGCATTGGATTTAGAGCATTACAAAACCTGGCCAAATAAAACAAATATTATTTGCTTGTGCCAATAGGAGAAAGTTTGAAAATGTGTTTTTTCATAATTTTGTGTAAACTAACCCTTAAAGGCAGAGTCCAAGAACATAATCTTTGCCCATAACCTTTGAGAGGTTTTGTGCCTGCATCATAGCCTTGTCTCTATAATACCACTCATTGATAGTCAATAAATGTCTCATGTTATCCACCATCTGACTGGCCATATTAACTTCTCTATCATGCCTCATACACATCTAAAGTGACGGCATTGACGGGTAAACCCAAACTTACTCTTTTGGGCAAGGCTGCTGCATGTCCAGCAGGTTTGGAAAACTATCCATGTGCACACACAAACACACACATTTGAATAATTGATTGTACCCTTGTTTTTGTCTCTCAGTATTTCATCTAGGGAAATGTAGACGTATCTTTCTTCCTGGGGAAACATTTACCCAATGTTGCTGATAAACAGATACATTCAGGAACACATGGCTACACAAAGGCACATTCCTTCACTTTGCCTGCTGCACTGCAACATTTTGTAAAGCTGATTTTAGCATAGGAGTTAAGTTAATGGCTAATTTATTTATGGTTAGGTTACATCCAACAGTTTTAGTCAGTGGGATGTAATTCCTTTTGAGGAAACTTGTCATTACTCTGCCACTGGTGTTGAAAATAGGAATAGGAAGCTTTTCATTCTAGCATGGCATTTATTCAATTCACAATTGTCAAAAAATCCAAAGCTTGACAGGCCTGTTGAGTTGCAGCATGAACAAAGCCACAGAGCCATGCATGAACTGCATTCAGTTAATCCAAATCACTCAAACCCAAGGTTAAAGAAATGTCCTTCCAAGTCAACAAGCTTTCAAGTCAGAGTGAAAGCAGGTTAATCTGACGGCGTCCAAATCATTGCAAGCACGTCCAAGTGAATGTGACCATGTCCAAGTCTTGAGTAAGAGAATGAGGTTAATGAAAGGCCTTTAAAAAGCTGAAGCCCAAGGATTTATATCAATATTGTGCTGTTGCCACATCACATAATACACAGTTTAGCATATTAGCTCACATTGTCCTCCAGACATATGGATCCATTTTCCAGGCCTTGACCACATTGTTCCCTCTTGCTTTCTCTTTCCCCCTAAGCTCTCTACATAGGAACAAGTGAGTACAGCATTTTTCCCCCTTCCCTTCCCTTCTGAAGTTCCAGCTGTCGTAGACCAACTAATGTATTCCCCAGAGCTGAGGGGTGGACCACAACCCCAGTACAGCCTGAATCTTGCTACCAATAAACTGCCATTTCACATAGAAAGGGTAGCAAAAGAAGAGTCTTTAGACTCAGGGAAAACCTAACTTTAAACTTTCTCACTCGTAAACTGGTACAATAATTTATTGATTTGTGGCTGCTTCTGGAGTGCTGATGTTGACATTTAGCTTTAATTGAACAAAGAACACTAAGATGAAAGGAGTAAGGAGCAGAGAGCAAATGCAGGCGGGAATGAGGGAGAGAACAATGGAAGATTGGAGCGATATATCCTGCAGTCAGGATATGACTTCATAAACTGACAGAAAACTGCTACAAAACAGCTCAATTCATGCTTGAGGACACAGAGATTTATCAAAGAAAAACTGTTTAAAGGTCCCATGGCATGAAAATGTCACTTTATTAGGTTTGTTGACATTAATATGAGTTCCCCCAGCCTGCCTATGGCCCCCCAGTGGCTAGAAATGACAATAGGTTTAAACCAAGCCCTGGGTATCCTGCTTTGCCTTTGAGAAAATGAAAGCTCAGATGGGCCAATCTGGAATCTTGCTCCTTATGAGGTCATAAGGGGCAAGATTACCTCCTCTTTCTCTGCTTTGCCTGCCCAGAGAATTTGGCCCACCCATGAGAAAGAGACATCATGTCTTTCAAACAAGCAAAGTGGCAGTTGGTCAAGGCCACACCCAGCCTCCACCTTGCCCCGCCCCTCCTCCTCAAAAACTACAAACTCAAAAATGCACATACTAAGAAAAGCTCATTGTGGGACTGGCTCTAGTGGCTAATGTGTAGGCTGACTTAATTTTAAATCCTGATGAGGGTCATATTGTTATAGTGCTATCAACTCTACAGCTTCCATTCGTCTTTCATTCTCTATGGAGCCAGTGTGCAGTGCTGCACTAATATTTCAGGTTTAGTAGCAAAAACAAATTAATCTTCAAGGTTGACTTACTCGTTTATTTTTAGAACTTCTGACCAAATCACACAGCCTTCACCTGCAGATGAGGTTTTCTTAGTTGTCATTAAGTGTAGATCTTCAAATTCTTTATTACTCTGAGAACTTTTAGGACTTCATCTTCCCTCAAAAAGACTGCGTGATACAGTCAAAAGCCCTGTTTCAAGCAAGTAGGTGGACCTTGAGTGAAGATTGCTTTGTCAACTGTCATTTTAAGTTAACTTGACTTAAACATGCTCTCAATTACTCCAGATTTAGTTTGAGACTTGCTTTGACAGCACTCCATTATCTATACCATCAGTGAACTGTCCATGAAGAAAGGAAGAATATATTTTAAAGCTGGAATTTACAGTTATTACTAAGGTACTGAAATTAAACACACAGTAGGTATAGGTTTGGGTGACTATACTTACCATTTCAAATATAATCCAAAATGACAAGTTTGCTTGCCCCACGACCCTCTCATTATGCCTAACTCATCCTCTAATTTCGCTTTGTATCAACTTTCGCTAGAAACGCATGCGCGAACACACACACAAATGCACGCGAGCACATGCAAGCACGTGAACACCCGTACGAGTGCATGCGTGTGCACGCACGCACACACACACACATGCACGCCAACTCCACTTAATTAGCAGAAATGCCAGTTCCATGCAAATCATGTGTCCTTTCCAGAAGGACCACATGTCCTCTGGGGCTTCATCACTGACTCATGGCCTGGATGATCCACTTCAATGTCAACACAATGACTTACACGCTTTAACAAAACAAGTATACTCATGATGGTGAATGTGTTTTCTACCATGACACCCTGGAGATATCTGGCTGTCATTTGCTTACAATTAACATGCTTTATTACAATCACCTGTTGTTTACCAACCAGTTAAGTCATAGTGTCATGCAGTGGAATGCAACCAATACATGTTAGGCAAAAGGCTGGAAAATACTTCTGCATACACTAAGATGATATGTTTTTTTGTCATGCTTCTACAATATAAAGCCTCAGGCATTCTTGAAACCCCAGCATCTGCATCTGCAACGGCTGTACCCACTGAATATGAGATGTAACCAAAAGCCCCACCAATTGACTGGCATGGACATCTATTCAGCTGTGTCACACAGCCATGAGAGTGAGCTCCATAATGCACTCTGCTCTGCTATGACTCCCAGTCAATAGGCCTGGGATCTCTGACACACATTCCTTCACATGACTGTTGACAATGACTCACAGGTAACGTGGAAAACCTCTAGTCCAGTAAACATTATATAATACAGACATACATCCTGTGCAGCAAAGTAGAGAAAGCTATTTAACTCTTTTCTCTTTAAATATCAACATGGGCTTTAAACTGCCCATGTATTTGGGATTGTCTCTGCAAGTTGGTTGTGAGAAGAGTTTTGTCTGAACACCAACAGGATCTGGACCGACTGCCAACCAATGCACGTGCATTATCACTTTACTTCACTTGCATGCTGAATAATCACCTAGATTTCAAACACTTTCATGCTAGTCTTCAATCCCCCAGACTTCAAATTTCCCAAATGTTTAATTACAAAACTGTGATGGTTGTGACTAGACATGAGTAAATGTTAATCTTGGGGTCAAGAGCCAAAACAGAGGGATAAATGAAAGAAGAGAACAGATACAAGAGTATTGATCTTTTCATTTCAAGTTTTACTTTGCTGGCCTTCTGACTGTCTGGCACTTTAACTGACCGGTGCTTCGATCTTGATGAGGGCGATGTCCGATTTCTCGTCCACGTCTTTGATTTTGGCATCATAGAAGCCGCCGCTCTTCAGCTCCACTTTCACCCGGTGCTTATTGGCCACAACGTGGGCATTGGTAACAATCTGGCCATCTTCTGCCACAACAAAGCCAGAGCCACTGGCCACTGCCACTTCCCGCTTGGAATAGGTCATCCTATGGGGGAGAGGAGAGGATGGTGGGAGGGGATGAGAGTATTTTTTATTCACTTCACTCTTTTTATTCTAGACAAACAAACTGAGGAGACAGCAAAACCATGCATGATGTGACAGTAGTGTAAGACTTATAAGTTGAAAGCAATCCAAATTCAAAGTATTTGAGTGTCTGTACACTTAAAAACAATATATAAACAGTAGGCAGGAAGGTTTAGGTATGCTGGCAATATAAGGCATACCTAAAAACAGAGTAGGAAACTAACACACAGCCGCATCGATGTACAGCACACCCTTAATCAAAAACTGCTTTCAAGTCAAACTGATGCAGCAACAGTATAGGAGGTAAGAAAAAGACAAGAGACAGATCTGAGGGAAAGATGGAGACGTGGAAATCAGAGAGCAGCAGACGTTCAAAGAACCACTTTACAAGCCACAGTAACAGACGCAATGGAGGCAACACAGACAGAAGAATCAAGGTGTCAAAGAAGAATAAGAAGCAGAGATAAAAGAGCATTGAAGCTGGTGAGACGTAAAGAAAAGACGAAGACAGAAGTGGAGGGTTAGGTGCACTACCAGCTGGTGTGGTCTAGTACACAGGTGGGTTGTAAATTCTAGTGTGCTTCAGTCTGTTGCACACACACACTCACAGACACAGACACACACACACACACACACACACACACAGGTGCATGGCTCTTACTTGCGGTAAAGTTCAATGTGAACCACAGACGGAGCAATTTTCTCCACCACGTCGGCGATGAAGTTATATTTGTGTCTTGGGCTGTCTGGGTTGTCCTGAGCTGGAAACACACACACACACACACACACACACACACACACACACACACACACACACGTCAGGATGTCATATGAGTAAAAGCAAACAAAAGATGCACTGAAATACTGAATGATGTAAGAGCTGTGTAAGAATACCAACAATAAAACTGCCCTTTATCATAACACAGAGGAGAAAAGGAAAAATGACAGTTCATCTGTGGTTTAGACTGTCTAGGCAGGTCTGACACACTGATTTACAGACTTGTAACCCTTGCTATAACCCTCACAAAGAAATACTTAATAATAATATTAATATTATAAATAATTTACCTTGACCTTTGCCTTTATCTTCCCATGATTGATTGTATACACAGACTTTAAGTCTTAAACCATCAACAGAGCCTTTGTCAAGACTAAACTGGTCCTCACAAGTATAATACTACTCTCTCACACACACACACACACACACACACACACAGTCTGGCACTTTATGTATGAGGACTGCCAAATTCACTGACTCACCCATCCCATCATCTATACAGTGTTGGGCAAGTCAGGAAATGTTGACTGATTTACCTGGTAATTAAGGTCTACCCAGAAGACTGTTTAACCAAAGCCATGAATCAAGACTCCCTAGACCTTTTCCTGTGCGCTTTACATCTTTTAATGCTTAAACCCTTATTTTGCCACATACCTCAAACCCTTTTGTCCCACAAGGACAATTTTCAGTCATTACATACTCCTAGAGAATCGCACCTAGTGGAATTTGTCAAATTAAAAAGGCACCCATAAGCCCTGTGATAACATTGATTGCAGCGAAGGTTTAAGAAAAGAGAATGAGACTTTCCGCCTAAGGTGCATTTAAGCTAACACAAGCATGGAATGAGCACTGTCTCGCCGCAGTGCAACTAAATTATACAGTATGAAAACTTTTGAGGGAAATTTCTGCTATCTGGTTTTGGTTCATTCGTTTCATCCTCTGGATATCTGTACCAAATTTCAGCTAATAGTTGTCAAGACATTTCACTAAAAGCCAAAAATGTCATGGTTAACCTTATGGTGGCACTAGATAAAAGGTTAGGGGATCACCAAAGTCAGTAGGTTCCATCATCTGGGTAACATGAACGCCTGTATAAAATTCATTACAATCCATCTAATAGTTAGGCAGAAGGGGTGGACTGATATCCCTAGAGTCCTAGCAAAAAAGAAGAGAGGTTTTCCTAACCTCCACATATATTTCCCTGTTGAATTAAAAGCTACAAATCAAACAATAAATATAATAATGTCACATAAGTTTCTCACCACAGTCAGAAATAGAAGCAATAGAAAGATTGAAGTCATTTTTACCATGCCAGCTTCACACCTGGAGAGGTTGGAGGTCAGCTCTGATAGGATCATAGTTAGAGATAGCAGGCACAGTGTCCAGAATCTGTGTTGTTTCTGGAGCTTCCATACAGGCTCTCAGTCTTTTCCCCTTCACCATGTTACAATGTGTGATGCCTCTTCACACACATGGGAAATTGTACTACCAGAGACACAATGCTATAACTGCATAATTGCATTTGATGATAGTAGAATAAAAGGCCCAAAGGTGACGAATTGTAAGAGTTGGGAAATCATGAATCAGTTGTTGTGAAATCATGAATCAGTTGTTGTGCCAAGTCATTGTTGCTTGATTTGTACACTGTGGGAGATTATTTTACTGCTGAACTGAGAATAGAAAGGCTTTATTGTTGTAGAATTAAGTTGGCTTAAGTGTAGCTGTCTTCTTATATGCCAAAAAATTGCTAATTGATCCTTATTTATGAAGTACTGAATGTTGCTGAAGTGTGGAGAGAAAGTCAGCATGTGGAGCTTTCTGATTAGTGTCTAATCCACGTTTCTTTTGTAGCATGTCTCAATACTAAATTATTGTCAGAAGCTGACTCTAGAAGGTCTGTAGTTGCAGGCACCATCAATGAGTAAACAGACGATTGGCTTTTCCACTGTATGCAAAAATTATGTGGTATTTCTACTTTTATTTAAACTTAAATTAACTTTAGCTACTTGTCAACCAGCACATTTAGTAACGTTAAGCTGGATCAATACTGATATGTATCAATAAATAAGGTCTTACTGTCTTACTGTGTTGCAAAGTGGCATGTAATTAATCACAAAATGATGCTGTGTGGCAATAAAAAACAACAGTATTCCGGTTACAAGTATTTCTTTCTGTGACGTATCATCTGGGTGACCGCGTTCTGATGGAAGTTACGAGTAACTAGAGGGAGAAAGGTTACATGACGCCACTGACAGGCGACTAAAGGAAACATCCTGTGTCAAAAAATAAAATAACAGATTTCTCTGGGTTTGAAATTTGGTGGAAACAACTGCAATAGTGTAAGAACACAACTAAAACATAAAAATATATAACATAGCTATGGTTGTTTTTAGACTTGTTAATGCATAAATGTTACATGATTTAATTAATTTAATTTAATTTATACTATTTATTGATCCCTAGTGGGGAAATTACAATTTATACTCTGTGTACACTTTGTTAGAATCACTACACACAGGCCTGAAATACAAACACATACTCAGAACCTATTCATGCACAAATGGAGAGATGTTAGAGTGAGTGGGCTGCCAGCTGGACCAGCGCCCTGAGCGGTTGGGGGGGGGGTATGATGCCTTGCTCAAGAGCACCTGGCAGTGACCCTTTGAGAAAAGAATCTGAGTACTTCCACTACTGCCACTGAATCAGTTAAACAGTTTGTCTTGTTTCAGACTAAAGGAGAATTACATTTTCGTACATAGTAATGGTGGAAAATGCAACCAAGATTCCTGATGATTCGGTCCAAGTCAGAGTAGCCTACAATAGGCCTAATGGGCCAAGAGTTGAGCCCTGAGGGACACCACAAGAAAGCAGATCAAAGGAAAACAGATCAATCCCTTACAAAGGCTAAAAACAAATCCCTGTGGTGTCATCACCAGCTCTACTAGGAGGCAGAGCAGTAGATATTGACTGATGATGTGTGATGGTGAGTACATTTTTAAGGACACTATACCATGGCATGGAGGCGATATAGCGGAAAGATGAGAGAAAAATTCAAGACTTGTGTGGGGGATAATTAAATTCCTACTCTGCAGTAATTTAAGTCATTTATAGTCAAATAAAGTGAAAATCCATCCATATGGAAGACATATTAAGGTTAGATCCTAACTTTTATAGAATAGTTTATTAGTATCAGTTAAAATAATCAGATGTATAAAGGATTATTTCTAGAGTCAAATCAAGCATTCCATTACGGGAAACTATTCAAACAACATTTAAAAAAAGAAAGTCCGTATAAAAGCGCTCTCCTTTCTTGCCATCTCTCTCTCTCTCTCTCTCACAAAAGCATGCACGCACGCACACATCCACACAGACACACACACACATATACACACACAAACATCACCCTATGTACCCATCACCCCCTTCTTCTTTCTACACATGGGCCTTCATCACACGGTTCCCTGCTTAAGATCTCAGCTTGTTTTCTTTTTCAATTTTTCCCATACATAATACCCACTGTTTTATTGGCGCGTGCAGGCGGAAGCAGCTTTTTCTGATCCACAAGACTAGACCAAAACTTTGCAAATACAGTAAGATCAGCTCCTCTTCATGCACTTGCACTTACACTGACTTACACACACACTGGTTCTTTACTGTTGGGCAAACTGAGGCCCACCAGAACCAAGCATATATGCTAAATGGGTGAAAAAGAAGCAAATCTTTCTTTTGGAAAAAATTAAAGCTTTGAACATCATGGGAACCACAGTCACTTAGTAATAACCTGTATACTACTATGGCAAATTATTTCCAGTAAGTCATTGACTTGTTGGCTCAATACACATCTTTAAGACTCAACAGATGGTGGATGTGGATGATTCTTTTCTGCAATTAAGACATATACAATTGAACTTTGTTGCTATTATGACAATGACACATTGGCAACATTTTAAGATAACCCATTGTGCAACTGTGTGAGTAACTCCAACTAACCTAATTTTTCCATTTCTAAGCTTCAATTTTTCCCATTTGAATTCAATTTAACTCAAAGAACTATATTAGGGAAACAAGGAACTTCACCCAAGGGTGTCAGCCCACAATTGACCAGAACAACACATATATCTGAGTAAGTCAGCACAGTTTTAGCAGAAAAGTAACAGTAAGGTTACAATCCAATGCAAACTATTTCACATTTTGTTGTTAGAAAATTATGTATAAGAATCAAATAAACTATATAAACTATATGATAATAACTAATATAATGCATAGACCACACAAAACCCTTGAGTTTAAATTATATTAATTTAATAACCTTAAACTTTATATATCAATATAAAGATAAGCTTGATTGTAGCACCTATGCAACACTCAATGTAACATTTAGACAGATTTATCACAGTCGAACAGTGGCAATACTGGCAGACAGAGCAGAGGATATGGTGGGCTTCAGAAGTTGCAGCAGGGAACATACAAACATGTGGTTAGAATAAGATGAATAAGACACAAGAGCATAAGAGTGAATGATTCCTAATGAAGCGGTGGAAGCAAAGATGGTCGCATGGAAAGAGAAATAAAGAAATGATGAATAGAATTACAGGCATCATGAACAGGAAGAGATAGATGAGGAAAACAGGCTGACTGACATGCAGAAACAGGAGCAGAGGTAAAAAAAAAAAACATTAAAAAAAGAAAAAGACATGCAAAAATATGATCTTTTAATATTATGAGACAAATTGAGAAAGAATGTGCATATTCAGCACATGTCACTAGCCGGAGTCATAGAGTGCATTCTACAACATCTGCTTCAGCAGTAACACTCAGCAGCTACACACTGCATTGGGTTTACATTTGGATTGAAATCTGAAGACATTATCAAGAAGGTTTTGCAGGCGATATCTGCATGCTCACACCCTTATTCATCTAGAGCCACCTTTTTACACACTTTAAGATTGTTTCAGTGGCCCCTGTATGCAGTTCTGAGTCATATATGGCTAATTTGGGGTGTCCTGGTAGTCTAGTAGATGCACACCATGTAAGTTGCAAGTCATCCCTTTCTATCCCTAAACATTTTTTCTGTCAGTCTCTCCATTATCACTATCAATAAAGGCTTAAAAATGCCATAAAAAACATAAGAAATTTGGGAAATTTTAAACAAATACAACCAGGAGGTCACAGAAATAGTTGACCTAATATTCTATGCCAAAACAAATAACTTGCGTAATCTTCGACTTTACAGTCGAGACACAAAATGACATCATGCAAATTGTACTTGCATGTTTTTTTAACATGGGGCCAAGTTGCAGGGTAGGTAAAGGTGCTCAGAGGGACTTGATTCTCCATTTGTCCGGCAATACTATAGTTCTACAACCTTGATCACATCCATTACAGTTAATTTAAAACAGGAGAGATGCTATGCGGGCAGCATTTTTTACCAGCAGCTTGGATGTGACTTCTTTTATTGCAGCTATGGAAATTTTCACTGAGTGCCTTGGGAAATCAATAGGACTCACCACAGTCTTGCCACAGTCTTGCTCTGTTTCAGACATGGTTAAGTTCCTGGGCATGATTTAACTATTTAAGTTACATAAGTTACATGACTGACAAACAAATGATGGCTAAACAGTCTGCCCTAGCATCGTGCCCACACAGTTGTTGATGTACATGTGAACCTTTCCCAAAAGTATGGGTTGCTAATTTTGTGTATTCCTCGTGTCTCCTGCCTGTTTTAAACTGTCTTCAACAGAGGAAGAATTATGGCTTTGAATCAGCGCCAGACATTCCTTCATGTGACTGTTAAGTGTGATTTATGAGTGACAACAGAAAGACCAGGAGGGAAAGAGACATCTAGAGAGAAAAAGAAAAGAGTAGAAGGAGATGGGGGGTGGGAAGGTTCCAAGCCATGAGGTAAGTTATAGGTCTTTGAGTCAACAGGTGTTGAAGTACTTCATTCAGTTTTTCAACTGCAGATGTGGTGCACACTTTGGATGGACATATGTAACACGCACGCACGCACACACGCACACACGCACACACACAGATAAAATGTTTTTAACACCTGTAACCTCACGTGTGCAAGTGTTTTATTCATTATTATTTCATTAGATATTTCACACACATGTACTGTATCTTAATGATGATGAATGACTCACTGATTAAATTGTTCAGAATGTGCAAACTCAGTTGAGCTCTTTCATAGAGCAGCAAACGTGGAGAAAGATGTCTGTTTATTATTGGGCTCCACTCATTAGGGTGAAATAATTTTTAAATAACACTCTGATAAAGTTCAGGTCCATACCAAAACACTCACTTATACCAGTTATTACAAATGTATAACTTC
The DNA here is from genome assembly GCA_013375575.1 of Percina caprodes. Taxonomy (NCBI): domain Eukaryota; kingdom Metazoa; phylum Chordata; class Actinopteri; order Perciformes; family Percidae; genus Percina; species Percina caprodes. The sequence goes on from JABXJD010000057.1 coordinate 683,002, forward strand.
AGTACTGTTTAATAACTACCTACCTATCCTACTTAATTTCTTTCTGGTCAGCTAATGCAGACTGCAGTGGCATGAACTGTATGGTATAACAATAAAACGGATTATAGTTGTGTGACTACTCACACCAGGCTTTACATCAGGAGAAAGCTCATGACTTCATTCAACCGGGTAAAAGTAATCAAGTCTAATTGTAATGCAAGAACAAGAGAGAAACAAAGTTGAATGGTGGCTCTTGTTATCCTAGACACATTGGGGATTGTGTGCTACACTGAATGCAACTTTATGCTCTAACATCGGTGTAAAGTTCAAACCACAGATGTCCAGTAATTTGAGGGGTGATGTTGTGTTGTGAAGAGTGAAGGTAAAATGACACACAATAAAGAAAATGTACAGATTTACTTTAACCAATCTGGACATGCTGTACTAGGCATCTTAAAGTAAGGTGTTTGTTTCACAATAGTTTAACTCTGCAGACAATACTCGAAATACGAAAAATTATACTAAAAATCTCACTTTGTGTTGGGGCCTCTGTCCCGATCAAAAACAACCTGAGTGTTACCTTTCCCACAGGATCCCCGCTGAATGAAAAGAACAGGTGGCTGCTGCAGCTTCTGCGCCCGGCGGCTGACCCTCTTTAGCTCGCAGATATTCCGGTAGGACACCCCATCGCTTCCACAAACCGGGTCGGTGGCTTTGCACACGCAAGTCCCAGTCTTGCTTCTCCTCCTCACCGTGATAGTGTATGCAACGCTGCCAGGAACAGAGCACTCCAGCCCCTCTCCGCACACCGGGTCCCCTAGCTTTCCGATGCCACCGCAAGCTTCGCCCTCGCTGGATGCGCACACCAGGCAGCAGTGGCAGGCGTCGAGGCTTTGTCCCGCCTGGCAGTTCGTTGGTAGCCGAGGACACATCGACTTGTCACACTGAGCAGGACATCCGATAACATACCGGTTGGAAATTTGCGCATCTGCAGACGCAAATGCTACGATTACGCACAACAGTGACCAAAACATGATTCTCAAACTAAACTAAAATAAGTTTTAAAAGTGAAATAGAAAGTTTAAAAGAGATCCAAATGCTCGCTCTCTGCTTGTTGTGTAATGGGATGAGAGAGTTCAGTAGTAATGAGGGGGAAGTCACTTCAGCTGGAGAGGCATTTAACACAAACTCCACTGCGCAACCAATTACGCGAGTTTACGTTTTTTGCTGGCACCGCATCAAACGCGCAACTCTCTTTCTAGACAATCCCAACACGCTTGGTGATTGGTGCGTTTCTGACGTATTGAAAGGAAGTGCTGCGTTATTGATGTGTTTCAAGAAACATGAGGATAAAATAAAATAAAAACAGAGGAAAGAGCAGGAAAAAAGCCTGCATGGGAATTATGTGTATTTATCTAAGAGCTGTGACACTAACAGTAGTAACAGCATTGTAAAAAGGTTGTGTGTAACTTCTCAGTTCTGTTGCTTCCCTCCACCTCAGAGAAAGGCTTTAGGACATTTCAACCCAGGCAAAGTTTGTTGATATTTGCATTGACCCTGATTTAGTTATTTACAAAAAAAAGTTCCTGCTTTTTTCTTTATTACTCCCTTTATGAATTAGTCACTCCTGGCATCCAAACAAGCTCTATGCCTGATAATCAGTGTTGGAAAAAAGTTGGGTGGATTGTGGGATTTGTGCACTTAATGCAGCACTTTATAAACAGCCAAATGTGGTCTCATTGGAAAATTGCAAGAGAACATCATGTATGGTCGTACTCCAGCTCGATGGGTTATGAGCACTTAACAGGGAAATAAACAACATCTGTTGGGGATATCCATAGAATATTTTTTGTTCAAGTGTAAATCAATCAAAGAGTAATCTAAAGATTTTTTTACAATAGCCATTTGTGCCACACACTCAATCTAACACTACATTTCCAGTATCAAGGGACCAAATTTAGTGGTGATGAACAAAAAAATCTCTGTTAGGTTTAGATGTCTGCAGTGAGTTGTAAAAGAATCCAGTTAACATTCAGGCAATGAATCAGTGTCATAAAACAACTCAATATAATGTGATTGATTATGGGAACAGGGTTGTATTAATGGTTCTTGGTTTAATTGGTATAGCTGGATGCCAGGGAGCACGTCTCAAAACTGCTGCTTGGAGAGGGTTGAGGGACGAAGCCCCTTGCGGTGTGCCGGAGCTCTGGGTAACACAAGCCGCTGTATCCAAAAGGCATTAGAAAGGGGCTAAAGGGATGGAGGGCAGTCATTTATGTTCTCAAAGACTGGACCGCGTTGTGCAGCATTGGAAACAGTGATAGTGCACAATTTAGACTTGTAACCCAGAATTCAAAGTAGACTAATTGTGTTTAGTTAAATGAGGGCACAGCGTTATTGGGATGCTTAACGACACACACTGTTGACTGATCTAAAAATGAATGAAACTCCTGCAGCAGTAATAAGACCTCACAGCATCCTCAGACCCATTATATGGCAACACTCGTGGAGCATGAGGACGTAGGCGAGAAATGGTGGGAAAATCTGCAGATGAAAACAACCTCATCTATAAGAAACACCCATGCATTCCTCCAACCAAGGCCAGTGAGTTTAACCAAGGATGGACGCCATTGAGGTCTGTGTGATCTCTCCACTTCAGTCTGCAATGATGTCTCTGGCTGTGAGGTCCTTGAGAGTCCAAATGGGGCTTAATTTCCATGTTTGCAGCCACACCTAAGTCTCACATCCTCCAATAAGTAACTGAGATGTTCTATGTGAAGATAGAGGCAGGAGAACTTGCAGTATACACCACTTCCTACCTCAAGACACCAGCCAGCTATGGCGTATGTATTGTTTTTTCCTCTTCCTATGAACCATTTGACATCATCCTTATCACCTACACATGTATCCACAATATACTGCACAAACAAAGACTGAAGCCCAGAATATTTCACAGCTGGTTATCTGACTGATTAAAAGGGGTAGGGTTAGGCTTTGCATACTCAGTGTCGATCCATGACCTCACTCTATAAATCCATCTACACACAAAGCCAGAGGCTCCATATTTAACTAGCACCTCATGAGCTCATGAAGGACACCCATACATAGATGAGGAAATTCATATTGTATGTGCAATGGTAGAACTACATACATTTAATTATAAAAATGTCAAGTACTTGTTCTTTACTTTATTTCCTTTTGGTACTACTTACTTTATACTTCGACCCCACTACAATGTAGAGGGAAGTATTGTACTTATGCAATTTAGCTTCAGTTACTAGTGCAGATTAACATTTTACCTACAAAACATATGAAAATCCCAAACACCAAATCCCAGAACGCACTTGCTTCACTGCTCAGAGTTCAGTACCAAGCCATGTCTACCGTTTACTGACATAGACAGACAGTGAGTCATTCAACTCTAGTGTGTTTCATTGTCATCTCAACTAGAGCCCAACCGATATATCAGTTTGGCATTTATAATGGCCAATGAAAAAAAATAAAATAAATACAGTTAGTGAATCTGTCTTCATTTCAGAACAACAATGGTTAGTTTGAAAGATTCATTTGCATAAAAACGGTCAACGGCCAGCTTTGTGCCGCACAGCATTTTTTCAAAAACAGCGCCGCCTTCTCGGAATGCTTTGCATGCACGTTGAAGTCGCTTGTCGTCACCCATAGGAATAGAGACAGAAGACATATGGATCACCACCGTGACACTCGACTCACTTCGGTTCCAACCCACTATGGGTGGGTTGAAAACATGCAGAACTAGCTGGCTTGTAGTTCACTAGCTCTGGGCAAAAATGCCTCCCATGATGCAAAATGAAGATTTTTTTTGTCATTGGAATTTTTTTCCAAACACACAATACAGAGATCTTTTGTCTCAGGGGGCCATGAGGGAGGGATGCACGGTCATTTAAAAATACTACTGGGCTTCTACTGATACAAATCTTAATGTTAATTGGTGCGAATCATCCCTCTAAGTACATTTTGCTAGACGTTCAATGTAGTTTATTCACAGTATGGTATTGTTACTTTAATTTCAATAAAGGATCAAATATGTCTTCCATTACTGTTTATATGCAGATAAAAAGATATTTCCTTATTGTGACAAATTGTTGAAGTGTGCCAGTTATTTTGATCATCGTTTGTTGTAGTGTCGTAAAAACATTCATAACACAGAGAAACATTGTTTTTCTGCTTTCAATGGATCCATATTGTGATGATTTGATTATACACAATACATCTGTGGGTCAGACTTTCCCGGCAGGTCTGACACACACTGATTTACAGACCCGTAACCCTGGCTATAAACCTCACAAACAATTACTTTATAAATAATTTACCTTGACCTTTACTTTAATCGTCCCATGATTGATTGTATACACAGACTTTAAGTCTGAAACCATCAACAGATCCTTTGTCAAGACTAAACTGGTCCACACACACACACACACACTTTGGTGTGTCCCGCCTACACTAATTGTTTGCATGCTTACAGTAAATCTAATGCTTCTCATGTATTTATTTTGTTTATTGCTTCCATTCTTGTAGATGGTGTTTTGTACTACTGGAATTAATTCCACTTAATAACTACATCATTGTATTGTTGATGAATACATGACAAACATGACTTGTACAGCACTGCATTTTCATCGAGTCCATAGCCTGATGGAAGTGAACCAGAAGATTTTTTTTTCTCTCACCACAAGAGGGCAGAGGGCACCTTAATGAGTAGAGAATCTTTCTTTCTAACATCACTGCAAAGCTCTCAGACTAATTTTGCTGTTCGGATAGATGAGCACAATAAACAAGAAAACCTGTGCACATTTTCAGTGTTTATTTGTTTCAAGTCATCCACATAATAAATAGAGACAATTCAAACCAATTACACCAGACTGAAAAGGGGTAATACAGCTTGACTTGGTTGGGCTTAAATGAAGCAGGCACTTAAAAAAGAAAAGATTAGTGTGTTTTATTTAGCAGGACTACAGTGAGGCATTTTAAAATAAGACCATGAGGCAGCTGCCTGCTGCTGGGTTGGCAACACAGGAACAGAATATCACATCTAAAGAAACATCTAAAAGCATATAAAAAAATAAATTTGCTGCACACAGCTCTATTCTGCACATACACAATACACAGAGAGGCCATAGATAAAATCTAAAAACAGAAAAACTAAGGAATTAATAAAATGTTAACATGCAATAGAAGTGTCTGAGCTTTAATGGTTTTTTTTCTGTTAAACCCATGATTCAAAATGTTTGCATGGTGTTCATACAGTATATTCATCTTCAAACAATGAAATGCACATTTAGTTAACTCTGGTTGAGCTAGTTATTACCCAGTCAGGACATGAAGCTTATTTAACTGACACAGCCCTATTGCTGAAGTTTTTATTACTAAGAATTACAAAATGTATACCAGCGTACTCCGTGTACTTCTCGTTTAGTTCCTACGTCACCCAGTGTCAAACGGGAGACCATAAAGTCTATGCTGAAATGTATTTCGGAAAAAAGACTGATTCAGGCTGTGAAGCAATGCATGTACTGTCATAGCGTAGACATTTGTTTTTCTTTTGCACAGTACTCTCACTTTCATACCATTATCTGTGATTAACTGTAAAAACTAGTCACTGTAGATTTACATGTAAGTTACTTCTGCTTGTGGTCAATTACAGTCAACTAGAATCTCATTGACTTTATCCCTACCATATATTGAAAAGATTAATGAGAAATCAAGTCAAAAGGCTTAATGGCTTAAAAAAAAAAAAAAGTTGACTAAATCTGGCTGCGAAACAATTGGTCTTGCATTATTATACACAATGAATCATATACAAATCTATAGATATTTTGTGCATTTAGTCACAGACCAGTCCAGAATCTTTGAATTAGGACTTGCATCCTCATTCGTGGATTTGATCTCAGACTAGGCTTGACCCCTTGCTATTTGGCTGGCTAACAATAGTCAAATCAAATAGACAAATCCAGGGTGTATGAATACTGAGTGTATGAATGGACCACACAGTTGAAAGTAGTAGATTAGAGATTAGAGATGTGAAGAAATGCCAGTCCTCAGTTTGAACACACTTTTTAGACAAGAGGAAATAGATTGCACCCTTGAACGCTCCCTTATTTTCTTGGCACGAATTGTTTTTTACAAAAATCCTCTGTCATATCTTTGTGCCCATACTGGTTAAAATGAAGCTCTGTCATTGAATTCTAATAATCATTTTAGTAAATAAATACACCATTGTGAATGTGACAGCAGGCAGGCAGAGGGGGTGTGAGAGAAGACTGGATCGTCTTTGGCACGTGAGTGCAGTTCAACGGTCACCCATTGTTTCTTTAGTACACTGACGGAGGAGTTCATAAACATGAGTTTGTGACGTAGTACATTTTCATCCGTCTACAGCTTTGGTTTAAAAACCAATGTCTGTCTGCCTCCCCAACACCTGTTGCGCGTGGTTTCCTCTCTGAATCTCCCTCAATATCCAAAAAGAAAAGTGAGTTTTAATGTGCAGTTTAACAGCTCAGACCTGGCTCACTGGCAGGTCAGCGTCATCCAGGTCCAGGGGTGGTTCAGGCATGTCAGGCTCAAAGCTGCTCCGCCGTCGCCACGGCGACTCCTCAGAGTTAGTAATGTTGGTCACAGATGGCACGCAGGTCACTTTGCCAGGCGCATCTCCTGCAGGGACAGGCGTGCTGGCGTGTGGCTGTGAATGGGCCGTGGCAGCAGGCTCATGAAGTGCTCGCTGTCCCATGCCAGGCTGCGAGCGTGTGCCGCACGTGACAGCAGCCCCCCACTCTGGGTAGCATGGTGGCATGGCAGATATGGGCGAGCGAGGGACGGGGGGACCCGCGGGGCTGCGGTAGAAAGTGGAACGGGCGCTGTGTTCCTGTAGCAGAAACAGCAGGAGGAAACAGAGAAAGCGAGAAAAAAGAGTGGTTGTTAGTAAGCAACATGAAATCCTGATATCCTGCAGTTTATTGGAGGAGACCGAAAGTGAGTTACAGACTTGGACTTAGCACCGGCATGTGGAGCCTTAGCAGAGTTGGTATTGGAGGTTGTAGGTGCTGAAGAATGTAGCATGGCTAGAAACGGGAGATGGTGGTAGTAGCAGTAGAAGTAGTAGTAGCAGAAGTAGAAGTAGTAGCAGTAGTAGAAGTAATAATAGTAGTAGAAGTAGCAGAGACTTGGTAGTAGTGTCAGCAGGTTTTAGATTTGGTAGTCTGACAGGTTACAGTGGAGGAGCAGAGTGCCTTAGGAAGCAGTGACGGTTGTTGCTCATTATTTCACAGCTTTTCATTGTCAAATTTCAATCTCTGAAACACAAAACAGAAGCATGGGAAGATAGAAAAAACAAAGCAGAGGTAATGAAAGGGGTAGCAACTGAGCAGCTGGTGAAATGTTGGTTAGAGAAACATCCCAACTATGAAACATCAAGACTCCAATACAAATATCTGTGTCAACTTTAAGATGTCTTTTGACACACAGTTTCTCCAACAGCACCTCAGTCATACCCTGTAACTTTATAGGCTTGTGAAAATTCTGATCAGTAAGTCCACAAAGTATCACTTAAGCATCTCAAAAACATGTCTAAAAAAATCATAGGGAGAGCCACACATGTTGAGAGATGATTTGCATTGTATGCTGAATTCAAAAGGTCCAAAATCAAGCTAATGTTGAAATTTAGAGGCAGTTAAACAGAAAATGTACTACACTGAAGACATCACATGAGCCCCAATTGAATAGCCTTTAAAAATCCAAATATTCACATATGAATCAACACACCACTATAAAACTATGGACATGTGGATTCAGCACTAACGAGTACTCATTTTAAAGCCATTTAAAACATTTAGCACACAAAAGATAGGAAGTAAACATGGACACAAGTATCATTGTGTGTATGAGAAAGAGATAAAACATACAGGCAACGAACAGGAGGGAGGAGGAGAGACAAGCAGGATGTCACACATCTAAGACAGGTACACAGCTGCAGCAGACTGCAGAGATAACAGAGCACGAAGGGAAGAGAAACAAGGTGTGAAAGACACAGTAATAAAGACAGAGATAGAAATAGACTCAAGGTATTCATAGCTAAGCTGATCAGGTAGGTCATGCATAGTGTATGTTTGTGCATTAAATTATGTATATTTGTTTTTTGTTACACTGAAGCATCATCAATATTGGTGAGGACAGGTAAAAGCTGCGCAAGTAAAGTTATAAGGGAGGAAGGGAGGTGGGCAGTGACTGCCTGCAGGTCTTTCTGATAATTAGATGGTCATATTAAAGCTGTTGTCATTCATTTTACAAAAATCGTACTTATTAGCATTTGAATAACTTAAGGTGGTCTTGATTTCAGCTGCCATGCTCGTGGCAACAGTCATCACATGCTAGAGAAGTTAAATCAAGCACACAAAGTCTGAACAAGATATTTTTAAACTGGGAACTGTTTGACCGCACTGAATAAAATGAGCTCAAACTTTGACGCTGCGCTTACAGTGACAGTGCGGCAAAAAGCAAAAGGAAAGCAGAAGAGAGCGAGAGGTGGATGAGAGAAGCAGCGAGTACGAGGGCGTGAAGGGAGGAGCGCTTGTTGGGATATCACAGTCATACAGAGGTTGTGGTTGGCTCCTAGAAATAAAAAGGAGCATCAGATGTGACGTCAGACCTGATCTACTCTTATAATATCTACCACAGAGGGCCAGCCAGTGAGTGGAAACAGTATTAAAAAAGGTAAACTTATAGTTTAAAAGGGGGGGATTTAGACGAGCTGACATACGTGCTGCTGCACTCCCCGATTCGAGACGTATACCTCTGTATACAGGGGTTCGACAGCCGTCTGGCCTGCCGCATCTGCAACAACACAGTGTAAAGCAGTATTAGAGCAGATGGGCTGTCTGCCCACAGGGAGAACAGGAGGTGGAGAGAATGTGACAAAGAAGGAAATAGAAAAAGAGAAGGTAGAGAGACGAGGAGAGGAAAAGGGGGGTGAGATACAAGCAAGAGAGAGAGAGAAGGACACAGGAGGGATGAAACATGGAACTGTAGAGAATCAGACAGCGCAGAGGTGTTGAGAATGATTCCAGTCTAACCAGAAGGGACTGACTGCATCAGAGGATACTCTCTCCTCTGCAGTCAGGGCTAGAAGTGGTTTACTTCTCTCTTGTCACCTGCTCAAGTCTGGCTGTCTGTCTGTCTTTGCTATGCTCTACAAAGGCTGCTGACTAATTAATAGGTTTCTTAACTCAGGTACTGTTCTCAGACATATTTGGTAATCTGAGTGAGTATCTAATGTTCAGATTACATTAATATGAACAGCAAAATCCCCAGTTTGTGTCCTGCTAGGGCTTTTTGTCTCTCTCCTCTTCATTTCCTGTCAACTGTCGATTATCTAATATCACCGCATGGCCAAAAAATTAATCTATATTTTGCTGTTGGGTGGGGATGAGGAGGGATGACGAAACAGGATGTGCCAATTACAGTGCAAATACTGGGAGTTCGAAACTACTGGTGTAACCTACACAGAGCAGAATTTAGGTTTATCAATCTTGTTTTCGTATGATACAACCAGAACTACAACAGCTGGGCTTAATATATTTAAAATACTATAATAAGTTCAAGGGGCAACTCATCTGAAACATTCCACCAAACTACCATTTCTGGCACTCTGCATCTGTTTGAGATGAAGTCAAAAAGGATTTTGCATCTGCATCTCTGTAGCTTGCTATTGTATGAGATCTTGTGAGAGCAAGAAACGGCGAACCACAAGAAACAACACAAATACGTCTTGTGACGTTTTGCACATGCAGGTCAAGTCTGGAGTCATTTCCCTTGTCCCCCGGAAATGTATTTGAGGTCTCTAAATTTCAATCAGATTTCAGACTCAAATCTACTTATGACTTGAATCCATACTATTGTGACAGTAAGTAGAGCTGTAATGTAGTGTGCTGTAGTGTAGATAACATACTGTGGCAGCAGACCTCCCAGGCCCCCGCTGGGCCACAATGGCCCCTGAGACAGCCTTGATCCAGCTGTGCATCTCCTCTGGGCTGTCCGCCTAGTGGAGACATAAAAAAAGAGGACAGTGAGACTTTTGGTAGACATGGAGACAAGCAAGAGAGCAAGTATACATTCTTTTTTACTACAGAAAACACCCTACCTGTATGTAAAACGTCCTTGATGTGGTGACAACTTCAAACAGATTATCTCTCATCAGAATGTCACTACAACAAAAGTGGAAAACAAGTCACATCATAAAAACCTCATCTATATCTGTATCTAAATCAGCAAAGGTAAACACGAACCTACTAGACAAAATGATTTTTTGCACAATGTGAAAATGCCGGGACATGTTAAATACCTCTGTTTGCACTCCTGGACTTTGTGAACTTCCTTCAGTGGGATCATTCTCAGAGGCTCTTTCTCCTAAAGGCAAGATGATAACTGTTCATAACAATTGTTGACAAAGATCAACAATTGAAATACACAGTGTAAATATTACCATTTGCATGTGTATTATAAATGGTTTTCTTAATGGATTGTCTAAAAAGGAGGCTGTCTTGTGTGATTTTTCTATTTTATAGGGACAACAGAGAGTTAACTTTCTTTAAAAGTAACAGACTGCAAACTAAAAATCCTGATAGTTGTAATTTTCTTGACCCGGCCATTTGATACAGCAGACATAGTTTGTGTCCTTGGGGCTTGTTGATAGCCAAATAGACAGATAGAGCTGTCAAATAAGGGCAGACCGGAACAAGGACAGAGTATAGGACATGCAGGATTATCCCAAGGACAGTCTGTGTGTGTAAGAAAGGCCGGGGGAGGGAGGGAGGGAGGGAGGGAGAGAGAGAGAGAGAGACATGGCAGGATAGGACATGTGAAGTGAAAGCATTGAATTCCACAGACTGCAGATAAAACATGTTAGAACTTGGGACTGTGTATATGCGGTTAATCTGCCTCAGACTGTGTGGGTGAATCTAATCAACATATATTGTCCATAAAAAAAAAATTCCCTAAATGGCTTCACATAGCTAAATCAAAGTTAATTATAGGGATGGGCAAGATTAATCAACGATCGATAATTGATTGTTAAGAATTTTGTCAATCACCATACGCCATACTCAGTTACCTGCAAGTTTCCGTTTTGATTTCAAAAGTAATTGTGAAAAGATCACGGCGAAGTGTGGCGGTGCATCCTGCTCTGTCTCAAGCTAGCATCAAGTCGACGTTAGCACGGAGGAGCAGCGGTGGAAACCGGTGGGATGGCTATCCCACAGCCTGGGGGAGATGAGGCTGCGTTGTCTGATACGGACGAAGGGAGCGCACATTGTTAGCGTAACACCAAGTTAGCGCGGAGGTACCTGTGTTGAGATACATTTGACAAAAGCTGCCAGATCTAAGTATTATTATGTTTTTGGTTAGGTTATTGCTTAACATGACCTGATTCTTTTCATTATTATTATTATTTATTATTTTTAAAAACGAGGCTTGCAGCTGCAGGTTCCGCTGCTTTAGAGCACTATATTTTCAAGTTTAGCCTAACCGAACGTCTAGTTTAACTGCAACAAGTTGTTCTTGTAATAAAGATCTCATCGACGAAAAACATGCTGAATGTTTGTATTTTAATTGAATTTTTAATTCTATTATTCTATTAATAATTTTAATATAAAAAATATTAATGATTAATCGATTGGACAACAATGGACTAAGAAAATTGAATCGAATGCCCATCCCTAATTAATTACCAAATCTGACTTGAAGTAACTCATCGAGTTTTCTTCCAGTAGGAAATATCGCCGTTTCCAGTTCCTCATCTGGGGAAGAAAAAGGAAACGATGTTCAGATCTTTTGTATAATTTCAAGGCAAAGTTGTTAAATATGCCATAATGCTAAATTGCTACAATGACAGCACAGTTTTAATTGTAGTTATCTCTCTACACGTTTTCACACACACACACACACACACACACACACACACACACACACACACACACACACACACACACACACACACACACACACACACACACACACACACACACACACACACACACACACACACACACACACACACACACACACACACACACACACACACACACACACACACACACACACACACACACACACTATACTTAGGCATTTATTAAGTACAGAACTGTACACACCAGCATTTCCTTAGGAAACTTCTTTATCACAACCAAGCTAAAATCTCATTATCTGACATTCCACAAGTCAAAAGAATTTACATTCTCTCCAAGATGGAGGTGATATTTTTGTGAATGTCACTTTAATTGTACCGGTGCCATTAATCATAAATGTTGTTGCGTGTCCATGGGGGGGCTTGCTAAATGCAGTGTATTTCTATGCAGCCAGCCAGTGATAAAGGTCAACATCACATGCCTCATTTGAAAGGTGTTGTAAGAATCATGCAATTCCTAGTGTATTGATGAACTTCTCTAAACAGTATCTGCAGTCTAAGTTAAACCAACTCAACCCAATAGAGCGACAGGTACCCACCACAGCTCCTTGCTTGACGCAGTAGCCTGACTTGATGGCGGCGTGCTCCTGAGTCGGCCTGCCAAGGAAGTACGGGAGCTGGCTGTGGGAGCGATGCATGGCCTCACGCTCCGCTCTGTCTGCACCATCACCCCCATCATGCTTTAGGGTAAAGGACGCAAAATATTGTAATTGCAAGTAACAACATTTCAAAAAACAGACAGATTTTTGTATAGTCCGAGGGCCAATCTAAGTTTGGAAAATAGTCCATCAAACTTTCTCAGAGACCAAGGTAATGTTTTTAAATTGCTTAATTTTTCCAATCAACAGTCCTAAACCAATATTCAGTTGGAAATGATAAACTAGTAAAGCAGCAAATTATAATATTTGTGAAGCTGGAACCAGCAACTTTGGTGAACTTTTGCTTGATAAATGACTAATGGGTTATCAAAATAGTTGCAATCATTTCAGCTCTAAATGTTGAGGGACAATATAAAAGGAGGACTGTTGGAATTAAGTTACAATTGAAAAGTGTATTTGTAGCTAAAATTATGTTTTTCAAAATAATGTAGATTTTGCTTACTTTCATTAAAGACAGTATTGAAGTAAAATCAGTATGACGTGTTCTGCCTACAGTTTGTCACTGTTCATTTGAAAGGTTTCGGAATCTTTGATACATTTGTGTGTGTGTGCTTTATGTGCATGCATGCGCATGTTTACTTGTGTCTGAGTGACAATGGGCACTCCTCCAATGATCTCTGTCTTATAGGAGACTTGTTTCTTGGGCCCTATTAGATCCGGTAAAGCCTTCTGGTTCTCTGCATTCTGCTGTCCATCACACAACTTTGGCACCTTAAGAAGACACACAGATCAAAGTTCAGAAGTTTGAAATTTTAACTTAAACACACAAATTGCAGAAACAGAAATAGGTGTTGTGGCTGGTGTGAAAATTAGCTGTAGGCTTGAAAATACTCCTTTTCTCTATAGTTAAAATACAGTTTGTAACTTCTATGTCTGTAGAACTTGAAAAGCCTTCAACACATCTTGGAGAACAATGGACATTGTCCTTTATCCCAGCCCTCAATGCAACGACACAACATCCTATTAGTCATGCTCTGACTAACTTCTAATTTTTTGTCAGTCCACTCATTTCACAGTTACACTTACAGTGATCTTGGTGGCTTTGTTGAGAGCATCGACCCAGTCCACGAGGTCCTGCTGATCGTTGGCCTGCAGGAAGAACTTCCTCATTCCAGCATTGATGACTAACAGATCATAAAAAAGTGGGAACAATAAGAGAGCAAAAGAAAGCAGACTTCATTATATTCTTTTTTTTTAGCATTACATGTACCAAGAAATACTATGAAGTAAGTATTGACTAATTGCACTTATGGCCTTTCTTGTACAGAAAATATAATCAGTAGAACAGATCCACTGCAACAGATTTTTCTGGAAGGGGAAAAACAACAGAGCCAAGGGACTCTCCTACACACTACCAGCAGCATTCGCTCTCCATGTGGATGATGACCCAGCTGCTTCAGTCTGCCACTACTGTCCTACCCATTTCTAACAACAACAAAAAACAACAACCACCATCAAATCTTCTCACACACACATGTGAACATTAGCAAACCCCATTTTCAATCACAAAGACATTTTTGGGTCAAATACCAATCATCTATGGATCAGGATTTAGAATCTGAAAGAACTCAAGACTCTTATGCTCTCTCTGCCATAAATCCTTCAATTCTGCAGCTCAAACCACCCTTGTGTCTCATCTAGTTCCTGTCGGCCCCATGGGAATGAATTACAATAAAGCTGGACTGGTAAATCTGGTGGGGGCGAGCTGTAAAAGGCACTGGGAGTCAAACTGGCACAATGAGGATCATTCTTCCTTGTTCGGTCCAGGTCTTAAGACAAATGCAAGACCTCACTCTCTCTTTCCCTCTTCTCTGTGAATAAATCTCTGTCTGGTCTCATTTAACCTTCAAATGTGTCCACTGTATGTTTGGGAGCAGTAAATGGCTTGGTAGTGTTAAAGGTGGATTGGTCTCTTGGGCACTGGGTGCATAAATCGAGGATGAGGGGTATCAAAGCTAATTCATAGTTACATATTATAAAACACTGTGTGCTGCTGAGAAACACAGCCAAGTACCAAAGTTTACATGCCCTCATGTTGTCTCTCACAACCCCACACACGGCACAGACCCACATCCATCATTAATAAAGTTTCTACTAGGGATGCCCCCCCCCCAAAACCCAGGTCTAAAAAGGAACCAGTTCTAATATAGTAAAAAACTTATTTTTAAGGTCCGGAGTTATCGGTTTGGATATCGGTACTTGAGCAATTATGGAGTGGGGTTTCCATAGGTTTAAATTAGGCTATTGAGCAATTAATGGCAGCTTCACAAACCTTTTCTGCCTCTCTCGTGTGGGGGGGTGCAGGGTTGTACACACTGAGACTCTGGCCCAATACTGCGTGTGCTCCTCATGTAAATAGACAGGCTGACAAGTGCTCCGCAAGTAAACTGTGCTGTTATTGTTGATAGCTAAAGTTAGCTAAATTAGCAGTCGTAAGCTTATAGCCTTGTTTAAGTTTAAAAAAAAATACATAACGTTCCAGTCATGTAATCAATCTGCTCTATCCGCCGTTTCTCATCAAGCGGTGGGTGAGACACATTTTACACAAGCACAGCACACTAGCTTAGCTAATAGCAAATTGTTTTAAACAGGCTAAAACAAAAGCTCTCTGAATGAAGTGTAACGGTTTAGAATAGTTTGCCATTTATCTTAAAATTTGACATATTCTTGAAAATTTAGCCGCTGGCTGAGACAAACCCGCCCTCCTCTCTCTAGCAGCGGTACCTACAGCATGTGTTCACTGGCAGAAAGTTATCTCAGCAGGAAGGAGGACGGAGGACAGGAGCAAGGACTGATGTCTGTTCTTTATTTGTTCTAAACTTCACAATATTAAACAGGAATACTATTTGTTATTAACATTTTAGATTTGTTTCCAGTAAGATATTACTTTGCTGTTGTAAACTGTACTGTTGCTACTTTAGAAAAAATTTTCTATATTTAAAATTTAAATAAATTCTAATCCTGTTTTGAATTCATTCTTTTTTAAATAATATGTATTTGAAGCAATTATTTTGAAATAAAAAAATAATCAATAGTATCGCTAAAGAACCAAACCAATGAGTATCGATAAGAGTAGTAGTATCATTAAAATCCTAAGGATACCGTTCCCTAGTCTCACTTTCTTACTGTAAGATCTGTAAATGTGACGTCCAACATTTCTAAATACTTCATCACCCTAGGTTTCTAGTTTCTAGATGCAGGAAAAGGGGAAGCAGCAGGATTTATAGATATTAGAAAAACATGTGGCACACAAACAGCAGTTTAAAAATAACTTTATGCATTTTTGAATCAGGTTCCGATTAGGATGCCGGCATCCTGTCAAAACCTCAACAAGGCAACCGGTGGCAAACAGCCAGACACACTCACAGTCATGGTGGTCAACACATTAGTATTTCCTGCTATGGAAACAGATGGAAGAGGAGGAGAGGGGCTAGTAAACAATAACAGGGAACAGAGGTTTACTGCTAAATAACCTGATGATGTTTCATTCCACAAAAGGTTAAAGAGAAAAGGACAAATGTCAAGATAAAACAATATCTTTTGGTGTTTCCCATTACATGGTACTTCTTCTGGTTGTGGCAACAGCCACATGTCGAGAATCAAAAACAACACACCTTCGACGTTTGGGGTGTGTGTGTGTGTGTGTGTGTGTGTGTGTGTGTGTGTGCGTTAGGTCACAGGCAGTTTCATGCGCCGCCGCTATGACGACCAGCCACGCACGCATGAGGCGGTATTAAATCTGCAATGGAAAAAGGAGGACGGGACACCACGGTCGAGTCGAACCGAGCTGGTACTAGCGATGGGTACGCATCATTTGTTGCCAAAGATTCACTAGCAGGAAAAGGGCTAGACTTGGATGGTTGAAAGCTTTCCAAAACTCCCTTTCCTCACACCTTTCTGATGTCTTAATTGGGTCCGACGATATCCAAAGTCGACTTTTCCAAACTAATTATTTTCGAGCATAGCCCGACCCTTAACATTCAGAATTTTGCAGAGCATGTGTATCAACATTAGTTGGCAGTAATCTACCTTAAAAAGGTAGAAATGCACACAGCACCAGTAGAACAGAAAAGACCACAAGCTGAAGGTTTAAAAATGTCTTGTGGCGTGGGAAATGTATATATCATGCTTTCTGCAGTACAATATGGACTGCAATTATAAAGACAGGACTCTTGGGAGCAACGTCCAATTGCTGAGTCTCAAAAAAAATTTTTTTTAAATTATCCAAGAAAACGTATCAGGTGCCAACGCAATCACCTCATTGATTAGGGTTAAGAAATCTTAAAAAAATAAATAAATAAAAAAGGCACAAACAATCATAAAATAGATAAATAAAACGTGATCAACACAAACTCAGACCATCAACTGCTGTGGCCTCCTGCATCTTGGTGTGTTGGCTAAACAGACAATGTTAAACACGCTGCCTGGGCCATGGTGGAGAAAGTACACAGAGAGCAGTGCTTGACCAAGTTTAGAGGGCTGAGAAGGACAGCAAACATTCCTCTCTTTGATTGTATTAAATGTACCCAGCTGATTAATCACACCATCACTGCTGATGTTTCTAAAGCACTGCATGCAAGTTCTCTTCTTTAACAAGATGCAAGTTTATTTGACAAGTTGGGTTACCATTTATTTTTATTCATTCATACTCTCAATAATAATGTTCAAGACACATAAGGTTCACCAACCCAGTACAGATAAAAGGATTTCAGTTGTAATAAGGTTAGGGAAATCCCTGAATTCTGTCTATATTTTTTGACTCCTACAGTAAACTATCAAATTAGTATTTTTAATGCTGAGACATTTAAAAACTGATAGCAAGATTGTGATTAACTGTGTTTTCTTACCGAAGCAGAATTCAGCCTTCGGCCTCTGCTTAGTGGCATCGCTGACCTAAAGAAGAACAAAGCCCACAATTAACCAAGTACTGTAAATGGGTTCTACTTATGCATAATCATATCGTGTTAGTTTCGGATATGCTTCAGTGGTAATATTTGTTTTTACCTTAGAGATGTAGGTGAGCTTGAGGGAGCCAACACAGTCTGTACCAACAGGCAGGTTCTGTAGGAGGATGGTAAAAAGAAAAATGTATGCAAAAGTGAAAGCTAAAAATGATCATTCACCAATTTTTGAAAGACAGCTGTGGATTATGAGCATAATGTGGTGGGGGAATGAAGTCAAGTTTTGCAGTGCAAGTAAATTTTACAGAGTAATTACAGTATACTTTGAATGCACTCTATGATTGTTCATTTTAGTTTCCTGCTGTGCTTCTGAAACTACGAGATCCAGATTTAACATCATTAAAATGTAAGCTTTTTCAATCTATAAAAAGAAAAGAGACTTACTGAATTATTTAAAATTTCTCCTGCACTACGTGATTTATGAATACTTTATTCAGTGCACTTCAAAATACAGCGTTTTCAAACCAGCACGATAAACCAAGAGGAGTTATATTGTAATAACCCTAAGGGTCATAGAGCAGAAAATCATGACCACTGTTCCAAATATCAGTGCTCACTACATGGATTAATCTAGATGAAAACTAACAACTAATGCAAGGTTTAGAGTTTAACCAGAGTTCACTCGAAACGATTTTTACAAATGTCGGCCAATAGCTAAAACACAAACACACCATTAGCCCTGACCTACTCCTGTGCCTGTAATGTGCCTAATTGCCATCAGCTATAATTATGCAATACACCTTTTTCCATTTAGCCTGTACTTAGTTTTGTGTTCATAATGAATGATGACAGCTTAACTAGAAGTGGCCTACATGAGAGCTGATCATCCACACTATTTACTAACTAACGTTAGCTGGCATGCAGCTGCCTGTAAATAGTCCAATTTTCACTCGACAAATTAAACATTAGCCTGTGCAGTTACAGTACCTGGAGGAGTTGTTCCCAAAAATAAGGCTTAAAGCTAAGCTAACACAGCCCTCTGTAATTACCTGTGGGTTGTCCATAAACCACACCAAGCTTCCCTGCTGCGTGTCCAGTATGAAGTAACGACGCAGGAACTTGCCACTGCTTTCAAACTCCTCTATGTCCAGGAAGCCACAGATGCGGTTCTGTCGGTCCACATAAGGCATCTTGCTGCCGGGACATTCCCTGGCCTGCTGGGGCAGGGAGAGGAGAGGGGGTAAGCGGGATCAGGAATAATTCCTGAAGGACAGAGAGAAAAGAGTGGAAAACGAAAAGTGTGAGGAGGGAGGGAATAAATGTAGAATTTCAGTTGTCTTTGTGGCGAGCCTTGCTTGCGTGACCCACTCCTGCTTTCTTTTTCTCTCTGTATCTCTGGTCTCTGCCACCTGGAGCTCACTAGGCTACAGCCTGCCAGGGGATCATGTGACACAAACCACAACCCCGCCTTTATCCTTTTATATTAGCCTCACCCACTCTCTCTTTTATCCTCTTGTTACACTCACTACACACTGTCACTCTCTCTTCTTCAACCACCCTAGCTTGCTCTCTTTCTCCCTCTTTTTTTTGCAGTCCTCTCCTATCCTGTCCTAACTGTACTCTCATCCTATTTGGCAAGCCTCTAGCCAGCCCCTTCTAAACCCTCCCTCCACAGCTGAGCACCAACTTGAGCATGGTCAAAAAAAAAAAAAAAATGCCACCGAGCTCAGTCATGTTCGACACAAAGAAACAACACAAACCCTCAGGAGCTGCGCGGGAGAGGTGGTGCAATATTTAAGCTGCTGAGGTCTGACACATCCCAGAAACCTACAGCTCTCTGAAAATCAACAAAAAAAGTAAATGATTACAGTACAGCTGTTTAGTCCTACGAGTATGACTATAAACACACGCATGCCAATGTCAAACCCTGCGTGGGTGGGTGCAGCATTACTGAAGGCATATTGTCGCATTAGCCTGTTTAAGCTGCTGTTTTTTTGGACTGAGACTAAAATATGTGATTGAGATGAGTCTTTGGAAAGCAAAGATAAAGACGTTCTTTCTCCGAGACATTATGAGCACTGTGTGGGTGGATGGGGGCAAATCCGGGACAAAAGGCCTGGTTGTTGTGCATGGACTCTGAGCTGAGAGCATCTCAGTTAGCCTTGCATCCAGCCAAGTCATCACAGGCACGAGAAAGGAGCAACATTGTTGAGAAGCGACTATCTGAATACTACACAAATAGTGATTGTTTTGTGAGAGTGAGAGACGTCTCTGTTGAGTTTAGTGATCCTGTAAATAAGGTGCACAAGTTCTTATGCATACATGCTCATGCATTGCAGTGATGCTGAAAAGGTGTTAGAGATAATGCTACAACTTCCCAACAAGGTGAACAGGCAACTATTACTACTAATAGTTAATAGTAGAGGCTAACCAGCATAAAAGCACAGTGGAACCAGCAAACCAGCCAGCTGGTGTTAGTTGGCTAACGTTAGCTTGCTAATCCTGCCTTAATGTTATCCCGTCACCACATCGTTGACAGAAAGCGAGCCGAATACAGATGTCCTTCGTGGCGATAGCAGTGTGGTTTGTGTGGGTGAAGCACAAAGTTAATGTGACTCATTTAGCGACTGGCTCTCTGCCTCGTAACGTTACTACTCCACTGCTTGTTTGTCCGTCAATTGTAAAACCTCAGCTCCGCAACATGCCGGATTAAATATCTGCTAATAATCAACTGTAGGTAAACCTTACAACCCTTGTATCGTATTCGGGTCAAATTGACCCATTTCATATTTTTAGAAGAAGAAAAATGGTACAAGTTACATTTTTTCTACCAGAAAATAATTGCCTTTTCTGCGATAAACATGTATTCCTGATTCAATTCAGAAAATTATTCTGGATAGGACCACTTTTTCCAGATAAGAATGATCACGTAGTGGATCTTTTAACATGAATTATAACCTTATGACAAAAAAGGAATCACACTTCCATTTTTAATTGTCTTCTAGTAGAGACTGATTGCATTCCCTAAACATATGTTATCTCAATTGTTTGAAATTAAGATAAAGACAATATTTGTTAATAGATTATGAAGTAAAATATTATTTCAGAATTGTTTTTAAAACCCAAAATAAGTCACGGGTCAATTTGATCCAAGGGATACGAGAGGGTCCCGAAAGTGAAGACAATACAAGGGTTAAAGGATCCCTCGGTAAATCAACCTCTGCCGGGTAGAAAGTGAAATTGTAGATATAATGTAAGTTCAAGTCACCACTACCTCTACCACTACCACTGCACACCAGCATGGAAAGTATTACTTTATATTATGGAGTCTGGAGATCCTTTTTTCTTGTTGAAGGGGAAATCTATTCTTGGGACACATTTGTTTCAACTGAATTGTATTAATGTTGATAGTGTTCGGATGCTTTCAACAGTTTGTTTGTATTCTGCATTAGCAAAACACACAAGACAAGATGGACAAGTGACTCTTGTGCATGGACAAGTGAAACGTAAATGTACTTGTCCAAAAGGACAATTTGCCTGAAAAAGTTAATGTCAAGCCCTGGGGACCCACTAACAAAATAAATAACCACAAGACAGCAAAGACAAGCAAGTTTAAAGGTCCAACTCTGAAGAAGGACAAAGGCAGCATGATATTATTGACTTCTTTCTATGTCAAACAATCCCACAGTAAACTCACTCTTTGCATTTGCAGCAAGGCTTTGTCCACGTCATATGGCAGCCAACTGGTTACACAGGACAAGTCATAAAACAATAGTACGGAACAACTGGATAACCCAAGAGGGTCAATATTTTATTTTCACGATTTTAAGAGTTCTGCTGTGTCATCGTAAGCCAAACAATAGCTGTGAATACCTGTGGAGAAGAAAGCTTGTGTTGTTTTCCTACATACCAATCACTAATCAAGATGTTGAACAGAACTAATGTCATTGTGTACTACAGTCGTAGTTATGCATATGACCAATAAAAGAAATCCACTATGAGAAAAAGAATTGAGGAACAAATGCAAGCTGACCAGAGGCAATTTATTTAAAATATGGTGTTTGATTTTCAAAAAACACCATATTTTGGTTGTACTGCACATTGCTGCAGCTCTTCTTTTTACCCTGTGTGTTGAGCTCTCTGTTTTCACTTCTATGCTATCTTTGTTGGGAGTCACACATGCGCAGTACCTAGATTAGCACTACTAGCCAGTCAGAAGCAGAGTATGAGTGCATGCTACGCTTGCAGCTAGGCGAGCATTATAACGTGTGTTACAGTAGGCTCGTTCGAGATGAGCCAGGTCTGCGCAGAATCGATCACCGGCGATCGGCGCCCGTTGCATGCCGGTTAGATTTGTGTCCGACTTGATCCCGACTTGCTCTGACGTCATGCACACGTGGGCAACAGAAATCTCACGAGAGCAAGGCGGCGCAGTTCTGAGACGCAGGCAGCGCAGTTGCTTTTCACCGACTGCAAGAGCCAGGCGGACCCAGAGCATGCTGGGAAACGCCGGCTTCTCAGCTGATTTAACACCTGATTGGTTTACAACATGATGACGTTTGATATAAACTTTTTATTGTTTTTTTTTTTTTTTTTTTAATAATCGGAGGGATTTTAGTTGCCATTTGTCTGATTTAAAGACTTATTCTGTACAGAACACACCTTATGTGGCTGATAGTGATGTTAAGAAGTCAGAGAGAATTTGTTCAGATCATGGATCATCTCCAGTCTGTTGTTAATTAAAATCAGCAACAGATCGCATGTAGAACATTCTGAGAGCTACTCTGTCATAATTAAAACAACTAGAGAGTGTGTACCAGCTGATCTGTGGGTCTGATTATATTTTATTAAATCATAATCGCACCATAGTGTTTTTGTCACTTCCTGTTCAGTCTGAAGGCGGCTGGAATCGGATGGAAACTGTCCGACTTTACTGCAGCTTTTTTTCCCCCGCCCCCTGCTGCTGCCGCCTGCTCTCGTCTACTTTACAGGCGAGGCGCAGTTCATCTCGAACGAGCCTACTGTGACACACGTTCGTCACGGAAGTAAAGGCTGGACTACAACAGAGCTGTTTGGAGCAGTTTGTGAACAGTGTTTTCTGTTGGAGATCCCTTTGGGCTTTTTCACTTTGTAAATCTATAACATGCACAAAAAGGTTATTCCGGTTCAGCTGAAAAGAGTAATTTTTGGTCTGGCTCTTAAAGAAGCAGATAAGGCAAGCAGGTTTGACATGCTTTGGCCTTCACAATTAACGCTACTCGGTCAGGCAGGGTCCCGTTTATCACGGCTATATGCTAGTGTGGGTTTTTGTATTCCCAGACCAAGAGAAAATGTAGATGCTCACTAGGTAATAGCAAGCCCATAGAAAGCGTGCCGGGCTTTGATGCAAATTGAACAAAGTAGAAATGAACGAGGCTCCGCCTGGAATGCTGTATCCGGTACTTATAATACATCCATGGTTAATAGGGCTGGGTATTGTTCAAACTTTTGCAATACAGGTTCCTGAACAATATTTTTTTCAATACAAATTCAATAAAACTCTGAAAGAATTACAATAAACATTAGGGTACACATTTTTTTGAGCTCCTTTACGCTTATGTGACGAACACTGTAGCCAAGCCAGAGGACATTAAGAACTGAGACACGCCAACTCTGAGTAATTTCCTGTACCTGTGTCAGGTGAGTTTCGCCACTGCCTTGCCTCTTTAGTAGACTAGCGGCAGGTCCTGAGTCAATTGATTCCAATAGGAATGTGATAACAGATTTATTTTTGCCCCATAGTCAAAAATGTAAATATGGGACCCAATTTTTACATACATATATCTCCAGAACATTTTGACAATGAAATGGCATTTTCCAGATGGAAAAATCAGGGGGAAATATGTTTCTGTCTCAGGAACAAACTGTCTCATGATCCGAAAACATAGATAAGATTATGTCAACTAAAGTTCAGAAAACTCCCTAACAAAACAAATTTCCGTAATACTATATAAAAAAAAGAGTTTTAGACCATGCCTTAGGCTAACCAGCTACCACGTGACTCATAAACATACAACATATTATTTCAGGTGAAAAAAAATTATAAAAAAAAAAGGTTATTATTGAGTGAAGGAACTACTCATGCCATAAACCACCATGCTAACAGATAATTCGGCAAACCGCTAGCTAAGACAGCATGTAATTACTTTAAAACCTGAAAATAACAGTTCAAATATATAACAGCTGTTACATCAACTATAGCCTGCTTTTCCCAGTGTTTAGTTAACATTATTTTAGACTGAGTCAAGCTGTCATCTAGCAGTTAGCTGAATTAGCTGTTAGCTAAACTAACGTTAGCTTTTTGGTGGAGGCTAATGGCAGAAGCGTGGGAACAGATCAGGATTTGTTCAGTGTCGTAAATCCTCGTAAAACAGGATTAACATTTTGCGCGTGTGCACAGATCGGTAGACAGCTCCCCCTCCTCACAAGCATGAGTTCCACCAATCAGAGGCATCACTGTGAGATAGTAGGATTGTTCAAAATTGTGGGTAATGAAGTACTTATCCAAGACATTGCAAATAAAGGGCATTTATCTCAAAACAAGTTTGGTGCCCCATGAACTTTTGGCATCTATATGAGCATATACAATCGCTTATTATGTGGTAGCTGTTTTTAAGTCTACCATCAATAATTACGATTTTATGGCTTATACTTCAATTGCCAATAGAGAAATTGCACTGTATTTTTACTTCTGGAACCCCCCTGTGGGCGGGACTATTGAGCTCTGTATCCTACCAATGGTGCAGCTTGTAATTTTTAATATAATACATCCATGCTTGCAATGTGCTATCTTTAGTTATATAGATTCTTTGGTCAAGCCTCTCAAAATACCCACATAACACCCACATAAGCCCATAGACTTTTCCTGCATGCCCCAACATGTAACATTAGATGGCCAATCACAAGCATTAAAACTTGGTACAAGCATTCTGCATGTTTATTGGCTCACTAACGCTGATGATTTAACCTTACTCCTTAGGTATTAAAATGTGGTAGTGAATGAAAATGCATTTTTTGATACTAGAGACAATTAGGTCTTGACTAAAAGTATCGGTACCCAACCCTACTTGTTCTTCCTACTCGTTCTTTCTAGCTAACACATCCATGGTCCTACATGATAAAAAGTGTCACACGAGTGACTGTGTCTTGAGTTACTAAAACAAACGACTAATCGTTAACCAACGAGCTACCAAATCCCACGCAACGTTGAAATAGCATTGAGCGTTGTAATGACAAACAGCTAGCTAGCTAACTAAGGTAACGTTACAGCTAGCGCCAGATTACCACAACACGCTGACAACATCAGTGACTCTGGCCTGAAGTGAACTGGGAGATATGGCTGAGGTTAGCCTGCTAACTATTTCACACACAAACTTGTAAAACAAATCACAAAAATTCTAACGTTAAATATTCGTTTACCACATACTGCCACTCCTGTTTTGTTGAACCTGCTACCAACAAGACAAAGCTGGGTTAATGGTATCTGACGTTATGAGAAAGAAGTTTTGTCATACACGACAACCTAAGTTAGCTAACGTCTTAGCCAGTCCTGTAAAACATATAGCTAACTGGCAAATTTAGCTGTATGAAACAACAAAGCTACGACAATTATTGATAACTAATTTTGGTAAACGTTAGCTACGTATCAGCTTACCCGGGTCTTCCCTTCTGTAACTGCTAGCTACTCTCAACGGCCGTTGGTCTCGGTGTTGCCTCAGCCCATCTCCACTGATCCAGCACAGACAGGGCGGCTGTGGCGGCGACTGCTGATGCTGCTGCTGCTGCTACAATGGAGTGTGGAGCGTAGATTGTATATAATGAAGATGATCACTCTGTGGTTAAAAGGTCAAACAAAATGTGGACGATAGTAGTTTACCACCTCACAAAGAACACCAGCTTCAGAATGGAATCAGCTTTAATCGCAAAGTAAGGAATTTATTTATTATTTATCTCAAATTCAATTCAATTTTATTTGTAGTATCAAAGTACATAGCTACATACATTAGACAAAAACCTATACACACATGTAAATAAACAGCTCAATGAGGATTGTAAATAATAGGCTAATATAGAAAGGCAATTCAAAAGTCCAAATGGTGCTGGGATAAAAAACACAACATTATGTAAGGGATAATGTAGAGCGAGGCGATTGTTTTAGCGAATGCAACCCTGACAGAGTGATCAGTGTGGTCTTGAATCAGCCTTAAGTAGTTGTATTTGCTATAACAACCGCCTTGCTCTACATTATCCCGCTTATTACATTTTTTAAAGTAAGACATTTACTTCCACACTCTGCATTGCTCACCTAATATAAAACTTTGTTTGAACCCCATTTAAACTATTGTAATACTATATGGTGTAACACTTTCACTAGCCACTTGGAAAAACTACAGATCGTACAGAGAAAAGTTATACGGGCATTAACATGGTCTGAGCCTATACCTCCATTCTTCCTCTATTTTGTCGTCTTGGTTTATTAAGGCTTACTGAACACAATGTATATCATAATGCCTGCATGATGTTCCAGGTTGTACAGGATGAACTACCGGTTGTGTGAGCTTGTTCCAATCAGTCACCCCCTGTACACTTATGACACAAGGGGAAAACACAGAATCTCTGGTAAAAAACATCGGTTAAAATGTTAAAACGAGCCTGAGTGTAGTTTATAAGGGACCGCAGATTTGGAACGAGCTTGAGAAATACTTGAAATTGTCACATTCTGTCTCCATCTTCAAGAAACATCTCAAGGAAAAACTGCTTCCTTCATATTGTTGATAATTCTGTAAGTGCTACAATTTGAGCTGGGATTGTTTATCTGTTGTTTTGTTAATGTTTTTTAATTCGACTATGGTAAATTGAGTTTTGGTTGGTATGTTATGTGTTGTATGTTTGTTTTCGGGTCCCCTCTGAAAAGCTTTTAGTAGCTTATTTGGGGTTCCCCATTTCATGCGGCTTGTATATGATCATTGTACCTCATGAAATTGTTTAAATATACAATGATGACATGTGAAATAAACATTATAAGCAAAGCAAACATGGCTACCAAAAAATAAATCAATAATTTGACACAAAATATTTATTTAAATGGGAGTTTATTGATTTAAATATGATTGTATTGCTTCCGCTAAAGGAAATCGTTTGTTCCATCTCCACGGTTGGAATCCTGTGTCCAAAGCAATGTGACTCTGTAGCTGTTTAATGCAACCCTTTGTCTGTTACTCAACACCACCTTACAGGCTTTGGTAGGGTGCTGCCATGGTGGACAAATTACCCAGCTAATGTTTTAATCACTGCAGGAATTGACACAATTAAACTGAACATTTCCATTGACGGTGAAGTGAGACAGGTGAATGGCTTCTTTGGGAAAGTTTATGTTGACGTTTATATCCTCATTCATCTCGTTTCCTTTTTGCACACCCGCTGCATGTTGACACACCTGTAAGTTAATAATTAAATAATTTATACTTTATTGATCCCCAGTGGGGAAATTGCAATTTACACTCTGTTTGTTAGTAATTACTACACACAGGCCTGAAATACACACATGCTCAGGACCTATTCAGGCACAAACGGAGAGATGTCAGAGTGAGTGGGCTGCCAGCTGGACCAGCGCCCTGAGCGGTTTGGGAGGGTACAGTGCCTTGCTCAAGGGCACCTGGCAGTGCCCAGGAGGTGAAGTGGCATCTCTCCAGCTACCGATCCACACTCCGTACTTTGGTCCATATGGAGACTTGAACCACAACCCTCCAGTTCCTAACCCAAGTCCTACCTGACTGAGCTACTGCCACCCTTTTTTTTTTTTTTATGTTAAACATTGCAATGTAGCTAGGCTAACTCATTTCAATTCCATTACTAATGTGTAATTTGTTTATTTTACACAGTATGTAAATAGAAAATAATGGCAATTTATTCAGTAACGTCTATGTAATGTGACCCAGGTGTGGGTAATGTGACTACCAAAATGTAGGCTATTACTGGACACAGACGACACACCTCTTCATATTTTGCTTCTTCTATTTCATGCACATATTTTTATGTTAAAGGAGACCACTAATATTAACAGCTCTTTAATAATTTTTGCAATCTGCCCCATTCAAACATAAAAAAGTTCTGATGCACGGAAAGACAATCTGAGTGAGAGCTCTTTTTTTTTTTTTTTACCACCTTTAGGTGTAAAGTATGAGACAAGCATCGGGTGTCAACAGTGTTTCCATCTTTTTTTTTTTTTTTTTTTTTCTTCAGTCACTGTACCGGAGTGGTGATTTAGTGATATCTAAAGTTTGGTCTGTCTATTTTCAATATTACATCGACTTTGGAAATCCACTTTAAAAATGACCATCTTCCTTCAAGCAAATGCATGTTATTTTGTCTATCCATACTAAAACCGCCCAATTTGCAAGTTTGACCCATGCTCTCTTTGTTTCGGCCCGCTATGGATCTAACATGCTCATGCTTATTTTCCACTAATTTTAAAAGTAATGACTACGAAACGTACATTTTTGTGCAGTTAAAAAGTACGTATTCTGAGTTTAACGGCAATGCAAAGCACAGTGCTGGTAAAGTTCCCATTTAAATTACATTCACATGTTTTGTCTACAGAGAATGGCAAAAATTACAATATTCTTCAACATCAACCTTTATTATGGCCCGTGACCTTCCATTCAGACACAGTTTGGCCCTTCATATGAAAGAATTTGGGCACCTCTGATCCATACAATAACAAGATCATCCCGTTAATGCTGTTCTTCTTTATCTGTTTCATTTCAAGAACGGGGATTCCGACAGAGAATACAGGCCTACAGACCTACAGGCTACATCTAAGCTACATTCTACATATTAAAGATATTCATTTTTCATGCAAGCAAAACAAAAATGGTGTGGACAATGATGCAAATACAGCCAGTTAACCATATAGGCTAGCCTAGCCTATAGCCTATTTATGTTAATGCTAATATCCTGCTGTACATTAGCCAATGTGTGATTTTAGACTAATCCACTCAAACTTTGATATAAGAACTGAATAAGCAGTCAGTCAGATAATGGACATGCAGCCACCTTTACCTTTCACAAGTCTTCTTTTTGTAGTCAGATCAAATTTCAAACAGCCTATTAAGCAACCAGTCTTTCAGAGGCAATGGGCGTTAACAAACATAGAAACACACGCAGTTTGTCTGCTGCAGGAGAAACGTTTGAGTGAATTGAGGAGGAGGAGTGATAGGCTCACTGCTGCTGTTATTGAGGTTGAGGTTTTCCTCTTGATCTTGACATCCTGCATGCTGACAGAGGAGGCGACCATGGAAGAGGAGGAGGGGGACACCCACCCGCAGATGAAGCATTTTTCTCTGCCTTGGCCTCATCCCAGGTTCCGCTCCCATAGTGACGCCTCTGGATTTCGCTCCAGAATGCTCTTCAGACTACGGGGAGCCCGCTCAGGTAGGATAATCCACAGAACTGAACTACAGTGCCAACCTATAACTTATTGCTACCATATGGTGCTGTTTGATTCATTTAAATTAAGTTCCTATGACATCAGAACTAAACTGCTTCTGTCTGTCATCACCACTATACAATGGCTCTTATTCTTGTAGCTGTAGTTATAGACCCTAGACCTACTAGTGGCTCTTGTCTAAACAGAATCTCTATATGACTAATAAAAGCAGCAGAACTCTTCCTGCACAAAGAAACTTCCCCTCTCTCTTTCTTTCACATTTTGCTCTGGGTGCCACAATTAGGTTAAAACAGAAAATATCTTTCTGTTTCCTTTTACTGTACAGTGCCTGTAAAGGGTTGTCTCCTACTTTTTTCATGATTTGTTCTTGTACAATACTGATTGTCAGTGGAGTTAGTTTTTTGTAATATAAAAAGTAATACTTAATTGCATACATATTTACTCTATCACTATGACACACCAAAATCATCACTGGTGCACCCACAGAAGTCACACAATGGGTTGGATGGAGATCGCATGTAGGTAATTATAGGTATATTGATTTTAGGTTGAATACACCAGTAGCTGAAATTTCCATCGACTGGTTTGTGGATATCCTGGCAAGAAGTACAAACAACATTTCAAACAAATTCACAATATTGAAAAGTTCAAAATGCTGCCAAAACCTGCTTTAAATACTAATACACTTAGTATGCAATCAATAACCCAGCGTCATATTTTTACTCAGTTTGCATCAATGTGTATGAATCATAGTTTCAATAAGGATTTGACAATGAGAACTTTGACATTGAGAGTTTTTTTCTGTAGGTTAAGCATCAAAAAGTTGTAAAACAATGCAACCTTTTCACAGGTATTATAAGACTTTTGCCACAGTGTTAACCATTCATTCTCAGCGTCTTCCTTAAATGTCAGTGTCACCGTTTTGCTGTTTGAAACCCTTTGCTGCTAAACTGACATGGAAATATTGTTTCAGTGGTTCAAACCACTTCCTATCAGCCCATCTTCAGTGTTTTATAGCCTCAAACCCAGCCTGCAGCGGTGCTCTCTGCCCGACGCCTACACTATGTACTGTAGGCATAGTTTATTAATATAGCCTACTGCTGTTCCATGAGAGCGACGTGCTCTGCAGTCTTATTCATTTCTTGTAACTTGCAATTAAAAGTTCCAGTTATTCTGGTCTTCAGCTACAGGAAGCGTTCTGTGTCTGATTAAGTTGTAATTACAGGAACTGAGATGTCCAAAGATGTTTATCACTAATTTCAGTTTAGATTTTGAGCTTCATGGTTCAAACTGAGTAACTTGGTTTAGCTTGAAAAACAAACACTATTGATACTTTGTTTGATATTTCATATACAAACCTCAAATTATCTTTTTTTTCAAAATCTGTTTTAATATATATCATAACATATATGTAATGTGATATGGATTGAATACAATTTTAAATTTGACAGTGGAACTAAATTCACTAAAAATCTTTGTTGTAATGTACAGTAAAATAAACTTTGTAAATCAACCAACAGGGGGAGCTGATTCACCTTTTTTACAGTGATCCTGAAAATTGCACCTCACACATATGATAAGATAAGAAGATAAGATAAGATAAGCCTTTATTGTTTCTTATAGGAGAAATTCATCTTGGGCATTCAAGAGAAACAAAATGGCAACACGTGTGCATAAACACGCAATAAACATACAGTTAACCTACAGTACATAGAAACATAATCATACATTATCTCATCCAATTTATCAATGAACATCTAATAACCTCACACAATAACAACCCCCTCGTATTTCACTTCATTTTGATAATGATTGCACATTTTCCGTTAAATCATGCTGTGGTCAATAACTTCTGTATGTGGTGACATTATATTTTTCCCATCCATCCCATAGGGTAAAGAACAGAGGGAGGGCATGTTGGGTTCATTTAGCTACGTGTCTGAAATGATCTGAAATGTAGATACAATCTGACATGAGGATCTAAACCGTTCTTTTGGGTAAAAAGCAAATGAATTACAGTACTCTTTTTTTTTTTTAACTTAAAGTGGTGTAGTTGACCCTGGTGATGAGAAATGTATCTTGCCCAGGGGAAAATGTCCCTGTGGACATGCAAATAATTGGCTAAAGGGAGGGGTGTCTTTTTCATATCCATGTAACAGGAAGCATAAAGAAATATACTGTATGTAGGCCATTTTCGGTAACAGTTAACTCTCTGAACTCTTTGATGAGCATCAACAATCCAACCCAGCTTAAATAATGTAGTCTTTCTTTTTGTCCACTTCATTCTTTTGGTGCAGTGATTATCACCAATAGGTTTTTTTTTTTTTACAAAAAAGTGTGTTGAGGAAGATCTCTCCCCTCAAACCTAATCAAATTAAATAATTTGCCATCAAACCTTTTTTTTTCTCAGATTTTTGACCTTTGCAAAGCACCAGTTGACAAAAACAATCTCACTACAATGGCACCATCTGCAGAGGAAGATCGTGTGATATGATGGAAAGATCCAGAACAGCTACTGAATGACCGTGTGATAAGATGTATTTTGTAAATTGAAGCGTTTAAAAAAAGAACATTATTATTTGAATAGCCACATATGTGTTAAGTTAGTGATGCTAATGCTATTTTCTATTACTACTGTAATGTGTAGAATATGGTACGTTATTGCAGCTCAGCACATGAAACCGTGCACTCGCACAAGTGCATTTGTGTATGTATTTGTGTATTTGCTTATGTAATTACACAGGCAGACACAAGAAGAAAGGGAAGAAGAAAAAAGAGGGTGAAAAAGAGAGGAGAAAATGGAAAGGAAGGCGAAGAAGTGATACATTAAGATAAAATAGAACAATAAGACAAAAAGAGGAGAGGAAACAGAGTCAAGGACTGGAAATTAAAGAGGACAGTTTGGTGAGCACAAGGTACAATGATGAAAACAGTGATGAGGGGAGAGAGGAGACAAAAAGGAATACAGAGACAGAGGGACAGGCTGTTTAAGGAGGAGGAGAGGACAGCTGATGGGCTGAAGAGAACAAGAAGACAACAGAGGAGTGTCAGCTTGCTGTTACACTATGCTCCTTGTGGGTACTCTCCTCGAAATAACACTGATTACAGACCCTTTTAGTCTGCAATAACTACTTGTTAAAATGTTCTGGAGTGCAGAAAGCAGCCCTTTCCCCTTCACTGCCCACACACAGCCTATCCTCAGCCGCTGTTGTAGCTGCTGTAACAGCCACCAACATACGTTTGAGATAAGTTCCTCAGTAATTAAAGACCCTTTCTATCTATAATTGTGTTCACACATTGTCACAGCCTTCAGCTGTTGCTTCTGAAGTAAAATCAAATATTGAAGTATTGCAGATGGCCCAGTTTGTAAAAGCTGAAGATTAACAGACCTGTGCATGGAGGTGCTTTGAACTAAATGCTAACATCAGCATGAGAATACACTCAGTTACAATTGTACTGTGCTGATGTTTAGCAGACCTATAACGTTTACCATGTAACACATCTTAGTTTAGCATGTTAGCAATATTATACACACATATATATGTATATATATATATATATATGTATATACATATATATATAAACACAGTATATATATAAATCTGTATATTTGTATATATATATATATATATATATATATATATATATATATATATATATATATATATATATATATATATTATATTTTTAATATCCTTATTTCAACCATGACAACAAATGATGCAAACCATGGTTTACCTAACCCTAACCAAGTTGTGTTGGTGCCTAAACCAAACCATAAAACATATTTTCTTTTGAACAGTGATTTGTAAGGGTTTGGAGGCCACAGGGCAACTGATGCTTCTATGTGTTGTTCTAAAGGGCAGTTACAAACTGATTTTGTCTGCTAATTTGGAGGACTTGTGGGCCTGCTGGTATCTCATTTTAGGGCGCTTTCACACCAACAGCCTTTAGTTCGGATGAATCGAACAAGAGTTTGTTTGCCCTGCTGTGCCATGCGGTTCGTTTGGGAAGGTGAGAACGTGGCAGTCAAACTCTGGTGCACACCAAAGTGGACCAAACAAGCGTAGGCCTACCAAGACCTGCTTCAAGAGGTGGTCTCAGCAGGGGCGTAGCACAAAATTCTGGGCCATTTTACATGGTCCCCCTCCCCGCATCCACAGGTATTCATTCTAGCATATTTTTTGGACCCTCCTCACACGAGGGCCTGGTACTTAATCCCGTTTCCCTCCCAGTCCGACACCCCTGGGTCTCGGTACGCTTTCAACTGAACTCTGTAGCAGTTTGTTTGTGGTGAAAACGTGATCCGTACTCAAACGGCACCAACTATACATACAAAATGTCTCCTGTAGTCAGGTGTGTTTAGTAATCTGTGATGCAGCAGAGCAGCAAACTGTAGCAACTTGCTGTATTTCTTTCACAGAAAGAGACTGCGTTCAAGCTTGCCGTCCGTCACTCGTATCGCCGTGGTCAATCCAGCTGCCGCTAAAATTGGAGACAGATGCCGACCTGGCGAAGTCTTGGTGACCAGAGCAGATATAGTAACATCTCTTGCAAAACAATGTTAATGAAATGAGCTGGTTTGACCACTAGACCAGAACACAGGACCTTCTTCCTGTATTTACGTTCTCGCTCCCGCCCACAGACATATCCGACCAATAAGAGGACTGGACGTTCTTGACTGATTTGTAATGATGCAATTTGGATTGTGTGAAACTAAACCAAACCAAGCTGAGCGAGGTCAAAGTTTCCCTCACCAACTGATTCAGACCAAAGCAAACGAACTACAGGTGTGAAAACGCCTACCTACATGATCATACTGGAAGGCAAATAACAGGTGATTACACACAGCTGTGTTGTCTGTGCCTGTTTTGGGTGGACTCTTAGACCTATACTGTTGTTCTCACATTAAACGGTGAGAAAAGAGGGTTAGCCTGCCTGTAGGTGATCTTGTGAGGTAGTGGCGTTTTTATAGAGGGCTGGTGGGGGTGGGGGTGTGTGTGTGTGTGGGGGTTGTTGATGAGCCAGTTGTTTTTCTCCTTGCTTGTTGTGAGCCATTTCATTGGACTGCATTGATAGTTAAAGTATCACTTTCTCCATTTCTCTCCCCTCTGTCTATCAGTAACTCTGTGTGGTTACTTGCTAAGCCTTTAACTCTATTAATATTTGTTCATACGCCTCAAACAGGATGACATTACGCTGCACAGCTTCAAATAATGCTGTGTATACAGTAAGTGTGCGTGATGGAAATGTAATAAAGATATGCAGGGTTCATTAAAAAAGCCAGTGAAACAGAGAGTCATTGTGGACAAAACACAATATTCAATAGATTTTTTACACATTAGACAGTTAGAAAAATAGGATAAAAGAGGGTAAGCTAAAAGGGATGAAAGCAAATTAGAAGGAATAAAACAGGAAAACTACAAAAAAAAGATAGGAGAGAAAGGAGCACTATACCATATGGCCTGATAGTAGCTGCTCTTATGCAGTCAATAACGTAATGGTTGTGTGGACATTATGTCGGTTCTCAGTCCAGTTCACTTACGTTACATTGGCAAACATATACATATGTGTTCAGTCCATCAGTGATTTTTTTTTTGTCCTGCTCCATTTGTTAACATTATGTTAACATAAAACTAAAAATCAACAGCTTTTGACACATACACAGGCACATACTAAAATAGCAATCTGGTGCTATGGAGCGAGCTGTGGCATCCAGCATCTGCCAGTCACCGGGCTACAGATGACACATTTAAGATGTTGAGTGGCTCTTTGCAACACTTAAGGCACCAGCGTGTGTGACAGAAAAACAGAAAGAAAATGACGATCTGTCTTCCTCTGTGCCCTCTTGCACACTCTATCTCGTTGATTTCTTTCTATCTCTCCTGTCTTATGATCCATGGGTTTAATATCTTTATTGTTTTTTTCACGGCACAGTCACTGTGGCGCCATGGTCGTCAGGTGTGTTATCCATTCAGCAGTCGGATTTAAAGCCCCTAATAAACTTTTAATCTTTTAAGCAGTGATGGTAAAAGGTAAAAGAACAGTTAAGGTAAAAAAAAACACTATAAAAACTATTTTAGGCATCATTTATTGGCAGTTTAACACTTAAAAACCCAACTAATGTGCTTCTTCAAAGCAGCCCACTTTAAACCAGAATCCAGAGCCTAGATGATAATGCAGAAATCTCAAATGTGAAATAACCAAAATATTTATTTTTGTTTGTTTGTATGTAAAATCTCATCACTCATTGTAAGAAGCTGATTGGTTTTTAAATAGTTTTCAGGACCTTTAATGAAAGAAAAAAAGCTGATGTATTATTGTAAAGATTGAAATTGCGAAATTGAAAAATGAGTTTTAATTTCCGATTTTAAATTATTTGTAAATCTTAAATATTTCTATTTCAGTATGAAATTATGTTTTCATTAGTTAAGGCTGAATCAGTTGGTCAGTTAAAGTTAACCATTTTTATTATTATTATTATTATTATTATTATTATCATCATAGATTATTGCATCTCAAATAGACAGATTTTTTTGCTGTTTTAAATCATTGTAAATTGAATGTTCTTAGTTTCTGACCTTTGATTGGATAAAATATGCAATTTAACAAATTCACCTTGAGCTCTGGGAATTTTTTGTAGAATAAACGATTAAATTAAAACATTATCAACATATTTATCGATAATGACATTATTTGAGCCCTTGTTGAAATTAAATTAAATAAGGTTAAAACAACCTTCAAAATAAAACTGATGTTGTGGATAAGTTTACGTGCTTTGTTGGAATATCACGAGGCGTGCATCATGAGGTAAGTAAGGCAGTAAGAAAACTATAACGTTCAAATAATCACTGTAGGTAGACATGTCACTGTCCCTGGATCAATAGAATCTGCATATAAGACTTGTATATAACAAACATGTCTTCTGTTTACCACTTTACTATCCTGTTGATAATGTGACGTCATCTTTATCTATGAATAAATATATAGATGAAGAAAAGTAAACATATAGCACCAGGGGTGGGGTTAGAAGGGGGGTGGGGAGTGGCAGACTATAGAAAATGTGTGTTATTTATCGATTATACAATTTAAGTTTGAAATGAAAAGGTTTCCAAGCAGACTTGTCCCCCCCCAGACTGATTATTGGTGCCCCCTGTGTCACCCCTCTTAAAAAATCTTGACATCGCCCCCGTACAGCACACTACCTGCTTTTTTGATGGATCTCCTTTCTATTTTCCTTTTCTCTTTTTCTCCTCTCCCCTCCTCTCCTACGTCACTGTGGGACCTCAACACAGGAGTGAGAGTGAAAAAAATGGGTGAGATGGAGCCAGACAGCAGCCAGAGGAAGGAATAAAAACTTGACAAGCAGGGAGATGGAGATAAATGCAGGAGGAGACACAGATTGGAAGGGGGGACAACAAACTCAGATGGAAACAAACATTAACTTTTAATGCTCCTTATAGAAGCAAAGGGGGGGGGCAAAGGGAGGAGGGGCGAGTGAGGAGCAGACAGTGAAGAGAGAGGAAGTAGACAGCAAGGGAAAGAGAAAGGGAGGGGAGTAGAAGGGAGACAGTGAGAAAGGGACGAGGGGGAGTCAGTGGGGGGAGGGAGGTCGGCGTAGAGGTGGTGTGTCGGGAAGAGGCAAGGATCAATTCACACTGCTGATAATATTCCCTGGGTCAAGTCATGGAACATGACGGTGAGTTTTCTTCTTATATAATAAGCTGGATCTTTCTCTTTCTACATGTGCATGGGTCTCATTGACTTTCTGTGTCTGTGTTATTGTAACAGAAGGCACGGTGGACACAGAAAGAGATTATTACCACCACTTGCTCTTATCTCTTTACTGTCCTTATTTATATGTCACCTGTTAGCCGGTGATTGCTTTACATGGAAAGTGTACACACAGGCTGTAAATCCTCAGCCTATACAATTTAGCCTGCTTACAGTGTTTAGTTTGAAGTTAGCTTTGTAAAGACCACTCATTTAAACAAATTAAAAAGGGGATCATAGCGCATTTAAACGTGTATATGAGTCATTGGTGGCTTTGACTATTACAACAAAAGCTTATTTGTAAGAGCATCTGACCATTGTTGTCAGAGATCATTTGGCTGTTGCAGAGTGCAGAGTGGGTTTTCCTTACACTCCTTTGCCTCACTTCATAAATCTAAAATAAACATGTTCCATATATCAATGACAACAACGCAAGGTCATACATTATGTACAGGAACTACTTTAAAGACACAAGCAACAACACTGTGCAATTATTAATAAGATGCTAATGCTGCAAGTAGAGAAATAATAGCATTAAGGTTGGCTATATCCTCACTTAACCAGGCTTCTGGTGTGCTGTGAGGGCCAGTTTTGCTGATGACATTTTGGCAATGCTTGATGAGGCAAAGATGATTATGTGTGTAACTTCAAAAGCAATTATTGGTTTTGCAAGTCTGCCCACACTTGCATTATAGTTTCTTATATGACTAAGGCAAGGCAAGGCAACTTTATTTATATAGGACATTTCAACAACAAGGCAATTTAAAGTGCTTTACGTAAAATCAAAAGACATTAATTAATATAGAAAACATAAACAAGCTAAAATAGAATAAGACAGGTATAAAATACAAGAATAAATGTTAGAATGCAGTTTAAGAAATGAACAATTACTTTATTTAATAAAAGGCAGAGTCAAAGTCTTGAGTCTTGATTTAAAAGAACTGAGAGTTGCAGCCAGTTTTCTGGGAATATGTTGTTCCAAATGTGTGGTGCGTAAAAACTGAACGCTGCTTCCCGTTTAGTTCTGACTCTGGGGACAGAAAGCAGACTTGTCCCAGACGAGAGGTCAGGATGGTTCATAATGTAGCAGAAGATCAGAAATGTGTTTTGGCCCTAAACCGTTCAGTGCTTTATAAACCATAAACAGTATTAGTTTGAAATCAATCCATTGACTGAAAGAAAAGACAAAGACTAAGACAACACAATGGCATTTTTTATCAATATTTCTACAAAGGAGAGAGAAGGCCAATTATTGGCCAGGTGGGCTCAACCGGCAGCTATCTTTACTAAATGACTTTGATATGCCGGTGAATCGGTTAGTGTCACACTCAGCTGAAGGAGGCAGGCAGACTATATCGGGCTTATGTTATCTAAGATAGTATAATTAGTGTTTGCAGAGGTTGTCATAACATATCACAGTGTGCAAAAGGCAAAAGCTCTGTTGCCATGTTTTAATAAAGAAAGCCAGAAATGTAGGGCAGAGATGATGTTTGGACAGCAGTTTTCTCTGCTGTTGTCTCAGGTAAGCTTTACAGCAATAAATCCACTTTAACCCGTGCTAATTTCTGTGTGTGTCTGTGTTGATGGAGATGTTGTTGCAACGGATACACAAATTATCATTGGTGAATTTGAGAAACAGCCTTTTGCAAGGCAAAGCAGCATCTGTAAGATGTATGTGATGTGTGTGTGTGTGTGTGTGTGTGTGTGTGTGTGTGTGTGTGTGTGTGTGTGTGTGTGTCTACGGTGTTGATTGTATATGTGTAATGTTTTGTGTGAGTGTGTGCTCTGGAGACAGTTTATGGTGAGACGACACAATGTGCGTATTTGCATGTGATTTACCATTGTAGCTTGCACAAACTGGAGACACTGGACACATTTACATTTATTGAGTACAGTCTAATAGCAGCTCTTTAACTCTCTGCAAATCCACCTCTAGGGTGACTGAAGTTGTCCTTTTTGGAACTTAAGCTGAAGTGAGAAGTGATATCTTTTTCTCCTACACTTAAATTACACACGTACCCTGATGAGACAACATACTTCTAGCTTGGCAGAAGGATCTACTTGTTTGATAGGTAGGTCTGTCCAACTCACTTGTTTTTTCTCATATAATCTTTATTTACTGAATTGCTTAATGGCTAGAAATGATGATCATAGTCTAAATGTGTTTCATCTTGGCTGGGATTGGATGCATATTGGATTATTACATTAATAAGATTGCTTTTTTTCATTGCTGTTCTTGTTGAGAGTTTTACAGCTGTTGTAAACATAGGATGAATGTGTCAAAACCAAAGACTATAAAACCGAGAAAGGTTAGGCTGCAGTGCTGCCCCAGATCTCTTGAGTAACTCTAACAGACCTCAGTCAATAAAAGCTAGCTGGATGTTGGCCAAAGCAACTGTCATCAACCAGCAGCGGCCTAATTTAAAACAAACCATGTCTCCATAAGAGTAATAATGTCATGACTAATATCCACACAACACAGCTGGGCAAATATGACTGACATGCTTTGGACATCTGTTTTAATGATGTACTCAAGTAAATCTGATATGGCCTTATATAGTTGGAATATGAAGTTGTAAAGATAAATGCCTGCTGCTGTTTGTTTACGCTCCCCATTTGCTGTCCTCTTATGGCTTCAAATTACACTTCTAGAGTGTAGCCTTGGCTTGTGTTTTCTTGATGAAACATAGTGTCTGTGATCTGATGTTGGTATTTATATTTCCCTCTGCTGTGGCCTTTATTCTGTGTTTTTTATAAAAGACCCCACACTACAGTATCAATCTTTCCTCCTGCTTTTCCTCCTGTCTCTTTCTCTATTTGTCTCTCTGGAGCTCGCTGCATCTCAAGCTCTCTGGCTGCCTGTCTGGCAGGATGTCAACTATTGATTTATACAGGCAACATTTTAGCAATGCTGGCGGATGATGGGTTGTGCCAAACAGAATACAACAAACAGGAGATCGAGTTTCAGACAAGCTGGCAGGCATATCTGAAGAGGAAGAGAAATGACAGTAACCACTACTGTATCATTGCAATACAAGACTGCACAGTTAATATTATAAAGTAAATATTGTTTTAATAAGGATGTACAGGTTATGAAGAGGGGTCAGAGTCATGTTTGTGAGGAGGAATGATTGAATATTGATTGGTTTTAGGGACTGTATATAGGCTTCCTTTCTCTATGTGGAGTTGGATAATGTGTAGGAACTATATATCCAAATATATATATATATATATATATATATATATATATATATATATATATATATATATATATATATATATATAGTCACAGTTTTAGCTGATTATCTGCAGCCACAGCCATAAGCATTGAGTGATACATTTCAGTTAGTGATTTATATTTGGTGGCTACACTGCAATTGCCTAGAAGTCAGACCTGTTGAGAGCAGAGGTAATTTTGGCACTCAACTGGAAGATTAGAGCCATAAATGATTTATCTCAATCCACCCAACTCTTAATATTTGCATTATAGTAATGTATGGAAATTATTATTAATTTACATTTTCTGTTGCATATTTTGAATGGAAACTAAAAGAGAATATACATTTTCAGTATACTGAAGTATTAACCTTTTTATAATATATATAATAGTGGAGCAACACCAAAAGATAGAGAATCCGTATACACTCTGAATACAGAAAGCATGGTCAGTGAATGTTACAGTTCATTAGCAATCCTACAAAAGACATTTGACCCATTTTGCAAATCATATGTATTAAATGAAGCTTCACAGTGCTGCTGTATGATTAGATTTAACTGGTTGTTCACTGGGACAATTCAAGAACGAAGAAGTAGTCCTTCTCATCTCAGGTTGGTTTGCTTGTATAACACAGCCTGGTCCTTGCTGAGTCACACTTGACTGTTATGACAGATTGGTACAGACAGTAATGGTGCAGCAATGTCCGGTCCCTGACTCTTGAAGAGGTTAGCTTGCTCCATAACATGGAAGCGACACCGGTGTAACCCTTAAACGCAGTTTGGATTTGTGACAGGCAACAGCATTTTCATTTTTTAGGCAATCACTGAATGCGCAAAATCATTTTAACAAATCAGCCCAAACAACACACAGATAGATTCCTGTCCTTTGGCTATGACAATATTATGAGACTGTACCCTGGCAATAACTGAGTTTAATAAATAAATCAAGGGGAGGGGAGAAAGGCTCTGAAAAGTAGCACTTAAACAATTATTACCCTCTTGTTCCGCTGAGGCTACTACTTAATATTTGATGACTCCTTTCCTTTCTTCTGGCCCTTCTCCTCCTCCTTCCCCTCTCCTGTTTTCTCATTTGCTGTTTCTGTCAATGAAAAGGTCAGCCACCCTCAGTTGATCTCTGTTATTTAGTGTCAGGAAAAACAAGACTCAGTTCCTGAAAAGCGTCATTTTGATTTAGAAATTCCGATGCTCAAAGCGGCCGTCCTCTTGACTTTGAGTATATCCCCTAAGATCTCCATTCTGGATATTGTATTCTTGCACTGATTTACAGTAAAAGCATCAGATTGATTTAAGCACAATCCACGGGGAGTTTTTCCATGCACTTGTTTGATCAGTACTTGACAAGGAGGATTAAAGAGTGTGAAGCAGTAGAAGCCAGAAAGATCAATAGTGTCTTTATGACCTGAGGTTTTCCAGAGAATCTTAGGGTTTTCTGTAGTTGAAGGAACACACTGACTTATTGAGACTTTAGCTTTTTCACCGTTACCCCCCTGAGTTAGACAAGTCCATACATACCCTTCTCATCTCCGTGTGTTGTAATTGGGTCTGACGGCCCCACCGGTAGCTTAGCCTAGCACAGATCCTGGAGGTAACCGGTTCCAACTAGCCTACTGGTCCAAATAAGTGACAAAATAACACCAACATGTTACTATTTACATGTTGTGATTTGTATAGTCACAGAGTTTACAAATAACAAGGTCACATGAGATACAGCCATATTCTAACCGTATATAAACTGGGAACTATAT
The DNA here is from genome assembly GCA_013375575.1 of Percina caprodes. Taxonomy (NCBI): domain Eukaryota; kingdom Metazoa; phylum Chordata; class Actinopteri; order Perciformes; family Percidae; genus Percina; species Percina caprodes. Next base: position 724,776 of record JABXJD010000057.1, read on the forward strand.
TCTCAGAAAGGCGTAGCACTGCTTTTATTGCTACTTAGGTGGAGTGATACGCTTGCAGCACCTGAGAAGCCCCGAGCAGAGAGTAGCAATGCTTTAACTTTCTGAGACTATACAGTAGTTCCCATTTTATATACAGTGAGAAGATGGTGATAGGTAATACATCTAATTTTATATACTGCTTTAGTAAAAAATATATTTTTTCAGGGCTCTGGGTTACGTGACAAGTCTATTGTTGTTACATGAATTGTTACAATTTAATTTAAAATCTGCTTTTAAAAATAAACATATATGTTTATTTAGCATGTTTGTTTTGTCTATATGTACTTGTGATGTGTTCCCCAAGTAGTAGGATAGGTCTTAGCTACTACAATGACGTTTTTTGCCCTCGAATGTCAAACTCCGAAGAAGATGGCTGTATCTCATGTGACCTTGTTATTTGTACACTCTGTGATTATACAAATCACAACAACATGTAAATAGGAACATGTTGGCGATATTTTGTCATTTATTGGGAGCAGTAGGCTAGTTACCAGTTATGTCCAATATCTGTGCTAGGCTAAGCTACCGGTGGGGCCGTCAGACAGAGTTACAACGCAGTTGGCATGTTTCTTTAAGCCCTTACTTTCTTGACCTCTCCCTCTCTCTCTTTGTCTTTCCATCTCTTTTACACATCCAAACTTTTGGTCATGAGGTCAATATCTTAAAGTGCGTACAAGTAAATTAATGAATACTGAGTCTGTAAGAAAGTCTAAACTATATTTATAATGACATTTAACATGAATCACACTATTTGTAATTTTCTACATTTAAAAGAACAAATTGAAGAAAACTTGGACAGTACTGAAAGTAATACAGACAAAGAGAGGGACACAATAAAAGGAGAACAACTAAAATGTTATTGAAAAGCTGCCTTATAAACGACAAAATGAAAATCTGTTTACATGGTTGTCATGGGAAGTAGTATTGAGCCTGCTAAAACAGTTGTATAATGTCTAAAACAGTTGTATAATGTCCTATTTGGCTCTGAAGGGAGATGTATAAAAAAAAATTTAATAATGACATCACGGTTATAAAAATATGTAAAACACATGTTGAAACCCATTACACAAGTAGAGATGTTCCGATATCAGTATCGGTATCTCCTCCGATACTGCCTAAAACACTGGTATTGGTATTGGGAAGTACTGGAGTTTATGCATCGATCCGATACATGTAATAAGTAAATGACCCACTGGTATCGGATCAGTACTTGGTATAGGCCAATACGCAATTTTAGGTATCAGAATCGGTATCAGGAAGCAAAAAATGGTATCGGACCATCTCTACACATAAGCTGACATGAAAGCATAGCATTGAACTTGGACTGCATCCAACTCAATCATCAGTTATCCATTATTCATCATCATTCACCAATATTACAGTATATGGAAGACACATCATGAGCTGACTCATCCTGAGAACTTAACACCTTTAACATGTGTAGCCTCCAACGAATTCAGTACATGTTGCTGATACATCAAGTTAATGACATTACCTCTCAGTCAATACTAACACAGTCAGAGTTTTCTCTATCAACTTTACTAAGTACTTCCATCCTCCTGTCCTGACTTCCTTCCTGTCTCAATTATCCACTTCCATCTTATTCACTAATGACAGATTGCGGCCATCATGGGAGCACCCAGGTGTGAATGTGTGTAAGGCTGGCATTATTGTATACTACAAACAAAAGTAGATTTGGAGTATTTGCAAAGGCTCTCAAACTGCAGTCAAACACCGTGCTTCATATACTCAAGATATTTATGTTTAATGGTCATGGTCATGTGAGTCCAATTAGAATCAGAAGATTTAAATCAGCCAGACTCAAAGTGCACATGTAGAAAAAAGATGCAAGCCAATCATGTGATATTGATTGCATATGAGTCGAGTGGCTGTATTAAGAAATGATGAATGAGGCTGTGCAAACATTTTAACAACCTTGGTCTGCCCAAATGGCTGCTTTGTTTCGACGGCACTGTTTTTTCCTGTGTGATTTTGCCAAGTTCTTTATGTTTAGAGTTAGGGCTGGCTTCATTTGACCTATTAGAGTAATTCATAGCAAGACTATCCTCTTTTATGTGATTATACATGCTTATGTTACTGTATGAGGCTTCTTATGCTTTGATGACTTATAGGGGCAAAAATAAGGGGTGTACAACAGTGACAAGGAGAAGCAGAAACAAAGGTTTTACAATATGAATTGTTAAGAGTCATGTCAAATCATCTTGAGTCATTTGAGTTGTGCTGTTAACACTAGATGGCAGTATTGTCCTCAATGGAAAATCATTTCACTTGCTGATCAGGCAAGTTTGAGTTGATAGTGTCATGCAAGGATGTATTTTTATGTTGAGGTTGAGATCTCCACTTTTGAGCAAAATTGAAATTTTGGTCATCGCTTCATTTTCTGAATTCTGGAGAATTTTTCTGCAACTATGTGTGCCTTTTCTGCCTCAATTTATAGCGCAAATGTCTTTATTTATGTAAAGAAAATTGTCTCCCCCCCCCATATTTTGTGATGTCACGCTATGTGTGTTTGTGTTTGTGTGACTAGGGCCTGGGTGTTTGTGCACTGACTGCTGTCTGGCCACCCAATTCTGTCAAGCTGGGTTCTGAATGGCCTCAACTGACACTTTGTTGACAGTGCTGGTGGATTTCTCTCCCTCTCGCCTTCTCTCCCTCGCTCTCTCTCTCTCACACACACACACACACACACGCACACACACACATCACACTCTAGTTGGCTCCCATATCGAGAGTCTGGTGCAGGAGTGTTTGGCTTGGTTTTCCACAGTCGTCAGTGAGTGGTGAGAGCTCATAAGTCCAACATTAAACAGACATTATTTCCTTCTGACTATCAAAGGATTTAAAGGCCTTGCTCACAAACCTTGACACATTTACATCTTTGCTCCCTTTTGACCCAATCAAAGCTGAAGTCAGTGTTCATGTCATCTCCTTTTTCCCTTTTTTGGTACTTTTTGTGCTGAACCTCCTCTGGATCCACAGACACTGTGCAGACGCTAAACTAATTTATTCATCATTAACTGATTTTATTTTATTGTGCCACACTGGGGTCTGTCGATTCCAAAGCCTGATCCCACAAATGTCTTTAAATGTTTCATTTTAAAGCCTTGTCTTGATGCAATGGCACAGTGAGGCACAGTGACACTGACACAATTATCTTCTTCTTCTGCTTCTTTATAAGACACATTGAGGATGAGCTGCTTTTATTGTTCACATGAGTTTTTTTAGGTTATTTGGAGTGGTGTTAGAACAAAACAAGCAATTTCATGGCATCATCTTGGGCTTTAGGAAATGTTTCCACCTTATGCTGAAAGTGTATTGACCAAAGAATTAATTGAAAACATAATGAATTGTTTCCGTATTACATCCCTGCTTCAAAGGATAAGGAGTAAGTATTAATTAGTATTAGTTTATTTTAGTAAGTATTATCAACAGCATGAAGTTACTGTAAAGCAAAACATAAAAGTACTTCTTCTGTTGTTCTGCTATTAAATGTCCCCTATGACTGATATACTGATATAGTAAGTGACACTAAAACCAAAACTAGAGAAGTTCCTCTTTCTTTCTTTTCAGTTCTTTATGGTAAAATGACAATAATAGATTTTAAATTTTAAATACTGATACATAAATGTGTAAGCAGCATTTTACTGTTGTAGCTGGCTGAGATGTACAGTAGCCTATACACTAGATAAAGTAGCTACTTTATATACATTTAGGTGATTTAGTCCTGTGGATTCCAACTCAGGGGTCAGTCCCCTCTTCAGATACATTTGAGGGGTCGTGAGATGATTCATGAAAGAGGAAAGAAGAAAAAACACAAATCTGTTCTGTTTTCATTATTTTGAATATTCTCTCATTTCTGTCTTTTTGTTAAATAATTGATAATTGGAGATGTTAGGACCTCAAACTGTTTAGATGAAACCATCTGAGAAGTTTAGAGGGGAAATAACTCACAGACATCTGAAACGTGGCAAAGGACCCCACCCAGACAGCTTTTGCAAAGGGCTCACAAGCCAAATGGTTATATTTATTTAAGATCATCATATGAATTAACATGATTTCAAATCTTAATCTGTGAAGTAGTAGGCTAGTAGTCAAATAAATTAAGTGGCGTAAAAAGTAAAGTACCTCTAATATTTCCTTTTGAAATGTAGGCTAATGGAGTAGAAGTATAAAGTCAAAGAGAATGGAAATGCTTAAGTCAAGTAGACTAGGCTATAGGCTACCTCAAAATTGTACATTACTTGAGCAAACGTAGGCCTACCTAGTTTCTTTTCAACACTGATTTTAAATGCAGAACCTTTACTAGTGGAATAGGCTACTTTTACTTTTGATACTTTAAGTAGATTTAGTAAAATACTTAATAGTATTTTGAATACATGACTTTTACTTGTAGTCAAGTACTTTTCCATTGTTGTATTGGTAGTTTTACTTAAGTAGGCTATAGTATTTTAATATTTTCTCCATCACTGTGTCTAGGCCAGTGTAAACTAGTGGCTGAAGGTGTCAGACCTCTTCACCCTGTGACCCCAGTAGCGCCTCTAATCTGCACCGAGGAATGAGAGGCATTCTTCAGCTGCTCACAGGAGGAGGTGGGAGGGGAAGTAACGACGTAGTAGCGACTCCGTCAGTCAGTCAGTGAAGTTTCCAGCGACTCAGCCATCACGGTCTGAAACTCTTTTTGAAATGAACAAACTCGGTGGCTGCGGAGGGGATTTAAGCGGCAATAGAAGACCGTGATCTTGGGTGGTTCTTTGGGTTGGCTCGTCCGGCCCGGAGGATCTAATTATGGGTCAGACTGCTGTGTCTGCCGTATCACAGCCTGCGAGCGGTGAGGGAGTGTGTATGTGTGTGTGTGTGTGTGTACGTGCTTCCCTCTTGTCTCACACACATTCGCTATTTTTCTAAGGATGTCTGCTCACTTCTGCTTTGTTTCTTTTCACATTTCTGTCGGGTACTTGATCGAAACTTCCTCACAGCTCAACCCAAACAAAGCGCTAAATGGTTCCGTGCTAATAGGAAGTTAGCTAACTTAGATGTTGTAGTAATTGTAATAATTGTGCTCTTGCATCCTCTCTGTTTCTTACTCCTGGTCGCTAACTCGCTGGTTGTGTTACCCAACTGTAAAACTGGTGAAATGGCTAGTGTTAAAGCAGGCTATGTGTTGTGTAACCAAAGAGTTGCATGTTTCTGCTTGGTAATGAAGTGCACTGTTTAGTTTATGTGAGTAGTAGGCCTATGTATTTAGCAACCAGTTTGACATGAGTCCAGATGAACAGCTTAGTTTTTTACTTTGATTGCCCAGAGGATTATCTGAAGCCTCTCCAGCTCAATGCAATCTAGGTAGACTTTAATTCACATGCAGGACCCTAACCAAGACAACATCATGTCAATGTCAACAAGTGGGGCTGCCTTTTTTTTTGTATAGGCTTCAAAGAAATTTAGTTTAGGTTTGACAGTAGCAGACCAAGATGCTGTTATCAAGTTGTCTTTTTTTGTCCACCAACACTTCAAAACCTTATATATTAACAATTATATACATTAGACAAAAGCAGCACTTGCCAGCCATTGAAAGGACTGTAACCACTTAATGTTGGGCATTTTTGCTTGAAAAATTACAGAAAAGGTTAATCTATGGGTCCAGCTAACAATTGTTTTTGTTAATGATTAGCCCACTATTCTGCCGATTATAGTTTTAAATAATTGATTAATTGTTTGGCCTGTAAAATGTCAGAAAATAGTGAACTATCACAATTTTGGGTCTTAAAGGTCCCATGACATGGTGCTCTTTAAATGCTTTTATATAGACCTTAGTGGTTCCCTAATGCCATATCTAAAAGTCTCTTTCCCAAAATTCAGCCTTGGTGCAGAATCACAGCCACTAGAGCCAGTCCCGCTGATTTTAAATCTCATCCTTATGATATGCAATGTCTGAGTCTGTAGCGTTTGAGGAGGAGAGGGGGGGGGCAAGGTGGAGGCTGGGGGTGTGGCCTTGACCAACTGCCACTTTGCTCGTTTGAAAGCCATGATGTCTCTCTCTCATGGGTGGGGCAAATTCTCTGGGCGGGCAAAGCAGAGAAAGGGGAGGTGACCTTGCCCCTTATGACGTCATACGGAGCAAGCTTTCAGATCAGCCCATCTGAGCTTTCATTTTCTCAAAGGCAGAGCAGCATACCCAGGGCTCGGTTTACACCTATTGCCATTTCTAGGGTAACCATAGACAGGCTGGGGGAACTCATATTAATGTTAAAAAAAACCTTATAAAGTTTGACATGACATTTTCATGCCATGGGGCCTTTCAAATGTTTAATTTTATCCGACCAAGAGTCCAAAACGTAAAGACATTAAATAATCACATGAGAAAGAGAAAAGCAGCAAATCCTTACATGAACTATCGAATGTCAGATTATTTTTCTGTGACTGATGGATAAATCAACTAATTGTTTCAGCTCTAGACTCATCAATTCAGGTCAAGTTGTCAGTTTAATAAATCTCTAGTTGGACATCCCTGCCATGTGCACATAATTGTTAATCTCAGGGACTGTGACACTCATGCAGGTTTAATTCTCACTGTCGAGGACTGCAATTTACCACCTGATGCGATAATAAACCAGCAGTTGTTCAATATCCATCACAACAATTTGAACTACTGCAACCAAGTTATTATGGAGATTGTTGACTAAATGAAGTAAACAAAAACAAAGTGTCATCTTCAATAGTGTTTGGATTAGATTCTCCAGGTCTCAAAAAGATGATCAGTATATGTCTTATTACTGTAGTTACTCATTTGTCATATTCATGACTCCACTTGCAGAGGAAGGTTGTGTCATCTGATTTACTGCAATTGGACTGGTGGTGAGATTTTCCTTGTCTGCTGATGTTTCCAAGAAATTAACTTTAAATATCAAAACATTTTAAAGTTGTTGGACTGCTTTGTGTTAAGACAACATTTAACACTGATTAATTTGAGTTGTTTCCTAAAAAGTTGTGGAAAAGTAGTCCAGTCTGTAACTGAAGGTAGCCTACTGAATACTAAATAAAACTAAAGTATTGACTTATCATAGGCTTTTAGCTTTTTCAGCTTTGTGTTTCCATGAGCCATAAAGTAAACTTTTCACATTTGTTCACATTTTTTATAAGAACGCTTTAAGGCAGTGAGGCACAGGAAGGGACGAAGGGCTCCGGATGAAAACAAAACTGACCTCTTTTATGCCACTGTCAGCATTTAAAGTGAAACCCAAACTGTTTTGTAGCACACTTAAGCCAACATGCATAGGAACCTAAGGCTATAATAATGATCTATATGCTCTGCGTGGCTGAATTATGGATTGCATTATGATGCTGTGTTGTACTATAAGTGCTGAATCTACAGTTCTAAGAGCTGGAAAGGCAAGTGATTCTTTCAGGGTCTTATTGAGAGATCATTAAGATAAAACTGATATACTCTAAGCCTTAATGAGTTATGACGTTTGTGCGTTTAAACTGTAAAGCTGCAGTTTCCTGTTTGATTTCTTTTCGGTCTGTTACTCCTGACTCAATCCACGCTGCTATAGTAGGTCCTGTGAGTATCATGAGTTAAACAGTACTGTGCTTCTCTCTGGCCTTTTGGAGAAAGATTTGGAAGAAATGACCCAAGTGTTAAAACATCAGCTAATGCCAAGTGTCGCCCCTCCCTCCACTCTCATCCCACACCTCTTTTTTGCCTGATTTTCCTCTTCTTTCCTTCCCTGTTTCTGCCCTCCTCTTTCCCACATTTTCTTTTGCCCCACATCAGTTTCCACCACTCTTCTTCTTTCTCCATCTTTTCCTCTCTTTTGTCTCTGTTTGCCTCTCTCTCCCCCTCCATCCCTCTTCCTCTGTTCGCGACGTCTGGTTCTTCCCTCCCGGGTGACTTGCAGTGAAGGAAGGAAGCCTCTCCCTTTCCCCTCCTCCTCAACACATGTTCCTGCTGTAACGTCTAAAATAAAACATGCTGGCTTTTTTTTTTACCATTATTTAACTGAGGTTAAACAGTTCACTAAATACATTGTGTGTGATTACTTCATTGAAAAGTCTGTCATGTCTCAAGTTGTGTTTTTGATTATCCTGCTCATTTCCCCATCTGTTATATATCCAAATCCTGACTCACCCTTCTAGCATGACATCATAAGTCATCTGTTTCAAAATAAAATGCCTCTGTGTGAGATGTATGTATGTATGTATATATATACACTAAGTTAACCTGAAGTGGATTGTAGCCACACTCCTGCTATTAAAAAGCTGTAGTGAGAATTATTTTGCTTTTGTTGGATGAATTTGTCTTGTCTGAAATGCAGGATTACTTTAACACGGGGAACGTTTTCAGTTCTTGTATGTGTTACAAGGCTAAGCTAACCTGGGCTCGTAGAACAAAAGGAACATAACCTAGCTCGTATATTAATGGTATTGGTCTCCTTTCCCTGCGTGATACATTTAATGTGAGAATGAGACCTGTCCTTGTGCTTGAGAGTATACTTCCGTACCTCAGAGGGGTTGTGCTGTGTTAAACTGACTCACCTAGCCGCCATTCCATTCGCGCTCTGGAGCCGGGCCTGCTTGCTTTAGTGACTACGCCGTCTTGTGCGACTTCTCCTCCGGCTCTGCTTCCCAGCATCCTTCGTTGACATCGGGACTCCCTGTTGTATTTCAGGATTTTCAATTTTGGCGGGCTTTTCCCTTTACTATAGTGACAGTGGATAGATAGAAGAGAAATGGGGTTGACACGCAGCAAATGGCCGCAGGTCGGACTAGACCCGGGCCACTGCAGGACTCAGCCAACATGGGGCGAACACTCTTACTGGGTGAGCTAGAGGCCGCCCCTAAAATGTGTATTTTCAAAAACGTCTATCAGAGTCTTCAGTTAATTCATTTGCCGGCATGACACAAGGGGGGGTTGTGGAGTCTGATATAACCCAGCCACCTACAGGTGTGTGGAGATTCAGACAGCGTGAGATTCATGAAGGAGGTTGATTCAGAAAGGAGCAGCACGCGGCAGGCTGACTGCTGCAAACCACACGCTTCCACATGGAGAACACTACTGAAGACAAAGAATCTGATAGACTTTTTTTTGCATTATTGTAACACGACTTTTTTGAAAATATACATTTTAGGGACGGCCTGTAGCTCACCCTGTAACAGTGTTCACCCCATGTTGGCTGAGTCCTGCAGTGGCCCGTGTCTAGTCCGACCTGCGGTAAACAAGTAAACAACTCAGGTACTATAGTTCTATATACTATAATTCAATGTGAGTAAGCAAATGTTGAAATGACATCACATGCCCGTCCCTAGTAGCCGTGGTAAATTAACCTGAAGCTAATTAGCCAACTCGGCGTCCTTTAGGGCTATATCTCCAATATTTACCCGGGTGTGTAACGTCTCTGGTCAAGCAACTGTTAGAATCATGCTGTTTTTTTTTAGGTCCTGTTCGTTTTGTTCGTTGGCTGTACTAACGTTACAGCTGGAGCGCGCTGGCTTTACGTTTTTACAGGTAGATCTGGCAACCCGGCCTAGCTGTCAAACTGGGCAGTTGATAACACACAGACCAAAACACAAACAGAAATTCCGTCACAGAACGGAAAATACAAAAGGAGAAAATACTGGCATTAGCATTGTTGTCAGAAAAGATAGTATTTCAACTTTGCATGTTTCCTTAATATCTGATGATGCATTGGGGTCATTTTTGGATTTATTCCAGTAAATATATTACATATTTTAAACGGTTATTATAGCCAATATAAGGATTTGTTCAAAAAGAGATGAAGCAGAAGTCCGTTGATGATTACTTACTGTAAACCACCTATGATCTTAAATAGATTTAGTTCACTATCTTTATCTCTCTCTTCCTATTTTATATTTCTTATACTCATATACAGTCTTTCTTTCTGTCTGTCTGTCTGTCTGTCTGTCTGTCTGTCTGTCTTCCCTGCTCTGCAAGTAATGTCTGTCCATTGTCCCTATTTGGTTCCCACTAGAGGTTTAATAGTTGGGCTAATGGTTATAATAATCGCTGTTACTGATTTTCCCATCATTAGCTGCACAATGCAGCGGCTGAAATGCACCTATTGTTGTGATTTGATATCAACACAGAAACAGGAAATGAGTGTGTGTGTGTGTGTGTGTGTGTGTGTGTGTGTGTAAGAGAGAATTAAATTGGTGTCAGGGGAGAGTATGTACTGGGCTCTGCACTGCACTTTTCCATGTCTTCACTCTTGGTTTTTGTCCTTTTTAATTGTATTGTTGTGTATGTAAATGTTTTTTTGCTACATCCCTCAACAGTCAGGGTCATAAAGTAAGCTAAATCCTGTTGAGAGTAATCATACCTGCACGGCATAATGATTTTACAGCATGCACTTTGACGAAACGAATATGCTGCAGTAATTGCATTGTATTTATTTTCATTATTCGAGCCCCACTTTATAATTTAGGCAGTCATCTGTTTCTTGATAACGTAACCAACAAATGCTTTAAACCTTACCTTTACATTTGATATAATATAGGGTGATCTTACTGAAAGAATATATTGATCTACCATTTCCAGAAAGCAGCAGTCAGAACAGAGGCAATTGTTTTTACTCATCATTTTCAGCTCATGTCCATCAGTAAAGCGTATTAAGCACCAGATTGCCAAACAACATCTAGTATCGGCATCAACAGTCTGTCGGTGCTGGTGAGAGCCAACCAATCAACACGGTATTGATCGTTTTCAATTGAGCTGAAGGCTAGGCTACGGATTAGCGCCATCAGATGTGTTCAACTGCTTTCTTTTTATTTGCCTTTTGAACACTGGCTTTGGTGCTGTTGGGCAATGGCTACCTAACTAATAATTCCCTATAAATGTGCTGAACATCTAGATCATTTGGCCAATTTTGCTGAGTGTGTTGTCAGCTGTTCTTCTGCTGACTGTGCTGTGCTGCTTAAGCCTTTTGAATAGAATTGAGGAAACATTGCACTCTTGCCTTTTTTGCAGCCAACCTTTATTATGTTTCTGTAAGTGGATATTGAGATGGTCTGTGTGTTTATAGAAGAGGAGAGGGCGGGTCAGCATTTCAAAAACATATTACACACTACAACAATTACATTCACAGAATGTAATTGAAGATAATTACACACACACACCACATCCCTCAAAGTGTTGTAGTTATTGTTCTAAAAGGTATAACAATTTCATTTAATTTGAATTAAATGTCTAGTACTTGTTAAAACTGCCAAATTAAATCTTGAACATTAACATGAACACACACATGAACACAAATACATCAGACATAAGAAGCCAGTTAGTTCAATGTGGTAGGGGCAAGTATGTTCTGATAGATTGATCAGTAAAAATAAAGATGACATCCAACAAATCCCATAGGTTTGTGCAAAAAGAGACATCCCATTTTTAAATCCTGCAGTTGTAGGAGGACTATCACAGTACTGTTTTAATTAAGTCATTTGAGGGCACCTGTACACTGAAACACAGTTCTGTTTATGCAGAGATTATAAACTGTTAAAGCCTGCTGGGCTCTCTACAGTCAGGAGGCTTGGGCGATTTAGCAGTGGCTGTTATGTAGCTGGAAAAACAAAAACCTTCCTCTGCTTCAATCTGAAGGATCACACACCACCTCTCTTTCCTCTGTAAGGTTCCGGCATGCACGCATGCACGCACACACACGCAAACACACACCAGCCGCAGTGTCTGCGGTCTTCCAGAAAGTTCACAGGACTTCTAATCTTTCAACAGGAAGAGGAGGAGTTGTGGAAGGACAGAGATCTAGCCCAGACACACACACACATACACACACACACAGCAAATACTGCTAAGAGTTAGAAATAGTATTCCTGCAGTATTTAGCTGTTGAAAGCTGAGTGAAACAAGTGATTTAATGCAGCGATGTAGGGCAATATAGTCAATGACAATAGTCTTTTTTTTCTTTTGTTAATCTTAATCCTTTAAATCAAATCATTGAGTGCATACATCTATGAGCATTGAGTTACACCAAAGAGGGGTCTTCTCAAATTCAGTTTATCCATTTAAGGGGCATACAGAGATAATTATTTCCAGTATTTTGAAAGACAAAAGCAATACATATTAGATGAAAATCAGGATTTTGTGTAGCCATTTTTTTTCCTATTGTTTCCTATCTTTTTTGTGATCACATTTTTATATTTACAGTGAAAGAAAAATGTATTTGATCCCCTGCTGATTTTGTATTTTTGCCCACTGACAAAGAAATTATCAGTCTAAAATTTTAATGGTAGATTTATTTGAACAGTGAGAGACAGAAGAACAAGAAAATCCCCAAAAACGCATGTCAAAAATGTTATAAATTGATCTGCATTTTAATGAGGGAAATACGTATTTGACCCCCTCTCAAACAGAAGGATTTCTGGCTCCCAGATGTCTTTTATACAGGTAACGAGCTGAGATTAGGAGCACACTCTTAAACAGAGTGCTCCTAATCTCAGCTTGTTACCTGTATATAAGACACCTGTCCACAGAAGCAGTCAATCAATCATATTCCAAACTCTCCGCCATGGCCAAGGCCAAAGAGCTCTCCAAGGATGTCAGGGACAAGATTGTAGTCTTACACAAGTCTGGAATGGGCTACAAGACCATTGCCAAGCAGCTTTGTGAGAAGGTGACAAAAGTTGGTGCGATTATTCGCAAATGGAAGAAACACAAGAGAACTGTCAATCTCCCTCGGCCTGGGGCTCCATGCAAGATATCACCACGTGGATTTGCAATGATCATGAGAACAGCGAGGAATAAGCCCAGAACTACACAAGAGGATCTTGTCAATGATTTCAAGGCAGCTGGGACCATTGTCACCAAGAAAACAATTGGTAACACACTACGCCTTGAAGGACTGAAATCCTGCAGCGCCAGCATGGTCCCCCTGCTCAAGAAAGCACATATACACTCACCGGCCATTTTATTAGGTACACCTGTCCAACTGCTCGTTAACACTTAATTTCTAAGCAGCCAATCACATGGCGGCAACTCAGTGCATTTAGGCATGTAGACATGGTCAAGAGAATCTCCTGCAGTTCAAACCGAGCATCAGTATGGGGAAGAAAGGTGATTTGAGTGACTTTGAACGTGGCATGATTGTTGGTGCCAGAAGGGCTGGTTTGAGTATTTCAGAAACTGCTAATCTACTGGGATTTTCACGCACAACCATCTCTAGGGTTTACAGAGAATGGTCCGAAAAGAAAAACATCCAGTGAGCGGCAGTTCTGTGGGCGGAAATGCCTTGTTGATGCCAGAGGTCAGAGGAGAATGGCCAGACTGGTTCGAGCTGATAGAAGGGCAACAGTGACTCAAATAACCACCCGTTACAACCAAGGTGGGCAGAAGAGCATCTCTGAACGCACAGTACGTCGAACTTTGAGGCAGATGGGCTACAGCAGCAGAAGACCACATCGGGTGCCACTCCTTTCAGCTAAGAACAGGAAACTGAGACTACAATTAGCACAAGCTCATCGAAATTGGACAATAGAAGATTGGAAAAACGTTGCCTGGTCTGATGAGTCTCGATTTCTGCTGCGACAGTCGGATGGTAGGGTCAGAATTTGGCGTCTACAACATGAAAGCATGGATCCATCCTGCCTTGTATCAACGGTTCAGGCTTGTGGTGGTGGTGTCATGGTGTGGGGAATATTTTCTTGGCACTCTTTGGGCCCCTTGGTACCAATTGAGCATCGTTGCAACGCCACAGCCTACCTGAGTATTGTTGCTGACCATGTCCATCCCTTTATGACCATAATGTACCCAACTTCTGATGGCTACTTTCAGCAGGATAATGCGCCATGTCATAAAGCTGGAATCATCACAGACTGGTTTCTTGAACATGACAATGAGTTCGCTGTACTCAAATGGCCTCCACAGTCACCAGATCTCAATCCAATAGAGAATCTTTGGGATGTGGTGGAACGGGAGATTCGCATCATGGATGTGCAGCCGACAAATCTGCGGCAACTGTGTGATGCCATCATGTCAATATGGACCAAACTCCCTGAGGAATGCTTCCAGCACCTTGTTGAATCTATGCCACGAAGAATTGAGGCAGTTCTGAAGGCAAAAGGGGGTCCAACCCGTTACTAGCATGGGGTACCTAATAAAGTGGCCGGTGAGTGTATATGCCTGTCTGAAGTTTGCCAATGAACAGTGATTTAGAGGACAACTGGGTGAAAGTGTTGTGGTCAGATGAGACCAAAATGGAGCTCTTTGTCATCAACTCAACTCGCCGTGTTTGGAGGTGGAGGAATGCTGCCTATGATCTCAAGAACACCATCCCCACCGTCAAACATGGAGGTGGAAATATTATGCTTTGGGGGTGTTTTTCTGCTAAGGGGACAGGACAACTTCAACTTCAAAGGGACGATGGACGGGTCAAATGTTGGGTGAGAACCTCCTTCCCTCAGCCAGGGCTGTGGAGGGAGCTGAAGGTTTGTGTTGCCAAATGTCAGCCTCAAAACCTTAATGACTTAGAGAAGATCTGAAAAGAGGAGTGGGACAAAATCCCTCCTGAGATGTGTGCAAACCTGGTGGCCAACTAAAAGAAACATCTGACCTCTGTGATTGCCAACAAGGGTTTTGCCACAAAGTACTAAGTCATGTTTTGCAGAGGGGTTAAATACATATTTCCCTCATCAAAATGCAAATCAAATCAACATTTTTGACATGCAATTTTTGTTGTTGTTATTCTGTTATCTCTCACTGTTCAAATAAATCTACCATTAAAATTATAGACTGATCATTTCTTTGTCAGTGGGCAAATGTACAAAATCAGCAGGGGATCAAATACTTATATATACATATATATCAACAGATACAAACAACCACAAAAAATACACTGAGACATCAGAATGCGTCCCAGAGCCAAAAAAAAATACAGAGGAAAGCTGGAAGGGAGGGAGACAAAACAACACATGCAGAAACGGACACAAACAAACACATACATAAATAGACACACACACTATTGTTTCATATCTTGTTAAATATCTTGAATCCTGTAGGCTAAATTAACTCTTGTAGTACATAAAAGACACATTGGGACCTCAATAGCAATGTGGGCAAGATATCCTGATACTAATGTATCATGAGTTACCCTGTGATTTTCCCATATTTCATGTAACAACAGGGATAATAATGAAACTAGTCAGGTATTTGCTGTATGAGAGAGTGAAAAGAAGGCTTTGTTTGCTTAATATAAATCTGTTATAGTTTTCCAGAACACATCCAAGAATACATTACGGTATGTTGTTTATTTATATGATATGGTGTGTATTTTCTCCATGTATCACAAGACCTTCATCTGTTGCATATAAGTAACTCTACTCCATATTTGTGTTATATTTTTGCATGTGTGTCTTGCAGTTGATGGGTTGGAGAAATCATCATCACTGGCCAGCTGTGACGTGGTGGTGGACAGCGCCGGCAATACCCAGAATGCCCCTGCATCACGGCAGCCACGAGGCAAGCTGTCATCACTAGGAAAACTGTTCAAACCATGGAAGTGGAGGAAGAAGAAGACCAGCGACAAGTTCCAGGATCTTTCCAAAGGTGTGTGTGTGTGTGTGTGTGTGTGTGTGTGTGTGTGTTTGCATTTGTGTGCATATTTTTGTGACGTATGAACAAATGATGGCTGCTCAGTCAACAACATCATGGCTTTCATTTTTGGAATTCTGTTGAACATTTACTATTATCAGGATCAGTGTTCATGGTTTGTTTCATTCTTGAAGTGTTGGCTGGGAAATAAAAATGGACAGTAGTACATACAAAAAGCAGACCTTCTTTTTCTTCATGGCTTCCATGTTTTCCATTATGTATTTATTAAAATGTTTAAACTGTTATTTAAATCATGTGAAAACAAACATGGACATCTAAATTAGTGCTGTCAAACTATTAAAATGAATCGATTAATACCTTTAATGTCATAGTTAATTCACAAATAATCGCATATTTTTATCTATTCTAAATGTCCCTTAATTTCTTTTTGTCCCATTATTTATTTTTTTTCGATCGGCTCGCTTTGTGCAAATGTTTTTTTTTTATTATTGAAAACAACATTGGCATTTAGTCTACTGTAGTGTTCAGTTTTACACGTAATATTCTCACTTGGAGCAAGAAATCTCTCACACAATGTAACACTGTCCATCAATAAAAGGGTGAAAGAAATACTTACCTGTGTGCTTGCCCATCAAGTGGTATTTCCGACTTGACGTGCTGCAATGAAAGCTCAGTTCCCGACAAAACACACAGATCACTTTGGTCTTGTCAGTGGAACCATTTGGCAACTTTTAAAAAGTAAACTTTCCATTCAGAGTCTTGTTGGCGTCCATTTCGGCGTCTCATGCTCGCCATCCACTCAAAACGTAATGTTACTACTATTTGGCTGTCTCGCAAGCCCAAACAAGTGTGTGCGGCGTGATTGTTGTTTTGTTTCCGGTCTGGTTAGATCCGGTGTAGTTGTTGCAACAGCATGGGAAAAAAAACTAGAAAGTTTGCTAGGCCAAAAAGAACGTTAATCTTGCAATAAAAAAACGTTTTAAAAAAAAATGGGTTTACGTTAATGCTGTTAATAACGCTTTTAACTGACAGCACTAATCTAAATGTAACATTGTTCAGTCTTATTTGTATTTATGGAGTGTGCAAAACCAATCTAAGCTTGGTATGTAGAGCTGCATCTCATAATTCTTTTCTGACTATCAAGCAAATGTCAAAAATACTAAAAGATGCCCATTTTATTTCCCAGAGGGTGGTGGTTTCTTCAGATTTCTTGTTGTATCCAACAATCTGTCTAATACACAAAGATATTCAGTTCAGTGTCACATATGCCAAAGAAAAGCACAAAATTCAAAATGTTTATCTAAATAGTTGCAGATTATTTGTTTGATGATTGACTAATTGATTAATTCAGTAATAATTAATTATTATAGCTCTAATTGTGTAACTCTGAGTAGGCTTATTCTGTGTCTCAGCTGTGTACAAGACAGATTGATTCAGTATGATCCTATTTCAAGAGGTTATATAGAAAAACAGCTAAATTGGATTAGTTTCCTGACTCAGTTCCTCATCTGTGACTCAATATGTGGTGCTGCTGTCACGTGCAGTGACAATTTAGCAATAAGAAGAGGATAGTAGCTGTTGAGCAATGTTTTTTGTAGAATTCTGTGTCAATTGACTACTGTAGCTAAAAGGCCTTGATTTTGTTAACCTTTCAGTTCTTGAGAGAAAAATCTCCACCAGACAAACGAGGGAGGAGCTCATCAAGAAAGGAGTTCTCATCCCTGACCAAGGTTTGTCTGATCATTCATGTTCATGTTTCTTTATTTACACATATCCAAGGTTCAAAGTTCAGCTTTATTGTCATTATACAATGCAGAATTGCACAATGAAATGCAGTTGCAGCTCCCGCCACATTACACACACTGAAAATGTATAAAAAAAAATTAGTTTTTCTTCCTGTTTTTCACTGTCCTTTACACTTTAGGTCCAGCTTTGTTAAATGTGATTACATTTGCCTGTTGCCAGTAAATGCAGATCTGAAAGATTTGATCTCCGCTTTTATCTGCTTTCAAGCAACTGAACAAAAGCAGAGGATTTCAGTTATGCTGTTAACTGTTTTTATCTCTTCTAGATGAAACGATCAGCAGTGAAAATCTGAATGGCCACGCCACATCTAGTGTGTCGCCAGAGGAGGTCAAGGTTGACATTGAGTCTCCAGAAACAGCGCTGGAGGAGCAGGCCACCGGGCCAGTGAACACTGAAGACAAAACGGGTAACTTCTGGATGAGTTACTGTGTCTAACATGAGCTTTTGTCTTTCTGGAATCTGTAATCTCTGGCTTCTTGGTGTCCTTAACTTTTGGATCTCTTTACTACTTTACTTTACGACTTTTTAGTGCGTTCCATTTAAATCATTACCTCGGAACTCGGAAGCCAGAGCTGGGAATGACGTCACACCCGAGTTGAATGTGTTCCATTTAAAAGTTGGATTTTCATTGTTTTCATTAGCTCTAGGTTAGCTACTGTTAGCAATACTGGTTAATAACATTGCATTACATCATTTTTTTATACATACAAACAGCGTAACATGTCCACAGGTAGAAGTTGAACATGCCTGTGTGAACAACTGTATTAGTGAGACACAATAAGACAGAAGTGCTTATTACTTTATGTTATTGCAGCTTCTAGCCATGTTGGATTTTGAACTCGGGCTAATGCGACATTGTCCAAGTTCCGGGCACATAAATCTGTGGTCAGGGGGCGTTGCTGGCTTTGACCTTGGAAAATCCGAGGTCCGAGTACAATGAAATGCACTATTAGACCTGGAATAATAGTTTCTCAATGGCATGTTGTAAACGTCAATGAGAAATTACTTTATCCAGGGGTTTGTCTTCTTGAATTTGACAAACTTTCATTTTTTAAATTAGAAGTGGCTAATTGTTACTGTGTGAATACAGGCACATTCATCCCAAGGATTGGATTAAGCATTAATTATACAATGTGAAAGCCACCACAGAAATATGGATAATGCCACAATGTTTGTTGGCGTACCTACAGAGAAGGAAAAAACAAGTGGAAAAATCAGAGGGTGAGGGGAAAAAAAAGAGTTACAAAGAGGCTGTTTCTCTCCAGTTTTCCCAAGAATGAACATGAAAATATTTTACGCCTCAAGCAAAAACCGGGTTGTATGCTCCAAGTTTATAGATTTTTTTTTTTTTTTTCTGGAACATGGAGTTATTCTGTATCCATAATGGTATAAATGTGTCCATGGAATGCATTTGTATCTGCAGCAGTTTTCTGACCCTCTGTGGGATCTCTGGCAGGGTCTAATGTGTTTAAATAGATACTCCCATTATATCAGCCTGTAGAAGACATTCACGTCTGAACAGAGCAGTAGCCATCTCCTAATGCCTCCCTCTCCCCACAGGAGACAGGCTACTGTTCTTCTGTCTGATGCTGCTTAAGTGTTGTGCTGTTCTCATCTCAACCATGTTAGCATTGAACTCAGAGCCATTTGTTTGTTCATTTGTCAATAATCAGAAAGGCACAGGCAACAAGCACTGCAAATACTGTAGCTGAACACACATGCCTTCACAGTGGAGGCAGGGGAAGATTAATGGGTGTTTTTTTTAATCATATTCCCAGCCTTATACATTATTCATTTGATACATTCCTAAATAAAAGGACTTACAGATCAAATTACCTCTCATCAAACATTGCCTCTTATTATCAACAGCTCTGTCTAATTCACCTCTTTCAGTATCTCTTTCTTTGCTCATCTGCATGTCCATTTGTGCATCTGTTTGCACAGAAGTGTGTCTTTTATCTTGCTTTCAATTTCTATTTTAACCTCAAAATACCTTCCTGCTTCCAATTATCTGCTCAGAGAGGTGCGATACTAAATCCCTCGCCCGGGCAAAACAGGTGCGACCCCGAGACGTTCAAGCTAAAAAACAGCAAAGTGCCACTCTGCCCGCCTCTTCCAAACCTTTGGGTGGCACTTCAGCCACAACCAAGCACAAAGACGCTGCTTCGGGGAATAAAAAGACTGCTAAAACCACAGGCAAGACAGTCTCATCCACTCAAGCTAAAGCTAACCCGCGGAGCACTAACAACACTAGTCGGGGGATTGGTAAGTTCAGCTAGTTGGGACTGAAGTCAGTTTGCCTGCGTGCCTCTCTGCATGGAAAATATGCTTGTATTTTTGAATGTTTGAAGGGAGTGAAGATTCACTGTAAAGCTGTCTGCACCTGTAAACGATAGCGTCAAGTACAGTCTTTCATGTAATGAAGCGTTAGTCAAGTCAGGCTTCTGTCAAGTGGATACAAAATAGTATTCCCCTGACTCTGCCTCTTGATAGTGTCCTTTCCTGATTAGAAGAGATCTAATTTCTGATGATCGTTTCTTGGAAAGCAGAAGCAAAATTAATTTGTAAACGCTCTGTGTGTCTGTGTGTCTGTGTGTCTGTGTGTCTGTGTGTGTGTGTGTGTGTGTGTGTGTGTGTGTGTGTGTGTGGGGCCCTCATGAAATGAGCTCCGACAAGCTCATGTGGTTTTGATTGATAGCATGATCATCACCCTTCATCCAGTGTTTGTGTGTGTGTACTTCTTTAACTTACAGCATGTTGGAACTAAGCAGCACAGACACCACAGCCAGTATATTGCATGTGATGATCATGGAGTCTTTCCTGAAGGGCTCTCTGCATTTTCTGTTGTTGTTGTTGTTGTTGTTGTTGTTGTTGTTGTTATTGGGGAAGTGGGCCAAAAGTTGTTTCATTAGTCTGTACACAAAGACACTCCACAGACCTTTTTATAGGACTTTTTTTTTATAGGAGAAATGTATTTTTTTTGTTTTGTTTCATAATTAGATTTAGGTGTGGTCCTTACTCTTCAATTATACTTTAAACAACATGCTGTCTACCCATGACTTGTTTACTGCAGTTTATCAACTATTTCTCTTGTTCCACCAACGGAGCTAGTCCTTCAGGCTGCTGTCAATCACACACACAGACACCTCCCTTCAGACAGAAGAGACAAAAAAGAGCATTTCCTATATTTCCCCAAACACCTTTTTTCAACCTTTTTAATAATAAACAAAATATTAACAGTGTATAGATTTTGACTGCAATTTTTTTTTTTCTAAGCTGGACTTTACTGCAGACAATTGAGAGTTTTTGTTAATGCTGCATGTCTTCTGTGAGAGGAAACCAGAGTTTTTTTAGTAAAAACAAATTCAAATGTTTCCCTAATCTCTTTTTCCTGCTCCTGCTTCTCCTCAGCCAAATCCTCCCATCCAAAGAAGACAGGAGTCACAACAAAAAACACAACCACCTCCATCCCTCATTCTCGTGCATCTAAGGACTCTGCAGCACAAACTGAGGGGACTGATGCAAGGAGCAACCGGAAATCAAACACTCCCATCTCTTCCTCCGTTCCCCAAAAGGCTCCTGCAGAGACTGCATGCCAGCCTGTGGAGTTAAAATCCTCGCCCCTTTCCTCAGACACCAAGCCAGCCTCATTTAAAACCTCAGGCAATGAGACAGATGGAACCCAGGCTGCTTCTCAACCTGCTGTAGAGTCTAAATCTGATCCTAATGCCTCTACTGCGAGTGACGACCCCCAAAAGGGCATGGCTCCTGAACCCGCTGTCCAGCCTCCCCATATCAACACTGCTACAGAGGACACTTCCTTCACAGAGGGAGGGACGGACAGCAGCTCACATGGGGAGAAACGGGGGACAACAGGAGGGGAGGGAGGTGAACAACAACAGAAGAAAGGAGAAACACCTTCTGCTGGGGAGAACAGCCGCAGGTAAAAATGTAGTAAGGACATGAGAGTTGGTGAAACATTCCTTATTTTTATCCTCCCTGCATGTTGTTTCTTAATACTTTTAGAGTGCATTAAATATCTACACAGTAGTCTTACTGTAGTCACACAAGTGCTAATATGATGATTGACGCTAAATCTCTCATGTTTATTCATTGTATGCAATAAAACAGATCTCAGGTTTTGTCTTATTTCAACAAATATTCACACTGTCTTGTTTTTTCCTGCAGGTCTGCAGAAGGCCACGCTGAAAGGCCACAGGGCCTCAGTGTAAACACGGAGCAGGTCATGGTCACGGTGATCCCTGATAGGCCGAGAGACAGCCAAACTAGCGACTCTGACTCTGACGGACCAATCCTGTACCGCGATGAGGAGGAAGACGAGGAGGAAGACGAGTACACAACCAGTATGGCATTTGTTGTAACACATCGCACAATAATGGAGATCTATAGAAAAACGCTAATGTCACCTGCAGAACTCATATTGACATTTTACAGAAGCTCCTCATGACATGGCATTTAACGAGCAGCTCTAGGTTTTTATTTACATTTGACATGGGGATGCATGCTCTTGAGAGTACACTTTCACACAAATCGTGCATTCCATCAAGTCATAGTCATGTGCACCTGCAGTTTGTGGTATAAATTGGGCCAACCAGTGTTCTTAAGTATCATTTAGGGTTCAGTTCTGCATTGAAACATTAAGAACAGACCATAGTGACTTTGAGGATGTCATGATAGTAAATGCTAAGCATGCTGGCTCTAGAATCCCCTCAACAGCTGACATTTTGAGCTATAGGCTAATCTGGATTGTCAGTGGACGTAAACATGCTGCCATTACTGTGGTTGCATCTTAATTCTCCATTCAGGTTGTTTCAAAGCCCTAAGAAGCCTGTGACTAGTTCTCCCTGTTGCGTCTCTCTTCCAGGCGCTCTGGCCATTAAGATCCGCAGACGAGACACCCTAAACATCAAGCTGGGGAACCGACCCAGCAAGAGAGAGCTGGAAGAGAAAAACATTCTGCCCCGGAGCTCCGAGACAGAGAGAAATGAGCTTCGCCAGAAAATAGGCTCAAAACTAGTCAGGTACACACTCACATTCACACACGCTCAGCATACTGTGAAAATGTAGCTGGGTGTGAATTTTCATATTAGATTTGGCGGAGCTGTGGGGTAATAACAGAGACTGTTAATTCTTTTTTGATGTAGTTGTGGGCGGTGTACTGGTACAAATGATGCCAGTAAAAATCTGTGCTAAAGTTTAGTTTGACCTTTTCTACCAGATAAGGCAGAAAGGCTGGTGGCAAACAGCCTTTGGATTATCAAGAAGAAAAGGGTGTAAAAAAAGAGTTTTTTTTAATTGTTTTTCTAAAGTCAGTGTGAGGTTTAAATCAAATATTATCTGCTCTTTGTAGAAAAGTATGTGAAAACTGTTTTCCCTTTTCAGGCGCCTGAGCCAAAGACCCACCACAGAGGAGCTGGAGCAGAGAAACATCCTCAGGCGTAAGTTTCTGACATAATGTATACTTAGTGTACTGTTAAACTGAGGGGTGATAGGATACACATTTATGGTTATTGTGATGTTTAGAAACTTGAATAGTAATATCACAAAAAGTAACTATGGTTCCATGGAAATATGTGTGCACTTGCTGCTTCTTACATTTTTTAAACTTGCCACATTTTCATTCACACCTAAAAAATTAAATGAAAAGCATGCTGACAGTGTTGCACAACCTCATCTGATACATAAAGTAGTAGGAGTAGTGGGAATGTGTTTACATGCCAGTGAAAAATGTAGCAACACAGGAAGAGATAATGAACACTGATGCAATGTGCAGCCTTGGTCTTATCTCTCAAGCTTGAAATTAGCGACTGATATCCCAAGATTTAATTTGCTTAAAAAATTGCTTTTGTTGTAGTAGTTCCCTGCAGTACAATAACATGTTTCTAAAGATGCATATATGCATATTTTACTGATTGCACATTTTTAAAAGCACTGTTTGAGGGGGTGTTACAGTTGATAAAACTAGGAACATGGTTCATTATGGCTTTAGTAAAAGTGACTCATTAAATGTTCTTGCCAATTCTGATTTCATTTTCTGTCAAGCTGTCCATTTTTATTCTTCCCACGAAGAGAAGGTCTACGTAGGAAAGATAAGATAAACCTTAATTGTCTCCTGTAGGAGAAATTTGTCTTGGTCAGTCGAGAGAAACCATGCAAAAAAATGATGTGTCTGTCTAACAACGCTAGTTGATAGATTAAACTTTTGCCGTATCCGGTCGGCAAAACTCCGAACACATCTTCCTTTTTTTAAGAATGACTTCAGTGCTTAACTCCCAAGTTTTCCAGAGCTGCGGCCAAAGTCGATTCAAAAGACCGCTGTTCGCTAGTAGCAGCCATCTTCTTTTTTTCAAGTAGCAGGGAATTTACTCGGAACCGTCTCTGCCGTCCATATGTTAAGTCCGCCCACTGACTCTATACACGATGTGGTTGACCTGACCAGAATTTGGTTTTTCTAGCTCACAAGCCAGAGGACAGTTGCAAGACTGACCTTAGCTGCAAAGTACATCTAGATTTCTTGGCTAGTGTTCCAGCTGTGACAGCAACAGATTGGCCCGATACAACCTTTTTTTGTCTTAAGAATCCGATAGCTGAGACAGATATGTCTGTTTAAATTATGAGTTGCAGTCAATTAGAAGCTGTACTTCATGTCTCCTACACTGAACTGATGTGCTCAGTCACATGGATGCTTGTATTACTTTACAGACTGCCTCAAAATTATGTTTATAGACATTTATAGTTTTTTTGTCTTTCTTTCTTTTGTTCACAGTACACCACATACACAATAAAAGTTAGTTCTGGTCAGTTAGTTGGGCTTTATTGTGCACAATACACAGACTAGCCCCGATAAATGTTAAATAGTCAATGACATTTGTGTGTAATGCTCCCTAGCAGGGACTAAATAATTCTGCAAAGTTGTTTTGCTCCTGGCCTAACTGAACCAGTTCAAACTGCTTTTTTTCCTACTAAAGACTGAGTAAATATGCTTTATGCTTATGCTTAGTGGAAAGTAAATAGAAAATAGCAGCCCACAATCACCGGTTTGTATTCGGTGGAAACGGCAACACAAGAAATTCAGATATAGAAATATTTTAATACATAGTTGGACACAACACAAGTTGTTACATAACCCGACTGTATAAGATGACTACAAAAGAACTTGACGTTATGTGAACATTGTTTCTGATCATATTCGTCACACTGGATACTTTCAGTTTTTTGAGGCTGTTACTAAACACATTACATATAAATATTGTGCGTGCGTGCGTGCGTGCGTGCGTGCGTGCGTGCGTGCGCGCTCAATTAGTGTGGCATGGCCCCACAAGAGAGAATGCATTACAGATGTAATTCTTCCCCTTTAGCTGTTACTTCACAGCCATGGACACACTTTAATATCATAAAGTGTGTCCAAGATCATACAGCAAGCTGTAATTGCTATAATTAGAAGCAGAAGCTTGTTGCAGACAGTAGGTGTGAAATGACTCTCATGATTCTCTGCATGCAGAAAAGAATGAAACAGAGGAGCAAGAAGCTAAGCAAGAGATTAAAAGGAGACTCTCGAGAAAGGTACTGTAAACACCAAACACACACACACATGCGCGCACACACACACACACACACACAGAGAAAACGGAAGTGACACTGTGGGTCTATATTTAGCTGCTAATATGTTTTGCTCCACCTTGTAAATCACATGAGGAGACAGAAAAGATCCTTTGTAAGGAGAGATCAGCCCATCTAGTGGACACACATGGAACAGCAATTTGTCTTTCAGTTGAGAAGTTGGATGCTTTCTGTTTCTCTAGCTCTTGTGATTAACATTTGCTTCCCAGAAACCTTATATAATCAATATAGGGTACAATGATAAAATGAAGCATATATGCATGTACAGTAGGTAATAGTTTAATATAACGTGTGTGTGTGTGTGTGTGTGTGTGTGTGTGTGTGTGTGTGTGTGTGTGTGTGTGTGTGTGTGTGTGTGTAGCTGAGTTTAAGGCCTACAGTGGCAGAGCTTGTCGCTCGCAGGATCCTACGTTTTAACGAGTATGTGGAGGTAACGGACGCCAAGGATTATGACCGGCGAGCAGATAAACCCTGGACACGGCTTACTCCCGCAGACAAGGTGCTACACTTAATATGCTGCATTGTGAAATCTTGAGGATTTTGTTTTATTGTTTTATAGGTTGACTGCTTTTTTTCTTTTATTATGTTGTCAACAACCTGTTATTTGTCAGTTATGCATACTTGTATAAGAACAAGGCACCTGTTCTCCCAAGGGTTTTGAGTTTGCTAGGTGCATTTTTATCATTGTGTGTGTGTGTGTGTGTGTGTGTGTGTGTGTGTGTGTGTGTGTGTGTGTGTGTGTGTGTGTGTGTGTGTGTGTGTGTGTGTTCTGCCACTCAGGCTGCTATCCGTAAGGAGCTGAATGAGTTTAAGAGCCGAGAGATGGAGGTTCATGAAGACAGCAAACAGTTCACCAGGTACTCGATGACCTTCACCCCTTAGCCAATTCTGATGATAACACACGCTTGTAATTTATCACCGTACATCCTGCTGTTTATTAGCTCACAATGATCAATATTGATATTACTGTAATCCCCCAAAGCCATTTCAACTGACATTACACACATGGGTCGATTCTAGTTCAATAGCCTGAGGCATTGATTGCCAATAAAGTCAAGGTTCTCTCTCTCAAGTTATGAGATCTGTGGGTCATGGTTTTATATTGTATCGCTGTACAGAACACAGAGAGATTAAGTCCACCGGTAACAAACTACCATTTTATTAAATAAATTTCCAAAAGTAGAACTTTTTCAATATTTGTTACTTCCGCATACAGTGGACGTATACATATTTTTCTGCTCCCATGTTGATAAAATCATTTAAAACTTGTATCCCTTAATATCTTTTTGACCCATACTTTTAACCTGATTTTGGCGTTGTATATATTGTGCTGTACAGTATATATTTTGGACTTTTGCACTTTATTGTGTTGTTTGTTATTGTCCTAATGAAACCAGTGGCGCCTTTAGCTATTGCTGCAGCGTTTAGATCCATTGTATAAACATTGTTACACCAAACAATTATCATTTTCTGAAGCAATTAGCTGCAGTTCAAAGTGACTATAAATTAATTTTCAAAAGACTGGTGTTTGAAAAGTGTTTTTGGCCCTGGTAAAGATCCATATCGGATCAAAACACTGCAGTAGATAATTGAATGTATTACTGGATCATGAACAGTGTGCATATTCTAATTATGCCATGAATATCTCTTGCTTGATTAAGCACCTTCTTGTTTTAGAGATGTCACTTAAAAAAACAGGTGGAACGAATAAGAACCAACACGTCATTTGTTAAAATTAATTTGATTGCAACCTGTGTAACCCTAAACTATGCTATGCACGTACAGTATATGTTTGTCTCGGCAGTGAGCAACAGTCAGCAACAAGAAGAGCTAAATAATGCCATTTATATTGATTCATTCTATAATATTGTGTGTGTGTTGTATTTTCCTAAACTAAGCCTGTGTGTTTGTATTTTTAGATTCCATCGGCCCTAATCGTTCTCACTGTCAGCTGGACGTCAGCACCACAAGCTCTCCGGTCCACAGCTCCCAGCAGTCTCCCAGTCCTCCAGATCCTCAGTACACAGATTAGTCAACTTTGCTTTGGGATCCTCTTGCGCCTGATGATATGTATTTCTGTCTAAAGTGACAGCTACAGGTGTGTCTTAAGGCCTTGGCCATCCGTGAAACCTTTGCACATATCTATAGTCGGAACAGTGGTGTGTATAGCACTCTGATTAGATTATTTATTGAGGATGGCCAGAACCTGCTGTTTTTTTTTTTTTTATGTGTTTTGTTTGTTTGTTTGTATTTGTTTTACTTCAGGTCTTGTTGTGAGGTTCCAGGGAGGAATAATGTGCAAAATCCCCTTAGTAGTGAATGTGGCTCAGCTGTATTAAAGTGTTAGCGTACATGCCAAGGTATGCCTTGTCATAAACTGCCAAATGGCCATATGTGGGCATCCTGCTAGAACAGGAAATGGGAGTGGACGGTTGTGTGCTGATGTCAGTCCCTGTGTCATAGATCAGAGGGGAGGAGAGGCAGATTGTTCTGCTCCAATGTGCCTCTCGGAGTTAAATCTGAAATACTGCAGTTCATTTGTAGACATATTTAAAGTATATTGCCACTAGAGGGCATTATATCATAAGAGTTATGGACTGTGAGGATGAAGATGTATATGTAGATGAAGAATAATCTGCAAGTGTTATATTTATAACTGCTGAAGCTGCAGGATCGGTGGACACCTGAGGCTTTAATAGTGAAGTGCAATGAAAAACCCTCTGCCATCACAGCCATTTGTAATTCGCACTCCTGATGATACACAATGATCATTTACTATTATATATCTTGTGTTGAGTTATTACATGCAAATCTCTATTCACAAAGTGCTGGATTTTGCTGTTACTTCACTTTTCATGTTAGGCTTTTGGCTGGACTCTTTCTCAGAGAGACTTGGTTCCAAAGAAAAAGCAGGACTTTGATTGTTTGCTGGTATTCTTATTTGAAAGTTTTGATTTTTTTTTTTTGGCAAACTTCTTATGGTGGATGTATGAATAGAGTACAGGCACTGAGAGTGTCACCGCTGAAGCAATCTAAAGGCCTCTCAAGAAAGTCGAGAAGGACTTCATTTTCCATTTCCTTGAACATGCTTTTCCAATTGAATCTGTCAGGCTGTGACCTTGCTCACAAGTGATCCTTTTACACCTTGCCCTAACATGCACCTTGAATCCATAACATGTTAGCACAGTTTCATACACTCTTTTGTTCCTGAGAAATTAAAGGAATTGGTAAATGTTAAGGGAAATAAACTAGAGCTGAAACAATTAGACAATTTACAACAACTTAATCTAAACTATTTTCATAATCAATGTATAATTTCATATATTTTAATCAAAAATGTCCAAAACATTGCTGAACAGGTGGGAATTTAATGCAGTTTTTATCATATTCAACATTAAACTGAATACTGTTGTGAGTCAGACCAGATCGCTACTGCAACAGGCAGTTTTAATATGTTAACTCTGGGAAGTTTATAATGTAAATTTTCCGTTATTTTCTGTTTTAGAATGAAACGATTAATCAATTAATAGAAAAAAATAATCAGTAGATTAATCTACAGTCAAAATAATTGTTAGTTGCGGCGCTAAAATGCACTTATTAAGTTGTTGAGTATTAGTTGAGAAGATCAATTCCACTTGCAGGTCATTAGCTTAGCTTAGCATAAACACTGGGAGCAGGGGGTAATCGCTAGCCTGTCTCTTCACATTTCAGCTTTTGTACATATTAAAAAGACAATATGTTTATTAAGAGGTGCTGTTGACTTTTTTCCCTTTGGACAGAGCCACCTAGCTGTTTTCCCCCTGTTTCTGTTCTTTATGCTAAGCTAAGCTTATCACCTGCTGCTTGTAGCGCAATAAATAGTGCAGACATTAGAGTGGTATCAATCTTCTGATCCAATTCTCAGCAAAAATGTGAATGAGAGTATTTCACAAAATGTCAAACTTTTCCTTTTAATATCACATGTAAGGCAAAACTAAAATTATGATACGCATATACTAAAGCAGGGACAAGTGAGGTTATGAAGCAGCACAATGCATTTCTTGGTCCATTTCATACACCAATGCTCTTATATTTTGTGCACTCCTGGAAGATGTTTAGGCTTTCATAAGTCTGACTTGATTTTCTTGGGAGGAGAATACAGTAAATACAAATAGGTAATGCAGTTGGTTGCACAACAACTTAACTACACTCAAGAAGATTTACCTTTGTTTAAATTTGCAGAATGTTAGTGGTTGGCCATTCATCTTTGGCGCATTTAGAGATGTTATGCTTTGATGTGCTCCAAATACTCAAGATGTATGCAATGCTTTCCATTTTTCATTTACGCAAAATGGAAAGGGGATCGATTAATAATTTTTTCATGAATGCCAGAATGTTTTGCTGAGCTATCAGAAAAATAAAGCTCAGAAAAGTCACAGGTGAAATGCAGGACAGAGAGGACCTGAACTGATAACTTTCTCTCCAAAATATTTTCGGACTAATATGGAAAACAGGGACATAAGAAAAAAATGAAAAACATGGCATGGATGTTCACATAAGATGTAAACAAAAACGTTTTTATTTTCCTCCCAACATATTTGGACTATAAAGGAGACGTTGACTGAAAAGTGATTGACAGATTGAGCTTGCTGACGTCTAAAGGTGTGTGTTCTTAGAGTAGACCTCCAACCTTGACAACACTCGTCCTTCTTGTTTCTGAATGTGCGGAGGTTGTAACATTGGTTGTAACATGAAATGATGTACACCGATGGAAAATGACCATCAGTATTCATTCATGACAATGTCTATGTGGTTATATGTATTGATCATTTTGTACATAATGTATATCGAGCATGTGCATATTGAAATCACTTTTATTACCAATATGATACAATAGAAATTTGATGTCAATGTTTTAAGCTCTGATTTCAGTTTAGTCTTGTTTTTTTATTATCTCCAAACATTAATAATGAAATGAACAGTCCAGTACATGTATCAGTGCGGTTTCTAGGCAGCATGATGCGCACAGTATGTTGAATAACTGTCACATCTTTTCCAAATCTACCTGTTTCCTAAACACAACCATGGGCAAGCTATTTTACAGATAGTGATAAATATCTCACTGCTTATTTCATCAATGCAGTAGGTATTTCATGGATGGGGACCCAGTTTAAAAGCAATTTAAAACCTAATCCTTTCTGGAATTCACTTTTGATTTATTTCTTCAGATGACCGTAGGTCACTGGAAAAAAACAAAAAACAGATGTGACTTGAAATTTAAATGTTTAAACATCGGTTTAGACACAGTATGTCATCCAGTTCCGTTTTATAAGGAAGTAAACATCGGATCAGTTGCACATAGTGTGAAATTAGCTTCTAAGAAGGTAAACAGACCGCAGCAAATACTGTAATAAAAATGTTAGCACAAATTAGAAGTCTTGGTGGAACAGCTTCAATTCTGTCATGGCTGAGTAAACATGAATGTGCTGCTTGAATCTCTGTAGAAAAGAAAAGTTCATCTCTGAAGCATAACTGGTACCACTTATTTTAACCCAGCCTATTTAGCATTTATAAGCAGTTTATAGTCAATGAGTAAATTGTTATGTAGGTGTAAGCAGCTTTAAAGACATTTAAAGTGACTATAACCAATATTTTTATGACAATATTTCAAGTGACAATGTGAAAAAGGTCGCTCATGATGATCAACCAGAGATTTATCACCCAAATCTGCAGCTCCCCTCGGCTTCACCAAGACTTACAGTGAGTTTCAGCCAGGCGGCCACTCCAAAAAGAAACCAACCTCCATAAACCTCCATGTTAAAATGTACAACTTTACGGCAAAATTAGGCTTTTTTTACAGCGTTGTACAAAAAACGATTTTGGTGTCCTTTAACTAAGTTCCCACTTCATGAACTGTATAGGGGTTAAATATTTTTTTTACAACTCACCCGTTCAAATCATATTAAGGCTCAAAGTTATGCATAATTAAGTCCCGTTTTGAGTGACAAGTAGCTGCCATCACAGGAGACGAGTATAAACTGTAGGCTTCATTTGGCCCCCCCCTCAGCTCCATCCATGCTCCACCTCTTTGCCAATTTCTGGATTAGCCAACATCAAGCACTGCATTTTGGCTCTTCAGAAACCTATGGGTGATGTCAGAGACTATTCCATATTTTATACAGTCTTTGGTTTCAGTTCATTGTTAGCTGACCGGTTCACAACTTTACTGTTTTGGTTCACTTCCACTACTCTCATAACGTCATTGTCACCCACAGCATGCAGCTGTTTTCAGCTGTTAAAAACCTACCGAACACTACCTGTTCAGCACAAAACATCAGACACAGAAAGTAACTAACTGGTAAACAAAGCGGAGAAGAGACAGACATTTCCTTCAGGAGTTGGTAGAGACCAAACGGAGATTAAATGTAGTGAATTTTGGATTTACATTTGCCAGTTGGGCTGAAACATGACTCCAAATGAATAATAATGTTCTCTGTATCTGAATGTGTAAATAAGCAACTGTTTACCATATCAGTTTAAAAGTTGATAATATATCAATACTGTGTTCACAACTTGTTTCTGCTGCTAACAAGTCCTTGCAAGTTTAAGTGTTTAATAATGTAATTGTTAACAACTTAAACTCTGTATCCTTAAGCATCCACAACAGCTGAATAAACATGAATATTTTGTAAAATATTATAACATTAACATCCGTAATCATATATAATGATGTCTAAAGTTTTGGACACATACTTATAATGGTTTTAAACCTGTCTGTGAATAACTTCTACATGTGTATGAATAGTTGTTAAATGTTTTGTTAAACTAAGGATTAGTTGTTATAACAGTTGTTATACTGTGCTATCAATCATTTATTCTTTAGCTGTTTACACACCTATTATGGATGCTTAATCAGAAAATGTATAATTGGTTACAAATTACACTTAAAAATTTGTCTGTTTGCTTACAACTACATTATACTGTTACAAACATGTATGAAGTGTTTATAAACTGCTTATAGATGCTAAATAGAGAGAATAGAAGGAAAATGAGAAGCATTTAGAAATCTTACTTGTTTGTGAATCTCCAGTGAAGAGCTTTATTTTAAAACACCGGTTACTTTTTCTTTTTTTGCAACACTGATACATAAATCCATATTTTAGTCCAGAATTGGCATCTAGATAAAACCAATTAATAGCGTGGAAGAGCCTTGACAGTTGGTGTTAAGTCCTAACCAATCAGTATTAATCACAAGGAGCGAGTCCTGTAAAAACTAATGGCTGCAGTCTGTCTCATCTCATCTTGTATGGAACTAAATAAACCTTCTGAGACCTGAATGTTGTAACACACCCCACATTTCTCTGCACCGCTGAAAACTTGGAATACGTGAAAGTAAAGTATCAAAAATGTCCTGCCGTTACATTTCAAAAAGTATTTCTCTTAAGATTGCAGTTGAGGGGTTTCATTCACAGACACATGCTTTTCCCATCCACTGCTGTTCATTCGCAGTACTGGAGGCTTCCATCAGTTCATTAAAATGTTTACATTTGAGGATGTCTACTGTTGTAATGATGCTTGAGGCTTCCACAAAAAAAGAAAAAAAAAATCTAATCACAGAGCCATAATCAGCTGTTGTTGACCTAAAGCCTTTAATCTTTTTGTTTTTCTTAATGATGTAAAATCCACAGTTTGTGGATTTGCTGAGGATTTAGTGTCAGTCCCAATATAAACCCTACAATTTTAGCATTGACAGTTTTTGAAATGCATTGTTGTCATATATCCCAAAAACAGCTACTGTTATGTCCAAACAGTCTATATTGTTTTGTATATAAAGAACCATGGAAAAACGTCTCTTTTTGTCAGTTTTCTTTTCTTGTTTCTATAAGATTAGCATATAAGTATATCTGAAGTAGATAAGTAGACTTGAGCATAATACACAGTCTAAAAAAAAATTGTGAGTAACATGGATGTAAATAGAAGAGCCAGACAACATGACCAACAACGTTTCCTTCTTTCTTTACATCCTTGTAAATTGCTGGCTGCACTCCTCAGAGCTGGTTTTAAGAGGAATATTTCAGACTCCTCGTCCTTGAGACATGAAATGGAAAGACACTCTCGGTATGCTTGTATTTTTTAAATGCATTATGTAATTTCTTCCGGAAGACTTCCGGAAATTATAAAAAAATAAAGTGCCAATTTGTTATTCCACTGATGTCATAAGGATGGCCAAGAGAGATATTTACAGCCTAGACACTTAAAGGTGTAGCAATTAGTGACAATTAAGCCTTTCAAGGTTATTAGATTTTTTTCTTTTTAAATTGAAAAAAATTTTACTAGCTTTTTTTCCTCCCCTTCATGTGCCCCTGAATTTGAATAATTGTTGAGGATGACAGCGTAATTGCTCTTGAGAAATGTGCATTGAACCGTGCTGGAGCTTGTTGAGTTTCTGCTTGGGCTATGAAAGGACAAACGATGTTGCTAAAAGTGTGATGACACAATGTATTTTTTTTAGCCATGCATTTTTATTAGCATCTTCATCCTTCAATTTGCATACGCAATGTGACAAACAGCATTGAGAGTTGAATGGCTATACTCTGCCGTGCCATTCAAACTACATTTTGCCAAATAGCTTTCCAATGAATATTCCAGTTAAGTGCGAGCTCTGTGAATGCTGTTTGATTGCACTGTTTCGATCTCATGCTTGCTTGCACGTAGAATTCATCATCTCAGAGTGCATGGCATCTTGATGCGTGTTGCATGCATTTTACATTTGAGCAAGTGTGTATTTTGGTTCATAAGAATACCAGCCCTATCCATCATGCCCAGCCTGAGTACGAGCCTGCCAGCTTTTAAAGAGGATGTGGTCGTAGTGGGGTTTGTTCTGAAGAAGAGGACAAGAAATTTAAAGAGATTGAAGTAGGGAAGAGAAGATTTGGAAAGAGATTTCGGAGACAGAGATGGTAGGAAATGAAAGACAGTCAAATGTTGTGAATCCTCAGTGGGGCTTCAACATTAAAGACCTTCTCTGAAAACCTGCAGTTTTTGGAATTGATTTTACAGAACAGATGTGCTATAGCTCGACCCCAGTGACAGGAAACATGCGATTCAAATTGTTGATGTGCTTGTGATGTACGCCCACTTGTCGACTATTCTGACAGTGCTGATAATCTGTTCTATAGAGCAAAGAAGGACAGCAAGTTAATTGTAGCAGTTGGCACTTATATCTAAAAAATGCTCTGCTGGATCACAGTGATCATAAACCTCTTGTGCTCTCTCACACACACACACACACACACACACACACACACACACACACACACTGACTCGGTTATATTTTTCCCAACCTGAATTTTAAATCTTAAATCCAAACTCAGCTCTTTTTTCTAAAGTGTGAACAATCAATATTCTCTTAAAGGTTTAAACTTATTAGCCCCCAGTGTTGCAGTAGCTCTAAAACACACACACACACACACACACACACACACACACACACACACACACACACACATTGATGAAGTTTCCCAGGCAGAATGGGAAGGCAGTTTCATCCCTGGCACACTGCCTGGAGGTCTGGGCTGTAATGCAGGTCTGATATTCAACTGAAAAATGGTGGCTATTAATCATCAATCCAATAACATGTAATGTTACAAAAAGTGTAATTATTAAAATTGTATTACACTCAGATCTTCCATTCACATTGCAGTCATTCCACGTCATTCATTCATTACTTGCACTCTTCACAAAAAATGAGTAAAAGGTTATGAAAGAAACAACGCTGGGAAAATAATACCAATACTAAACCAAAGTCAGCATTCAGTGTTCTCTGCTCAGAATTGTCATGAAAAGCATGTTGTTCTGTACGAAGTGAGGGTGACAACCTCTATTTCAAAAGGACTCTGCTTAAGCTGTATTTGTTGTTGCACAAATTACCAAAAGCTCGTTAAGTATTTAATCATAAAATAATTTACTTTCCTCCTCTGAGTGCCATTTCTGTTTGCATTTATTCAGAGAAAATGATGCCAGAAACGCACTGCTGCCTTCTTCACAGAAAATATTCAGGGTTTTCCCTTGGTGCAGAGTCATTACTTTGTGTCATTTATCTTGGATGTTTCCACTCTGCTGGTAAGCCTGCCTGTGCAGTAGAGATGGAGAAAGAAAGAAGGAACAGAAAGTGGGAGAAAAGGAAGAAGTGATGAGGTTTGCAGAAGGTTTACTGGAGGAGAACAATGGAGAAAGAGGGTTAAGGCAGATAGATAGATAGAACAGGTGGGTGACAGAGAAGGGCAAAGATAATAATTGTGGGAGCAGTCATATTTGACAAGGGTGCGTGTGCTGCCTGCAAACCATTTGGCTCAGAGGAGAGCCAAACAAGGTGCTCACATCAGCATGAACGCAGAAAGGCCACGTGGTTATTAGAAGATGCCATACGCAGTGCCAGAAACTATTTTAAAAATCTAAACACAGAGATGTCAATGCAGTTCCCAGTCTAACTGTAGCTTTTAAAAGGTCACGCGAAGGCATAGAATTAATTGTCTCGCTTTCAGCCAAGGACACCTTAGCTGAAAGCGAGACAAAGCAGGGACACCTGCACTACACATTCTATAAAATTGAGTTGCATATTAAACTGTTTCTACAATAACGTGTAGGCCTAAAGCCTTCATACGTATACCTTTTCATCATGCATACATTACTAAGCTATGAAAATAATAATTATTGATATATTTATGCATCGTGTTTTAATGTTAGACATACATGTAGCACAGTGTCTCCTTAAGCTTAACTGTATCTGTGGATGGCTGCCTTAGTGGCTAGCTCATCTACAGGCTGATAAGCCTGTCATTGTTGTGACAATGTAAAAACAAATCTCACATAGTTAATATACATATTAACTTTTGGAAGTTATTTCCCACTGGTAATGACGTCAGTACCAGTGGGAAGGATCCTCATCATAGAAAGGGAAACTGCTTCAAATGAAGTTGAACTTTATTTTTCTGTAGGTTTCAGCTTGAGTACTTCTGGATATTAGAAGAAAAGAGTAAAATGTGGGAAGGAAGATGTTATGGATGTCCAAGATGATTATTTATGCATATTTATGCCTGCATAAGATTTCATGGTATTCCATCCAATAGTAATATTTCAGTATGGATCGAAGTAACACACCATCCTTAGAGCTGCACCAGTGTGCCTAAAATGGCGACATATTCCACTGGTGTGATCATCTGTACCAGCATGTAACAGGTTTATAGGCTACAGCTACACAGAAATAGATACATTATCAAACCTTATTCTGTATTTGGTTCATTACCCTAAAAATATTATGTTGAAAATATACAAGGACGACAATTTGGTTTTTGTGTGTTAGTCAAATTGTATTTCTGCTTGTTCCTGGTTTGTCTCATAATATAGCACAGCTGCTGGGCTTTACTTGGCAATGTATTTTCTTTTTTGTTTTTGTGGATTTAGATCAACACCTTCAAAACCGGAGGGGTATGAAATGAAAGTAGAAAACATTAATAGTATAGATTTAGAGAAAATAAGACATTTTATTCCAGAAATATTAGGAACCACCCATCTGTTCAGGGGTCTAGTAGGTTTTTATATATATATTCACCACCTCAGGTATACAAAACGTTTTGATGTCCATGCACTGTAAAAGTCTTTATGGTGTGTATGTGTGTGTTGGCAGGCAGGACATAGTATTTATAGTGGAGGTCTGCAGAAGTAAAAAAGAAAACACTTTCCCTTTGCTGTATGAAAACACTTTAAAATGCATTTCACATTAGAAAAAAAAAACCTGGTATATGAACAACCTTGTGATGATCAAACCTTTCTCAAAGTGAAAATTGCAACCTATTGAATCATTTTTCCTATCTGCTGGTGAATGTCTCAGTTCCATCAACACAATGTGTTCCTTGCTGTTTTCCTTAGAGAAAACCATAGACTGGAGATGTATCTGAGAGCTTGTAATCAAACCCACCTGCAATCCGGATTCCCTTAAAAAAACAAAAAAGGAGATTCCATCTCCATTTATGTCACTGGACAGGCGACTGGAAACTAAGGAGCAGACTTCTATTCATGTGCTCAGAGAAAACAAGTCAAACAGTTTATGTGAGTGTGACAGCACACCAACAGAGCTCACGCTGCTTTCATGCCTGACTGACTTGGCAACATCGTCTTCACGACTCTCACAGTGAGGACAGATGGCAAGGACTTACCCCACTAAGTAACCCTTTAACACACACACACACACACACACACACACACACACACACACACACACACACACACACACACACACACACACACTTCCTTGGCACCCACTAACTTGTCTCTCAATCCAACAATGAGTCATGCATAGCATCCTCTCCCACCAAGTGTCAGTATTTGTGTGTGAATTTGCCTGGCATTATTATGCTTCCATAAAACACCTAAAGTCAGCAAGTGGAACCTCAGCGCCTGTTGCTCTTTTCTAGTCACACATCTCACTTTTCCTGCTGCCCACTTCAGTCCAAACAAGAGCCTACTGCAGCTTCAAACACCTATTCCACAGTACTTCAACCAACTGGAGACGATTTACATAAAAAAAAATGATTTTCTAGTAGCTAATTAAACAGACAGTCCTGATCAAAGGCGCTGATTCAAATTCAACACTGGAATAATTGTCTTAATGTCTGCCATGAGCCGTTTTCATTGCAGTTTCCAAAACGGGGCCACCACTTCAGAGTACTTGCTTTCAGGTATCCAAATGAAAAGTACCAGACCAGGCAATTTGTACTTGAGTGACATACTGTTCTCTATAAAAGAGACAGTACATGGTAAATGTAGCAATGTACTAATTTACATCTGGACAATCAGTCATAATGAGACACAAGGTATCAGGATGTTTAAGGTATGCATAACTGATCAGTGTGCAGTGCACTTCAATGTGTGGGTGGATGATCGGGTACAAGCGTGTGCGCCAGAATGTGGTGCATGTGAGAGACTGTGTAGGTGGCCAATAGTTTGATTATCCACCTACATTTCATTTGTGTGGCTTTGAATCTGCAAGATTTGATACAACACTAATCGTTTATGTTAATGGTGACCCTTTCCGCATTGTTCTTCAGTTAATATTTGTTTGTGTTGAAGCTGGTGCTCCTATCAAAGTATTTTAATATATTTTTTTAAAGTGACTATATGTAACTTTTACACAATTCTGAAACTGTATATTGTTCCATCTGTTGATCATGAATGAAATGAACAGGAAACAAGAAAAGAACACTAGTTTTATATACAGCAGTTTTTGTTAATGCCACTGCCCAGCTCCGATTTTTCCTGCAGTTACAAAATGATTTACAACAGGTAGACAACGCTACAGAGCACACATTCTGACGGGTCACAGATTTTGGTGTATCACCAGAAAAGCGTGTTTAGTGTATCCAGTCAGGTAAAAGGTAGCAGATGTCTTTATATAGGCTTAATTCTATTTTAAATGTATCTTAAAAGTTATCTGCAGTAATTATGGCTGATACTGGGGCACAACCATCACAGGAAAAAAAGGAAATTTAATGAAGAACTAAATTCTAAAAGGGACAGTGAAAGACAACAGGCTTTCAACAGATGACAAAAATTACAGGACTGTTAATGATTCAAAAACGTCTCGAATTGGCGCTCAGGTAGATAACATGTCCATTTCTTTTATAAAATAACTTTACAATGCACAAGGTGGTGGTATGCCAGTAGCCTTCTATTTAGCGTGGCCATTTTATTCCTTTCAGTCCATGTTTATATTTTCTCATCCCTTGTCCCCTTGTACTTGTGTAAAGCACCCATGGGTTTCAGGGAATGTGTTGTATAAGATATCACTATGTTGGTTGCTACAACAATCTCTTTTTATGCTTTGGCTCAAGTCATGACACAGTGACAGTGATACCCAGTTTAGCTCACAATACATATGAAAAAGGGCTAAGTTACCATATACAAACCTTGAAATGTGAATGGAATTTCCTCATTGTAAAGGATTACGTATCATTATCATTGTATATGATTATTAATCACGACTATATGATGGTAACGCTAACTCAGTAATACACTGAGCAATAAAGCACCGTAAAGAAAGACCTTCTGGATAGCAGGTGTGGTAAAAACACTACCGTTTTTGTCCAAAGCGGCTGCTAAAACCAACATGAACTGAAAGTTACATAAAGCCACTTTAAATATTTTTTTGTGCAACTTTCTGTATTGTTTTTCTCATCTGTCAAATTCAAACTGAAGTGACAGAATAAATCTAATACAACATAGAATTTGCCTAATTTGTTCTCTTAATGGCATGGATGAAATTTAGGCTACAGACAGATTAATTCAAATAAAAACTTGACTTTGTTAAAATACAAATGCTTCCGTACAGGACATGAGGTCCCTGAATGATCCAAGTATGAATTGCACCTTTGCAGTGACAATTTCAGCTTAAGACCTATAAAACATTTCTGTAAAAATACCAAATGAGAGTGTCCTTTACAAGAATGGAGTTCATTCCTTCTACAACATTTAAGAGACCACACATTGCACTAAGTCACTTGTGCTGCTCTAACTTCAATTTGTCACTCATCTGTATGTAGTTTGGGCATTGACTTTGTGATGAGAAAATACATTTTAATTGTTAGCATATGAATTTTAATTAAAACAAAACAAAGTTTAATCAAGAATACAGCTACATCAGTTAATACAAGATGATAGTATGCAACTTTTCCATCTTCTCAGATAATTTCCCTGAAAGCTGCAGAGCTGTATGGGACAAGAAACAAAGTTTTCAGTGATCCAGATGCAAGTGAAGATCTGTGTCCAGGTATCTTCCATTGTGTAAATGGACAATATATTCAGTGTTGCCAACTGGGCGGGTAATACAAGGTTAATTTTATGGTCAGAAATGTCACAAGAGCATAACATTAAATATGTTTAGCAGAAAATTAAGTTGTATGTTCAACAAACAAAAAGAATCATGCACAAACATTCTGTAAAAAAAAACACCCACAGCTCACTCCAGCGTAATCTAGGCATCGTCAGGTTTGTCTGCTGGTGGTCCACATGGTTGAAGCATCTTCTCCATCAGGTTGAAGCGGACACGCGCTTTGCTCTCGTTCTCAGCGACGGAGAAGTAGTTAAGCAGGTCAAAATGTCCCATGTAGGAGCAGTAAGAGTCTCTGTGCTGGTTGACCAGCCATTCCCACTTGCTGGTGTCGGCGTGTCCTGTGCCGATGTACTTTGACTGAAGATGCTCCAGTTGACTGTGAATGTTGTATCGGTCTGTCATTCTTGCGGCGATGAGAGTCCCAGAGGCTCTAGACAAAAGTCAGAATGTAATCATTATCATGCACTTGGATGCAATGAAACTACCTTAGAGCATTAGCTGCATACATTAACAAAAAGGCAAAGTACTGATACAGTCAAGAAGATAAGCCCCAAACAAATTCAAGGTACGTAATGCTGTCTTTGAATGATTGCTTGCAATCAGCTATGACAGTTATCGTAGCATGTCTAACATTAGTAAAATAATTACTTTAGGCTCCTACCAAAAGCAGATAACAGGCTAACGCCAGCCATTTCCTTTTAACGTAACTTTACTAAGCCGACAAGTACACATTTTCTGCTAAGTTAGTACTTTACACTCTATCCCAAATGTGTGTGCATTAAGAAAAATTGAATCATAACATTATTTATAGTAGGGGTGATTGTAGTGATATATCTTTTACATTAGATCATGAAATATTTTGTTTAAATGAATGTTTAATCCAGTGTGACATTACCAAAAGGACACATTTTTAGACCAGAGACAACTGTCATTACAGATTCTAGTTAAAATAACATGTCTCTTTATTTTTAGAAGTAGCTCTGGCAGCAAAGGATACAATATAACAATATGATTCTATTATTTACTTGATTAATATAGGACACAAAAATAATAAATATAATAAAATATACCAAATATTCTAAATGCTGTTTAAAATAAAATACAGTGAAAAATAGTTTTTAGTTTTTTACCCAGACATTTCAAAATACATGTTAGAGCTGCAATACCGTGAAACCGTGGCATTTTTGCTGAAGGTTATCATACTGTCAGAATCTTATACCGGCCCATGCCTAGTCTAAATGGACCAAGATTAGTCCGATGGCTGACGAATGGGTTGAATGAAGCTTTGCTATCAATCCAACAAAGCTGCTGCGGTGTGTACAATGCTGTTGATAGAGACGGGTGCATGAGAGACAAACGCCTCGACATATACATTGTGATCATGTGTACTCATGTTATACAGTAACTGATTATAAGTGAAGTGCTTACAATGGCTGTGTAACGTCGACCTGTGTTTGAGTTACTGTCTCTCGCAACTTTACCGCAGCAAGGAGGATGTTTCATTTAACATGGAGTTGATGTGGATGTTATTTGATTTAAAGAGGCTAGCTAATTAAGGAAGTTACTGTGTATACTATTAGCATGTCCTAGCTTTACTATTCCCTGGTCCATTTTAATATATTTATTTAAAGGTAGGAAACGCTTCTTTTATGGAAATGGTTTACTTTAATTTATAAATTGGAAATCAAGATTGTATGTATCAGATTGAATCGTTTCATCAACTCGAATTTAGTCGTTTAAATTGATTAAATTGCATCGTCACTAAACCGTATCTAGATTGTATGGACTCGTCTTATGAGGGAGATATGCTCACACCTATTAAATATACTGTATATTACAATAAAAAGTACGACACTGGACAAAAGACAATTAACAAATATGCACATTATGGGTGTTTTAGAAAGGAAAAAGAAGGAAGATGGAACGTTTAAAGCGGCTTGATGAGGGGATGTGCAAAAGTTCACAGTACGTATAAAAAATTGATATAGCAAGGACATAACTTAAGTTCATGCAAGCTAAGCGATTATATTGCTATCTAGCTATTAAAACAGATACATCATGAACTAGCTACTGCGTCTGTGCTAAATCCAGTAACTTGCTCAATATAACCGTAAAGTAGCAAGTACCGGAAAGATAGCTCTCTCGCTTTTACAAAGAAATAGTTAGCTAGCATGCTAATGTTGATTTAGGTTAGCTAGCTCGTGTTAGCCCAATAAAAGTCTCCTCGAACCCTAGCTAACTTAAACTGGTCTTTTTGCTAAATGTTTATTAATGATAATATAGTTTCGGGTGCAAAATATACTTACTCGATAAAATGTAAAGAATTTAAGAACGAACGCAGAAGATGTAAATAATATGTTCGTCCGTCCGCTGTCCGTGGCAATCATAGACAGTTAAAGAAATGGACCAACAGATCCCGTCGTTCTGGACGGAGACCAGGGAAGGAAAATAGAGGCCCTTTTCCGGTGATGCTTGGCTTTACTGCGCAGCCTCCAACTGAGCTTGACGACGTAGTTGTGACGTGTGCAATGTGTCTTTAAGTTGTAAGCCTTCTGGTAGCTGTGCCAAGAGAAATCTCAATCATTTCCAATCTGCAGAGACGGAGAGCGTAGGTATATGTAAGGAGATAACATAGGCACAGGCTAATTACTGCTAACTAACATGCTAGTTAACGTTGGTAAGTAAACCTAAACAGGTAATGGAAGTCCAAACTGTCTGCGTGCTTCTCCTGACATTACGGTTATTCGTCGACTATGCGACGGCAATTTGTGTGGTTATGACGAAATCGTTAGCCTATTTTTACAAAAACCTCTTCTACGGAGCCATAACATGAGGTACAGAGTAATAGAGCCTTGTATACATTGTCGTGTTTCTTTAGAAATAAACAACGGACAAATACAGCCTTTAAACGCTTCAGATGTAAAGTTATTAGCTGTCAAAGTGGCGCCAAAATGAATGGCAGTCAATGGGAAGCTAACGGCAGGTGACGGCTTCGTAGCATTAAAATGGCGCCGTGCGAGGTACGCTTAGAAAGGAGAGGCATACCTCCTTGGTGGCAATCAGGTGGCCATGCTGTCGGCAATGGAAGGATGATTTCCGGTAGGTTCTCCCTGTAAAATAAACCGGAAAGAAACAAATTGGGGTAACTTTTTGTTCCTTTCAAATTTGCATGGCCAGTGTTGCCTAACTAGGTGCACCAGGTTTAAAGATTATTAAAGATAGTTGTATCTGTTTTCTAAGCTTTTTTTGCCTCAGAATGACACAAGGAATGGTTTATTTTGCTGTTTTTTATGGTAATGTCCGTTTTCCCCAACATCTAAGTACAACATTTTTTTTTCTTTTGTTAACACACTTTTTTGGTAAGATCGCTTTTATTTTTATACAGGCTGCAAACAGCTCTGCTGTATCTGATGCCCTTGTTGGACTATTATCTTTAGGTATTAACAGTACTTTACTCCATGATTTGGTAATGTAACATATGGTGTTTTTCCACTGCATGGTACCTCCTCGACTTGCCTTGACTCTACTAGTTTTCCATTACAAAAAAAGTCCCCAGGTACTTTTTTTTTTTTAGTACCACTTCAGTCAAGGTTCCAAGCGACCTGAGGTGATACCAAAAGGTGACGTGAAAACCTGCAGACTACTGATTGGTTGGAGAGAATTGTCACTATTCACTGCGTCATCACCAGACCTATCCTGAGCGTGCTGGGAAACGCCGGCCTCTCAGCTGATTTAACAGCTGATTGGTTTACAGTCGACTCAACATGATGACGTCTTTTTTATTGATTTTAAATTGGAGGGATTTTATATATATTTTATATATATTTGTCTGATTTAAAGACTTATTCTGTACAGAACACATGTTGTGTGGCTGATAGTTACGTTTAGAAGTCAGAGAGACTAAGGCTGAATCCCATTTCTCTATCTTACCCCTACCCCTTACCCCTTACCCCTTCCCCTCGCTTTTGCGCATTCACGCGGGACCTATTGCTGTCCCATTACATATGTCGACCAAGGGGTAGGGGTAAGATCGAGGGGTGTATACCCCTTGAAAGCAAGTGAGACCAGAGAGACACATAAATGTAAGTATTTTCGGCTTAAATAATTGATTTAAAAGTTACGACAGTCTTGTTTTGTGGTCTATGCCGTCCTGTAAATATGTACTTGCAACCATGTTCTTAACTGAAACTTAAAAAAAACTGCTAATTGCTAACGTTAACGTTGATTTGAACAACAGTCCCGCATTTCTCTGCCTTGAATGGACTGTATATATCGCATGCA
Source organism: Percina caprodes (assembly GCA_013375575.1). NCBI lineage: Eukaryota > Metazoa > Chordata > Actinopteri > Perciformes > Percidae > Percina > Percina caprodes. Next base: position 768,998 of record JABXJD010000057.1, read on the forward strand.
CTGTATATATTAATATTAACGGTCTATGATACATCGCTACGTGCTTTACATATACCGTCATGTATCAGACAGGGATGCCGGAGGACACACCAGCTGATCCACCTTGGGGCTGAAAACGAGCAGAAGTTTTTTTTAAATCATGTGTTCATGTTGTACCCGTTCATTATTGCATTGGTACTGTATTATTGTAATCATTTGTAATTAATTCCTGTTCATGCACTTGTATATTGTTGTTGGTTATGATAGGGACACTGATGATTTGTGAGGGGGGGGGGTCTGGGATATCACAACAGCTGTAGTTAACTTGTATGTTTGTGGTCATGTGTCTTTTTGTTTTGTTTTAGTTTTATACATTTTTTATGTGTGTGACATGTAAGTTATGGTTCTAATAGTTGATAATGGTTCTTTAATATAATATATTTAATGCAATGTTCTTGCCTGTTACGTTTAAGTTATTGGGCAATAAAGACAGAATTTTGTTAACAAAATGTTTTTCTGAACATCAATGACATTCAAAACGGTGATAACTGAAACAGATATACAACACTGTGTGTGTGTGTGTGTGTGTGTGTGTGTGTGTGTGTTTCAAACAGACCTGAGTATTACACAGATAACATCTGCCTCTGCACCACCAAAGTGAACATAAAATAACTATAAAATATATAAATGCATATGACACTGTTGTCAAAACCCACACAATCAACAGCGATGCCATCTTGGAAGTTTGTGATCAATACTGTGTGGTGATGTCACCAAGTGGTGCCCCATTTCATAGGGGTATGTTTTCACCCCTACCCCTTGGTTTCTAGGGGTAAGTGGTAGGGGTAAGATGGAGAAATGGAATTCAGCCTTAATCTGTTCAGATCACAGACCATCTACAGTGTGTTGTTGATTAAAATTAGCAACAGATCTCATGTGGAGCATTTTGAGAGTTACTCTGTCATAATTAAAACAACTACAGAATGTGTACAAGCTGATATGGAGGTCTGAAAACATTTTATTAATTCGGAATCGCACCACAGGGTTTTTGTCACTTCCTGTTCAGCCTGAAGGCAGCTGAAATCGGCTGGAAACTGTTTGACTTTACCGCAGCTTTTTGTCACCGCCCCCTGCTGCTGCCGCCTGCTTTCGTCCACTTTACAGGCGAGGCGCAGTTCATCTCGAACAAGCCTATTTTCTCAAAGGCAGAGCAGGATACCCATGGCTTGGTTTACACCTATCACCATTTCTAGCCACTGGCAGACCATAGGCAGGCTGGGGGAACTCATATTAATGTTAAAAAACTTCATAAAGTGAAATTTTCATGCCATGGGATCTTTAAGAAGTAAAAACAAATGGAAGATAAAGTTTCCAGTCATTATTAAATATTTATGATTTTATTTCTCAGAAATGTTGCAAACTTTTTAGTAAAGTACAAACCTTGGAGCTCAAGCACCTAAAACACAAAATCCTACAATTAGCATTACCATAGTGCAACTCAGTAGCATCTCATAGTAGACCCTTCCTGCCTGGTAAACACCCATATCTTTCATAACCCACGACCCATTTTGTGATTCAGGCTTTATTTTTAAAAAGTGGTATTACAAGCGTAAGTAGTATTGGAGTAGTAGTCCCCATGATGAGTAAATTGTTCTTGATTATATGAAAAATAGGTGGCGTTCCCCTTAAGACAAATGCATAGAAGAAGGGTTTCCTAGCTTTGGTTCAAAACATTCAACATTTTCTACTCAAAGCTCTCCTTGGTATGGAGTTGTAATACTGCAATATTATGTTTTTCAACCTATGAACAAGATCAGTGGGTTTTAATTCAGCTCCACTTACATTATACAGAACGTTTAATTGTACCACTGAAATACTTTGTCTGCAGAAATTGGGTTGTTAATGAAATCCAGATAGTGTAGAGTTTGTCTTTGTTTGTCAATGCACCTTAAATTACACCACACAATTAAAAACCTTTACATAAAGTGTGTAACTGCTCCAAAGTGGCTGAAAAGTAGTGCATGTAGTGAAATGAAGGGTCACTCATGTGTTTACTTTATGTGCATGTATGCGTACTTGCATAAGAGTATAGATTCTGTCTATATTCTTTTCCTTCAGTTTTTTTTTGTTTTGTAGTCTGCCAGATAGATTCAATTAGTACTGTTATTACACTTTTGAATAGTTACATCTAAGTTAAAATAATAGTCACAGGGACAATGATCAATCTTTGATAGCCAATCTTTTAGTGAGCAGACCTGGGAACAGCAATGCACTAGCAGGAGGAAAGGGTAATGAAATCAGGTGGATGGATGGGAATATTGCCTGACTGGATGGCTCATGTGTCCCAGGATGCCCCCAGCCCTGCTGAGTGATAGCCTAGTAAAAAAAAGGAGTCAGCGAAACCTCCTGTGATTTAAACCAACTGCCTTAGACAGAGCCAATTTCAACCAACAGGCGTCAAGGTCAGATAGAGACAAGAAGTAAAAACAAACTACACCCTGTAGGGTTGTTACAGCGATGGCTGGTTAGTCGGTGGACAAACCGAGGCGGCTCATTGGTCAGTTGTCAAACTACTGGCTTTTGCTGGGTGGCTGCTTCATTGGCGGACACAGTAATGAGGTGGATGGCAGCTTTACAGGACTCAGTGGTCCTTACTGGTACATCAGTCAGACCAACTGACTGGTACGTTTTTCTGGCTTACTTCCAGTCTGTTTTCTTGGGACAATCCATGACTTTCATTTCCCCCTCACACCTGAGATTCTCTCTACAACGTCCACTTCTCATCCTTCTGATGTGCTTTGAACCACAACAGCTAAATGCAATGTTCCTCTCTGTCAGACGATGAGAGTCGGTTAGACATTAATCTTGGTGTGAAATAGCCTGAGGAAACTACTGCTCTATGACAGTGCTGAGTTGTTGAGGTATTAAAGCCTAGGGGACCTAAATCGGATTTGGCACACCTCTTGAACATTCAATCTCACTCCTTCTTTCACCTGCTGTTTGGTGTTTCTTGAAGGATTTATGTCTATTTTTCCAATGGTCACATGCTATGATCAGTCAAGAGCCTGTTCACTCAGGGTGTTGGTTATGACCTGAGAAAATCCACAAGCAGAAGCAGCAATAAAACAGGACTGGCCTTTGGCTTTTCCCCTGGTGCCTTCAGAGCAGAACAGCAATGCAAAGCCGATAACTGGATAACCACTGTGTCACTTTCTGAGATGAATAGGAATCACATTTCTTTTAAGTACAGATACAGTGCTCAATGTCTTTATTTAGGCCATGCCTGTTGAGTGTACTGTGGTATTCTACATATTATATGACAACCCTTTTAAAAACATGATTCCAAAATGTAGAAAAAGTGCACTTTTAATCAATGATATCAGATCATAAATATATTGCAGGCTGCTCTCATGAACCATTGTCTATATATAGCTAAGGAAATGAATGCACTGTAATTCATGTGTATTCCACATATTTATAACCACAAGCCCCAAAACTCAGAGATTTCAAGCGGCGGAGCGGAATTCATGTCCTGTGAAAAGTTAAGGGGAAAACACAAAGGTTTCACCCAAAAGAGCTGGTCCGTTGTTTGGACAGAATCTGCATTTTTCCTCTTCAATCTGAGGTTCGACTATCGGCTGAACCCTCCCTTACCAGCACCTTGTAGTAGACTGTACCATGTAGGCTGAGAAGTGTGAGACCCCTGTAATTGGCACACACCCTCTGATCCCCCTTTTTGAAAAGGGGAACCACCACCCCGGTCTGCAACTCCTTAGGCACTGTCCAAAACTACCACGCAATGTTGAAGAGGCATGCCAGCATCGTAATGAGATGATTAAATATGTCAAATATATGACTTTATGTTAAATATATGACCTTGTTAAATGTGTCTGATGTAATTAATGGAAATCATAACACAATGTGTACTTTTACGTGATCAGCTGTTACCTGTATGAAAAACAACATGTTAAGGGGAAATTAATGATCCACAGGATCCATTTCTGTAGGATTTGTAAAAACTAAATGTTCTTCAATTTTCTTGAGACAAAGGCTTTGAAATTTAAGGTCATTTAACTCATGTTTTGGTTGATTAGCTTACCGTAAAGACAAGGGCAGCCTCACAACATTACGTCTGAATGAGAGCACCGTCTCCGCAGGAAGAGACATTCAATGCCACTTGATAATAATCGCTATGACAGTGCTAATCATGCTGCCATCTCCAATAACATAATGTCTGGCTCCCCGACAGCCCCATTCATGACAGAATGGAGTTGAAGGCATGTACATAGACATACATGCAGTAAATACGCCCATGCCCGTCTGAGACCATACCGATGACAATTTCTCAAACAGACACTAGTGTAAGCTCCTCATGCACACTTCACATGCATGCCTACACATTGAATCCATGGTGACCTCACAAATTGTCTGGGTTAATAATATTCATACATGACCTTTTAAACACATTTGAATTTCAGATGAAATTCTTAAACAACAGAACTTTCCTCACTGTTTATAAATCACTTTATGTTTTGTGATGAAAGAATCAAAGCTTGCTTTACTGCAATCCAGGCATCCCAGTGTGAAATAATGAAATAATGTGGAAACCAGTTTCAGTCCATATAGATGCCCTTTTTTATTTTTTATTTTTTTACTTCCCCATGACATTTGGTTATACGTAGCACCATATGTCATGCTCGTGCCCACTTGCTGAGCGAGGGGGCAGGGTCAGAGGAGAGCAGAGGACCAAAAAATGAAACGCACCTGATGATAAGAGGGCTTAATAATTGAGAATAATAGTTGATTTTTAAATACTCACAACAGGGAGGAATAAAGTATGGCAGATTACTCACTTTCATATATAGGTCTTTAAACACAGAATAAAGAGTTTGTAGGATGAAATGCAGAATTTCAAAATAATTATACAGTACTCCATTATGCGCTGTGCAGTAAAGAATAGTGGAAGATTTTATATATATATATATATATATATATATATATATATATATATATATATATATATATATATATATATACTGTATCTCATGAATGAGATACATACTGTATATGCCCTTTAAATGTACATAATTGTTCTCAGCTCACCATGAGGGAAAGTGCCAAACAACAAAAAAAATAAAAAACATTACACCTCCCTCAGACATGGAGGACATTTATCATGCCAAAAAATTACTTGCATACAAATTTCAAGTTCTTGTTATTGTGCATGCTAACTCACTGCAATGGCATAAACTGTAACAGAGCTGCTGTTAATGTTATTTGTTACACCAGTGATTTTACTGCAATGTCCAGTCAAACGTTCTGCTGTGACATCTCAATCCACAGCCAAATGACACACACACTGAGCTGACGCAGCACCTTATGGATGAATTATGGAGAAATGTCAGAATGATGAGTCTATACACTAGAGAAATCACTTGGTGGTACATTCTAGTTATAGGAGCGAACAAGTGATTAATGGGAAACAAAACCCAGCCTAAAACTGATTTGAATTGTCAAATCCAGTCTGTCTCAATCTTACAAAGTAAAGTTTAGGTTGATATCCTTATAATTCACTTTTATCCATTTGTAATTTGTAATACTCATTGATGAGTAGAGATTTAAAGCTGTGTCGTGTTACAGTTTGAGAATAGAATATGTGTATTTGAAGAAAAGACACACTTTAATGCAGATTATATTTCATTCTGGTGCAACAAAACAAAGGCATTCATTAAGATTTAGAATTACGTTTTATAACAGACAATGCATGGATTAACAGTATATATATTTTATGTATTGTGTTATAGAGTGTTAAAGTAGAAATGATCCTCTCTACATTAGATTAAAAAAAATGCCATTTTAAGACTTGACTACAAGTTAAGTAATGATTGAATCACAAGTCATGTAAATAAGCAAATGACAGAAAACAGTTAAATGGTGGCATGGGTACAGATCATGGACAGCATCTTATACATTTTATTTAAACTATTACCTTCCTGCAAGAGTGTATTCTGTATGGTGCACCAAGTGCCTGCTGCAAAATGGTTATTTTACACAGTATATATGTGTATGTATGTATGTATGTATGTATGTATGTATGTATGTGTGTATATATATGTATATATAAATATATAATGTATATATATATACATATATATGTATATATACATATATATAATGTATATATACATATATATGTATATACTGTATACATATGTGTACGTATATATGTATGTGTGTATATATATATATATATATATATATATATATATATATATATATATATATATATATACCAAGACATTCACTCATTCATGAGTGAAGGATAGTTGTGGAAACTTAGCTTGTTAAACTTAGCTTAACACAAAACGCATTTTGAGCTCAGTGGTTGAGCTTGTAGTAGGCCTATTCTGTACCATTGTTGTAGCTTTGTGCCTATATCCTGTGTTATCCATGCCTAGTTTTGCCCTGGTTTTGGATTTCATTCTTGTTTTATTTTTTTTCCGCTTGTGGAGCGTGATGGATGCAGTGTGGTGTGTGGTGGTTGACTTTGGCTGAAAATGTCACTCTCAAACATTTTTCAGTACCGCCAACTCAAAATATGTTCCTGCGGCCATGAGTCTAGCCTTTACTTCCGTGATGAACATGCATCACTTTGTAACACAAGTTATATTGCTCGCCTAGCTGCTAGCGTGGCACACTCTCATACTCTACAACTGCCTAGCTAGCACACAGTGCTTACCTAGGTACCGTATTTTCCATAGTAGAGTATGAGTCGCATCAGTCAAAAAATGCATCATGAAGAGGAAAAAAACATATATAAGTCACACTGGACTATAAGTGACATTTATTTAGAAATTTATTTCACAAAATCCAAGACCAAGAACAGACATTCAGCACACAGAACAACAGGCTGAATAGGTGTCTGCTATGTTAACGTAACACATTAACATTTATTCAACTAATCAATTAGCATACAGAACAACTACCAGGGCGTGGAGACGTAACTGCACTGCTGACAAGCATCTCCCGGCAACACGTTGTTCAAGCACCCATCTGTGGACTTGTTTCTCAAGCTCTGGCCATCTTGCTTTTAGCCCGCAATTAGCTTGCTTTGTTTTCTTCATTGCAGTTAGTTGCGGAGTTACCTTTTCGCCAGTCCCTCACAAGTTTCTGACTCACTCCAAACTTTCTTTCTGCTGCTTGATTACCGTTTTTGGCTGCATATTTTACTACATGCAGTTTGTGATCTGCAGAACAGGATTTTCTTTTAGGGGAATTTTGTTTGTTTTCGGTCTTTCTCAGTTGTTTTTAGGAGCAGCATATAGTTGTCACAAGCCTAAAGCGCCCTCCCATGGCTGTAAATGGTAAAGTTTTCAGTATGAATTAACATTTAAATTTTTTTTTAATTATTTATACTTAATAATTTACTTTACTTACTTACTTATTATCCGTGTTAACGCAATCCCATTTTAATGGCGTCAATTTGTTTCATCGCGAGATTAACGTTCTTTTTGGACTAGCAAACTTTGTAGTTTTTTCACATGCTGTTGCAACAACTTGTAACATTAGAAAAACTACAACGCCACACCGGATTTAGCTAGACTGGAAACAAAACAACGGGCACACCGCACACACTTGTTTGGGCTTGCAAGGTGGCCAAAGAGTAGTAACGTTACGTTTTGAGTGGATGGTTAGCACTAGACTCCGAAATGGATGCCAATAAGATTCTTAATGGAAAGTTTACTTTTTAAAAGTGTCCAAATGGTTCCATTGACAAGACCAAAGTGATTTGTTTGTGTTTTGTCGTTGTGAATAGAGATGGTTCAATACCATTTTTTTTATTCCTGATACCGATTCTGATAACTGAACATGCGTATCTGCCTATACTGAGTACTGATCCGATACCAGTGTGTCATATATAGTGTGTCATATATTTTACTATGTTTTAACAGCTGTATACTACTATCCCTGTATGTATGTGATATGATTTCTATCTTTGTTTTCGGTCTGCCTCAGGTTAAACTCTCAAACAATGAATGCCACAGAACCTTCTTTTATTATCTAGTTTGACAACCAGTTAAAACAAAAAAAGAACACAAAATAAACTACTTTAAAGTAGATTTTCTTTGGGGCTTTTTTATGTAGTGGTGGATCAGTGCATAAACTTCAGTACTTCCCGATACCAATACTAGTGTTTTAGGCAGTATGGGAGACAACGCCAATACTGGTATCGGTATCGGAACATCTCTATATCGGTATCGGAACTGAGCTATCATCGCGGCACGTCCAGTCTGAAATACCACTTGATGGCCTTGTAAACCATGTAAACCTATTCTGGTACAACCTCTGAATTCAATTATGAACCTTAAAATGAGCATAATATGAGCACTTTAAATTCTGCATACCTTTTCCATTTTCAAATTCAAAAAGGTTTTCACGCACATGTTTTCTGATAAATATACAGTACATTGCTTCAGTTAACAACTGAGATTCAATATGACAAAAGAATATTATTTAGAAGCACAATAACTTGCTCGTCCACCATGATCATCAGAAATAATTTTCAGCAATAGAGTAGTTATAATATTTTACATGGGAGATAAATACAATCATGTTCATCTTTACAGATTGTTAAAAACAATACTGGTACACATAATATCAAGTAGAGCTACTGTAAAGGCAATTGGCAGGTTTAGTATATAGCAACACATGTAAGCACAAGCAATTCTAAAGATTACAACATATGTACAATCCTGCTTGGCTCACTTGTTAACTTCTTCAGAACCCATACCTGGTGTAATGGCTGTTAAATTGTAGTTAATCATTCACTGGTAGTACCATGTGTTCACACTGTATGTCGCAATAGCACGATATGTGTGCTGTGCAAACTGTGTAAACTGTGTTTACTGGTTTAGATGATCAGTACAAGGATCCAGTGTAAGTAACACAGCGGGTTTCCCTTCTGTACATTCAGAAGCGTGTCAAATTCAGCAGAGAGAACATACAGTCCTCTACTGTATGTTTATTTAATCATAAATCCAGCAAAGGGAAGACATCTTTACAGAGACAACATCAAAACAGAAGAATAATAGAAAATGATGAAGACAGAGGGGCCAGGGAATTACAACAAAGGGTCAGATAGGTTGAGAGGGAGTCTTTCTGAAGTGATCAAAGCCAGCATGGTGCTGTGCAGATCAATCAATGAAAAACAGTGTTAATAGATTGAAATCCATACAGAAGCTGGACAAGAAGCACATTTGGTGCTGTAAGTGACATTTCTGTCACCTGCTGTCCAGTGATGTCTTCATGTGATGAGGGAGCCACAGACCCTTTGAGCATTAGATAAAAAAGTCCAAAATCAGATTAGATCCTTTATTGTCCAGTACTCCCGATAAATCAACATTTCCAGACAACTTCTCACACATGCAAACAATTAAAAAAGAAAACATCAGGAGCAACTGTAACAGATTTGAGAGAAGTCACACGAACTCTGCAAACAAGACAATATTATATATATATATTTTTTTTTTACAACCTAGAGGATTAGCAATATGAGGGTTAGGAGAAGAGGCTTAGATCAATGAGGCAGCCTAGTCTGCAGCATACAGAAAATAACATATAAGTGCCTTTTGTGAGTGGCTTTTATAGATCTGTGTGTGTGTGTGTGTGTGTGTGTGTGTGTGTGTGTATATATATATATATATATATATATATATATATATATATATATATATATATATATATGTGTGTATATATATATATATATATATATATATATATATATATATATATATATATGTATATATGTATATATATAAATATGTGTGTGTTTGCTGGACGTATTCAGTCTGTATAGTAAACAGTATATTATAGTAATATTAGCAATAATGAAAACTTAAAGCTGTAATAGCGTTAATGCACAAAAAGTGCAACAGCTTCTTCAGTTAAGAGGAGTATTGTAATGATGCTCTGTTTATTATTTATAGTCTATCTTAAACCATCTGTATCGGTTTCAGAGTAAGAGCCTTGCACAGCCATGCAGCTAGTAACACTGCTCGGCAGATGAATGGCCTGACCTGATGCAGAGCTGCAGTTAAGCTTGCAGCACAATGCCTAAATGGTCTGTGCTATCAATTCTCACTCGTGTCCTAGATTGTCTGATGTACGTGTCACTTTGTGTTTACGTGGTCAGAGACCTGTGGTGACCTGCGTGACCTCTGAGTTGGGATCGTCGTTGGCAACGCCCCCACAAGAGCGAGAGTCTGACGACCCCTCCAAGGCTAGTCATACCTGCAGTGAGGAGGGAAAAGAAGAGAAAGTATGTTTATGTTATGTTGTATACAATATATGTATATGTACCTTTTACATGACTGTCTGTTAACAGCCATATACCTACACTGGAGATTAATGCACTCTTATGTTGACTGTAAATTTGAAGCTTCAGTCTTCAGCTTAGCATAAAGACTGGAAGACAACTAGCAAGGGAAAATACTAGCTTTGCTCTGTCCCAAGGTAAAAAAAAAAGAAAGTCAGCCAACCACAAAAACAAAAACAATTTCTTAGCCAGGCAAAGTGTCTTCTGTGCAATCTCAGCTGGTTATCTGGTAACTTCGTGGTGACAACAAGTCTTATGCTAAGCTAAGCTTACCGGCTGCTGACTGTGGTATCATATTTACTGTACAGACATGAGAATTGTATCGATCTATTCATTTAACTCTGGGAAGAAAGTAAATAAGTGCATTTCCAAAAATGTTGAACTATTTCTTCCCAGATGCACTAGTAGTATGTATACACACAGACAATGTCTACCTGTTGATTGGACCTTTCTCCTGTGTTTGCAGTGTTGCGTTCCCGCTGTGGGAGCTTGCGGCTTGTGACTCCGGTCCGGGACGAGTTCTGCATCTCTAACACTGAGGGACTCGGGGTGCAAAACTCACGGAAACAACGCTTGAAGTTCTCATCAAGGTAGCCATAAAGAACCGGGTTCAGACTACTGCAGGGGATGAAAACAAGGTTATAGTTTAACACAAGAAAATCAGCTCCCCCCTAAACTCACCAATATAATTTTTACCTTTAATATACAGTATAACATTGACTCAAGTCAACTCAAGTCATTGCATAAAACCATGTACCAACAAACATACGTTATAAAAACGTCAGTTGCTCTTATCTGTATAAAACAATTTGTCCTATAATGAGCATCCTTTTGTCTACACTTAACCAAGCGTTAATGATTAATCTCCACTTATTATACTGGAATTGTTAGGACTAACAGTTTAAATATTTGTCTAATGCGTACCTGTTGGTGTAGCCCAGGGCAATGCAGAAGTGCCAGGTGATAGTCTGCAGCGTGGAGGTGGGAATATTGATCAGAGCTGTGATGATGACAAAGATGTGGATGGGTGTCCAGCATATGATGAAGACGGCAACCACCACCAGGACCATGCGGGTAATCCGACGCAGGTTTCTGTCCTTCTCCTGTGTGTGTGTGTGTGTGTGTGTGTGTGTGTGTGTGTGTGTGTGTGTGTGTGTGTGTGTGTGTGTGTGTGTGTGTGTGTGTGTGTGTGTGTGTGTGTGTGTGTGTGTGTGTGAGAAGGAGGTTTAATGTTTGGGGATAATTGGGAGTACAAGATGAGTGATGGACAAAAGACAAAGTACAAAGAGAGAGAAAAGCATGAGATAAGGTATGGAAGATAATAATGATGGAGAAGGGTGATGGAGGATGGGAGAAAGTGGTTAGAGGGCAATGAGAGGAGAGGTAAAGGGGAGTGGATCAAAAGGCAGAGAGAAAAGCAAGATGGAAAGGAAGAAAAGTAGTTAAAAAAGTGCAGTGGTGGCTTAAGGGCTTTGAGTAGGACCACCACATTTATTCCATTTTTATCTACTGTAAATACATTCACATTAGAATGTGCACATGATTTGCAGCTAACGTTTGGTAAATGTTTTCAAATGTACTGTTTTGTCTTCTACTGCAATTAATTAAAACTGAGCCACAACCTCAGGCTTAAGTAGGTTTTCCCATATTGCTTTTGTCTTGAGAGCAATGATTGCACCGTAATTGCATGCAAGCTCTGGGCAGCCTTGCATTTCGCTTCATTACTCTTAATGATAATATCAATTAGTTATTGACTACACAGCGTAGGCCATGTAGTTAGTAGACCCAAGGTCAGGTATTTTCATTTCCATTTAATTAAAAGAATAAGAAAACTAAAAATATACAAAATATAATTTTCTAAATAAGTTGTGGCCCATGTTTGTAGAAGAAAAACAGATTTTTCTTAACCTGGGAGCCCGACAGCATGCGCACACTCTTCAACCGGAGGATCATGAGGCCATAGCAGACGGTGATGATGAGGACAGGCATGATGAAGGCAAAGATGAACACGCAGATCTTCAGCAGGGTGTCCCAGTACCAGGAGGGGTGGGGGAATATCAGCTTGCAGTCAACAATACTGGAGGCTGTGCAGGGTGAAGAAACATACATGCACACATACTGTATGTTCACAAGTAAACAGATTCAAACGTGTATTACTTCCACATGAGCAATTTCAAAGGTATTTATTTGAATCAACTCTATTTTCACTTGGTAGTTCTTTTTAGACATCTGTGCTTTATTCCTCTGAAATGGGTTTGCTTAATCCGGTTGTACACAATGCAATGCAGTGTTGCACATGCATAATAATAGTATTTAGGGTTGAAACCAATGTATATACTTAACAAAAAAGTGTGAAATAACTGAAAACATGTCTTTATGTTCTTGTTTCTTCAAAGTAGCCACCCTTTGCTTTTTTGACAGTGCTGCAAACCCCTGGTGTTCTCTCAATGAGCTTCATGAGGTAGTCACCTGAAATGGTTTTCACTTCACAGGTGTGCCTTGTCAGGGTTAATTAGTGGAATTTCTTGCCTTATTAATGGGGTTGGGACCATCAGTTGTGTTGTGCAGAAGTCAGGTTGATACACAGCCAACAGCCCTATTGGACAACTGTTAGAATTCATTGAGAAACAAGTGGCAATCATTACTTTAAGAAATGAAGGTCAGTCTGTCTGGAAAATTGCGAAAACTTTGAATGTGTCCCCAAGTGCAGCCGCAAAAACCATTAAGCGCTACGACTAAACTGGCTCACATGAGGACCGCCCCAGGAAAGGAAGACCAAGAGTCACCTCTGCTGCTGAGGATAAGTTCATCTGAGTCACCAGCCTCAGAAATCGCAAGTTAACAGCAGCTCAGCTTAGAGACCAAATGAATACCACACAGAGTTCTAGCAGCAGACACATCTCTAGAACAACTGTTAAGAGGAAACTGCGCGAATCAGGCCTTCATGGTCAAATTGCAGCTAGGAAACCACTGCTAAGGAGAGGCAACAAGCAGAAGAGATTTGTTTGGGCCAAGAAACACAAGGAATGGACATTAGACCAGTGGAAATCTGGGCTTTGGTCTGATGAGTCCAAGTTTGAGATCTTTGGTTCCAGCCGCAGTGTCTTTGTGCGACGCAGAAAAGGTGACCGGATGGATTCTACATGCCTGGTTCCCACCGTGAAGCATGGAGGAGGAGGTGTGATGGTGTGGGGGTGCTTTGCCACAGTGACAGTGTTGGGGATTTATTCAATATTGAAGGCATACTGAACCAGCATGGCACCTCCAGACTGTGTAAGGGCTATTTGACCAAGACGGAGAGTGCTGCGCCTCCACAGTACATAATTCCATAAGTGTTCATTCATAGTTTTGATGCCTTCAGTGATAATCTACAATGTAAATGGTCATGCAAATAAAGAAAACGCCTTGGTGGTTCCAAACGTTTGGCCTGTTGTACAGTATATATGTTTCTCTTTAGCTTCATTGTGTTCACCAACGAGCTGCTAACTTTATATGCCTGCTTTGATAGGTAGGTGCTGGTTAGGTAGTACACAGTTGTTGTTCTTTAACTGGAAACAGGTAGCTGCTGTGGCTGTAAATCGGGAAAAAAAAAACGCTTAGCACTAATGGTTTTTCTGTATGTTATGCTTTGTTTCATCTGTCTCTCTTTAGAGGTTAATGTAATGTCAATTATCCTCTCCGTTCTTCCGGTCATTTGAATGGATGGAATGAATGAATATTGCCCTGGTTGCCTAGTGGTTAATACTTCGACCATGACACACAACATTCGACTCTGACCATTTCTTGCGTTTAATTCCCCTTCTCTCTCCGCTCATTTTCTGTCATCTTACTACTGTCCAAAAGTCTAATAAAGGCATTAAAATGCCCATAAAAATATTTTTGGCACTAAAGCAATAAACATATTTTATCACCTTGCAGTTATAACTTAACTGAGTCAGTAAATCTCTCATTAGCCTCTCTCCTCCAAACAGTACGCCATCTTTAGTTATATTAGTCAACAACAGGCATATAGCATTTAATTGTTCTTTTGTGCAATTACACAGAAACACCTAAGAAACACATCTGGATTGTTTACCTTTTATAGAGCCTGCTGAAGTACATAATTGCTCTTTAAGGCTGGAATGCAGAGAGTGTTTCGTCCTGTTTTGTGCTTTTTTTGTGAGACCTTGTTGAACTCATTATCTACCAAGGACTAAGAAAGAAATGAGTTCTGTCATGGATGGTTGCTAAAGGGTTGGAGGTTACTTTTTTTATCTCATAATTTTTTCCAGGAGACCAGGGGCCTGTTGCACGAAAGTAGAATAAAGATATCCAGGATAAGTGAAAAAGCGCCGCTTGACTTAGTGTGATCTGCTCATCGCGGCTTAATCGGTTGCACATTTGCCGAGCCAGGATGAACAGGTGAAGCTATGTCAAGCCAGGTGTAGATAGCTGGGATAAGTGCACGTTCACGGCTTTCTTAAATAGACCATGGTATCGATCAGATTTACTGATGCAGAAATTGAGACGACGCATGCGGCATATGTTTCACCCAATGAGCAGCAGCTTCTAATGGAAAGTAACGAGGAAGTGAAGCATATGCAGAAGGTGTTTTACCGTAAAGTGTCTTTGAGTAGCCTACCATGTAAAGCACAATATAAATAAAATGTATTATTATTTAGCCTACTTTGCCTTAAAAGTGAGCAGAGGGAATTAATGTTCCTCGGGAGATGGACCCTAAGGCTTAATTTCAAACCCATATTCACAACGCGAGAACATGTTTTACAACCATAAATCTCTATAAGCGATGTCTGATTCTAAATATCTTTGTACAGTTAATGTTCATACAGAACAATCAGAAAGGTACAACTAGAAAAAGTAAGTGACTTCAATACACGCTGTGAGCATATGTGTAAAACAATATTCGTGTTTTATTTTATTTTTATTTTTTTTGACAAGTAACAGCATCTAAATAAATATATTAAGAAGCATGACTCCATGATTAATCTTAGCCTGGCTGTTAGCCTGCTCTGGACCAGGCTAGCCGCAAAGAATAAATCTCCATGGTTACTTGGCTGGGTTTAATTCAACCTGGTTTTGTGCAACCGAGTCAAAGCTAAATTCATCCAGGATAACTTGAATATCCCGGCTTAATCCCTTATCCTGGTTTCGTGCAACAGGCCCCTGGTTCTATCCTGTTGTTGTCATAAAGGATATACAGTATGTGTTATAATGCATCACATACTGAATGTTTAGAGGTCTTTTATGTAGTCCAAACACAATTCCTCCTGCAGTGTACCTATAACAGTGCTTGAGTGTGCACATGCTTACAAGTGAGGTCGGTGGAGGCCATGAACATTACAGGCAGCCCAATGGCCGAGGAGAGAATCCAGTTGCAGACGTTGACAATCTTGGCGTTACGCGGTGTCCTGAAGTCCAGCGCTTTGACTGGGTGGCACACAGCGATGTAGCGATCAATGCTCATGGTGGTGAGTGTAAAGATAGAGGTGAACATGTTGTAGTAGTCAATGGACATCACCATCTTGCACAGTATGTCTCCAAACGGCCAGGTCCCCATCAGGTAGTTGACGCTCTGGAATGGTAGTGTGCTGGTGACCAAGGCGTCAGCCAGAGCGAGGTTGAAGATGTAGATGTTGGTGGCGGTCTTCATTTTAGTGTATCTGTACAGAAAACATGGATTTTCTTATGAAACAACAGGCCCCTAGGGTACAGACATGTAACGCCTCCCACTGCTCCTACAGTACATGAGAGCAAGACCCACAGACTAACTACAAATGACATGACTGCATCATCTGCAGTCATTTTGAGTGTATTGGTACTCGCTTTGAGTCAAGTGTGTCAAATAAAATGTTTAAGTTACTTAATGTTGTCTCAGACACTAGAACAGCACTCACAATAATCTGGAAATTATCCAGAAAGTAGCAATAAAGATTGATCCTTTAAAGGCATGTATAAAGAAGATGGCACTACAAGGACACACGTGTGCCAAGAAATTATTTAAATGTGTCGAGTTTTTTTTCTGCACAGAAAGAGCCTTGTAAAGGATTACACACCTGCATTTTGAGGCCCATTTGCAGAATTTGAATGCACAGCCAGAATTCTTGCCCCGTTATTAAAAGGTATGTTGCACTCCGGTGCCTCATGAGCTGTGCAGAGTATCCTGTGATGATTTGTGAAGCTGTCCACAGTAGTAAAGCCCCCTTTAATGTTTTAAAATATATCACAAAAAAAAATTATTAAGGCTGTTTATAGAGCATTTTGTGTAAAAATGTTTGCTGAAATAGAGAATGATTTTGAAATTATAAACAAAAATCGAGTTAGACACACAGATAAAAAGGTTAAGTCCACTTTTCATATTAACTGATATGAAGTTTCTCCTCAAGTAAACGTGCTTCTCAATCTGTAGTAGCTTTTACTATCTGAATGAAGCGTGAATAGATTTCAAGAACAGTCCCCTTTATACATTACAAACAAAAATATCCTTCCAATCATTACTGTGGAAACTGAGAAAAGAAGAGAGGCAGTTCATAGAGTGAGAGAATGGTGGGGTCTTTATAGAAAACAGGAAAAAGTGCGTGGATCCATTAGCACAGAGGACGGAACCCAGACGATTGAAATAGCTCAACTGTTTAGAGCTCTTGTCAGCCAAGACATATACTATGTTTAGCGCTTGCTGTCCACATCGTAATCAGGCGATGGTGAAGCTGGATCACGTCAAAAACATCTAAAAGGATCTAGGTTGTACATCATAACCTTTGTTGACCAAAGAGTCAAAGAAAGTATGTAAGAAGCAACAATTATAACCCAGTTATTATTTTGAGGACTAACACACATTTGACATGACATACAGTGTTCTTGAGAAAAATGTTGTGAAAATGCACCAGGCTTAGCCATAGCCTGCAGTTTGACACTGATTTGAAAGTTGATGTCTGACTGAAGTATGACATATTAATCAAGCTGCTTTTGTTTTATAAAATGTTAAATGTGTGAAGGTTTCTTACTGCTAGGTCCCCCAGTGAGATCAATATGCCTGCAAGCTATGAAATCTAACAATGAAACTTTAATGAAGCTATCCAGAAAGTAGAACATCCTGAAATTTTCCCTTATTTATTTTGCACTAAAGATATAAATGTTTATCCATATAGGTGACCGATGAAAAGATTGACTCTCCTCTCTGATCATTGACTATGAAGCTACATCAAGCAGCTTCTTAGCTTAGCTTAGCTAAGCATAAAGACTGGAAATGGGGAAACAGTTAACCTGACTTTTGAAATCCACCTAAAAACCTATAAAGCTCACTAATTAACACGCAACACTTAAAAAAAACACATTTTTACACTTTGTTTTTTGTACAGATTAAACAGTGATATAAAATATGAATTAGAGAGCTTTGGAGGTGCTTCTGACTGTAGCCTTATCAGACAGGTATTAATTTAATTCCCAAGGCATTGTTCCTGCTATTCCATGAACAGACAATTTAGACACATCCCTACAGTAATATTATTGAATTAATCTGGATACACAAAGTGACAATGATACATTACACCCTCTAGCCTTCATTTAATAAACCCCACCTCTCATTGGGTGAGGAGGTAATTTACCTATTTTGTTGCAGCACTCTCCTCAATAATCCTAAATCCCCTTAACAACCAGACAATGAGTTCATTAAATTCTAATAAACTGATAAACACTGACAGCTTAGTGTGATTGTTGTTTCAGGCTTTATTTGAACTGGGACTGACATGCCTCGAAATGCAGTAGAAGCTGTCCAACATCCCCTTATTGACTTTGAGACAACTGTTAACGTGGTTACAGATGATAGCTTGGGTTTCTCCTGTGGGTTGTACTAAGTTTGAGGCTTACGCATGTCCAGCATGCTGTGTGGAGGCTAATGGCCTCATTCCATCTAAATCAACTGAATGAGTTGTTTTATTAATGAGTTTTCAGCTTTCATTTGTTCTTCGCCCTTGAGGTTTTGACAAACTGATGACAATATACTGACAATACACAAAAAAAAAAAGTTTGTTGTGCACAACTAGCTTGTAAGCGTATCATGGCAAGTCAGTTAATTGAAATAGACAAGACTGTGAGCTATATCTAATCACTTCATATCATTCATTGACCCTCCCAACTGTTTGAGGAGTCATCATCATCACCTACTATACTAACACAGAGTCATTTAGTTGCAAAAAAATAAATAAAAAAAAACTTTTCACAACATCATACTATATACGTTGCTGGAAGGTCACATCTAATGTTGTACGTAAATGATCTCTTACTGTTCTTAAGCAAGTGCTGTGAGAGCCTTGACACAGCTTTACTTGAAAAGAATGGATAATAAAGGAAACAAATTGTTAGTGAATGTTATTGAGGTGGCATTACATTTCAGTTAAAACATATTTGCTGTTTCAAATTAGCAGTATAAAAAAGTAATTTCATGGAAGCAGGTAATGGAAAAGAGCTACCCACTAGGTCTGCATGATATAAGGAAAATATGCGATATGCGATAACATTGTTGAATATCGTGATAATGATAATACTTGCGATAAATAAACAGATATTAAAGTATACTCAGTTCTGCATTTCTGCTTCCTTCAGTATTCTGCTAAAATACAACAAATGACTTGTTGAATTAAAAAAATAAAAGTAAATCATTTCCAGCATTCTTTTATTGAACAAATTGAACAGTGTATTGAATATAAAAGGCACCACTAAATAACAAACAAAAACCTCAAAAGTGTGTTTTGCGATATGTTGCGGCCTTTAGCGAGTTACAAAATATTACTTATTCATTTTCATGCCAGCAGTAATCATTTGATAAGTATCATTCATAATAAAATATAAAGAGGCTTTTGGAAGACAAGAAAATTGAAGCTCTGTTCATTACACAGAAACAGAAGACAAGCACATTGTCCCAGATAAAAATGTTTACAGTAATCGTTCAGCCTTTTTTTGAGAGGAAGAGAAAAAGGGTTGTAAAGCCATAGAGAGAAGAGACAGAAGTAACCATCTGCAAAGAGTAAATCTTCATTACGCTGATTCTGTGACCATTACTACACAGAAATTGCTCAATCTGCCTCTTAACTACCTTGACTGGGTGTTTTCCTGGACCAGTGAAGCATAGAGGCTGCAGAAAGATGTACAGTAATGGACCTTAAAATCATCCAAAACAGACCCTTCAGTGAAATCATGTTTAATTCATAGACTCCATCAACCCATTAGCTGTGGTTCCCACCTGTGGGAGTGAGACACCTTCTCATGTCTCCAGTTTCTCATCCATCTTTATTTCATCTTAAATGAAGATTGCTATTGGGGCTGAAATCAGGAAATGATGATGGAAACTTCAGAGATGACGAATCCAAAGATGTCAGATCATTTTCAGCTTTATTCAAACAATTAACAAACTTTCATGACACAGTGAGCTGCCTCTGTACACACACGGATGTCTATACACAAGTGACCAATGAACAGAATTGAACAATGAATGGACAATGAATCAGAATAAATGCATTTTTTCATAATCTTCTTGTTCTGCACCGGTCAGTTGATCTATTTCTGCGAGACAGGGTTAACTTTAAAATGACTCATTTGTGACACACTTCTACTAGTTTTACACATTCCGATCTATTCCTGCAACCTAGTGTCCACTTCACGCTGAGCCTGCTCTGAAAGCTCCCTGAGAATAGTTAAATACATTTGAACACTTTCATGCATAAATACCAACCTATCAAAGATTTTGAGATAAGATTTGATAGTGACGGTAAATTATCCCTGAGGTGATTCTGAAGAGAAATTTGGAGGAGGGTATTACAATACCCTCACACATGCTCCCAAACAAACGAGAGAAGACACTTCAGCCTACTCTCACATGCTGTTGTCTCTTGCATGCATTATTCAATAATCCAAATCATTGACACATATGCAGATGCACCACACAACTGTGTAATGTAATTTCCTCATTTGAATACATAAAGTTAGGCAGTTGAGAATTGGCTGTTTTAGTGTAAACAAATTCAACAGATTAATGTGGCCATTATGGCAACATCGTAATTGGTTTACCCTTGCTCTGACTGGAAACAGCAAATAATATCAAATAATATAATCTTTTATGTACGCTTGGTGAGAAATTATTGAAATGAAAATTACAATAACCTCCAGCTTGGCTCCCTAATGAGCCTTATCTGTTGCTGAAACTGTAGTCTATATCCTTAATGTTCCATATTCTGGGCAGGGTTTGCTGATTTAGGCCAGATATCAGATGCCTTGGGCTTCCTTTGTGTTGAAATCTTAAACTCTGTTTGATTTATGAGGAATATGGTTAACCTTTTCTCAGATCTCTGCAAGCTAAATCCAGACAGCTAGCAAGACTATCTGTCCAATCTGAGTTTTGTGTTGACCCAACATAAATTTGTTTAATTTGTCTGTTTTATGGGATTAGGATCTGAGAAAAGGTAGCTACTTGCTGTGAGGCTGCAGCTTTCCGCTTTTGTTTTTTTCTTTTTTGCTTCAGCTTAATTTAGTTGTGGTGAATTTCTTGGGGTCCATTTTTCATCATCATATTTCTCATAATTTGAATTGTAATAATTTAAGTGAACAGACCCTTTTGCACTATTCACATACATGTTTAGACACATTAGAGAAAATACATTCTGTCCACACAGAATTTCCACAGTTTCCACAATTTGGAAATGCCACAGGGAGCCGTTCAAATGTGCCTGAATGTTAATGAATTTATTGTTAATAAATTGATGATTGTCTGTTTTCACATGGCAGGATCGTGCTTTACCATGGCAACAACAGTGACCAGGCTGGGTGATTCAATGTGATGAACTCCTCTACTCAAATGCCTTAGTTTATTAATTTTTACTGTTTTTATATTGTTTTCATGATTGATATTGTGTATTGATGAATGAAAGCGTTGGATAAAGGAAATCTTGAAACGTGAAAATAATAATATAACGTAAGATCATAATGGCGCTAAAATACATTTTTGTTGTAACATTCCTTGGATTAAATCTTTCTCTGTTAATAAAAAGCTCAGATTTAGCTGCAACAAGAGAAACCTTTTTTAACCTTTTTATTTTAAAATGTACTCCTGTATTCCTTTGTGTAAAGTGAGGTAGAAAAAACTGGATTAGGTTTTATTATATTTTACAGCTAATGACCTGCTCATTGTTAGTTGGATTAAATAAACATTTGCTGTGAGTTTGTGTCTGGCACGCTGTTTAATGTGTCAGATTGAAAATATTGGAATGCTAACAGATATTAAGAGACGTGGCTGGACATTTAAAATGTCCCTATAAACACCAGTGTTAGCTTTGTGTATCTATATTTGGAACACGCCTGTAGTGAATCAACAATCTTGTCATTATGTATCAACAAATGACAAGATGAACCCTACACATTTGCAGTCAACAGTTTGGAACAGAAGCTGATATATTTTCATGGCTTTTCTTACACAGCAAGATAAATATAATTTGTCACTAGTATGCGATGCTGGCCGGTGGATGTGTAGCCCTGCATGATGAATGGGCTGCTGCTGGGTGCGGATAAACCATTAAGGCCTTTTTGCAGAAACAGAGGCTGCTCATGTGAACAGAAATCTGTATGCCTCTGGCTCCAACCAATAACAATGTCCATGCACACTGTGTGGAGCATGATGGATTAGGGTTTGCAGAGTGCAACTGTGTGCATGTCTGACTGCCAGGCAGATTCTGAGATTTGTGCTTTTACTGCATGCATGTAATATTCATGTTAGGCATCTGTGATATGAATACATTTCTCAATCAGAGTACCGGTATATGGAATTTTACAGCACAATATCAATATTTATACTGTGTATACGTACAATATCATGATATTCTACTTTAGAAAATCAATTTACAAATTATATGGGGAAAAACAGATGGGACTATTTGTTTTTGACTGATTCAGTTAATTATATACCTGACAAACCAAGGTACTCATCACATTGATGATCATGTACATGCGGTAACTCCTCACTCCCTAACTATAAGCTTTCTTAAAGAGAAGAGTTTTAAGTTTACTCTTAAATGTTGTGACGGTGTCTTCCTCCCGAACCCAGACTGGTTCCACAGTAGAGGAGCCTGAAAGCTCAAGACTCTGGCTCCCATTCTACTTTTACAGACTCTAGGAATCACAAGTAACTCTGAATTCTGGGAGCGCAGTGCTCTAGCGGGACAATAAGGCACTAAGAGCTCTTCAAGATATGATGAACCTGACCATATAAACCTTTGTAGGTCAGAAGAAGGATTTTAAATTCAATCCTGGATTTTACAGGAAGCCAATGCAGAGAAGCTAATACAGGAGACATAGAATCTCTTTTCTTAGTTCTTATCAGCACACGCACGGCAGCATTCTGGATCAGCTGGAGAGTCTTTTGAATGAATTTGAATGAATTGTGTATTATCTTCAGTACTTCTTACATGTAAAACGGTCCAGTTTTGAGGTAGAGTGCTCTGGATTCATACGCTAAGCGAGCTGTCAAAAATCTGGGGGTGACGTTTGACTGCAGCATGAAATTTGACAAGCAGATTAGCAATGTTAAAATTAGCTTTTTCTAGCTTTGTCTCCTGGCTAAAGTAAAGCCCTTACTTAACAGGCACAATCCAGAGAAGGCAATTCACGCCTTAATTAGTTGGAGGCTTGATTAATGTAATTTTCTATATGTTGGTCTCAAACAAACCTCCATCTCCCCTTCAACATGTGCGGCTGCTCGCTTTTTAAATAATACTTCTAGACATGCACACATTACCCCCGTTCTCTACAACTTCCATTGGTTCTCTTGTGCGCTTTAGAATTGATTTTAAGATTTTAATGTATGTTTTGCAGACCTTCAATTGTCTGCCCCTGGAGTATTTGTCCGAGATTTTAACCCTTCACAAGCACAACAGGTCATTGCGGTCATCAAATCAATTGGTTTTAGAGGTCCCAAGGTCAAGGTACACACTGTGGGTTGATCGCGCTTTCACAGTTGCTGCCCCAAGACTATGTCAGGTTAGCCCCTGACATTCACACTATTACAGATGTAGCTCTTTTTAGATCCAAACTCAAAAATTATTTATTTAGAATGTTTTTAGTACATTTCCCTCTCCTCCTCCTCCTGTTTTTGTGTAACCTTTTCTGATTTTACTGTATTCTATGTTTTATTCTTTTTATTGTATGTTATGTTGTTTTATTATAAGGGCACTGTGGATACCTGTTGGTTTGCTATAAAGCACTGTATAAATAAATGTTGTTTGATTGATTTAATTAAAGGAAAAATCATGTTTTTTTATTTGCATTCTGTAACATATTCTGATATTAATTGCAGCCTTAAATCTGTGTTATTGTGTGAGGTTTTGTAATTAACCATATTTGTAGCACACATTATTTTTATTATACCATTTCAAGCTAGTTTTATGTCCTTGGAAGTTGATTGACATGTAGTGAAATGAATGTAAACCAAGGACTAAATCAATCAAATACATCTGATTGGCAGCAGTAATGTAAAATGTGTCCATTTTTTTATTTAACAGGCTTAAACATCCACTAAAAAATTTAGCTGAAATCGTTTTTGCTGTGCTGAAAATGACTTCATGTTGAAAGGTGTTGGTGTTTAGCTAATTGTTTGTAGGAATTAGAAAAAAAAACCTGTAAATGTATGTTTTAAGACACATTTGTTTATTATGCAATGAAAACCAGACCAATCCAAAGTTGGCCTTGTTAAAAGATAATAAAACTGAATTTGAAAAAGTACATCACCATACAAATTCAACAACCAGTGAATGGTGTTCTGCTCATGGGTTTCACAATCTTGTCCCCACTTTATTGTCATCCACTCTTATAATGGATTTCTATTACTGGCAACATGACAAAAAGAAACACGGATCCAATTTAGGCCAAAGTCTGATCCTCGGAGATGCTGGTAATGGAAACAGGGACCCCAAGAAGAGTTTATCAGCTTGTTGCTTAGGAACACTATTGTTAATGTGCTGAAAATCTTCTACAAAAGGTCTCTCGGTGCCCTCGGCCCTGACCTTAAATCCACATTTAAGTATGCAACCATTGTAAACAGCAGTGAAAAGGCTTTCAAACTGCAAACTGCAACAACTTTAACTTCAAGAGGTCATCAGTTTAACTCTTTGGTTTTTTTTGTTTGCTCATCCATGGCAGTTTGCAGCAGTTTGAGCTATTCTTGTGGAAAACCACGTTTTGAAAAGTAAGTACAAAAAGATGTACATAAGGCTTCAGACAGTTACAAGGAGGGTGTATCAACATTGTCATTAACATTTGGAGAGCAAATCTGCAATACCCTCTGGTGATTTGAAATGCCAGCTTTGATGAAGAAGGACATGTTTAACCCTACCTGTCATAGAGTATAAAGAGCAGAATTGGGGTATGTGAGTGAGTCACTTTGTAATTGACAAAGGGACAAAAGAGCCAAGAGGACCCATCAATCATGAAGCAGAGAGAGACAAAATCTGTCTTTTTTGTTCCCTCGTCTTTAGTTAATCATCTTAATTCGGTCCATAACTTTCTCAGTTCAAAACGGTGACTATTGCTACATTCCTCGAATAATTATTTTATTAATAAATACATTCTTTTATTTTTTTTCCTGTGATCTCTTTAGTCTCAACAGTCATGGTCTGTAAAATTTAGAAGTTTTATGACCTTATGTAACCGATCATGAATGAGGGATTTCCTGGGTTCAAAAGAGCACCTCTTGTTGTATCAAGACTGAAGCCTCGGTTATAATCGCACTTGAAACCGTGGCACAGGCCTACGTAGATGGGGCACACGCAACAAACATTCGCAGAGACGTTTTGTGTTTTTTGCAGTATTCTCCAAAACACTAGGGGCCATACAAACAAAATGATCCGTGAAGAAGCAAGAAGTAGTAGAGATGAAGAAGAGAGCGAAGTAAAGAAAAAGGAGGCTGCCTGGCAACAGTAGTAAACTTATAATGATAAACACCAACGTAGCGCCCAACATTGTATTTGTGTAATTATTAACGTCATTGCCGCTTATTAACATTATATCCGCCTTTTGATGTAACAAACACTCTATAAGAGCCGTTATTTAGCTTTGACAAAGCGTTCTCTCATGTTTTTCCACACTCTCCAGCAAAATGCTATTTCTTTTTCTTTCCCAGTGTGGTGTCGCCCTTACACATATTTAAGGTAATTTGACTCCCTGTGGTCTGTTCATGAAGAATCATCATACAGATATTTGTACAGGCGAACCTGCTCAGCCAGTCTTGCCACCATGTTGAACTGAAGCACAACGTGTGCCATATTACAAAAATTCAGAGGCGCGTGACTACACGCCATGAAAAAACTTGCTGAGCCTTTGCGCTAAAAACAACACATATGGCTCACACACCTCGGGCCGTGAACACCACAACGACCATTAACCTAGCTTGACAGCACTCTAATTCTCCAGCAGTGTCCAGTGGTGTTAAGAAGCTCATTACCCCTAGACACACAGATACAGGAAGGACAGCCTAATTACCTTTGTGCACCATATATAATAGTCTCCCGAAAAAGAAATTAGACCCTTTAAAAAGAGCAGCATGCAGAATTCCCTTCTTGCTGTCAAACTCTTTTGCAATGATAATACTAATGATCATTGAAAGTCAGTCAGCTTTTTGGTAAGCGCACAAGTCAACCAATTCATCTTCATTAATGTTCACTGATAGTTTTATTGTTGCCGGGGGTGGAGGTTAGGCACTGAATTTTTATTTTTGACTCAGTTTTGACTCATTTTGTGCCAGGTTTGATAGTGCTTGAAAGCAGACAAAGTAATTGCAGCGTAAAATCCACAGGCAAACGGCAATTATCGAGCTGTCCACTTGTCATTAGTTACCATTGAGTATACAATGACTGCATGTTCAGTGCTGTACAGCTGTTAGAAAACTGAGGTCAGAGCACCCAGCGTAAAATGTTTAGCTTGTGAAGAGGTTAACAGAAGGATCTGCCAAGCACTTCGCATTAAGCACAAACACACACAAAGGAAAGCAACTCTAATATAATGATGTTACTCTGGGTTGGTAGGAGGTTCAGGGCTGCAGAAGGTGTGGATGTCTGCTGTCGGTTCAGTGGGTTTTTCTTCACAGCTCTTCTTTAAAATTAATCTAGAACACATCTATAATGCATGAGAAAGTCTATGAATACACATGAAAGGTATCCACACTTTTTAAGCAGACAGGATCTATTCACGAGCCTGTTGTCAAAGAGGAGCTCTAAAATTAAGTCAGCGATACTGGGGGTTGATTTCCTACGTTCTTTCTTGGTAAAAAAAAATACTATACCCAGTGACTAATTTGTGTTAATAAGGGGGATGCCATTCTCTTTTATCCCACACATTTCCTGTTAATTTATAACAATTCTAGGAATTACAATGCAGTAACTCAAGTCTTTTTTAAAACAATACTGAGATGCCAGTATGTACATTGAAAGGATTAGCTGTTTTGTTTACTGTAATAACTCCCCCTGTCCACGCTGGCCTTTAAGAAATCCCTTTCTAAAGTGCCCCCTGTCACTTCTTTTGTATCCCCATTAATTACATTGAAATTGTTTGAAGAAATGGCCAGTACGGACTAGAGAAACAGAGAAATGTAGCTTGCTTGCAATCAATACAAGCACTAGAAATTATTTTAAGCTGTCTGAATTGTTTCGTTAGCATGGCTGTAGACAGGACATTAAAAGACTGCAGGTCAGTTGTTTAAAACTCAGAGTATTTGTCATGCTGGGGAACTGGAGTCACAAGAAAGCCATTAGAGACAAACATTTGTGAGGATCTATGACATTTTGTCTTGTGAAGTAGATTGCGTTGACTCCTCATCATAACATCATATTTCATGTGACTGGGTTCAAAGTCTCACATAACCAGCAGGGACACAGCTGTTTGAAAGTTACTTTTGGTAAGAGGTAACAGAGTTATATACGGTCACGTTTGTTGTGCTGCTGCAGTACATGTGCTACAAACAGCAGTTTACAGCATCCTGGAGTTCAAAAGCTTCTTAAGCATCCAAAGTTGTATGAATGCTTCACCTGCTGAATGTGACCGACCAGGTACAGCTGCTCATCTAGCTGGATGGTGGATGGAGGTAGAGATTTTGGGGTGGTGGTGGTGGTAGAGTCATTTTGCAATCATCATGCTCAAAATGCCTCCCAGTGTTTCCATGGAAACAAGAAGCACTCTGCACTGGCAGCATATTCCTTGTGGAACCCAGCGGTTTGCTGTTCAACCGCAATTAATTTTTCCGATTGAGCGTGCAGATTTCTGGTTGTGTTTGCTCACAAGTTTGCGGATGTAAGTGTGGAGCGAGCAGACGAGGAATAGACAAACAAAAGGAAAAGGACAGGGAGATAAAGAGTGGGAGTAAATGTTTTATGGCTTTAAGGTTATCAGACACTAAGGGAAAAAACATCTCACATCAGAGTTTAGAACTGCATTTTCATTTAACAGAAAATATCCGCTGTGTGTTATTAGCTAAAAGGCTATTAACTCTCGACGTGCCACCAGAGAGAAAAGACCAAAAGACAGACAGAGAAAAGAGAGAAAGACAAAGAGGTTGATGCATGTTAATGACCCTGATGGATTGTGGTTGTCAGTGGAATGAGACACATCCTTTACCTTCCTCCCAATTCCATTAAAACTCTAAATCAGTCGAAATCCACAAAACTTTTCTCTGTCACAAACATGCTCATAACGAAGCATGCCTGCCTACTTAACACATACTGCTGGCTAAGTCAGTACCATTTCAGTACCGTCGAGAGAAGGCAGGGGATGGGTATGTCGTCCTAAATCCGTTCCCACAAAACAGTCAAGGATGAGAGAGCTAAAGGTGAAGTAATGCCCTTCATATCTATCATCTGCTATGTAGATACTACTTTGGAATACATAATGCGAGCTTGTGTACCAACTCATACATCCTGAACATTCTTGTACCCTTGCCAGACAGCTGCAGACATAGATTATACTTCAAAAGATGATTTGACTTCCATATGCCCAGTGCTCTCCCTTTGCTTTCAACAATTCATTTTGGAAGTGCCATTGGCAGGAAGTAAGAAATTACATTTACTCTCGTTACTGTAACAAACGTTTTTGAGAATTCTTAAAAAGAGAGAAGGTGCAGGGAGGCTGGGTGGACTGCTTATAGTGGGACAGGGGGGCTGGGTGGACTGCTTATAGTGGGACAGGGAGGCTGGGTAGACTGCTTATAGTGGGACAGGGGGGCTGGGTGGACTGCTTATAGTGGGACAGGGAGGCTGGGTGGACTGCTTATAGTGGGACAGGGAGGCTGGGTAGACTGCTTATAGTGGGACAGGGGGGCTGGGTAGACCGCTTATAGTGGGACAGGGTGGCTGGGTAGACTGCTTATAGTGGGACAGGGTGGCTGGGTAGACTGCTTATAGTGGGACAGGGAGGCTGGGTAGACTGCTTATAGTGGGACAGGGGGGCTGGGTGGACTGCTTATAGTGGGACTGGGGGGCTGGGTAGACTGCTTATAGTGGGACAGGGAGGCTGGGTAGACTGCTTATAGTGGGACTGGGGGGCTGGGTAGACTGCTTATAGTGGGACAGGGGGGCTGGGCTGAGCAGAGAAGTTCAACATAGAACAGACTCAGATGTTTAGACAGCTGAGTACAACACCAAACTCTCTTAGGCTATTATTTGTAACTCATTAATTTGCGAACATGTCAGTGTGTTGCCTAGCAATGTAGAATCTTAATTTCTGGTTTTCAAATATTTGATATGTACTGTATACAGTATATCAAACTTGGGAACTGAGCAATGTCATCTAGTCATAGTAGTCTGCAAAGGCTACTTTGACATGTCAACACACAATATTTTATAGCCTAAAAGTGAATTTAATAGCTCTATCATATAACATCATCTCCCCAAACGTTTTAAAAATGTCTACTCTGAGTCCAGTCCTGAGTCCATTTCAACAGACCCACTTGTTTTTAATACTTTTATCTGAGTACATTTATCTTTAGGACATGTCTTTGAAGTAACAGTGCTTTTACTTGAGTAAAATATTCTAGTACTCTCTGCATCTGTGGCCCAATGGGCAGAGCTGCCATAAGTAATTTGAGGTAAAACACACCCGGCATAGATGTTTGCATTCTGTAGTAAAATAGAACTATTTCAGGAAACATTTAGCCTGAAGAGGATGAAAGTTGGGAAAATGAGCATTAACATCTGCCCAGAAACAGTGGATAAGTGAGGCAAATTACAGGTGTAACAAAGTAATTATAATATATTATAGCAGTAATAGAGAAATTCTCTACTTTTAACAACAATTTTAATTTCCAAGTCATTTACGCATTTGTCTGACAGGTTCAGCGCAGCAAATCCTCCACACGGCCACCCTTGACTGATTCTGTTAGACCTACAAAATAGGCAGAAGTTTGTAATTACAAGGTGTAAAAATGAAAAATAACCAGCCTCACCTTTTCCTCAATCCTTCTCAGCTTTCTCATTGCTCACCATCAATCTTTCTACCCTCAACCTTCCACTGTCTAGCTTTTTTTCCAGGTTAACCTGTCCTCATGCTACTCCTCCAACTTTCATCTACTCAATGACTTTTATTACTTGCAGCCTCATCTGGAATGACATAGTATAAGCTGGGGAGCATTTGACCAACATATATTTCAAAATGTGTTAAAGGCACAACCTGTAAAATCCACCTCAGTAGGCTGATGTTATTAGCACAATAGGTGATGTTCGATGTTACTGTCTGAAGTGTATTTATATTCTGAGTTGTAACTTAAATTGTTAATATCAATATCAATGTATGAAAATGGGAAAAATCTGAGACTTTTACATTAATAGATCTTAGTAATACTGAGTTATTTCTTCCTGCAAGAGTCCTTATCCAACTGGTTTCTCTAAGTTAAAAAAGAATGTTAATTTAGTCTGTGAAATGCAAGATCACAAGAAAGAAAAGTGTGTCATTTGTGCACCACTAATCATGCATTAGTATTTCTTACTCCTTGTGACAGATTATTAAAGAGAATAATAGCTCTTCCTGTGATACGAGCTTGAAAGTATGACGTTTGTTTGAAACCAAGTTTTAAATATCAATTAATGAGATGTTGACATGTTAGCTGAGCGAACATGAAAGAAGAGGAGGCAGTGGGGGTCATATTGGGACAGTTTAAGTCTTTAAGATAAAGTTCAGGAGACAAAATAAAACTTATCTTTTGTTTACAACCAGCAATGCTGGAGTTAAGTCTACCTTTCAGCACATCAGTTGTATGACATCTGCTTGTTTTAAAACTATTTAAGGCCTCTCATCTTATTTACGTGAAATGTAAAAAAAAAAAAAAAAAACACAGCTATGCACAAGGGTATGGAAGTTGTTTGGTCTCTTGATTCAAATGGCAATGTATTTTGCAATGGTCAATTTAATATGCAAAGTTTCAATGCAATCCTCAATTCAGTTTAAATTATTTTGACTAAACATTATAAGAGTGGCTGAAGAGAGTCCACCGTTGGAACCCCCTACAGGCGAAGGCTAACTGCTCTCTGGCGAAACGCTAGTGAACCTTTAACACCTGCTGACGATGCAGAGGGATCCTCAACAATGTGGATGCTCCGCCCACCTGCTCACCGTTGAGTACCATCACAAAAACACCACATCCACGTAGCCCCTGCAATTCCTGCTTGTAGCAAAGCATCACTGATGTTTATCTCACCATAATGAATGATAATCTCACCTTAATCAATTCCATTTCATTTTGCCATGGATTTTTGGTCTCTTTATTCAATGTGCCAGCTAAACAGCGCCCCCAGTCTATTGCATTAGCATTGACTTGGTCACCGTGCTTTTTTGGTGTCTTTATTCAGTTGGCAATGAAAGATTTCAAACGTCTCGCCAAGGCGGGACTTTAGTTAGGAAGTCACTTCCTTGGTTACTGACTGACAGCCGGGCTTCCACTTCACTGGAATCCAGTCGTCAGTGACTTCCTAACTGAAACATCCCGCCTTGGCGAGCCCTTTGACAATTTGCATTGCCAATTGAATTAAGAGACCAAAAATCCATGGCAAAATGAAATGGAATTGATTAGGATTTAATTCTAATGTTTAGTCAAAATAATTGAAACTGAATTGAGGATTGCATTGAAACTTTTCCCATTGAATTGTCAATTGCATAATATTAATATATTCATATACTTATATTATATTATTATATTATATATTCATAATATACTGTACATATAGTCAAATTGAATGAGAAAATTGACAATTGCAAAATACATTGCCATTTAAATAAAGAGACCAAACAAATTCCATACAAGAAAACACAAGACACTGAAGCAACCATGCATATGAAGACAGCAGCATCTGACTGGAATCATGGTGCATAATGTTTTTGTTTAGCACTCACATGGGAGTGATATGCAGCATGGTGCGATTTTCTAGTTTAGTTGATATTGTGGATGAAAGAGACACAGCGAGAGCAAGTGTGTGCTGTGTCTGTACATATATAACACATATAGCATTCTTATGTTGTTATGGCTATTTGCTATTGCTGTGTAAAAATCAGTTCCTCTCCATCCCCTCGATCGGCTAGATTTTTGCGCGCCGGAGCAACTTGCTGCGAGGTTGGAGGCATTTTACGCACGGTAGCCGACCTGGCTGCATTGTCAGCACCACATTCACAGTCTCACTCGGCCTCATCAACACCCTCACACCTCACACACACACACACACACACACACACACACACACACACATACAGCAACAGGTTGCCGTTGACTCCTTTCCAATCATGTTAGAGAAGAATCTGTTTATAAAGTGTAAAAGGCCTAATTATGCGCAACACAGCTGTGAAAACGCAGACACACGAATCAGTGTTTTTGTAAGTACTTTGCTGTCTTACCTGACGATGATATACATCACCAACACGTTTCCAACTAGCCCCACCACGCACACTATGGAGTAGAGAGCGGTGATGACAATCGCTATGATAACCGGGTTGGTGTCGTCTTCCAGACTGTTGGTCAGTCCCCGATCCCCGTCGCATCGCGGCTCCGCGAAGCTCGTGGTGTTGTGGTCGGTGAAGTTTCCACAGAAGCTGCTGTTGTTGAAAAGCACGGGGAGCTGGCTCCGGTAATTCGCGTCCGAGCCGTTGCCTGCGGTCTCCATGGTCCTGGTTCGGTATGTGCCGTACTGTAGGTGCTGTGCGCGTCTTTCGACTCTCCTCAGGTGCCCTTTGGCGGACTGAGTGCTTGTCTGGTGCTGGTTAAAGACGCGTTGCGTGTCAGGCGCGGGACCAACCGCAGGTAACGTTAAATCTCACTGTGTGGAAGAATGTTGCCGCGTGTGATGAGGTTTACCACCTAAAGCCTAGTTTAACAACAACCTTCGCGCGGCACAGCGAGCCTGCATAGAGCATGAGCAGGACATGAGTTAGTTCGCTCTCTTTCTTCATTCCTCCCTCGGTTCCTTCCTCTCTTCTTTCCTTCCTCCCGTTTTCCTATATATCATTTCCTCAGTTTCTTATTGCTTCATTGTTTCACGCGTTTTTTATTCCCTTCCTTTCATTCTTGCTTCTTTTATTTTTCTTTCCTTCTCCCTTTTTCTCCCTCACTTATCTTTGTTCCTTTTCTCTTCTCCTTCCTTGCTCTCATCCTTCTTCCCATCCCTCCCTCCTTCACTACTTTCCTCCTTCCTTGATCCTTTCCTTATTTCATCCCTTCCTCCTTTTTTTGTATACTCTATACTTATCTTGTACCATCAGCTTCTCCATGAAGTGTTAATTAGTACTCAGCATTGTTGTCTGTGGATGGACCAAATAGCCATCTCATATTATTAATTTAAAGCCCTATGGTTGAAGCTTCCAAACTACCTCAACATTTTTTTTGGTCATTTAAATCTAGTACACAATCCAGTAACTTAACCTTAGGTATCCTTCATTTGTACTCACTAATCTTGCCAAAACTGGTACTATACACCTTTTAAATGGAATGAAAATGCCCTCAAACTAGAGTCAAACATTCCTCTCTGAGTTTTTTTTTTTTATAACTAATGTTTTTTTTTTTTTTATGATTCTTGCAAAAGCTTTTTTAAATTCCTTGTTGTGTTGTTTGTTTTGCAGATGTTTTGTTTCGTTCAAGATTTTTTTGTGACATTTAAAGTCTTTATTGGACAGGACAGCCTAGGCATGAAAGGGGTGAGAGAGGAGGAATGACATGCAAAAAAAGTCCCGCAGGTCGGAACCTAACCCGCGGCCTCTGTGTTGAGGACTGAGCCTCTGCATATGTGCACAGTCACAGCGGATTGCGTTTTTGTAAATGTTTCTTGTTCTTGTCAGATATCTTATTTAACATGATATATATATTAAAAAAAAGTAATAATATGCTAAAAGTGTGCTTTATTGACCAAATTATTACATTAACTATTCAGTTAAACAACTACAAAACTATACACTTACAATGTTGGATAATAAAACAGCGTGACAGCAGCAAGTATTCTAAATAAGGATAGTGATGGATGGTGATGGGGAGTCCAGGGATTATCTGTCAAGTTATCCTTGCATGTATGTACATGTGGCGCTTTGATGAGTCTCCTCACTCCTGATTTCTGTTTTCTCTGCTGTATTCTAATCAGTGAAGGGAAGCGAGGGAATGTAGCACAGTGTAATCCAATAGGGATTGATTTTAATCAAGATAATGTCTATGCTTGTCTCATTACAGTTTTAGAGAGGCACGCAATTGGCAAAGATCATTTACCAAACGTGCTGGAGGCCTGTTTGGCGTAAAACTGTTTAACACGAGCATAACTACTCAAAGTCATTATTATTACATTTGTTTTTATAGTCGCTTTAGTCAACAACAAAAAAACACTACCCACCAAAAAAAAAAACTTCTTAGCTAATTATATTAGTGAGCTAGCTGATGAAACCTAAGGAGCAGCAGGGATGGAAGGATGTATCACTTTAAGTGGGATGTTCTCAAACACACCACAGTTTAATTTAATTGGGATGTGACATTACTTTGCCACTACTGCCCCTCTGTTTGGATTTCACATAAACACATATCCCCTTTCAGTTCCGAGCCTGGTAAATCTGAGTAGATTAACTTTTGTGGTTTATGCCTGAGCACTCTTTTGAAGAAGTTAAACTTCCAGCTGTGCTGTATTTTGTGCTGATATGATTCATTGGTGTTAGACCAAGAGGCGCTACAACCCCTATTAACACAAACAGGGCACAGATGTAATATTTTTCAAGTCTATCTTAATACAAGAGGGCAATATAGGTATACCAAAAAGTGTAGCTTTGGAAAATACCTGCTTCATTTGTCTGACTGACTGCTGGGGGCTCATATCAGCTTTAGCTCATGTTTTAGGACTGCATGCTGATTTTGTCTCCCTTTGCTTATCAGAGTCACTTTAGGAAAGAACAGCAGGGTTGCTGTTGCTTTTGAGTAAAAATTTTCAGAAAATATAAGTGAGAATTAGGTGCTTTTATAAATCTGGGGGGGGGGGGTTACATCCTGTATACTACAGTTAAATCATTTACTATTGTATTTTTCAATTTTTTTTTTTTTAGACACATTATTTCTGAATGTAATTCCTGAAAGTGTGGAGAAGGCCTTGATAGAGAAATTAGACCTTTATCATGTTGGGAAATCAATTTGAACACTTTACAAGCCACTAATCTCAGAGAAAGTTTCCTAGGAAAATAATAATAGTACTAATTATAGGGGAAAAACAGTATGCGCAATATGTGCAGTGAAATATGGGGGAAGATACTCTAGAGGATGTGCTAAAAAGTTAACGTGCAACAATAAGAATGAGAATAAAAAAGGTCTTATAAATAAACAGTTATTTACACACTCATATCCCAGAGATATACTTGACTAAGGGATTTGAAGAGAGAAGCTGTTGATGCTGGATGTTTGAGAAAAGTAAAATTCACACTCACATCATTGTTATTCCTCTGAAGCACTTCCACCACTTTCGTGTATCTCGTGTGAAGCGGAACATATTGGGGCGCTATCCTGTTGCCATGGTGAGGATGAGCATTACATCTCACAAAAGTAACACCATAGGTAAGCTATGTGTAGTACTTGTAAAGGCTGCCGCCATAGCGTATAGGATATGTTTCACAAGTGTAACCTATTAGTTTTTGCTTCTGCCTGTGATGTAGGGAGTAGATCAGCTACTCAGGTTTGCCTGCTTAGGCCCTTTCAGCAAAGAGTGGCTGGCACCCCTAAGGTGGAGGTAAGATAGTTTTGCAATGAATGACATTTTTACAATGTGTGGAGTGCTTATTGTTGTGGGTGCTCATATATGTATATATATAGTAATGTCAACAGTAACGTTTTTATCTAAATGTAATTGTATTTACAAATACAGAGCGTTAATGCTGCTCTTTCAGTTTAGCTCCCCCTATAATAACCTGCAGGTGCAGGTGGTAGGTTCTAATCAGGTGAGGCTGAGAGTTAAACGTGTCTTCAGAAGAAGGGGACGATAGAAAG
The DNA here is from genome assembly GCA_013375575.1 of Percina caprodes. Taxonomy (NCBI): domain Eukaryota; kingdom Metazoa; phylum Chordata; class Actinopteri; order Perciformes; family Percidae; genus Percina; species Percina caprodes. The sequence goes on from JABXJD010000057.1 coordinate 804,850, forward strand.
GACTTGCTGTGAGGTTGCCTTTTAATCTGTTTGTTATTGTGACTTTTTTTTGTATTTTCCCAGTTTTGACCGTGTGTTGGAAAACAAAAGGAAAAACCTCAAATGTAATTATCTTTTTCTATATAGAAAATCAATTAGTGATTTGTTGACATGTTCTTGCATTAAGTTTTAACAAATAACTAAAACTAGCAACAGTGAAACACCTGTTACCAAACACAGAAACAGACACATGCAGCACCTGTTTGCCAGAAGTATTCCCCTAGCCTCAAAGTGTTTTTGTCAGAGATCTTTTACAATACTCAGATTCATATCCCATTTATATATGACACATATTTATTAATTCCGGGTGGCTACACCCTTTTTCACATTGTATGTGATGAAATGTGTTTAATCTGGATAGGTTAATGCAACTGTCTTAAGGCATCATCACAATTAGTGTTTAGACAGTAGTATATGTTCCCTTTATGTCAGGAACCAGATCCACCACAGAAGAGACAAACATTTTTGATGCAGAAGACAGAAAATGAGTCTGGTAATCAGCACATCACTTCATACCTAAACCTAAAGGAGCTCTCATCTGGGCCCAAACTGTGGGTGTATAAATCAAAAAACTTTTGATTTGATGCAGATCAAGAGGAACAGAACAAATAATCATGACTGCGGCTGACAAACCCAGTAACAGCACTGACAGAGGAACAATGGTCATAAGTTAACCAACCAGCATAAAACAATCAGAGGCTTTATAACAAAAGAAAAGAAACAGCAGGGAAACAAAAGCTGAATACATACTGTTATGGTATTTTCTGCATGTTCATTTGTAATAGACAAGCAAAAAATGTCATGATGACATTAGCTGTTATGCATGATACTGATATGGTTCTGTAGTCTAAATGTTTAGATGCTATTTAAACTGCTGTATTTTAATACAAACTGATACACCTGACACTTGATGACTTAATGACAGATGATACACACTTACACAGAGGGTCTTCCATTTAGTTGAATAGTTATATGAGTAATTCCTAATTATGTTCAAGTCTCTTTGAATGTATCATATGTCTGTGCCTTTGCCGTTGGCAGCTCGTGCTTCCTCTGCTTTAACGATCACCACTTTGATGAAACATTATACATTCTTCAAAGTGAGGGTGACAAAACATTTTGACATTGATTGATGATACAATATGTGACCAGCACAATATGACCAAGGCTTTGATAAAAGAATGTGAATGGTCAGAGGAAATAATGTTACTGTACATTTTATAGTAGTAAAGGATGAGGGTATTATATTTCATTTTAATTGCTTCTAAATTTAAAGCTTTGAGCTTACTGAAATGCTGAATTTCTGCTGTAAAAAAATACAATACTTAAATTAAAAACAGTAGCTAAAAACAATAACAGCTTTGGTGTTTGTATAATAGGAACAGCACTTACTGTTAGACTTACAATACAATTTGTATTACAAGTAAAAAATATTGACCTGATGATGGCACTAGAATATCAAAACCTAGGGATCATCAAAGTTATTATAATGATATTTTGTGCCGATCCGTATTTTAAATTTTATTTTAAATATTTCACTGATTAGTGAAGACTGGTGGCACTAGAGGAAAAGTCAGGCTATCACTAAACGGCATTAGGATTCAGCACCATCGACGTCTGTACAAAACTTCATGGCAATCTGACAGATGAGATATTTCAAACTGATGCAAAGTGAACCAACTGGTTGACAATGTCATCCCTAAACCCATGCTGCTAGCATAAAAGTACAAAACATGTCAAATAATCAGAGTTATTGTTATTCTATACCTTCAGAATTTGCACAACCAATCTCAAGAACTGCTTCATAAACAGTACACATAAAACATAATCCAGTCGGATTTCCTGAGGTCATGGATTATGTTAATGTCATATGTGGAAATACCTCATCTGCAATGCTTCCAGTTAGTGTATACAAGTGACTCCCAGGTACTTATTTGTTACCCAGATGAAGCCGCCTACACCCGCCATATAGGGGCTTTGTCTTTCTGGGGTGTAAATATTGTCAAACAAAGCAAACATTGGCGGAGGAGCAACTTTTCCATCAGTGTTGTGCTTTCAGTAAAATGACGCAAGACAGTATTCTTCACTCTGCCCTGTTCACTCCTATTCAGTTCTGTTCAATACAGTTGACTTAAATTCAGTTATACATTTCACAGCATCAGATTTAACCTCTCCAGTGCTTCTTAGCATGCATGTTTTAGATCGCTCCCTGCTCCAACACAGCTGATTCAAATTATCTCGTTATGAATTCCTGAAGCTGCTTGATAACGAGCTGATCATTGAAATCAGCTGTGTTGGAACAGGAAGGGATCCAAAACATGCAGGACACTGGATAATCCAGGGCTGCATCTCATGTCGCTTATTTTATAGGTCCACAGTCCTCGGCTCATCGAGGAGCTATAGTCGAGGACACACGAGAGCAGCTTTCCCACAAGCCGTGCAGCTGAAGGAGTTTTAACTCCGCCCAAACATCTGATGTATTCATGTGACTCTTCAAAGGAGAGGACGTCTCATCACTCTAAAACACATTTGCTCATTGCCTCTCCCCTCCTATGATTGTCTTGCGTCGCTCCCGTGTCTCCTTGGTGGGAGGGACTAAGATGTGAGGAAGGGAGGCAAGTGGAGGACTTGAGGAGGCAATTTAAGGGCTATGAGATGAGATGTGTTGGAGTTATTACTTAGTAGAAGAGATGAGTGATATTTCTTTTCTCAATAATGGGGTAACTTTTTATTCATTTAATTTAGTTATATTTGGATCACAGATTGCACCTTTCTGTAGGTTAGGGTGTAAGAATCTGTAGGGTACCTTACCCTACAGATTCTTTGACCACTAGTGGTGCTATGGAGCAGTTTCAACAAACAAGTCCCTGATTTGTCTTATCTTTTGCTCTTCAGGCAAATGAATGAGGACACACGTCAAAAACAAGCTCTTGCGCCACTCTCACAGTTTTTGATGACATCTCGCCCTTGTTCGTACCATACATAATTGATTTGATTTAATGCTTTGAACAAAAGTGTCTGCCAAATACATGTAATGTAATGCTTTGACACCATTCACCCATTATTTTTTACATTGCGTGTTTTGCATTTCAGGATACCTCAAGGTCAGATCCCACTGGATTTGTCCCATTTCATAACAAATAAAGACACATGACCGTAACAATGAGATCATGTTTTAAAGCTTCTTCTCTAAATTACTTGTGACAAAAAACACCCCAAGGACAAGTGGTCCCATTCAAGTCACTTGTTGTGACTTATGGTTCAATTTCTAATTCAGCTGCAAGTGTCAGAGTGTTGCAACTCTCCCTCTTTGAAGTAATGGGGCCCTTGACTAAATCTGTTTACTTGATAAATGTATTGAATTTCATTCTGTAAAATTGCCACAGCCATTAGTTCTTTATTTTTTATTTGCAATTCCCCAAAGTGAGAAAAACATAGTGGTAAAAGAGGCAATTGCAGTCTTTGTCTGTTTGCTCATATCTTACTGCTGCTGTTGTGACTCAGAAACCTCTCCAGAGAAGAAGAAAATACAAAATAATAACTCTGATTTAACATGAGTCATGAACAGTAGATGATAGGAGGGGGAATGCCATCTTCCCTGTTAGCAAAATGACCAAAATGCCCGCACCTTGTAAACCTGCTATCCACCCTCCACCCCCTAGGGGCAGATGGGTTGTTTAGTTGAATATTTTAGTCTAGACTGCCTGACTCATTGATCTGTTATTTGGCTGAGGTTTATGCAAGTAGGCATCTATGGCCTCAACCATTACTCTGAAAGATCAGTGCTGTGTATTGATAAATCCATGGCGCTGTCCATAGTGCTGAAGTAGCAAACGGCTTTGTTATTGCGAATTTATTCCCTTCTGTGTGTTTTGTCTTGGATCTATAATATTCTCTAAACTAGCTGGAGATGATACTAAAAAATACAGAACCAAGAGAGTCGTTCATGGGGTCACTTTGTCTATTTACAACCTTTTATATTCAAAGGATAGAAATAATAAGAAAAACTTCAACAGCTATTCTTGCATTCCCCTTTGTTTGAGATTCAGACACATGGTGAAGGCTGGGGTCTGAAAAATTACATCAGCAATTTTATGCACACTTTTTTATTCCACAAATGCTGTTCTTTGTTGCAGAGATCTGCTTAAATCTGTAAGGTAGACGACAGGACAGTGTCAGAATAATTCCTTGTGAGGCGTTATGAGTGCAGGAACCTTGTGACCTTGTGTCATTATTAAAGCCATATTTCATTTTCTTGTCTTACACCTCCAAATAAGACAGAATGACTCTTTAAAAAAAAATTACAGACCAATGCAATAAAGCTTTCTTAAATTACAGGTGATGATTGACAGTGTCAATTTGAGATATCAATGTAGCATTTAACAATATTAATGATTGAATTTTAAGCATTGGTCAAGCATCACCAGCACTAATTAATCCTCCTGAGCAACCATGCAATCAATTCTTGGTTCAGCTCTTTTCAAACGGCACCATCTCCCCTTTGTCCATAGATGAAGAAGGAATAAATACATAAAAGAGCAGCTGGCTAAGTGTTGGCTTAGTGTGCAGATTGTGTGTTAAGACTGTGAGGATATTAATAGGTAAGGGCGATTTAAGTGTGCTGTGTTTTTGAACTAAGCTTGAAAGAATATATAATTACATACTTTTTATTGTTTTTTTACCCATTAGGTTAAGATGACATATTTGATAGAGAATATTGTAGAAAAAAAGATGTTTGTATCATTTTATGTTTTTGTATTTATGGTCATTTATATTCTCATGAAAATAAATGTATCCACTAAGAGAACATGTTTTTTTCTAATAGGATGATGATAATAATAATTGTGTACAGAAGAATGAAACAGCTTCAATCACCACCCTGATGAAGACTGAAGAGCAAAAAATGTTTGGTGACTATATATGGTGTACAGGAGAAGAGTTGTGCGATGTGTTTCAATTTTGGTCTACCACTTTTATCCAGACTGAATATATTAAGATGAAGACGCTGTCAAGACACTGTTACACAGTGTTTTACCATTTATCTGTGCCCCCATCATCCATCCATCCATATCCATATCACCAACATCATATCTCTCATTCACTTCATCCACACTTCTTTGTATTCACGCTGTCACTGCGTGGAGGTACTTTTATGCTTTTCAGTATTCTCTCTGTCACATCACTTCAGCCTCGTGCCTCTCATCGTTTTATATCCAGACGCTTCAGTGAAGCCAAAAGGAGTAAAAAGAGAGTGGATGAGTAATATCTCCATTTATAAGTATAAGAAGGAAAAGTTCCAATGTACTCACTGGTCTCTGTTAGAAGACACCCAGACTGGTAATCAAGAAAAAGATGACCAAAATAACAAGTTCTAAAACTTTAACTTTTTTTCAAATGATTTCACTTTATTCTTGAAATAGAAAATAATAGGCTATACAAGTTTAGATATTTAAAGGAAAGCTTATGATGCCCAGAAAAGTGTATTCATTGTTTCTTAGCTGTGTTGTTTTTGATGATTGTGTGTAAAAAATGTGACTTGTAATTCTGTAATGCTGCAATGCTGTAACCACAGTGTCCAAAATCACTCCCTGGCATCATTTTTCATTTTGTCACAACTACAACATGATAGTTCATATTATGCTGTCCTGACTTTTCCTTGACTCTGTAATTGCACACCCACCCACACCCACACACACACACACACACACACACACACACACACACACAAACACACACACACACACACACACACACACGAACGCACGCATGCACACACACACACACACACACACACAAACTAGGCTTAGCCTGCATCCTGTATCTCATCAGTTTTTACAATGTAATGCCACTTAATGAGTTTAAATTAATAACTCTTTAAGAGAATTTGTGTCATCCTTCCAGACATGACACTTGCAGCAGGAAGGATGCTATTATTATGAACTCAACATTTCATTAGTGTCCATTATATAATTCAGTTTCATGTTGAGGTTGTCATCAGGCATTGGTGGACCACACATCACACAGACTCCAAAGGGACTTCAGTTTTGAGCCAAACAAAATGTTGGAATCCCAGAAAACTGGAATCCCAGATGAACACTTTGGCTAAGGTCTGTATATATATATATATATATATATATATATATATATATATATATATATATATATATATATATATATATATATATATATATATATATATATATATAGATAGATAGATAGATAGATAGATAGATAGATAGATAGATAGATAGATAGATAGATAGATAGATAGATATATGCCTCTCCAAACATTTGTGTTGCAGATTTGAAAATAAATAAAAAAATAATGATAGTTATAGTTATAGTCTAAAACTAAATTCAACAGCTCGAGGTGGCACAAAGGAAAAAGACAGACCAAAAAAGGACTCAGTTTGAGGCAGTGTCAGTTTGAGACAGTTTGTCATTGGTCAACTAGCCTAGCCATCTGGACCAATAAGATAATGGGACTGAGTGGCAGGCATGCAGCTTGGCAGTTATTTCTGTACATAGGATAATCTGATTATTATACACAACAACAGTCAGGTGTCTTGAAATAATCATTCCTAATGAAGCCTAAGCAGAAGGCCTTCACAGGTTGTCAGATGTGCTCCCCAAAGAGCAGCTGAACAAATTGCTTCATGATGCTGAAGCTTTTTATTAAAAGCCAATGCCAAAAATTGGCTTTCAAATACATGTTTTTCCAATTGCTTCATAGACAATTTATTGGTAAATATGGTATAGATTACACTGATAGCAGCATTCAAGTGAATGTTATGGCTATATATGGCTACATCTTCTTTTTCAGAACAGACAACAACAACACCACAATAGAATAAAGCTCATTTGGGTATAAAAATGAGAGCAAACATTCTGTTTGTCCACAAAATCAGTCTCCCATTAATAAAATATATTATGTCTGTGTTCCATTTACAGTAGCTTCAGTTTCGGTGTCCTGGTATTGTGTCATGGCTTACTGGGGCACTTGAATGGAATGAAGGCATCAGTATTAATATTTTTAGTAACTTGTGCTTTTCCTGCTATGTCAAAATGTCTGCTGTAAAAATATAGAACGCACACTGCAAGGATTTATCCCCCAACAACAGTTGCCTGACTCCCTGATGCTCTGGAAGCTAAAATCTAATGGAAAGCTTCCACAGAAGAGTGAAGCATTGTGCAGCACATTAATGACCATCATTTTGGAAAGACACATGGGTGTTATCTAATTTCTTAAAACACCATGAGTGTATTCTTTTCTTGTCAACAGGGAGTGCACTGCCATGTGTGTTAATCTTCTGGATACTTCTGATTACCTTACAATACCAATATTCCATTTGTACTATACTCTTACCAAACCCTTTTCATAGAAACCTGCATGAAAACTGAGAATCTCATTTTTTTTGCAAATTCTTTTCCTGGATAATGAATAGTCTGTTGATTAATTTCACATGTGGTAAACAAACATATTTACCTGAATTTTTGTCCCATCTGTAGTATTTTCCTTGCCACGCTTTAACGTTCAGGGTCACTTAATGTCCTTTAGAAAGCATTAGCTTTTCTTTCCCTCTGCAGCTGTACAATTTAATTTCCTTTTGAATCATGCCACTGTCTCCTATCTTTTACCAAGGTTAAATAATGCTATTCAGTCATCCTTTCCTTTGAGACTTGTTTATGAATGTCTCTTCTGAAGCCAATCTGGTGTACCCTACATGTTGATTCATTAAACTACATTCATATCCCCTTTCCTTCCAGGAATTTAAAAGCACCTTTGTTGAGCTAAAAACAGATAACTGCGACCCGTGTTTGTAGAGAAGATAAGAAGAAATCTACTGTCAAGTGGCATACAAAATGAACTCAGATCAGGCCTCAACATTGGCACCATTCACCAGCCAAATGCTGGTAAAATATGCAAGTGGCTGGTAGATTTGCTTTACTCACCAGCCAAAAAAACATTGGTAATCTCTTGAGTGGCTGGTCAAATTTGAACATTCCTTTGACTGGTGGACGTAAAAGTTAAATTTGAACCCTCAGACTCAGATAATGAATAATTCTGATCTAGTAACTTCCCTGTCACCCACAGAAGGAGATAATTTATTAATTTAAACTATTCTGTGATCTTGATAGCTTTTTATTAAAAGTTACCACTGCTGCTTCTCAAGCCTAAACTTCTTTGTGGCTTTGTTATGTTAAACAGTGCATTAATACACTCAGCTGTTGCTTTTCAACAAAACAATTTAATCTTACCGTATTCAAGACAATCCCAGTCTTTCTCTCTTCCACAGTGGTGGAAAGTGCACTAGGCCAAACAACAAAGAGAAAATGGAAAAGTGCTGTTAATGAGTCAGTGAGTGGATCAAAGTTGTTGCATGTTTCTGGAAATAGTAATTGCCTCCACCCACCACATAAAAAAAATAAAACATTTCTAGGAAGAGGACACACTCATAAAGCACCTGTACAATGTAATGCTTTTAACTATAGCATGTACATTGTAGCAATTTCAAACATTACATTGTCTGGTTGGATGCAATTTGAATGTGGAATTGTTGTTATATCTGCTGTTATAAGAGAAATCTGACCAAAAACAGCACTGCCTTTTTCACTAGTCCAGGGGGCTGTGTTGGCTAAAGGTACAAGTGAGACAATGAGTAAAAGATAAAAACTGAAGTCAGTCTAGTCACAGCCTTAGCCTTTTCATTAAGGTACAGATAAATTAATTTCTCTTGCGATATGCAAGCTTATTTCTACCAGTATGACAACTTTATCTTTTATTTAATGTAGACTGGTTGGTCTCTTTTGTGCTTTAAACTTAATCTGCCATCCTCTTGAGAGGTTGTTATGAGGCGTCTGCCTTTTCCTTCACTTCACAGCCATGTATAGTCACCAATTATGCTGAAATAACCCAGATAGAAATGTCCCATGAGTGAATTTGATATGTGTTCTTGCTGCAGGTCAGCTGTATCCACAGATATGCAGGGTTTCTGTTCACTTTGTGCATATGAATCATTCTGATTATATAGACAAAGACACATGGACACATGTCAGGCAGTGAAGGCAGCAATACAATTGCCCCCTATCAGCTTTGAGCATATTCACTATGTGAACAGAATGTGAACAGATGATAATGAAAGTGAAAAGCTTAAGTTTAACATCAAACCAAAGCCTGCAGTATTGAATATTCATGAACCACTGCGTGTGTACTATTGTTTGTAAAAGTGTACTACAAAAAGCCATTCCCCACAAGGTTAACCATTACATTTCAGGGTTAAGACTTAGCTGAGTTTTATTGTCAAGTTAAGGTTGGGTGTCAGACACAGAGTCATTACATCCAACAGGTGTGTTTGGTAGAGCTACGCTGGAAATAATTTATTTGTCCCATTTTCACATTTGGCAAGATGCTGCTGTCCATCAGGACCAAAACCTTGTGCCACAAAAACAGTTTTGTTACCTCTGCATTAACAGTTGGTCCTGGACACTGTCTGACACAGACTCTTAATCCTACATCCTATACTACACGTACCATTTTGGCACATCCTGCACTAATCCATACAGCATCTTTTTCTTACAACAGTTATATTAGTGTGCATATTTGTTTCTGTAGTTATTGTTTATTTCACATTAATGTTTGATATGTTCATGTACACCAAAACCAAGGCAAATTGGTCTTACTTATTTGGCAATAAATAACATGATTATATCATGTTTTCCCACATCATATAATCCTTGTCTGATTCTGATTTTTACATGTCATTGTAGAAAAATGGTAAAATGAATAACTGAATTCCATTTAGCTGCTTCAGTTTCAAGGTCCTGGTGCATGCTGGCTCACTGTCAGCATATGTGGCTGCATGTTTCTGTCCACAGCAATGTGACATCGCTGTGATGGGTATCAGCATGTTTCAGGTTGTTGTATATGACAGCAAATGCACAAGTAGTCAGGATATTTTTAGGTTATGGCTTTTGTTTACCATGAGTAAAGGTTTATGAAGCACAATGGTTATAAAACATATCATGGAGGATACAGTATGAGTACCCAAAGGGAGAAAATAAATGTAGGTAGTTCTCTGTTGTTTCCTAAGGCTGGGCTCAGTGATATTGTATGTTGGTTAAATAACCTTCATCTTATTGACTGATTCCAGCCCCCTCTGATGGCCAGATAAAATAACAAAGGAAAAGTAAATAATGAAGTGCAAATCTTGACACAGCAAAAATATCCAGCTGATTATAATTATTTTTCAGTGTGAAATGACCTGTGTCTCTACTTTAGTGTGGGTAGGAGGGTGTTATAACGTACAATGTGTGTAAGTGCATGTGCATGTATATGTTGGTCTCGAAAGGCCAACATACATTGACTGACTTAGTAACAACTTTCAATAACAACCACAAGCTTCCAGTGTGTTGTACACATATATGATGTGTAATGTGAACAGCAGATACGCTCTACAGAAACAGACTCTCACAGAGCAATGCAGATCAGAGCAACAGATCAGGTGACCAACTGGTGTTTAACACTTCAGGAAAGATAGGATAGGAAGGAACATAATTCTTCCACAGCAGCACGCTCGAGAGAAAGACTCAACTGTGCATTGTTTAAATACTTTATCTCAGCTGTCTCAGCTTTTTAGTAAATATGACAATGTTTTCCCATTATTTCAGAATGGCAGGGAGGGAAGCAGATGTCTGCTCAAAAGAATGTTGTATTTTTCTTCGTGCTTACAGCAAGGTCACGATTTTGAACAGCTCACCTGGAGACTGAAGGCAGAGGACATACAGAAACTTATATCTCACTCAGAACAGCATGGATAGTGTGTGGAAGCACCAGAGACACAAAATATCACCCCAGAAAAAGTTTTTTAAGTTTGTTTGTTGTTGTTTTCTTAAAGCTTTTTCATAATATGAACACTTTAAGTAAAGGATTTGAGTAGTTCATTTAGAACTGGCAGAGGATTAGAGTAAGTAATCCACAAGACATGCTGTACAATACACATTTGCATTCCTTGAACCAAAGCAACACTAAATATGCATATGACGACAAATCTGATCACGTACATGACTGTTCAGAATGTACGCTGACTCCTGTACAAAATCTATTCCAGTCGTATTTACTGTACATCTGCGCAAATATAGTTACAGTCATTTTAGCAGAGTCATCAGAGCCAATAAGGCTGATTTAATTGGTTGTCTTGGCTCCATTTAGTTTGACTGGAGTCCTACAGAGACATGTCTCCTCTCCTGTTTATACTGTTTTATTTAATTCTACAATCCCAACAGTTCCTGTCATGTTTTAATATCCCGTTGTGTTGTAATACTGTTTACTGCTCTTTAAACTCAAAACCTTCCAACTAATGTGTCATCTGCTCCAACAACATCCCTTTGAATGTTATGTTTGTGTAGCCATGGAAACAACAGCTCTGCAATCCCCTAAAGTCCTTTTTTTCTTTTACTAATATCATACAATGTTGGCACCTTTGCGTTGTGTACATTCATGTCACAGGGTGTGTGATAGTTTTTTTTTTTAACAAACTGCACCACACACACACACACACACACACACACACACACACACACACACACACACACACACACAGAAGCAAATTCCACACACACATTTCCAGACAGGATTTCCTTCCAAAGCTGAAAAGAAGCGCTGCCAGCACCAGACAGATCTGTCAACATGTCAGTCAGTCCTGTGGCTGATTGGAGCTGATTGGAGCTGACACTGAGGAGAGATAAAAGGCCTGGATATATATTTTTACAAGGTAGCTATGTCAATTTTAATAAAACATACTTTCCTAACTTTGCCACTCTCTTCTGCACGTTCTTCCACTTCCTGATCATATACTGTGTAATCTTGACATTTAGCAAAGCATTAGGAAATATTAAAGCCAGCCAAACATGGGACTTCTGTGCTGCATGTTGGTATGTGCAGTCATTCCCTCTGAATATGCCACTGCATGCTTCCCTTTCGGCTCCAGTGTTTAGATTTATGTGAATTCACAAGGTTTTTTTTTGTTGCTCAAAATGTATAGATTGTATTGAATAACAGATTTTGCTTTAATTTGTTGCTTTTTACAGTTTTTATTTTAAGCATAATTTTAAGAAACTAGTTTTTTGCATTAGTATATCTAAGGTAACCAAACAATTTACCCTCAATAATTTTAATAGGAAATACAGCCAGCTTCCAAAGTAAACTAATTGTTTTTTTTTCCATTAATTTCCAATCTTTAGAATATGTTAATGTAATGATGATTGATGATAACGGAACATTTGCGTGGCAGATACTAATATTGCTGCAGAATTCCCCTCAAAACTGTTTTTGGGCTTGCTGTAAAATGCATTACTTTATATATATATACCAAACAATTGGTGAACATTCCAGCTTCAATAGTTTCTACAAAATAAAATGCATAGAGTCATTAAAAAATGTAAAAACTGCACTAATCAATATTTCTATGTGAACAATGGATACATGTAACATGTCATTGTGATTCCTGTCAGCATTCAGTAATCATGAAACATAAAGAAACAGAAAAAAGTAAAGGTTAAGTTCTTTTCCCCTCAGTTATAAAATGTGTTGACCGTACATGACTTTGTGCTGATTGGGACAGCTTTTTCACCACTGTGGCATTAGGGTCAGATTACAGGTTAATACCATCCGCTACAATTTTCAGGTGTGTAGTCATTTCCTACAAAACAACCAGCCGAGAGTAGGTTGGAACAATAAAAAAAAAAAAGAGAGAGAGAGAGAACACTAGAAAAAGAGGACAATATGTTTCACTGAGCTGTAACACATGGATGTAAACTCATCAGGGGTGGAAAAGGTGAAGAAATGTTTTGAAATATCAGCTTTAAAACGTGGATTTACAGTCAATTTTAACATGAGGACATTAGTAAAACTGTAATTAATGTACTGTCACAAAAGTAATGTAAGAGGGACATCAGTTCAGGCTACTAATAAAATTTAAAAAAGCAGTCAAGAGAGTGCAAAGCCAGACCAATTGATTGCCACCCATCTTGCATTTACTCTCACTTGCGCTTTACAGCTGTCTTTATTTTGACCATTTTGAATTTAAAAGTTTTGCATCCCTGCTTATAGTGTTTTCCTGGCAAGTTCAACAATGTTGTCCCTACATAGACAAAAAAAAGCCCTTTGCAGTCGTTATACAAACACACACATACAAACAGATTGTAATCTGTTCCAGGAAGTAGCTTCATGCAGTCTCTCCTAATCACCTATGCAGCCAAGCTGCTGAGATGAGGGTAATAAGTCGCAAAGGAAGCTGACTCATTTTATTGATTAAAAGACACACACACACACACACACACACACACACACACACACACACACACACACACACACACACACATAATAATAAGCGCTGTCTTTGCTTCTGCTACTGGCAGGAGATTTTCACCGCTGTCCCTGCAGAATTATTTGTGAATACACAGGATGATACTTCCAGCAATACAACTCTATCATTCCAGAAAGAAACAGCAGCAATAACATCCTGGCAATAACCTGCTTTGCGCCAGGATAGATTTAAGAATATCCTGACCAGACTTTCAACTTTAAATTACTTTCATGGTAAATTAAAGGGGCTGTCCTCGACATTCAGAACATTAATAAGGCATCATATTTTCTATGTGAAAATATAGTGGAGTAATGGCATCCTGAGCAGAGAAGTCTCACTCCCTCTGTGTGTGTAATCATCCAAGCTTATCTGTTCTTTGTTTTGGTAGCTGGTCCGGCCACGCATGCGCATTAGTACATGTGGCCGTGAAGAAACGTAGGTTATTTCACGTATTGGGGAACGGTTTGTGAGAGCGATATGGAGGCAATCCCAGCCCAATGGTTTTTTTTGTCATTATTTCAATTAAATTCTTGAAATCAGATGTGATCAAAAACAAAACAAGTCCCTGCAGCAATAGTGGTCATATTTTCAGAGGGACGTATAAAAAATGTGAGCTGGGTAAAGTGAAATGTCAGAACCTTCAGTGCACAAAAATCAGGAGGTGTTGTAATTTTGAGGATTATGTGGGGTGTAGGCTATGTGTACGTAAAACCTGATAGTACCAATGAGGCAGTTTGACACTTCTTTTGCTGAGAGACTTTCCCATGATGTGTTTTTCTTTTATCTGAGATAAAGCTTTTGATTAATTGATTAATTCATGGGGATTCAAACCACTTTCCTGATCTCTGTTACACTAGAAAGCAGAATAAGGAAATAAGAAACTTTATATGATAACATTGTAGATGCAGAACACTTATTCTGCTGGAATCCAGGTTGACTAATCCTATCTGACAACTGAACAACTCCCTTTGGGAGTATGCTGGGACGAGGGCTGCAGCTGGCTTCTGAGCATGATTTACTCATTATTTTGCAGGAGATATTTCCCACATGAAGTACTTAATTAGATTGTTAGGAATTTTTGTTACAATGAATACAGAGACAGTCAGCTATCGACTCGGTCCCTCCTCGGCTCAGACTCCCAGTGGAGGAACGTCAGTCTGCTCTACTCTGCCGACAGCCTTGCCATGAGAGATTTCTCCCGGCTGTATCCCTCTCTGCCCCAAGTGGGCAGACGGGACTCAGAGGAAGATCATCCCTCTGGTTTTAATTAGGCTTTTTAATTACAGAGTGGAGACGCTTTTCATGGAGACTTGCTGAGGTAACAGTTGAGCAGAGACGATAGCAAAGGGAGTGTAACTTGTGTGTTACTGCAAAAGTGTTCAAGATTTGCAAAGCTGAATCCCCACTAGACAGCTTGCTATGTTGATGAAATTACTTGTCAGGTAAGAGGAAAATATTTAAATTCTAGCAATTTAAAAAGGTAGAAAAATGAATTGAAAGCATGAGTTCTGGTTCATTGAGGGCAGGGACGTGCACAGACATTTGGAGAGGCTATTGCTCTAATCTAGAAAAAGCCCCCCGTTCAACCTTCAGACATGGAGATGTCTCCAAAGGAAACATTAAACATTCTGAATAAGTTCTACTTCATAATATACCTTTAAGCTGAAAAATACTATTGGCGGCGGCATCTATTTTTTCTTATCACGCTTTTACTGACATGGCCATTTTACCGGAACACTCACCAACCTCATTATGTGATTTATTGATTTATCGAGTGATGGTCCCCCCCCCTCCATCTCTGGTCTGGAGACTTGTATTAGGCCATCTTGAATATAATTATTAAAATCTGAATAAAGTAACTTAAACAGTATGTGACAGGATGAGGTTTTCACCTCCCTCTTACCTGTGCACGTGAGTGTGCACCAGCACACCTAGGGCCCATTCCCTTTGATTGGGAGCAGGTGGGGGCTCTATTTAAGCCTGTGTGTAGACTCGTTCTCTTTATGTCTTCTCCTGCTGGGTGTGGAGTCGTGTCTGGGTCTGGCGTGTGTTTTTGCGTTTTTTTGCCGCTGCTAGAGGTGGTCAGTCTGCTGCGGAGTGGTAAGGACGCTTTTTCATCCTTCGTCCTTTCATTGTTTGTATAACCGTGCGGGTTGCATTAATGAACGTTTTTTCATAGAGCCAAATTTGTTGCTGTCGAAACGTCCCCATGTGGATAAATGAACACCTGGGCTGTTGGCGATGGGTGCCTCGGTGAGCTGCATGCCTCCCTGTTTTGACCCATTTGGTGTTTATCAAGATCTGACATAGTCTTATTTGTTATAGTTAGGTGCTGTGTGGTTGTGCAGTTTGCGTGCCCCCCTGACGGGGTCTGAGGGCGGCGTGTCCTGTAAAGCGGTAAGTGCCTTGTCTGCTTGTTTGCTTACAATGTATTGCGATCCTGTTTTAATGTTTTTCCACATCACAGCTGCACCGAGCTACAGCCTTGCGCATGCCGCTGCAGAGGCTGCTGGGTGTCACAGCTATCTAAGGGACCAACTCTCCCTGGTGCGTTTCTCCTCCCACTCTTGCTGTTCTGGATACGGGTACAGAGTGTTCTGGATGCGGGTACAGAGTGTTCTGGATGCGGGTACAGAGTGTTCTGGATACGGGTACAGAGTGTTCTGGATACTGGTACAGAGTGTTCTGGATGCGGGTACAGAGTGTTCTGGATGCGGGTACAGAGTGTTCTGGATACGGGTACAGAGTGTTCTGGATACGGGTACAGAGTGTTCTGGATGCGGGTACAGAGTGTTCTGGATACGGGGTACAGAGTGTTCTGGATGCAGGTACAGAGTGTTCTGGATGCAGGTACAGAGTGTTCTGGATACGGGTACAGAGTGTTCTGGATGCGGGTACAGAGTGTTCTGGATACGGGTACAGAGTGTTCTGGATACGGGTACAGAGTGTTCTGGATAATGGTGAAAAAGTGTCTGGATGTATGGGGCTGTTCTGGACACACAAAGCTGGTTTGGATCGACACGACTAAGTGTTTTAACACCCAAAAATGGGCTTATAAATATTGGTATTAACTGATTATATATTGCATGTGGGTTTGTTTTTTGTTCTCCTTTTGTTTGATTTTCGTTAAATTTGAATGATGCATTACTCTCCTAATAGACATGTTGTGCTTCCTTTTTATATAATATATCTTGCTATATTAAAAAAATTTGAAACATAGAAAATTGTATATTTTTATAAATCCATTATTGTCTCTAACCCCAAATTTCAGATCTGTATGCTTTAAGGTCTTGGGCCTATCCCAAGTGGCGCTGTCGGAAGTTTTAGATTCTTGATTGTCATAGGCCGCTCACACTGCCACAAGTATACTGTTCTTTTCACTGCTAAAAAACTGAATGCTGCCAGTGCTGTCAGTTGACCTTTAGACTGTGGCTGCACTCAGTGATTCTGGTTGAGATAACTAATGTTATGATTTGGCACCATAAAGCAAAGTTGCAGATCTTATAGAGCTTATTACATTAACCAATTGGAACACTAATTTATCATCTAATAATAAGGCGGCTTTTACTAACATCACATCTGATTGTTGTTTGAAATTCATGTAACTCATGATTTCATATATTGCATAATATGCATGTAGTATTCATATAATTATTCACAATACTTTTCAGGTTGTATGACTTTTAAAATCCCCTCCCTGTGTGTCCTCCCTGAAGGAGAGACTCTGTTGTTGCATTTTTCCTCCAAGGACAATGCCATGGAGTCTGAAGGAGACGTTTGTTCAGTGCTACGTTTATCAAAGCATCCAAACACATGTTTTGTTTTCGTTCAGCTAAGATTCAAGACCAGTAGAAAACTTTGAGGCATGAGAGACAGGTGCAGAAACGTAAAAGGCTCCAACTTGGCTGTCTGGTAAGATTTATTGTTTGGATAAGATTAGACGTGTTTTCCAAAACAAGGCATTTTCTTCTCTGGGGGAAACAGGATATAAGACTGGTATGCTACTGTTTTAATGTCACAAGTCGTCACACTGTTACTGCTGTATACGCTGTGAAAACTGTTCTTGTCACTTGGTTATTCTCTGCAGGGAATAATTAAATATCACCGAAGACCAAACCTTGACTCAGCTGCACAGCTGTCTTTATTTTGTTTCAACAAAGTCTCACGCTCCAAAACAAATCCTTTCCTGCTGTACAGAAACTTCCACAACATATGCTAAACAACGTAGGCTATAACCTAGCATGATGAAGAGCCCAAACCATCCTATCCCTGAGCCTCTCTCTTCTCTACAGAGCGCACACTAATGTAACAGACGTAACGTAGCTACGTTAGCCTGCTGCTGCAACATAGGCTGTCATTAGCTTTAGGTGATAACGTAGCATTTTACCTTAATAGAAGGCAATGCTGCAAGACATGATGCAAACATTACAAGCTGAAGCTGCACATTATTCAAAGCTCAAGTGGATATTCTCCCATACCATTCTCCTCAACCACCTATCCCATCACCTTGGTATCACTGGCTCAGCTCTCTCATTGTTTCAGTCTTGTCTCTCACACAGGAAGCAATTTGTCACCATTAGCAACTCCCGCTCCAATCCAGCTCCAGTCAACAAAGGTGCAATCAAGGCTCTGAGCTTGGACCCATGCTCTTCACCATCTACATGCTCCCTCTTGGTCAGATTATCCCACAACATGGTCCCAGTTTTCACTCCTATGCCGATGATACAGCTCTTTATCAGCTCCAAACCTTACTCCTCAGCTCCCCCCTCTCCATGGTCAACTGTCTGCATGACATCAAAGCCTGGATGTCATCCAACCTACTCAAACTAAACAGCAATAAAACAGAGCTCTTGGTTTAGGCCCCCAAGGCGCTGCTCCAGAAGGTTGGAGATCTCATCCTGTATTTTGATGGGAGCGCCATCTGCACATCCTCTGAGGTCCGCAACTGTGGTGTAATCCTGGACTCCACCCTGCCTTTCCATACTCACATCACAACCATCTCTAAATCAGCCTTTTTTTTATCTCAAAACATCTCCAGACTCTCTGACTCCATGGCAGAAACCCTCATTTATGCTTTCATAACCTCCCGTTCCAACTATTGCAATAGAGTCCTGTCTGGGGTCCCCGGGAAAAACCCTAGACAGGCTCCAGTATGTCCAAAACTCTGCCGCCAACGTACTCACAAATACCAAGACTTGGCAGCACATTACCCCAACCCTCATCCACCTTCATTCATTCCCAATTAAGTCACACATATAAAATCCTCCTTCTCACTTACAAATCCCTCCATGCCCCTGGCCCCACAGTAACTTTCCGACCTCTTCAATCCATACATCGCACCCCGAAACCTGCGGTCCTCAGACGCTTGCCTGCTCTCCATTCCTAACACCAGGCTCTGTAACTTTGGAGATAGAGCCTCTAGTGTTGCAGCCCCAATGTTAAAGGAATTTATTTAACAATAAAAAGGACTAAAAACATTTAAAAAGTCTAAAATACTATCTGAATTACTTGCCCTTGAGGTTAAAAAGTACACATACTATTAATAATTAGTATATAAATTCTGATGTTTAAAAGTACTTAAAAATGAATTGTGCCACACAATAAATAACAATAAATATTTGTAAATAACAGAACAATAAATAACCATAAATATTTATCTCAAAAGGATCTTGTCAATAGGGTTAGGAATCTTGTGTGATTTTCTTTTGCTGATATACAGTAACTTATACTAGCTCTTTTGGTGAGTGAGCAGATGAGTGTAGGCAGTTGTGAATGACAGCAATGCTGGATCACATGCATGCCTCACTTCCTGTGAATCCCTCAGATGTGTGAATGTAAATAATAGCGACCATACACAGACCTTTGCTGTGAGATTTCAACTTGATTCCAATTTGACCTGCGAAAATTTCTAGAGCAAATTGTTAGTGTCAGAGGTAGGGAGAGAAAGAATTGAAAACGGAAAAAATGAGAGGAAGTGAAAAGGTATAGACACAAACGGGGGATGGATAGAGTGGAGAAAGAGACTGTCATTAGTTAAGTGATTTGCTGGAGTTTTGTACCCTCCATCTGGTGAGATAGAAGCGAGTATAGCCATGGAAATCAACAAGTGTGTATGACTCATGGGTCCCAACTTTAGAGTGAGGGGGTGGGAAGAGATTGAATGAGGCTCACGAGAACCATAAAAGGATTTGGAAGGAAATTATTGTAGAACCAGCACAAGGTTTTGGTTTGGGCTTTTTAATTTTGTTATCAAATATTCACAACTGTGGTAGCAATTAAGTCAATTGTTTTTTAATCATATTTGACAGATAAATGTGTTGAGTCAAAAGTTGAATTGAGTGAATTAAAATAATCTGAAAAGTTCTTACAATTTGGTTCCTAAGGGTGACAGTAGCTCAGTTTGTAGGGAGTTAGGTTGAGAACTGGAGGGTCGCTGGTTCAAGTCCACATATGGACCAAAGTATGGTAGTGGGCTGGTAGCTGGAGAGGTGCCAGTTCACCTCCTGGGCACTGCCGAGGTGCTCTTAAGCAAGGCACTGAACCCCGGCTGCTTGGGGTACCTTTACATGGGCTGCTCCCTCACTCTCCTTGTGAGATCAATGAAGGATATATTATCATAATGGAAAAAAAACAGAAACATCACTGCTGCGGAGTTGATGTTCTCAGTTTAAATGCTGCTACAGGATGGATTAGATAAATTTTAGTGAGGTAGGACCATCAAGAGCAAGTTTCTTCTTTTCTTAATTTTTTGAAATTGTTTGTTAATGATGAATGAATAAATTGAGGTAAAAAACTGATTTTAAACTGATAACATGTTTCAGAGGTCTGCTACAGAAAATGATGCATTACTTCTGTCCAGTTAAATACAATGGATTTTCAGATGCTCTACAGTTGGCAAATCTTTTGCAGCACTATATCTCCCAAACCCAGATAAGTCTATTTTGATTTTTCTTACTGAAGTTTTAAAACAGTTTGTTTATATAAAGGACTACAAGATCTTTCTGAGGTGTAATTCACCCCCTAGCAGAAGTAATTTATTGTATTTGCTCAATACACTTTGTTTCTGTTGATGACAAACAACAAGTCTACACTTCTCAATTTTCTCAATAAACCTGTTTTTTTAATTGGTATGTCAAGAAAACTGTAAATTACTGTACTTCTCCAAACTCTGTGTACGTGCAGAAATAGAGTTGGTTGAACATATATATTCACAAGACCAACCCTGAATATGATATATGGTATGATTAATTCAGACAGGAGAGTTGCAGGGGAAATAAATATGAATGGCCTTATCCATATATGCAACATGACAAAAAAAATCACTGTAAAAACTGAAGTGACTGCAGTTTCTTGTATATTGCAGGAAGTATCTAAGTTTCCAGAGATACTAATTATGTCATGCAGAGACATGTGGATGAAAATATGTTAGATGGTGGAAAGCATGTTTTATTTACCTCTGAGGATGCTAAGACATTTCTGGGAAATGATGGTAAAAGCAGGCAGGCCATCCTGTTGTGTCTGTGTGTTTATTTGAATTGTTTATACTCAGAAGGAAAGACAGGTTTACATACTCAAGTTGAATTTATTGCACCTTTGTTGACCCGAGCTGGACTGGAGCGGGAGTTGCTAATGGTGACAAATTGCTTCCTGTGTCGAAAGAAAAAGTACCATATTTTGGATCTGGAAAGTTTAATGAAGAAAAATGTGACCTTTATCACAATCGTTTGCCTTCTAAATTTGGTTATAAGCCATGAGCAGCCAAATGGAAAGCCTCATTGACTTGGAAAACTGCTGGTGAATATTTGACTCTTGGGAGACTCAATGAATGCTGAGTCTTAAACACAGCTTCATGTCAATCAGCAATTCAGCAATGAAGAGAGCCTCAGAGAGAGAGCGAGGGGCATACAGAGGGCGTATGTACATTTTTGTGTGTGTGTTTGTGTGTGAGTAGGTGCGTGCGTGCGAACGTGCTTGCATGCGTGCATACTTGCATAATTGCTTGCGTGCATGTGTATGTACACAGGTTTTGACATTTCACCGAAACATGATGAGAGATGACAGATCCAGAGCACCGACTCGTTCCGCTTTACTGCAGAAGTGAACTTCAGGACTTCTTTGAAATCCTGCTGCTGTGTAGCATAGCGATGGCAAATGAAAACTATCCCGTCGTAAAAATGTCAACTTTACAGAAAAAAAATTATAATCTAAGAACAACAACTGACAGCTGAAGAGAATCAATTTTGGAAAGTTTTGGAGAGCTTGAAACTCAAACAATGTGCGTACCTTTAAATTTGTTGGATGGAATCTCACTCCTTTCTTATTTCTTGACAAGGCTCTGTATTTTCTTAAAACATTTGGGCTCTGTTGTTTAAGGAAACATTACTCAAACATAAGGACACACTGCATATGTTGTCTATCTTAGTAGTCCTGTGAATTGATACACATTTAGTAAGCTAGTATTTATTAATACTCTTATTATTATTATCCAAACTATAACAATATAAAGAATACGTCTTATATATTGTTTACACATATTTTCTTTTTGTCCACAAATCCCATCAATCCTATGAAAAAAACAAAACACAATGAATTGATCCAACTATCAAGCAATACCTGTGTTTTAAAACCCTGATATAGCTTACTGTAGTATTAATAAGTATTTTCCATTGAAGTTCAAAAACTATTAATCATCACATCAGTAAGCCACACTTTTGCACTGGGTGACATGTATAAACATATGCTCTGTAGTCTATTTAGACTCAATTTCAATTTAGACTCATGTATACAGTACCATCCTGCTGCTTTATCTTCATGATCTTTGAAGTAATTCTGATCAGAAATGCCCTTGACTTGCTTTGGTATAGTCTACATCACAAAATAAACGTATCATATGGTTGATAATAAACATGTTACATAGGGGGATTTATTTGATTCTTAGTTCACTGAATTTTAACAAGGACAACAAACATTTAATACAAAGTTAATGATCACATTCCATTAAATCCAGTTAAGAATAAAACATGCTGAACTTTGTGTTGACCATCTTATACCACCACCAGTCCCTGCATAGTTTTATCAACAGTGCAAGTACCTGGTTGTAATAAAGTTGTCTTAGTTGAAAGCAGCACTTCATTTCAGGCTGGTTGGGCACAACTGAGTGTCTGTTTTTTATAGTTGTGTTGACTGAGAACATGAACCTTTTGAGAAATGTGCCCAGCACTGTGCACACTCAGAAAATGATTTATTTCCGACAATCAGAACTTGAGCTGTAGCTTTAAAATGGCTGAGGGCAACCTCCACAGAAACTTGTTTGAATTACCAAAGGTGCTGTATTTCCAGCTCCCTGTGCATCAGAAACAAATTGGATGAAAAGTATTGGGTTCTGCCTCAACAACACTCGGATAAAATTGTATTCACCTGTGGGCCAAACTCTAATCATGCACCTGCTCTCCACATTTCCAAACCCCCTGTTTACCCCCACACGCAGGCACGCACACACACATATTTTTGCAAAACCATAGACTGTATATAATAATGTATAAACCTTCCGGGACTGAAAAATTAAGTCAATGCGGAAGTGCCTTAACCTGCCCTCTATCTCATTTCCAGCACAGGGGATGACTCCCCCGGTTGCAAAAAACCCTCCATTTCCATAGAAGTCTATGGGAAAATGACCCTACTTCTCACTGGATTTATTACCTCAATAAAAAATTTCATAATGAGTTTATGGCCTCAATCGCTATTGTTTTTTTAAATATAACATGATGGTCATTTAGTAAACTATGGTTACATTTATTTTAAAATTGACGATAAAGCAGGGGATGCTTTAGGGACGCAGCTACACGCCGAACTGTCAATCATGACAGAGGCTTAGAAGGATGATAGCTTGGTTGGTAGAGCAGGCACCCACATGTGGAGGTTTGCTCCTTGATGTAGCGGGCCCGGGTTTGGCCCCGACCTGCGGCCCTTTGCTGCATGTCATTTCCCCCCTCTCTCCCCTTTCTTCAGCTGTCCTGTCAGTAAAGGCCTAAAAACGCCTAAAAAGTTATCTATCTATCTATAATAGTTTAGCTAAGAGACTACTGTACTTATGGGTTTATCTAGTAAAGCACTACATGTACTGGGAAGCTCTTTGCTGATTATGTCAATTAACCATCTGCTCTGCTGTGTGGTTTGAACTTAGTTTTATAATATGTTTCAGTTTTAGCATCAGAACAAAGTAATAATGGTTTGTGTTTGTATTTGAAGCAGAGAAACCCAGGCTTTGTTTCCCTTGAAATAACATGCTGCATATCCACCAAAGACAGTCAAGCATTTCTCCTTGCTGCTTCTTTGGTTTTTACGCTTTCAACTCTTAAAATGCAGAAGCTTTTTGTAAAAGAATAATCACTGGATGAGGTCTGAAAAACAGTAACTAATCATTTGTTAATTATTAAGAACCTATTTTTTGTGTACCTTACTATAAAGTGTTACCGGACAAATAATAACTTTTTCCTGCAAAGGACATAAATGTCTGAACCAAATGACATGGCATCCAATTTGTCAAGACTTTGCACAAATTGGATCTGTGAAGACAAAGCACAAATGTCAACCATATGGTGACACTACAGGAAAAAGCAGGGGCTCACCAAATTAATTTTAGGAAACATCAATGTCAGCACAAAAAATAATGGCAATCATTTTTGTTGAGATATTTAAGTCTGGACCAAAGTGGTGGACCGACTGAAAATACAATCCTTAGAACCACGCCACATGGACAATGATGTTCTAATTCATAAAATATATATACAAGTATAAATCTAAATTTGGAGATGTAAGTAAGGACTCAGACAGAACAGAAATAGAGAAGACTGAACAAGATTGTTGAGCCACTGCAAGTAGTACTGCAGATTAATATTTAACTTGCTCAAAATATCTACATGTAAGAAAAACGGCAGTTTCACAGCTCAGTTGTGGGCAGACCTTATATTATCCATCACAGTGAAAAATGGGCTACGGTAACGACTGAATGCAGTAATGAAAAGGAGCCTTCAAATGTGACAGATTTGGTGAGAAGCAGCTCTTGCATCTTTAACAGCTATCTTATTTCTTTTTCATGGAGTGGGTTTTTTCAGTGTAATTTTAAAAAAGTTGAAATTTAGAACAGGCTCACATCTCAATGCTGAGCTGTTGAAGAGAGGAATTACTAGACAGTTGTTAAACAGTATGTGTTAGTAGTGTTTATTCAAGTGTTTAAGTAGACAAGGAATAATTACACCCAGATTTGCTGAACCTGTTTTGCTCCTTTAAATGTCATTCATTCAGCCTTCATGATTCCTCCGTGAGACTTTCAGACAAGCAGACAGGTACCATAAGTATGACTGCAGGCTCAAACCACCATGCCTGTTTGTCCATGTCTGTTTTTGTCCTCCCACTATCTATGTCTCGCTGACATACAGTATATACGAACAGCAGTCAAACAGATTAACAGCAAAAAAGCCCCAGAAAGCTGTCTGAGCTTGATTCGATAAATCACCGGAACACAATGACCACAGGGTGAAAGATAACTCCACAGACACAATCTTGGAGCAGAGATGGTACTATGGTCTGTGTGATTGAAGGAACACACAGCAGTGTGGCTCTAGGGATATCAATGTCAGACAGTTGGTTAATCCACCGCTTTAGTCCAGCCTGAAATGTCTCAACAACAACTGGAAGCATGGTGGCTCAGTGGTTACCACTTCTGCCTCACAGCAAGTTGGCACTGCAAAGTTTGAACATTGGTCCAGGCAGGGCCTGTCTGTGTGGAGTTTACATGTCCTCCACATGTTTGTGCGGGTTTCCTCCGGGTGCTCCGGGTGCATAAAGACATGCATGCTGGGTAACTAGGACTACAGTTGAAAATTAGCCCAGTGGCTAACACTGGCACATTTACAGAAATGTTGATTAATGTGCATTGTCCTAATAAAATAAATAAATCTTAACTGTTGAATGGATTGCCATGCTTCCATAGCTGTCTGCCCCCCTCAATATTAGTTCCTTCTTTCTGTCTCTTCAACAAACACCTACATATACATGCACAGAAACAAAGTCCCTTACAAACACACAGATGCTTGCACACCCATTATTTTTTATAAACAAAATCTTTATATAATACACAAGCAGAGTATTTGAATTCACATGCATAGAAGTGTTTGTACTTAAATGCTCTTCCCTTAAACATGCAGTAGTATTGTTTTCTTAGATGTTTCCTTCTCTCCCAGAGAACTCGCTGCTTTATGTTTGAGAGCCATAATCAAGCAGAGTAATGCTTTTGTTGCTATTGACCTTTTCACATGCAAATCAGTGCAGCACTCTAAACAGGAGTTGATCCAAGCCACTTTAGATCCCTATTAATGAGCCAACATGGTCAGGGAACAGACACATGTTCCATCTTGGCTTCCCTCTCCTTCTTTTCATCATCGCCCCTCTTGAGAGTCCTGGTTCCTCTGAATACTGAGTTTGTCAGATGCATAAAGATGGAGGACTTACAGATACTTAATACATGAAATACATCCATTCTAGTATTATTTCCATGCAGTGCTTACTTTAACAGATTCAGATTCAGATAACTTTATTAGACCCCAAGGGGCAATTCAGTTTTACAGATATATGTGTGTGTGTGTGTGTGTGTGTGTGTGTGTGTGTGTGTGTGTGTGTGTGTGTGTGTGTGTGTGTGTGTGTGTGTGTGTGTGTGTGTGCATGTGTGTGAGAGAGAGAGAGAGAAAGAGAGAGAAAGAGAGAGTAAGAGAGCGCAGAGTTTTGGTGCCCCCCTGTGTTAATGGTAGGAAAATAGTTTGAATAATCATCACTACAAATGAGGCTCACTGGTGGAAACTCTCACGCTGTTGATGCCCATGTGTGAAACACTACAACATTTAAAAAAAATAAAAAAACAGAGATACAATAACACAAATGTTCTCAGCAATAATGATTTTTTCTTAAAAATGTGACTTCAACTGTATAAGTATAATAGAGTCTGGAAAATATGGTCTGGTTCACCTTGTGAAAACAGAGATAAATGAACAAATTAAAGAATGGAACTTAAATTATCAATCATTTGCATGTCAGAAATTGGTAACATTAGTTTCAAATATACATTTAGCTGTCTCAAGTCTTGAGTATGACTTCCTGCAGCTATGAAAAACACATATTTACAGGCCTTGCTGCTTGACCTCAGATCAAAATTATGCAGATGATTTGGTTATGTCCACTAACTGTATATAATGCATTATATGACCATTATACTGTATGTTATACAACACCATACAATATGACAGGGTAATTATTAATGCACACTATAACAATATAGCCAACAGCATTATATGCTTTGAAGAAGATATGAGGAGAGACATTCTAAAATTAGACAAAGGTGACATACTAAAATGCTGTAAAAATAATAAATAGAAGAAACATTACTGAAGTGACTATTGATGTCACTACAGAAGGTTGTGTTTGTGAGTTTATAGAGGCTTTATTCATAATTGGTTATTAACTGGTTTATAACCTGAGGATACATCCTCTTTATGAATAGTAGCCTTCTAATATCAACTGTAATTCTCTTTCTCTCAGACAGACTATATTTAAGGATTTGTGCCTTGGAAATGAGCAACGTTTTACAATGAGTATCTTGTGTTTTGCAGCAGAGATGCGATGTGACCTATGCATTTTAAACCGTATGTGGAGCCTCAGCAGTGCATCTTCTCACCGACTGCAGCCACAGAGCGGCGGTGACAGCGCGCCTGCGCAGTGCATCCAGGGGCTCGGCGGCGTTCGGTGCTGAAGTGGGGCGGATGGCATAAAAACAGCGGCGATGGACATTACATTGCAGGATTCCCATTTACAATGTCGCTAAATAAGCATCGGGACATCGCGTGTTCACACTCATCACCCTAGGACACTGACAGGCCATCATAAAGAGGTAAGATGCTGATTATTCTGCGCTAATGCTCCACACGGACTGGCTAGCTGACGCTAGCACGGCGCTAGCTGCTGCTCAGCTGCCACCTCCTCCTCTCGCTGTTGAGAGATAGCGGATCTCAGGCTGTCGGCTAAAGCTAGCAAGTACAAAGTGGGTGGTGTTTGATTTCTAAAAAATGTCGATGCGACAGTCCGCACTGTGCAGGACTCTCTGTAATCGCGTTTTCACCCCGTGGTGTCAGCTGGGAGGGGATCTCCTCTCCCGGCTGGTCGGAGCTGCAGCGGCTGGGCTCAGACACTGTCGGTCAGCTGCAGGAGAAACCATGCAAAACACCCAGTCCAGCAGCTAGCCAAACACAGCTAGTGCACAGAGGGAGAAAGCAGGGTCCGATGAGCCTGCCTATACTCGTCATCTAGAGATATGCACAGGCCTTTAAGCAGACATGCAACAGATCCAGGGCTGCGACAGCTCACTCCATGCATCCACCTTCTTCACTCTAAAGTTCATATTGCCACTGCCGAGACTTATTTTAACCTTTTTATTCATCTACTGTCCCTGGAAAGAGCTCATGCCGTGCTCAGCTGAGGGAGCACCCACACTGCAATTTCCCATGGGTGTGTTGTTGAGTCAGAGGAGGATGGCCCTGATGATGAAGGCCACAAACGCGTTGGTCTGACAATAAAGTTGTTCTTTATCTAGTACTAGTGTTGCTGGAGTTTTGACATCTTGAGTGAGAGGAGCTCGGGTTATGTTGCCATTACATCCTGAGAGACTATACTGATTCATCTGATTCAGCATAATGACTCATCAATCAGAGAGGTTTCACACAATACCAGCTGTCTTATCAACATATTTGAGATTGATGTCATATGTGCTTGTAAGGTGGAGATATTGAGCTCAACAGTCCCGCCCCTCCTCCGAGAGACCTTAGGTTCCGGAAGTAAATTTCCCATTAATTTCTCCCATAGCCAGCCACAGCCACAGTGGCTAGTGGATGCCCAATTTTACCAGCCACTTATTTATTTTTTACCAGAAACTTGTTTCCAGAATTCAAATTTATAAAAGGAAGTGCACTAGCATATTTTGAATTGCTTCAATACATTATTTTGTATTACATATTTTATTAAAATAAGTAAATAAAAAGTGAAAAATTAAAGCCTTTATTGCCACACTCTGCTCCTGGGGGCCCGTCTTTGCCAGCTGTATGGCAGTGCACTTGATATGAGAATTGGATGACTTGTGGTTTTTTTTTTTATTGCCTCTAATTTAACGTTAGTTGTTCCTTTAACAAACAAATTGTTTGCATTTTCTGAAGACGTCTAAGTATAGGCTATAGAGTTGTGCCAATGGACGACATCATATCATAGTCCATCGTGATGCCACGCCACCACGGTCTGCACCTCGGCTTGGACACAGTGGTCTCGGGCGAGAGGAAAGGTGTTAACGTGGAATGCTATCACACTTTCCTTTATGCCCTCATTGGACTAACTTTGTGGTTACTACTGTGTGCGTGCATCAATAAGTAAGTCTGATGATGATGTTATGTAGGATTTATTTACGTTAGCAACAGTAGGCTAATTCACAAGGGTGCTATTTATGTGTGAACTAATATTGCGCATCTGTTCATGTGTGCTGCAAGACTTATGTTTCTGTTTATGGATTGCGTTATTCAGTGCAAATATAACCCAGAATGTAGTTTAATCTCAATAATGATGGTACATTAGGTTATGACTGTCATTCTGTTAAAGGCAAACGTTCCTCTGTAGACTAGACTTTACGGCACCGTAGTTTAGTGAAAGTAGGTCAAGTTGTAATGTACTGCCCCTACCAGTGGCAGCATGTTATACTGTCTATTTACAGAGGGCATTTGAATGTATGTCTGATCAACTGCGAATTTAGGGGACATCGCCCAACCTAGTAGGCTAACCATTCACTCGTTTTTCCTTTCGCCACAAAGTACCTTCTCTTTTTCTTGACTTTGCCCTCAACAGTTGCTACTGCTGACTCGGCGGTGGGCCTCTTAACACCGGGGATATGTTGCCACATTTTTTTTAAACGATGTCACGGACTGGCGCTGAAAACCACTCCACCTGCCACTGTGGCTGGTATACAAAGCAAAGTCACCCGCCACTTTGAAAACGTACCCGCCATTGGCTGATGGTGGGTGCTAATTTCCCACCCTGCATACAACATATAATTTTGAGTGAAAACGCAAACAGAAAGTAAAAAAAAAAAGTCAAAGGTACAAGACTGTGTGTATATTTTAATTATCGAGTCAAGGAACTACACATCCCATGAACCACTGCACACCACTGAATAAAGGAAGCTAACGTTTGTTTAACTAACAGCTAATTTGGCTAACTCTTATTTTTATTTCTCTAGCTGAGACAGCATGTAATAACTTTAAAAGTATTAAAAGTATTTTAAAAAATAAATCCTGAAAATAACCAAAAATATATAACAGCTGTTATGTCAGGTATAGCTTGCTTTTCCCAGTGTTTAGTTTGAGTTGACATTATTTTAGACTGAATTAGAAATCAGCTCAATTAGCTGTTAGCTAAACTAACGTTAGCTTTCCGGTGGAGGCTAACGGCCGAAGCATGGGATCAGATCGTGATTCGTGCAGTCTCATAAATCCTCGTAAAACAGGATTAACATCTTGCCATGCGTACAGATCGGGTACCGACAGCTCCCACTCCTCACCAGCATGCGTTCCACCCAAGGGGGTAAGTCTCTCATCTCTAAGCATAGCCCCTATGGCGCCATTTTAATGCTACAAACCCATCACCTGCAGTTAGCATCTCATTGACTGCTATTAATTTTGGCGCCACTTTGACAGTGAATAACTTTACATCTGAATCGTCTCAAGACTGTATTTGTCCGTTGTTTATTTCTAAAGAAACACAACAATGTATAAAAGGCTCCATTACCTTATACCTCACATTATGGCTCCGTAGCAGACGTTTTTGCAAAAATTGTAAAAAACCACGCATCTTACTGTCGCATAGTCAACAAATCACCGCATTGTCAGGAGAATCACGCAGACAGTTTGGACTTCCATTAACTAGGTTTAATTACTAATGTTTACTAGCATGTTAGTTAGCAATAATTAGCCTCTGCCTGTTATCTCCTAACATATACCTACGCTCTCCGTCTCTGCTGATTGGGAATGATTGAGATTTCTCTTGGCACAGCTACCAGAAGACTTACAACTTAAACACACGTTGCCTACGTCACAACTACGTCGTCAAGCTCAGTTGGAGGCTATTTTCCTTCACTGGTCTCCGTCCAGAACAACGGGATCTGTTGGTCCACTTCTTTAACTGTCTATGATTCCAGCAATCAGAGGCATCACAGTGGGATTGTTCAGGATTGTGGGTAGTGAAGTACTTATCCAAGACATTGGGAATAAAAGACAATTATCTCAAAACAAGCTTTGTGCCCCATGCACTTTTGGCATCTATATGAGCATATACAATCACTTATGCATCATGTTGTAGCTGGTCTACCATTGATGGTTATGATTTGTCAATGGAGAATTTGCATTGTATTTTTACTCCCGGAACCCGCTGTGGGCGGGACTATTGAGCTCTGTTTAACTTGAAGATGGATTCTTCATTAAACATTGAATAGTAGGCCTACTAGAGTTTGCAGAGGCAAAGTTAACCAACACTTTAATGATCCCTGAAGACTGAGTGATATCCTGATTTTTCTTATAGAGCTACATGGCTAGAGTCAGTGCTTATTTCTTTGATATATACCGTAATTCTTCAAATAAAAGCTGTGGCCTTTTATTTGAAGCAGGCTTTTATTAGAGGCAGGCCTTTATTTCTATTTCCATCTGTTTGATAAGTATAATTGTTTTACATAAACTGTTTTAAATTAAAAGCCATAGCGTTCCAGTGGACAGAGATCATTCATCTTTTAAAGAAACATTTGCAAAAATATCACCATACAACAGCCAGAAGGGCGAGAGAGCAGTATATCAAACACCACTATTGTGTCAGTTTGAACCCTGTAAATGTAGCTGGTATATATTTCAAACAGTAATGCTGGTAGATTACAATAAGAGCATACAGTGCACCAGTATCTGATCCGTATGTCACTAGTACCAAAGCCCAATATTTTCTGCTGTCACCAAATGAGACCCGTGTTACATCCAATGTAGCTACTGTCATCTATTGGTGCCCTGTACATTATTACACACTACACTTGGCTGAGTAACACATACAGCCGCACTGACTAAAATACTGGTAGGAAAATAATACTTTACATGAGTACCATAACCCAGAATAAAGCATGAATATATTGTTGAATCTGTTAAATTAAATTGGTAGAAATGTAAATTACGGTAAACCTGAACGCACATTATATAAAAGGCACATATAAGATTATCCACACTATTTTTTCCCCGCCCTTAATTTGAGGCCGGCCTTTATATCGTCTGTGTTGACCACGCCCCCAGCCCCTATCTGAGGCCCGGCTTTTAATTGACTACCGGTCTTTATTTGAGGAATTACGGTAGTTATGTTGTGATGTGGACTCTAAGCTGCATTTACGTTTGTTATGATCATCAATAACATGATTTAATCGTTCATAAGTCAGGGTTTGTTACGTTTTTATTTTTTTTTTTATTCTTTTGAAGTTCTAAGTAAATGTAATACTACATTTTTCTGCCACATGGCATTGTTTTGTCAGTGATTACATCCCACTTTGCAACACAGTTATACAACATTATACCTTATTTATTGATATTGATGGATTTCAATATGGATCGATCCAACACCAAAGATTCTTTTGTACCTTAAAATAATGTTTCCAAAATCGTTTCATTGGTTCATTAACTCCTTGGAATAAGACATAACAATAATGGTAATGGTAACAGTAATGACCAATTCCGCTTCTAACCTGTAGGGGGAACAAAGAGTAAAAGTGCTTTGGTGCCTACTGTAAAGGTGCCGGTTGACAAGTAGCTGGCTAATGCTTATGTAATTCTTGGTGGGTAACATAAGAGTATAACATTGTTCAGCACGCTCAGTTATTTTTATTTATTTAGCTAGCTAGCACACCCGTCTTCTGCCTCAGTCTCCTGGCTCTGCAAGGCTTTAGTCAGGATGCTGACAACAGCCCCAAGGACACATCCATTGTCAACCCCCAGCCAGCTAGCAGCCATCTTGGTCAGTACTTAACTCCGGTGCTAAGGATGCTAACGGCAGTTTACTGAACCGTAGGGAAACAGACCGAGGCACCCAAGTCAGAACAGCGGGCATACGTAAAGTTACACCTCCGATAGTGGATAGCGTTACCCCTTTTGTTTTTAGCCGTCTTTACAGTTAGCTAAACTTACCAGACAAAACAGGAATAAGGCACCAAAAGGACTAATTAAAGATGTGGTAGCATTGGATCTGGACTGAAAGGATAACTCTGGGAGTTGGAAGGGGTGTGTCGCGATTCTGCCTTCTCACTCTGCGACACAGGTTTGTGAAACTGAATGTTGCGATTTCGGTTTTATTTTGCATATTGTAACAGCCCTAATAACATCTTATAGGTACTCCTTTAGCTACCCTAATTTCTAATAAAACTCTAGCATTAGTAGCTTCATTGTGGTTAGGCAACATTAATACAAAATATTGTAGGTGTTATGGGTCCTGAGTGTGGTTGCAGATTATGCTAAAAGTTGTCAACAGTAACCTTAAGTGTGTTGTTCCTTTTTAGCAACAGATTGCTTTATTTGCAAATATTCTTTTATTACAATTATTGACAAGTTTATTTTTTTAACGTTTTAAGTACAGCCTAGTTACAATTCTGGTCATAAAACAAATTCTTATCAAAAGTTTTTAAGTTAAAAAATGAATTTTAGCTGATAGAGTCAATATTAGATTATGCATGTGTGTATGTATGTGTTGGGTGATACAGTATGTAGTGTATTGAAAATTAGGTTCTGCTCTTACTTCATCATTTGCCATTATGCACTAATGCTTTAGCTGATATATTTCCGTTCTGTTGTCACCAAAGATAAATTACTGCACCTGTATTCTACTTGGTGGATAAACTGATTCTGTTGTGATTTTGACTGTTTGCCATGTGTGTTTTTCAGATGCTGTACTTTCATTTCACTGTACTCTCAAGTCCATAAATGACCCTTTCACCAACATCCAAGGAAGCCTAGGAGGCGACATTGAGGGAAATAAGGAAAAAAAAAGTAGTTAAATTTCACCTCAGTCCTCATGTCCCTTTCTGTGTCCGTCGGTCAGGGATGGTGAGACAATTAACCTCTCTTCCCTGTGCTGAAAAAAACCTCCTCTCCAGCGAGCCAAACAGCCAGTCCATTTGCCAACCAGACGCCCAGACAGTCCATCAGTCAGTCACTCCATCAACCAGCCTGCTATCCTCCAGCAACCTATTACCTCACACCATGACTGCTCTGTCTGGCCTGTTTTTAGGAACTCACTAATTCATGGTAAGTTAGACTTCTGTCCAGTATGATTGCAATGCTTTGGTGTTGAGATGTTATAACTCCAAGTTTACAATGTTTGAATAGAAGTTGTTTGAGAGGGAAGTTATCATTAAATGTTTCTTGTCAAGATAAAGAAAAACGTTCAATTAAAGACTTGGTTTATGTTTTCCTCAATAAGCTGTGAAGTGTCTCCAACATGCAGCTGAACCATCAAAGTAAAAATTTACTGTATGTGTTAATTTAAACATGATCAGTTTGTGATGTGTGGAGGTTCAAGGTTTCTGCAGAACAAACAACATTCCTATAGTGTTGTTTTTCCAGCCCAGAGGAGTCCCTATATAGCCCAATTTATTATATCCTGTAGAATGATAGTAGGCCTCCCCAAATCAGCTTTGCAACAAAAGGGTGCCTATTTTTACAATCATGGGTGTCATTAGGCCTATTTTAAGGGGGCTGAAGCTACCCCCAAATGTTCCTAAGCCCCCCGCAAATAATAATAAAAAAGATAATAATTCAATTCATTTATTTTTTATTTTTAC
This sequence comes from Percina caprodes, assembly GCA_013375575.1. Taxonomy (NCBI): domain Eukaryota; kingdom Metazoa; phylum Chordata; class Actinopteri; order Perciformes; family Percidae; genus Percina; species Percina caprodes. The sequence continues at coordinate 839,188 of JABXJD010000057.1, forward strand.
ACTGCACTCTGTATCACTAACTACTTGGAATAAATCTTCTTTCACCATCTGTAGGTGTTGTTGTGCACTGCAGTCTGTTTAATTTGTATTTCACGAACTGTCAACTGGTCGAAATGACAGTGTTTTAGAGACAGGCTGACAAGCGGCCGCTGGCACGATAACGGTTTGTGGACGAGCGAGGTAGAGAGTTACTGAAGAAAGAGAGAGAGGCAGCTCGAAATGCAACTGTAGCAAGTATCTTCACCATCTTGTCTCTTCTCTTTGGATTAAACAGGCAGCTTTCAGAATGCTGCAGACCGGTGTGTTGCCAGCATAGACTGTTAATATACAGTCTACGTGTGACTGTTAATAAACAGTCTATGGTTGCAAGTAGCTGCATGATTTATCTTGTCTCGTTGCAAATCTTTGGTCTGGACTTGTTACCGCACCATAGACTGTAGGCCTATAATATACAGTCTATGTACCGCATACACAGTGAGTGATACAGAGTGAAATTGTAAGTTAATGTTAATGACTTTTACTTGCTTCACTTAAGCTACATTTACCTGAGGTAAAGTTAAAGGAATATTTAATTGGCTATAGATAATAGTCTAGATAGTGTAAACGAGTGAAATACAAGAAATGGCTCTCCTAGTAAGGTAAAGCTCTCTATTTTTGAGAGAGAGAGAGAGAGAGAGAGAGAGAGAGAGAGAGAGGTCAGTAGTAGTCTACAGGGTTTTTTTTTTTTTTTCAAACATGCATTTGTTGGCAGGTCTAGGCAACAAGGCATAGCCTAAACTAAATTATTTCATGATATTATATATGGTATATTCTGACCAACTTAGGGGGGGGAAACTCTGACTGTTGTTTGTGCAAATGAACCAAACAAGAGTTCGGAGTATTTGGCCTTCTTGGAGACCTTGAATGGAGTCCTGTATGGGGCCCCAGTAGGGGACTCCATAGTTCTGCTGGGGGACTTCAACTTACACGTGGGAGATACTTGGAGAGGCGTGATTGGGAGGAATGGCCCCCCTGATCTAAACCAGAGTGGTTGTCTGTTGTTGGACTTCTGTGCTAGTCATGGATTGTCCATCACAAATACCATGTTTGAACATAGGGATGCTCATAAGTGTACGTGGTACCAGAGCACCCTAGGCCAAAGGTCAAGGATCGATTTTATAATCGTTTCATCTGATCTGAGGAGGTATGTTTTGGACACTTGGGTGAAGAGAGGGGCAGAGCTGTCAACTGATCACCATCTGGTGGTGAGTTGGTTCAGGGGGTGGGGGAAGACTCTGGACAGACCTGGTAAGCCCAAACGGGTAGTGCGGGTAAATTGGAAACATCTGGAGGAGGCCCCTGTCCGACGGACTTTCAACTCACACCTCCGGCGGAGCTTTTCGGGCACTTGAGTGGACAATGTTCACAGTTTCCATTGCTGAAGCTGCGGCGGCGAGCTGTGGTCATAGGCTCTTAGGTGCCTCAAGGGGCAGTAACCCGTGGACACCGGTGGTCAGGGAAGCCGTCCGACTGAAGAAGGAGTCTTTGCGGGATATGTTATCCCGGAGGACTCCGGAGGCAGTTGTAAGGTACCGACAGGCCCGAAGGTACCTTTGCCTCTGCCGTGACAGAGGCAAAGCAGCGGGTGTGGGAGAAGTTTGGAGAAGACACCAAGGTGCTTCTTGAAAACCGTTCGCCACCTCAGGAGGGGAAGCGAGGAATCATCCAAGCTGTATACAGTAAGGATGGGACGTTGTTGACCTCAACTGGGAAGGTAATAGAGCGGTGGAAGGAGCACTTTGAGGAACTCCTAAATCCAACTGACACGCCCTCTGTGGTAGAGGCAGAGCTGGAGGATGATGGGTGATTGTCGTCAATTTCCCTGGTGAAAGTCGCTGAGGTAGTCAAACAACTCCACAGTGGCAAAGCCCCAGGGATTGATGAGATCCGTCCAGAAATGCTGAAAGCTCTGGGTGTGGAGGGGATGTCTTGGTTGACACACCTCTTCAACATTGCGTGGAAGTCTGGGACGGTGCCTAAGGAGTGGCAGACCGGGGTGGGGGTTCCCCTCTTTAAAAAGGGGGACCAGAGGGTGTGTGCCAATAACAGGGGTATCACACTTCTCAGCCTTCCTGGTAAAGTCTACTCCAGGGTGCTGGAAAGGAGGGTTCGGCCGAACCTTGGATTGAAGAGGAACAATGCGGATTCCGTCCTGGCCGTGGAACAACGGATCAGATCTTCACTCTCGCAAGGATCTTGGAGGGGGCCTGGGAGTATACCCAACCAGTCTTCATGTGTTTTGTGGATCTGGCGAAGGCGTCCCCAGGGAGTAATTGTGGGAGGTGCTGCGGGAGTATGGGGTGAGGGAGTCCCTTCTCAGGGCCATCCAATCTCTGTATGACCAAAGCGAGACCTGTGTCCCGGTGAGGGTTGGCCTCCACCAGGGATGTGCTTTGTCACCATTCCTGTTTGTAATATTTATGGACAGGATATCGAGGCGTAGGCGGGGAGGGGTTGCAGTTTGGTGGGCTTGGGATCTCATCGCTGCTTTTTGCAGATGATGTGGTCCTGATGTCATCGGTCTGTGACCTTCAGCACTCACTGGATCGGTTAGCAGCCGAGTATATAGCGGCTGGGATGAGGATCAGCACCTCTAAATATGAGGCCATGGTTCTCAGCAGGAAACTGATGGAGTGCTTTCTTCAGGTAGGGAGTGAGTCCTTACCCCAAGTGAAGGAGTTTAAGTACCTTGGGGTCTTGTTCGCGAGTGAGGGGATCATGGAGCGTGAGATTGGTCGGAGAATCGGAGCAGCCGGTGCGGTATTACCTTCCGTTTATTGCACCGTTGTGACGAAAAGAGAGCTGAGCCAGAAGGCAAAGCTTTCCATCTACCGGGCAATTTTTGTTCCTACCCTCACCTATGGTCATGAAGGCTGGGTCATGACAGAGAGAACGAGATCAAGGGTACAAGCGGCCCAAATGGGTTTCCTCAGGAGGGTGGCTGGCGTCTCCCTTAGAGATAGGGTGAGAAGCTCAGTCATCCGAGAGGAGCTCGGAGTAGAGCCGCTGCTCCTTCGTGTCGAAAGGAGCCAGTTGAGGTGGTTTGGGCATCTGGAAGGATGCCTCCTGGGCGTCTCCCTAGGGAGGTGTTCCAGGCACGTTCAGCTGGGAGGAGGTCCCGGGGAAGACCAAGGACTAGGTGGAGAGATTATATCTCCAACCTGGCCTGGGAACGCCTTTGGGATCCCCCAGTTGGAGCTGGTTGATGTGGCTTGGGAAAGGGAAGTTTGGGGTCCCCTACTGGAGCTGCTGCCCCCACGACCCAATACCGGATAAGCGGATGAAGATGGATGGATGGAACATGCAGTCCCTGTCATACACGTTAGCCTGGATTGATAGTATTAAATGAATATAATGGTGTCATGCTAGTCAACCAGCGTATTTCTACCTAATTTCCTCTCCAAAATCACTTCAGAAGAGTAACGTTAGTCACAGCGCTTACTTGCTTTGGTGTTTGGAAAGCATTAAAGCTTAACAAAGAATAGTTCACATTAGAGAAGATCCTTTTTAATTTTTTTATTCTATGTAAATGCACTCCCCTACAAAATCAGCAGTACGGCACTAGTTGAGAATGATTTATTATTTCCAACCAAAGCTATTTATGTCATCTTTTAAAACTACTACTTCATATCGCAATATATATCGCAAGGGAAAAAAATATCGCAATTTCAGATTTTTCCAATATTGTGCAGGCCTACTTTAAATAGGATCCTTATCGACCATATTGCAATGAGTTAGTTCAGCGTATCATGCCTGACTGGAGTAGTGTGTTTTTTCTGGCCTAAGTAAAACCCCCACAATCAGCTTTGATTGATAGTTTTGCATTGCTTCGGGGCTAAGCCCCCTCTGTCTTTCAACCCTAGTGACGTCCCTGTTTACAACTCTGTTGCTCATTGATGTTGCACTTATTGAAAGAGAAAAAAACTAATCTTAAAATGCATTAAAAAATTGGAATAAACTGTTCATTCATATTCTATGTTAAAGAAGCGATTATATTATTGTTTTTATTGGGTTTTTTTCATTACCACTCAGTTACAAAAAAAAGAAAGAAGCACAGTGGATATTTGTATCCCACTTACTGTAGTCAATTGTCTGTTTAATATCACGTTACTGCTAGTTGAAAATTAGGAAAAAGTGCCTCTCCCAAGTTCAAGTTCTCCCTTGAATAACTTAGTTTCAATAAGTAGCTTTTTCGAGAGCTTTCAACCGCATGTCTCTGTTTTTCTCAGTGGAGTAAGACTTGCCCAACTATAGGGCTAGATGCCTGAAATCAATGTCACTACTGTCACATTTACCTCGATAACGACTATTAAACAATATCTTATAAAATAAATACACCAACTGTTGAGCTCTTATTAATTTGTACTCAATAATAAACAAAAATTATATATTATTTTGTTATAATATTTGTGTAACTTGAGTAATTAAGGACATTTGATTCATGTATTTTTTAAAGTATTAAAACTGTTAAAAGTATTTGCAATGTGGCCTGGAGACACTCCTATTGCAGGGTAAGATGTTACGAACTTCAGGACTTACACCCGTCACTCACAACACTCAGCAAATAGATGGTGTTGTACATATCGTTAAGTCCTTAGAGGATATGTTACAGCTATATGCGGCTGCTTATAATGTTAGGCTACTTTCTCATAAAAAGAAGAATTAATTATAATTAATATGAATATGCAAAGTAACTACAGCTATTAAAATAGATAAACATAAAATAGGCAAGTAGGAGTATGAAAATACTCAATTAAAAGTGCCTTACAGTTGTATTGAAGTACGGCATTGTAAAATGTTTGTTTAAAGCACTTGAGTAAGAAATTCATGTTTAGTTTAAAACAGTCTAAAAGAAATAGTCAACTATAGTGTGATTAAAACTCACTAACTACATTATTTACAGTACTTGATTTACAGCTAATATGTGAAATGGTACACAACTTTATTTGTTTAACAGTAATTTAGTTTCACTGTGAACCGTCACAGAAAGTGCTTTTATTTTGAAGTAACCTACGCAGAAATTATGTGTTGTGTACTCTTGCTAGCTTACTGACAAGAACGTGAGACGCTATGCAAAACATGTCCGTCTGCTCACTTTCTAGTTTGTAAAACTGCAACATATTGAACAGTAAATGGTCACAGGAAAAGACGAGCGTTTTTGGTCGTCATCCAAAGCCATTCCACTACAGGCATAATTCTTCTCTACGGCTGATAAAATGCAATGACGTTACGTGTAGCAAGCCTAAACATTAATGCCCGATATGTTTTTATCTTACAGCAGCTCGGACACACTGCTGTCCGCGCTGACGTACCGCCACCTGTTGTCCGTGCCTGTCTGGTTCTGGCTCTGACTACGGGAACAGAGATGGGACCGCAGCATAATAACTCCAGAAAATAATGTCCATCTCGCAGATGAATCTGCAGTCACCTCAACCATTGAATGCAGCAGCAGGAAATAGCCCTCGCTGCTTTTTAATCCTATGAAGAAATGTTTTGAGGTGTTGGTGAGTCCTTAAAAAAACAAACCCCTAAATGTTGCGTTAAAATGCGTTGTAACTCGCGTTACTGAGATTGTAACTAATATAATATTACCAAAAGGAAAATTGGTAAAAAAGGAATACCCTATTGTAACACATTACTCCCAACACTGATACTAAACAACATAACGATTTTTAGCGTGTGTGTACCATGCAGCATTCCAGGCGGAGCCCCGTTCATGCCTATGACAGTTGCTCAGTGGTGCATGAAGCCATCATGGAGCCAAAAATTACCAGGTTGATCGGACTGCTTCTGCACTGAGCGACGTGTAGAGCAGGCACACTAGAGCCGGCTTCTTCCGCTAACTTGAATGGGGATAAAATGATTTAATCGTGCAACTGTTTTAGACTTTATCTGACCGAATGGATACAATTCTGATAATGAAATTATTTGGTGAGGTTGTGACCTTAAAAAAATATATCCAAATCCACTGATATACAGTCGTCTCTTTTGCTATGGAAGTCTATAAGAAAAATTCTTTTTGGGGCGGAGGGTATCATGTGATGGGCCTGGAGTTGCAATTCCACTGTTCTTCCGCGATGTACAATTTATTTCAAAGCCCGGAGAACTTTCTGGGGGCTGGTGTGTAGTTACTTCTAATGACGTGAGGTTGAAGCAAGGTGGAGGTTTCAAAGTAGAGCTGGGTGATGACTAAATTGGATTGTTTTTGACTGACATGACAGTAGTTATTTTGGTAGTTAAAATGTTGCCTCCTCAAACAATTTGAAATCATGTCTAAATTAATAAAAATGTGGAAAAATGAGGGGGGGGGTCATCTGAATAAGTCATAAAACCACTGCATTAATGTCAGATCTTGTAGCTGTTTCCCTCTCATCTGGATGTATTTGTTTTTTCACTCCCTATTTGCATGTTCTGTCAATGCGGCTTCTTTCCCTGGGTTTAGAACTATGCCTTGCTGTCGTTTGCATCTAGCAGCCTGTTTTTCCACGGATACTGCCTGGTCGCTGAATAACTGATGACCACTCCACTGGTCAGGCGACAACATTTGCATATCAGGAAGGTTGTCTCAGCCTTACCTGCCATGTACTGTAATATCACTGTAGTAAATCGCATGTATGTATGCAGGAGAGGGAACCAGAAACTTTTTTATTTATTTGGATATTTACGTGTTTTATAAAGAGTTTAATTTGAACCATGACTTTGCAGGTAAGACTTCCGTTTCATTAAGTGCACTTTTGATTCACAGACAATAAGACATTTTTCACACCACACCCATTGATAAGGTAAAAATACTCACTTGCCTAATGATTGTGCAACTGTGTAGTTATAGTAGGATAAAGGTTTTGATTATTGGAAGGATTGTCATGTAATCTGGTGCAGACATGTATGTTCTCCTCAATTAAATTGTAATAACTCAGGTGATCCTTAGGTGATAGATGAACTTTTTATTTGCGACCATCATCACGTCAATTCTTTTAATTTGTCCAGTACTTTGGTTCATGACCAAACACCTGGAAAGTTAATGACATTCCCATCAGCCACATCTTTACTTTGGGTTAATTAACAAATGTTAGCATGCTAGCATGCTACACTAAAGGGTGAATAATACCTGCTAAGCAGTAGCATGTTAGTCTTGTCATTGTGTAGAATGTTAGCACATTTTACATTAGCATTTAGAGGCGCTGTGCCTAAGTGCAGCCACACAGCCATGCGGTGACTGTTGATCCAAGTGTTACCACATACTGTACATTTTCATTACATCCATCCATCCGTCCATATTCAACCACTTATCTAGGGTTGGGTCGCTGGTTGCAGCAGCTCCAGCAAGAGACCCAAAACTCCCTTTACCCGAGCCACATTAACCTGCTCTGATTGGGGGATCCCGAGGCGTTTCTAAGTCAATGTGGAGATATAATCCCTCCACCTAGTCCTGGTCTACCCAGAGGCCTTCTCCCAGTTGGACATGCCTGGAACACCTCCCTAGGGAGGCGCCCAAGCCACCTCAACTGGCTCCTTTTGACCTAAAGGAACAGCTGCTCTATTCCAAGTAACTCACACATGACTGAGCTTCTCACCCTCATCTCTAAGGGAGACGCCAGCCACCCTCCTAAGAAAACCTATTTTGGATGCTTGTACCCACAATCTAGTTCTTTCAGTCAAGACCCAACCTTCATGGGTGAGGGTAGGAATGGAAATTTACCAGTACATCGAGAGCTTTGGTTTCCAGCTTAGCTCTTCTCCAATGCACCCTAACTTGCAAACAAGACCCAAAACAATAAAGGCTTTTTAAACTTTACCTTCCTGAGTGCCTCAGTGTCTTTGAACCCTAAGACCCAGAGGTATTTGAACTGTATTGGGTCCATTTTTATTACATGTTTCATCCTGTACATTAAAGAGAAAAGTTCAGAAACACCACAACATTGTATGTCTGCAGTAGCATGACATCATCAAGACAACAGCAGTACATTCAGTGTCACCACAGGGTTACTATATAAAACCACATTATTTAGATTTTTGTGCTGTGTCATCCCCTCCTGTGCAATGGATGTTTCACTTTATGAGGCAACTACAGGTTGATATAAGTGTGTGCATGAATATACATATTTGATGCACACGTGTGTGTGTGTGTGTGTGTGTGTGTGTGTGTGTGTGTGTTTATCTGTCCGTGTGATGTGTAGGCTCTATCTGTGTCTGCACCTTTTGAAATGTATGTGTAATGTCTGTCAAAGCCAATGTGAAAGACTTGGCTCAATGCCAAAAATTTACCATACAAGGAAGGGAATCCTTTCTGTCTTGCTTGGGTTGTCTCTCTCACTTCATCTCTCTCACACACACACACATATTTTCTTTTTTTCCTTTCTTATAAGTCATAGCATAGTATTGCTATTATATTGCTGATGAACTAAAAGTAAAACATTAAAAATTAAAAAAATTAAAAAAACAAAAAATAAATTTGAAACTGCCCTCTCTGTGATATTATTATTTTGTAGGGTATTTAACAGTTTTTGTGTGTTTTTTTCTTGTGTATCCATTGTGAAGCCCCGTAGTGTGAGTGGAGTGGAGATGAGAAAAAGGCAGGCGGCGCACATCGAGGCCACACCCCAGGCCCCTGGACAACCCCGACCCAACACCTGCTGCCTCTGCTGGTGCGGCTGCTGCAAGTGTCTCTGGTAAGAAAATACTATACTGTACAATACTGAAGTCTACTATATACAGTGGGGGAAATAAGTATTTGACCCCTTGCTGATTTTGCAGGTTTGCCCACTTACAAAGAATGCAACGATCTATAATTTTAATCATATGTACATTCTAACACAGAATCCCAAAGAAAATTCCAGAAAATCACATCATATGAATTTATTAAAATTGATAACCATCTGATCAAGTATTTGATGGACAAACAGCATGTTAATATTTTGTAGAAAAGCCATTATTCCAGCACAGATGTCATTTTTATAGTTGGTGACAAGGTTTGTGCACATTTCTAAGACAGCCTCCAAATCATTCATGTTCCGAGGTTGTCGCCTGGCAACTCAATTTTAAGCAAAGATTTTCAAATTCAAGACTGGCTAAAGAACCTTGATGTGCTTCTTCAGCCAATCGTTGTCGTGCTGAAACACCCATGACCCATCTCAGCTCTCTCACTGAGGGAAGGAGATGTTGGTCCAGAATTCCACGATACATGGCCCGTCCATCCTGATGGAGTTGTAGAAAAGCACCCCAAAGCATGATGTTGCCACCACCATGCTTGACGGTTGTTTTGGGTTGTACTGGTTTCTTTGCCCTCCAAACACGACGAGTTGAGTTGAGGCCAAAAAGTTCTATTTTGGTCTCATCTGACCACATCACCTTCTTCCAGGCCTCTTCTGAGTTGTCCAGGTGGTGAATGGCGAACTTCATGGGGCCTGTACATGTTTCTTCTTGTTGTGCAGGATTTCAATCCATGACGGCGTAGTGTGTTACCAACCGCTGTGGTCCCAGCAGTTGATTCATCAGTTCCCCCTTGTGGCTTTGGGATGATTCCTCACCGTTCGCATGATCAGGACACCCAGGCGAGATCTTGTGTGGAGGCCTTGGCGGTGGTGTGGTGCTTCTTCCATTTCCTGATAACTGCACCGACAGTTGATCCTCTCAAGTTGCTTTCCGATTCTCTGTAGCCCATCCCAGCCTTGTGCAGATCTACAATCTTGTCCCTGATGTCCGTAGAAAGCTCTTTGGTCTTGCCCATGCTGCAGGTGTCTCAGGTAACGCAGGTGTATTTGATGTAGATAATTGGTTGAGATTGGGGCTGTGTCTTAAAGAAAGACTAACTGTACCAGAATACTTGCTGTTTGGTAATATACTTGTTTTCCTCATCAGATGGTTATCACATATGATGTGATTTTCTGGAATATTCTGTGTCATGCGTTGCATTCTTTGTAAGAATGAAGAATCTTTCCCACACTGTATACTATACTATGTCTGTGTCTGCAGAATCTTATATCACTCAAGTTTGTGTTTATTTCTTTTCCATCATAGGGTTTTTCAGGTAGACTGTGGCTCACTGGCTCAGGATAAGAACACTGTACTTAAAGCCACTATAATTAATATTTGTTTGCTGTTGATAACTATAGCACAGCCACTTCATGAAGACCTTTACAAAAAAGAAGGTTTGAAGACTGAAGCAACTATGTGGCATGATGTCATCTAACATTTTATTTTTATTTGAGAAGAATTGGCAATGTTGCTTGTGATGAATTAACTGGAGTTGGCAATAAAGGTCCCTTTAAAAAAAAAAGGATTCTTAGAAGCAGTAACGTAAGTATAAATTGATCCACCTGGCCAAAGCTGAATTAAACATATTTAATCATAAAATCATATAAATAGAGATTGCTGCTGTACGGCACCATTAAGCATTGTGTTATTGGACAGTTGGAGATTTATGCATTTATGGTCACAATTTCTTTAAAAAAACACTGAATTTTAGCATTTTATTTATTAGGAAGCAAAAAAATACTCCCTGTGCCTGAAACCAGTGTGAGTTCTCTGAACAGAACACAAGTTCTTACAATGTTTACACAAAATAATACAAACTTCTATAGTGGTGAAAACTTACTGAGATGATCTGTGAACAGACACGTCACCTGAATCTAGAAGATTAACTTTATTCTTTGTATTCCACTGTTGGATTCAAGGCCTGCAGGTTTAAAGGGCCGTGCAGATTTAGCAGGAACCAGGTTTTTGGCAGTTAAAAATAGCAAACTGCTCCTGCTCTGTGGTAAAGGTGTTTTTGAAAGGTAAATATAGTGAGTGTACAGTAGATTTGATTTTTTTAATTGATAATGAAAATAATTATTAGGGCCCGAGCACCGACATTGGCAAAGGTCCTTTTGAAACTGAAGGACTTCCGGCAAATTAATTGCCTTTTTGAGGGGCTTAACATACTCAAAAACTCACCAAAATTGGCAGTCGCATCAAACCTTGTGAACATTTATGTATTTTAAGGGTTTCGGAAATAGGCGCACAAAATGGCTCGCTAACGCCCCCCTACAAATTGTCAAATATTGAGCCCCTGCAGAATGTTTAACGTAGACTCACGAAACGTGGTACACATATGTAGCATGTCAAGACATACAAAAAAGCTCTTGGGAGCCATACCCTAAACCCAACAGGAAGTCTGCCATTTTGAATTAAAAGTTTGAAATGAGTGTGATTTTGGCCAATTCCACATCTCGTACTTTAACAAACTCCTACAAATTTCATCCAATCGACTTCAAATTTGGTCTGTGCCATCTAAAAGAAAAATTTTTTTCATAAGGCATGGCTGTGGCGGGGCGGCTATTTTGTGCGTTTTGCCATTGAAACAGGAAGTGGGTGTAACTTGAGTGAACATCGTCCAATTGGCTTTTCAGGCTGCATCTCAGTCTCACCCTGAAGGCATATACACGCCGCTATTGGCTCAAAGTCATAGCGCCCCCTAGTGGCAACAGGAAGTAGACCTAAAAGTCAAGGTGCTATACTTTAACAAACTCCTCATAAGATTTCATCCAATGGACTTCAAATTCAGTCTATACCATCTCAACACCTTAAAGATGAAAAGTCATTAAAAGAAAAACGTTTCGTCAAACGGTGTGGCGGACATTTTGAGCATTTATCGATGAACAAAGAAGTTGTTGTAACTTTAGTGTACATTGTCATATCTGCCCGAAATTTCTCACGTTTGACAAAGGTCCAGGCTTGAGGACATCTATAGGCCAAAATTGACTTTCGTCATAGCGCCCCCTCATTGGACACAGCCCCCTATCCACGCCCCCTATTATGGCTGAGTGTAGAGTGTGTGAGGTATCATTGAACTCAGCAGAGAGTTCCTTCTTCATTGTTAATGGTTTGGCTTGCAGCTTTAATTATAGTTGCAGCTTTAATTCCTGCCTTGCATTTTTGAATACGAGAGTACACAGCCAACACAACAAAAAACATTTACTGCACCAAATGCCCCTAAGCAAGGCACCAAAACCAGTAACTGCTGTGTAGCTCCTATTACTGCTTTACTGTGGCTGCACTCTTGCCAGGAGAGAGGAGTGAATGAAACATTGTTTTCAGGCAGTGAATGGTGAATGTGCTGCTTTTTTCACACCACTTCATCTGAAGTGGTGGCAGCTTGTGGACTGGGCCCGTAGTAAGTGCTCTGTGACGCCGCTGTGTGTTTCTCAATCAAATGCTGGTGTCAGATATCCAGAATGAGCCTGGAAATATGTCTTCAGTACCCTCTATGTTTATTTATTTTAGTCAAGGCTGGGAGGGATAAAATGCTGTTTAGTACAAATTTGTATGAGTTAAATCACTGAATGCTCTCTGTTGTGTCTCTGTGTGTGCGCGTCACAGGAGATTTCGTCTGCCGCCCTGGTGAAGTTTTATGGGGACGAGTGTTAATGGTCACGGCATACTGTTAAATTTAGTTTTTCATTCAATTCAATTTTATTTATAGTATCAAAACATAAGTTATCATTTATCTCGAGACACTTTACAGATAGAGTAGCTCTAGACCACACTCTAAAATACAAAGACCCAACAATTTCAGTAATTCCCCCGAACGCAAACATTAGTGCAAAAGCAGCGAGGAAAAACTTCCTTTTAGGAAGAAAGCACGGACAGACCCAGGCTCTTGGTAGGCGGTGTCTAACATGCTGGTTGGGGATGTGATGAACAGTGGCAATAACAGTTACAATAAAGATAATGGAACAATGACTATAAATAGTAGTCGTAGTAGTTCATGGCACATTAGAAGCACCGCAGGGTGCCACAAGACGAAGCATGGCACAGCAGAGTATAGCAAGATGGAGCAGGACTCAGCAGGGCGCGGCAGGTCACCGCATAGCAGGGAGTGTAGCAGGACCACAGCAACAGCTGCAATCATGATTTTGATGCCACCCTAATCCAAGGCAGCATACTGGGTGAAAAAAACAAAACATAAGGACTCCGGGGAGTAAACTCCCCAGAGCTAGGTTAGTAACAAGTATTTCTGGCACAATTCATCCATCCTCATCCGCCCTCACACAAGGTTCCTTATCTACTAGGGGTGCCTTCTATTTTGATCCACACATCACATGCAAAACAGCTGTGAAGAACAGTCTGTATATTTAGCTGCATTGTAAGGGCGCCCGGGGGCTGTGGCTAGCTTAGCCATTTACTGCCACACAATGGGGACTTTGACAAGAGACAGCAAGAGGAAGAAAAATAGACAGCTCAGTGTGTGTTGCATTGTGAACTTAGCATGTGTGACTGACCTACGACAGACAGAGAGGCTACCGTGTGTATGAAGTGCTTACATTAAAACATGCACTGAAGCTATGTTTGATGGACTTTGAAGCTCACACCAATGCTTTGCAATGTGATTGATAGTTGGAAGAGATGAACTGAGTTAGAGCTGCATCTAACAATTGCTCACATTGTTGATTCAGCTGCCCATTATTTTCCTGTTCAATAGATTGTTCATTGTTTGTTCATTTCCTAAAGCACAAGGTGATGGCTTCAAATTGCTGGTTTTGTTTGACCAATAGTCCAAAATCCAAACATATTCAGATTACTATGATGGTAGGGTTGGGTCAGCATTTCTGTTTTCATATCGTCCAATCGTGGTTACTCAAGATCGCCGATAGGTGAACAACAGAAAAAGTAAATCAGCCCTAATACTGATCTTGTTGATTGGCCCTGTACATCCCTAGTGAGAGGAGAAATTTGGTTGTTTGGATACAGTGTAGAGTTTTTTTTCTTGGGTGGTAACTAAGGATGGTGAATGCTGATTTACATCGAGAAAAATAATTTTGTATCTTTGGAATTTATAAATTTTTCACAATCAATGTATTGTTTCAGCCTTAATTCTACAGTAGGAAAATAAAGACACCAACAACCTTATTGTTAAATATGTATCTAAAAGTGGACAGTAATGAATTCTGATCTAACTGTGTCTCTCCATCTACAACTTAATCTAATGATAACTTAAATATATCCATTTAAAATGCCAGAAACATGTCAAGACACCATGTCGGCGAGCATAATCAATTTCTTGTTTTCAATCAAGGAATGAAGACAGGATGGAGAGGAGTGAACGACAGACCTGCACCAAGATGGACAGTATTGAAGCTGCAGAAGAACAGTAAGTCCAGCCATTATCTCTCCGGTCTTGCATGTTTGTGTCAGTATGATTGTGTGTCAATCTCACACACATGAATGTCTTCATTTTTGTATGTCCGACTGTAGACAGCCAAGTCTAGACGAGGCACTGTTGTGGGCCCGAAGCTTTGAGATGATGCTGCGCTCGCTGGAGGGCCGGGAGGTCTTCCGGGAGTTCCTGCGCTCTGAGTACAGTGAGGACAACCTGCTTTTCTGGATGGCCTGTGAAGAGCTGAAAAAGGAGACTGATCCCTTAGTGGTGGAGGAGAAGTCTAGAATCATATACGAAGACTACGTGTCCATATTATCACCCAAAGAGGTACCAGCTATATTTGTGTTGAATCAACAAAAGTGAGCCACCACAGCCATGTTAGCAGCGTGGCTCTAGTGATGGCAGTGTTGGCCTGTCATTCGGGCAGGCCACCACTTTGGTCCGGACTGAAATATATTTTTTCATAGTCCTCAGATGATAAATCCTAATAACTTTCCATGTAGCCACTTAGGTAAAATGTTCATATTGTCTAACACTTTGGTTTATGGCTAAAACCTAAATTATTCAGTTGTACTTTGGCTTTAGTGCCAAATAAATGTTACCTTAAGTTAAATATTAGCATGCTGACACGTTATACTAAGATGGGGTACATGGTAATAAACGTTATCCTTGTTGATCAGTGTCTTAGCATTGTCATTTTGAGATGTCACCATGCTACTGTTAGCTTTTAGCTTAAAACACCACTGTGCTTAAGTAGAGCATTACAAAGGTGCTAGCATGGCTAAAGACTCTTGTTAAGAAGCCAAATAGTGAACAGCCTGTCATGTCTTTTAAGAAGCCACTGGTACTCTATGGATCACTTAAAAACCGTTGATAAATCAAATTTGTTTTCCACATCCTAGGTGAGTCTGGACTCGCGGGTCAGAGAAGGAATAAACCAGAACCTGGCAGAGCCCAGCAACCTGATGTACGAGGAGGCCCAGTTCCAGATCTACAACCTGATGCATCGCGACTCCTTCCCCCGTTTCCTCAACTCCTCCGTTTACAGAGACCTCCTGGCCAACAGGAGGCTCACCTGCCTCGACACCTAGACTCCACCACACTCCCTAATCGCCATCGTACGCCAACGAGACTACTACTTAAACTTCAAATACTACTATGGTGCCAGAAGTCGGGTTTGGAAAATCTCTCCATCTTTTTTGATTGAAAAGACTGAATGACATCCAAGATAGCTGGTTGTTTTTTTATTTATATTTTTTAAGCAATTTATATCCAGTTCTCCACTGGAGCCAGGTCGGCCTTTGCTGGTTGGTTATTGGTCAATTTAAGACCATTAATGCTGGCCAGTGATTGTTTTGCTAGCAATTTGTGCTGTTAGTTAAGGTTGACTGGCCAACCCACTTGTCAACTGAAGTCAGTTGAAATGGCCAACCTGATGGCCAGCTGCTGGTTAACTGTGGACAAGGACTCTCAGGCGATGGGGCCAGAAAGAAGAGAGCAGAAAGTGGACAACCCAACTGTTGTACTGTAATATTTAGACCTCATGCTTTCTACCTTCACTTTAATATTCTCTCTCTCTCGCTTACTCATTCTTTCATGTTGTTTTGTTTTTCTAATTCTGTCCCATTCCGCAGATGTGTAAAATGGTGTTTTTAATTTCTTTACTGTCCAAACATGACACCTAGTTGTTGGTGGGAGTTGGGGCGTCTGCCCATTTAACCAGAAGAAGCACCTGCTCTGCATGTGACTCTCTCTCTTTACAGTAGCTTGACTATGTAAGCCATGGACTGCAACTGTTTTTGAATATTGAGATATATTAAGTCTGGATGTGTATATTCAGTGAAGGGAAAAAGGACACTTTGCCAATTTATAGCTTACTGTAGTTTTTCATTGAGGAGACATGATGGCTTCTGCGGCAAAGGCAACATACCCATCCATCCACCTGTCCATCCATCCATCTGTCCGTCCAAGCACTTTCCTTCTTTGGGATCTTTAACTGGGAGAAGTAAGGGCTAGATTTGTGGTTGGGCAGCTACATGTATTATTATTATTACTCATGAACTTTAGACAAAAAATCTCTCCACTGAGAAAATCACAATGCCTTTACATGTAAGAAAAAGGCAGCACAAGCGCTGCTGGAGTTTTTCTCGAAAGCAACCACAACAACAATTCCAACAATTCCTACCTTCCATCTTTTTTCCCCTCCCTCACCCTCCAACTCAGACCATCACAGCCTGACAAGCACAGGTGCCCAATGTGGGGAAAACACAGCTGGAGAAAATATAAACAAACAAACCCACAATGACTCCAAAGTCATCTACATTTTAAAATTGTCATGCAGAAAACAAGGGTTTACCTTTTAGTGTTTTACCATGATTTGAGCATTATGGAAAGCTGGTTCTACTTTGAGAACGTAGGGAGATGCAGCAGGCACTGATCTAATTTAAATGGTTATTGAGCCTTGGCCTTTGTCTGTAAGGCTTTAGCTTTAGATACTGTAGGTAACATGACAAGTCGCTGGAGTTGGACATCCAGTGTCACGCTGCAGATACGTGCCACGGGTGCCAGACATGATGTAAAAAGATGCTGTGAAGAGATATCAGACGTGACTTCTCACCAGGCTGTCGGCCATTCTGGTGCATGTCTGCTTCTCCAGCAGATGGAGCTGGGAGAGTGTATGGTATTCCTTCAGTTAGCTACTGTCCATTTAAGACACTCATTTTTTACCAGAGGTAGTGAAGAGGGTTGGTATAATAATGCTAACTTACTACCGTACCGGGCTTGCGAAGTGAGTTTGCGTAGTCATGCTACATGCTAGCCTTCTCAACAAGGCTAAATAGGTTTCAGCATGCTGTAGGCAAGTAGTCATCATGCTTGTGCTAGCCAATCCCTTATCCCACTGCCAGCACTAACATACTCTGGTTTGTTTTTCTAATCTGACTTTGACAGCATGCAATGATAATGGCTATGTGTGTGTATGGTACAATTACACACTTAACAGAAACATTTTGATAAAAAAAAAAAAATTAGGGGGTCTTGCCAAATGTCCCATTAATGTTTTTAGTATGTAAAGCTTTTGTTTTTTTGATGATGTAAACATTTGAACTTTGGCCTGTGGATGTGCAGTAGAAAGTGCATGAGTGCAGTATATGCTATTCTGTTTAATTAACTTGGCCTCCAAGTCCATTCATTGTGTAACAGGATGGATAGCTAACCTTAAAGTGTCAATGAAACAGTGCCACTCCTTACTGATAAATGTAGGCATCCATGTTGCCACCTACTTTACAGTAACTACCTGAAGTTCACGTGCCAAATTTGGTCTAGATTAAATTTAAGAGTAGACGGTGCAGGATGTCTAGCAGACTATTGAAGTGCAATTGGAGGCCGTTAGTGATTATAGAATGAAACTGCGTACTATTATTTTAGATTGGTTTTAAATTATCAGAAGTTACTAACCACGACACCTTTTAGAAGACTCAGAATGTTGAAATGCCACTGTTGGATTAATCAAGAAACTGATTCTAGTTAACATTTGCCAGATTTACTAGATGACTTTAATAAGGCAACAGATAATTTTATTGATAATAATTTAATTAAATGCAGGTCCTCTTTTCGAGCCTAAATGGAAAACAAGTCCATGGAGTCATGGTATTTTGACTTATTTTCACTTAGTGTTAAAAATGCTAACTAAATGTAGATGCCACATCAAATCCAAGCTATCATATTACCACAAAAGCTTTCTGTAGTAAAAGTGTTGGTTATAAATTGGTAACACTGACACTGTAAAGTCAAGAAGAATTATTTTTGCAATGTTTCTTCTTGAAAATATACTATATTTAACTTGCCAATACAGTACTCACATGCAAACTACATTAAAACCCATAAGGACTTGATTTAATAATGCTTAGCTGCTGTAATGAAGAGCCGTGCATGCATGTGCATAAGAATAATTAACCAATTCTGATACTGAAAGAACAGTTGTCACACTTACTCCTTGGAGCAGTTTTCCTTTCCAGGAAGCATTTTAGACGTATTTGGACGACTTTGTAAATTTTTAACTGAGTAGAAGAATGCCTGTCACTCATAAAGCTCTCTTGCAAACAAGTCCCTCTTCTGCTCAGTACAGCTATGTTTCTTTGTTGCTGAGTCCATACAGTAATTAAAATGACAATGTTTCACCAAGAACCAGATAATGAAATCATGGTGCAATTAAACCAAGTTTACATTTATAAATTGTGCGATGTGTGTACCTTATTAAATACTTGTAACCATGGGGAGCTAACTGTCCCCAGTGTGAGCAGAGAAACCAGTTTCTGCCCAGTGCTAATCCTATTAGAACTTTACAGGGTTTACAGGGAGGACAGACACAGCAGAATCCCAGGTAACAGTGTTTTACAAGGAGGACAGACACTGCAGAAACCCACATTTTCTGCTTACGTCCTTTCCTCGTAATTTATTGTGAGTTTTACACAGTGGGGGAAAAGTACACAGTTGTTTATTTTTAATGACTGCATTTCAAATGTAGATTTTACAAGCAATGACGATGATGATGTGAAGTGATGTGTCATCGCTGAGTTTAGATTTTTTTTTTGTCTTTAAATTCCCATGGGTTCCAAGTGAATGGGTTTTTGAAACATGACGTGAAAAGGTTGAGAGCTGTGTCCAGATCGGGTGGAGGAGGTTTGCGAAGCTTTGGCCTTATTGACACGTTTTATTTTTTCCTTTGTATAGAAAAACAACAAACGTCTCCGTAGGCCTTTCACTACCTCTCATGTTGGTTAATTTATTTCACATCTAGTTGTTAATGTACAAGTTGTTTTTTTAGATCTACTTGAAGCCTAACACTGTAAACAAAAATGTGCACAGAAAAACGACTATGTACAGTATATAACCAGAGGGGTTAAAGAGAGCTTGGCTTAGTCGACATTATTCTTTTTGTTTGTATGTATGTTTGTTTTTAATTGTGTTGAGCTGAACTAGATTTTGCATCTCTATAAAGAATTCAGGAATCTACTGTCTAAGGGCTAATCCCATTTTTGCCTATGCAAATCTGTTACTGTGGGTGAGTTGGGAAAGTGCGAACTACCGCACCTTTCACCTGTTTTAGATGGACCATGGTTTACAATGCCCTTTGCTGATATTCTTCAATCTAAGTCAGCAAAAATGTACGCTTATTTTTGTTTCTATATAAATAAATAAATATATATATATATATATGTGTATATATATGTGTGTATATATATATATATATATATATATATATATATATATATATATATATATATATATATATATAACAAGTAATATACAGAGAAAATAGTATATGCCTTTGTGATGATAAAAAAAGAAACCTTGCTGAAAACAAATAAATGTGTTATTGTCTGACATTATGTGGCTGTTTGCTGGAGTCTTGGTAAGATGATATAGATGACTGGAACTCATCTGACGGTTGAGCGACTGGTTGAAAGGTTGACTGTCATTGCTCAGACTACAACACTAGTAGCTGAACCAGTGCAGTATTTCCTAACTGAGGGGGAAAACATTTATTTATTTAAGGAGAAACCACATCATTACTTTCTGTGACAAATATTGTTATCCAGCCCTAGCCTGTGAGTGAAATAAGGTGTTTGGGCCACCCAGGACTTGTCCTTGTCATTTTTAACCTGTAACATTTGGTCATTTTTAAAGCAAGACTATGCATCTTTTGCTAAACAAAGGCCATAATTGCCCCTGGTGACAATTAAGGGATAAGGGCAAATTACATAACATTGTGTAAAAGTAGAGTCAAGTCATACAGTCAGCAAACTGACTCAGTAATGTCAATTCAAGGGGTGTGTAAGTTTGCTAGCATTAGCCACCACAAGCTAGACGTTACACCAGACCAAAGTAAGGCTGCAACGCCAAATTCTTTGAGTATATAAAATTGAGCAAAAGTGTGTTTTACTGCTTATTAAATGAACTTTTCCTTTGGAAGAGTCAGGCTGTGTTATTTCATCATCAAGTTGCATAGTCTCACTTTGAAGAGTTAGAACATGTGCACTGTCCATATGTTAGTCACATTTTATAATCAGTAATCCATTAAGAAAATAAAAGATTTCCACTTGCCATGAAATAATTAACATTTTAGCATTATTATCTTTTTGTTTGTCAGTGGACACTGCACATTGTTTGTTTGTAATCAAATGTGTGCAGCACCATGTCGTCAGCAAACAACAGGAACTTATTTTTCTATTCTTCAACTTATTGTTCTTTTTGTAGCCACATCGAGTCAGACTATCACTGTGCTAATACAGTAGCGTTGATGTGAAACACATCAGCAGAAGTAGGCTTTCTGTTTATTGAACACTCCACCAATGCAAGATGTAAAAAAAAGTCAATAATACATTACTTACAAGACCATTCACTTTTTTGAGTTTTTAAAAAACACTTTTAGCTTTGAGTTAACGGTTGATTGAGTTTTAATAATTTATTTTTTAACTCTGTACAGAAAATGTTTTGCTCCTGAACTGAGATAGAAATGAGAATAGGAGGGTTGATGTATAGATTTTTCATCCACAATTCCTTACAGTGCATCCTGGCTTAAAAAGACAAAAAAAAGGGCAGGTTTATCATGTTGGTTTGAAACTTTACCTGCTTTGTGTGTTCCCTCAGTTGAATTTGGTGCCTCTTTATGCTTCACAACAGACCTCAAGATCTCTCTCTCTCTCTCTCTCTCTCTCTCTCTCTCTCTCTCTCTCTCTCTCTCTTTGTCTGTCTCACTTCCGCTCTTTGTAACATTACAGATACAACAGAGCAGAGACTGTCCCATTTTACAACAAATATAACACTGATGTTTGTTCCTCCTACTGACACCCTCATATTGTCTGTTTTGTACCTCTTCCAGAGGTGGTTTTGCTACTACTAAGGAAAGAGATTATATTCGTGCAGGTACCTGGTTGAAGTTGGTTTTCAACAGTTTTAGGCAATCACTTTTCTCTTTATTGATTTAGATGCCTAAGCCTCTTGTTTTTTGTCATGCCTTTGTAGATAGATCACAGTCAGAGAAAGATTATCCACAGGTGAAAAGAAAAAGAATTTTATTGTCACTTGCGAATAAAAAAAGTGACATTTTTTCTATTTGCATGCTTTTGCTAAATAAATGAAATAATTCAGTTATTTGCTATAAACGATACTGTATGAGTATGTATTCAAGTACTGCAGTATGCAGACAATTAAAAATATCACAAACACTTTTGAGAGGTTCATATCTTTCTTCTAGTATGTTTCACTAATAATATTGACAGTTATGGGTTCTTAATTCTTGTTTTGAGTGTCTCATGAATTGCCAGAATGTCTAAATGACCCTCTTTGTATTAACAAATATACACTATGATTGGTTATTTCCACATGCATGACTTGCATAGTAATTTTACCAGGACAATGCTAGTGCAGGGGGCTTTTTAATCAACACGTTTTGTCAGTTGAGCTCAACTTCTTTCTATTTTTTACTAATTGCTTGACGTTTGATTAGGACTGAGATGTTGTCTGTTTTGTCATTATTTGCACCAAGGCAGATTAAATCTTATCATTGTGCTCACTAATGGTCAGCAAGGTAGTGTGGAGTGAGCTGTATTATTTATTATCTTGCCACACAAAGCAAATGTCACCTCAGTGTTTCAGATTTAAAATGGTGAGATAAGAAAATCACAGTGCAGCTTCAAAGAGAAGCCAGAAAACTTACAAGTTCAATAGATTGTGAAACTTCCTCAAACATCTCAGAGCACTGTGTCCCTAGCCTTCAGGGTTGTGATCAAGGATCTGATTGCTTTTCATCATGACTTTTTAAAAAAAAGTTTTTTTCAAAGAAAACCGATCGTCGATTCTTGATCAGCAGTTGCTGTCTAAAGCACCCTGAGCTGCAGGAATCCCTTAACTGTAGCATTATGTAAAAAAGATGTTTCTGTCTTATTTGTCCAACTTTGATAAAACACATATCCTCTGTTGTAGAATATCACAGAAGGGGCTCATCTCATCAAGCCTTGTCTTGTAGGGATGTTAATCTGTACTTTAAGACATATGGTACAAAGTTAACTGACCATTAAGGAATTTGTACAATGTGGGAAACATTTCATTATGTTGGTGTTGTTGCCAATTCTCTACATGATAGTACACTACAAATGTGACTGTAATTTTCACCAAGGACAGTAGAATTAAGATTAAAGAAATATTTACACAGACTAGTTTAGAAAGTGTGGATTTCTTTCTTAAGACTTAGAAATGTAGAAAGAAGTGTCTTGCCAAGAGTTAGATGAGAAGATCAATACCACTCTCATATTTATGTGTGTTAACTATGAAACTACAGCCAGCAGACGGTTAGCTTAGTTAGATTAGCTAGGAATAGTTAGCTGAATGAATGAAACTGCTATCCTGGCTCTGTCCACCTATAAAGATCACAAAGTGTACCTTCTTTGTTTAATGCGTATAAAAACAATGGGTAGAAACAATAATTCTTTTTTTATGGGGGAATTTGGGTCTGATGCTTCCATAAAGGCCCAGGAAATGGTTTTGCTAAGCTAACCGGCAGCTGTTCATGTCTTCTAATCTAACTCTGCAAGTAAAGTGAAAAATTGTATTTCCCAAATGTCAGACTATTCTTTTTTTTTTTTAAATAACTGAGCTATGTAAAAGAAAAAAATATTAAGGAAAAACCAGGTTGAATTTGCCTAACGCACTGGTCAATGTAACTGTCCCAGGATGTACAACAATGCGGCTTTGCTGGATAAAAATTATAATCTACCTTTTGTTTCAATGTAAAGGGGTCAAAGGAAATGTTAGAATATAAATCACATGTTCTGTTGGACTCAAAATGTTCCTCACAAAACACATTTTGTTATTTGTCTTTTCACGTTGCTGTTGTGGGTTTGTCATCCTTCTGAATCATCCACATATAATTATTGTCATGTAACAGACCTGAAAACTTTGTAAACAGGCACTGAACATTTTGAAGCCCAACTGATTACAAGCTACTATATCAGATCCAACTGAAATTGTAACTGTCACACTATTCACTATTTTTTTTTTTTTTAATCTTAATTTATTTTAACAGCAGGTTTATTTCAGCCATTGTTTTTTCTTTTATGTCAAAAGACACAAAAATGTTGTTCATCCGCCTTTAACTTCACACAGTTAAAGTTAACTGAACACGTTAACAGCTGATTCAGTCTCTATCTTTGTTTACACAATGACATCTTGCATTAAGAGAAAACTCCAATCTATGGTAACTGCCCTTGAATATCTGTATTTAAATAGTGCTGCTAGAGAAATGAATTTAAATGTAACAAACTTACAATAAATACTAAATAGATTTTTTCCAGATGTGTCTGTCTTTGTTTGACTGGAGGTGTAGAAGATAATCAGCTGATACAACTGTAGATTCTATACACAGTTTAGGTAAACATTGTACTGTGAGGGTGCATTGTTCAATTTTAAGACTCTACAAATATAAAAGTATCCATATTTCATAGTTTTATGCTATGAAAAAGTAGTTGTATAGCTCTATGGATGGCAATACTGGTCTGTTGTTGACCGCCCACCACTTTTCCCCAGACTGAAATATCTCCACAACTATCTGATGATTGGCAGGTTATTTTTGTCAGACATCCATGGTCCCCAGAGGATGAAACCTTGAATTGAAAATCATGAATGGATTAATGGATTTTCTATATTAAGTATTTTGGATTTTCATATTTTATTTATTTCAGTTACAGTTACTTGCTTCTGCAAATTTCATTCCCCAACGTGAAGGTCGAGATAATGTTTCAAAGCTTTCTCCACATTATAAATGTTTGGGAAGGAACCTGTATTTAATTTCTTTATTTGTAAGCCTTAAAGTAGTCCAATTTAAACAAATTAAAAATAGTGGAAGCTCATTAAATTTGTTCCATGTGTACGTTTTAAATTGTAAATGTGTCTACAGACAGGTAGGAGTTGATTTGGTCATCACATTCCTCTATAATATCTATTTGTTTTTTTCTGTTTCAGTCAGCCACAGTGTAAAACTACTCATCACAAGTAGATACAAAGTGTTTTCCTTTGCCTTGGGAAGAAGTGTGGAGCTCAGACTGCTGACTGAAGGCTAAATGGTCTCAGGGATCACATGCTGGCCTCAAACAGTATATATGCATCATCCTGGAAGGTTCCTGGAAACACATACAGCCTTTTCTGTTAGACAGGAAGTACCTTGGAGGGTTTTTGCTTTGTATCTTTTGAAATTATACAGGGTGATTTAAAGTAAAATGGGGGTGTTTGGCATCTTTGCAGCTTCTATGGTGCCTTGAGAAATCAAAGTAACAATAAGGCATTGTCCTAACATGAGTGTAACCTCCCATCATAACACATTGAAAAACATGGGTGACATGACTAGAGGTAGAAATAAAAGGCAACCTCATTTAAAAACGTCTTTATTTCATCAATCGGATCCAAGATCATGTTTTCAGACTTGTTTACATTCAGACAAAAAGGTGAGACCACATGCTGAGGACAGGAGAGGAGTCAGGCTTGTGTGCATGGGTGCTCTTTCATACAATCGTCTGTATGTTTGTGTATATGTGTAACATTTCATACAGTCCTCTCTGTATATGGGCATTAGTATGGGTGTGTGTGTGTGTGTGTGTGTGTGTGTGTGTGTGTGTGTGTGTGTGTGTGTGTGTGTGTGTGTGTGTGTGTGTGTGTGTGTGTGTGTGTGTGTGTGTGTGTGTGAGCTCTCTCTCTCTCTCAGACAGTTTTTTGATCCGTCACCTCCGCAGCTTTTGAGACAGATGCTGAGTCCTCCTGGGTCTCGTCTAATCCCTGGCTGCAGCTTTGGTCACCTAACTGCACACTGTCTTTCACGGTGATGGCTGCGTTGGAGTAAGTCGCGTCTATACTTTCATACGGCTCTGATGTCCACTGAGAAAGAGATGAGGCAAGGAACAGGCGCATTAGAGAAATATTCTTTGTTCATAGCCTGTACTGTACTTACACCATTTTGCATCCCATGTCAAACTAAAGGAGCAGTGAGTATGAGTTTTATTTTCCCACAATAAAAGGCTGCAACATTGATTATACCTCTTAATTATAAATGTTGGAGGGAACAAGTGACGGATGACAGTATTATTTTAATGTTCATGAAGCATATATTTATTGTGGTGTACAGATATGGCACGCCAAAGTAAACGTTATCAAAGCTCCTTATCTTTAGGACATTTTAAAAGGAAAGTGTCATCACATTTTTCATTCATTTCCCTTCTTTTTTCCCATATAGTGTTTCATGTCTTTCTTTGTTTTAATTGGATTGTTGTCTACTAGTTAGTTTTCCGCTAATTTTTTGCACTTTTTGTTGTAATTTTGTTTGTTTTTCATCACATCCCTATTTTTTCATTATGTGGATTTCATGCAGACTTATGTGTGTGCAAATAAAATAAATAAATATATTTTGCCAGTGGTATGTAAGAAATGTAAATTTGTCCAGAGGGTTTGTCCCCTCTGTCTATGTGATTATGAGCTACAGTTGTGTTGTGTGCAACACTGACATTTTGGCTTCATGCCCCCCTAGAGTTATTTCACTGGGAAGCATGAATGTGCTTATATTAAATGTCATTAAATCTGTCCATGATACTTGAATGCTTATTAAAGGCAGAGATCCACATTTTCTGAAGTTCTGTATATCCCCATGCTGGCCTGAACAGAGGCCATGTTGTAATGAGAGGACCACATTCTGTATGAGGAGGATGCAGCCTGTGTATAAAGAGGCAGGGACTTTGCATGTCTACCTGTTGATTAGTTAAGTTACCTGTGTGGCTCTGCTGCTGGACCTGTGCGAGGGCCCCATGGCAATGTTGACGCTGGACGAGGATTGTGTATCGGTGGTGTTGCCCCCTTCAGCAGCAGACAGCCCAGAAATAACCAGGCCACTGGAGAAACTACGCTTCCCAAACAGCAAGCTGAGAGTGGACGAAGATGAGGAAACCTGGGGAAAGGCATATAGTAGTGTACAGTAAACCCTGAGGTGGTACATGGTAGTACAAAACACAAACATGCTCATGCACAAACAATTATCAGAGATAGCAAGCTGTGTCTAAGAATAACTTGTCGATAATACACTATAATCAGATGCTTTGGCCATAAGCTGGGGAATAGTTTCTTGGACGAGTTTTTAAAGTAAGTAGTGGGAATAACATCAACTTACTTGATGTTTGCACAAACACAAGTGCAGTGTCATTCAGAAGTTTTAATGGTAAACATGACAATACTTGATCATACAGAATTGCTGCTGTGGCAGGAACATCTTGTCATTGCAATATTGGCAACTTTAGTTCACACGTTTAACTTCCGATAAAGGACTATATACTATATGTATCTAGTACAAGTTGAAGCAACTTTCTGACTCCTCCTTTCGATCCAGAAGCTTTTCACTCCCTTTATTATTATGCTTAAAAATATAGTCACTACATATCTCAGAAAGGCACTACATTTATAGTAAAAAAGGAACTGTGTTCTGGATACTTACATTAAAGAGGGTTCAAGGGTTTAAATCCAAAGAACACAGTCATCAAGGGTAATTTTTCCTAAATCTTTTTTTAATTTGAATATGTTGCATACAGTTTTTTTTTCATTCCATGTGAATATTACCATTTCTATGCGGTGCCTGAAGTCTTTTTATATTTGATATTAATCTTAGATCTTTTCTTACATACCTTTTTGTGTGTGTGTGTGTGTGTGTGTGTGTGTGTGTGTGTGTGTGTGTGTGTGTGTGTGTGTGTGTGTGTGTGTGTGTGTGTGTGTGTGTGTGTGTGTGTGTGTGTGTGTGTGTGTGTGTGTGTGTGTGTGTGTGTGTGTGTGTGTGTGTGTGTGTGTGTGTGTGTGTGTGTGTGTGTGTGTGTGTGTGTGTGTGTGTGTGTGTGTGTGTGTGTGTGTGTGTGTGTGTGTGTGTGCATCCAAGAAGTGCAGTATGATCAAACTTGTCAGTGATGAGATGTTCATCTGTCAACCATTTGTTGTGGTAAAAGTTTGGATGTATAGAAGTGTAATAATCTCGTACCTGGCTGGATCGCTGCTGATGCTGAGCTGCCTGGAGCTGCGAGCTGATCCCACCTGCTCCTGAGAGACGAGGGACCTGAAGGGAGAGAGAAACATCTTTTTATCGCTTTATTCTCCTCGTAAAGGCACACCAAAGCAAGAATGGATAATTAGCATTGTGTGTGTGATCACCTGGGAGAATATAGAAGCTATGGAAGTGTTAAAGGACAGCTGACTGTTGGACAGACGCTGGACAAGACCGTGGTTGGAGCCTGACTCCAGAATGGGTCCTGATTGGCTGCTGACAGGGGGACGCTGACTCTGAGGCTGCACAGACCTACTGCGGTACTCTCTCCTGGCTGCAGAATCACAAACATGAACACAAAGAATTGCATACTTTTATATTCTGAAACTAAAAATAAAAAACATACTTTGTGGTAAAAAAAACACAAAACTTTATTATGTACAATCTAGTCTTGCTTTGCAAGACCTTCCTTCACAGCGCTGCAAAGGAGGGTCTGGCTAGTCCATACAGCATTCTGGGATGGTAGAAAAACGTGCTCTGGTTTATTGGCATTTCTTCAAACAATCATAATTGTCTTGGGCGATGCTAAGCACCGGGCAGAGATACATGCCGCTGCAAAATAGCCTCGGGAAGGCACTTGTTTAGGTGTTTGGGTGTTTGAACAGCTGATTTATCCTTGGAAAAAATGTAAAAGTGAAACAAAATGATGATTAAACCTACAATGAAAACCAAACTTAAAGCATGCATATGTACATTGTACAGAACAGTAGCACAAGTAGAGAAGAGACATATAGTCACACAGTTATATCTATCTTAAGGTTGCTAACATTAGCAAATATAAGATAGCGTCTATATAGAAGAATGCATTTTGACCTTGAAAAATACGTAGTCTCATTTTTAAGATAAATAAAAATGGAGAACTATTCAGAAACAAATAAATACACCCAAAACTATGATACCCCTGCATATATTACAGTGTATCTGCATTGTGGTGTGTGTGTATTTACACCTTGTTCATATCCAAAACTAGCAGCCCACTTAGGAACCAAAAGCCCTCTCTGCACAAGTGAACTGTGTGTGTGTGTGTGTGTGTGTGTGTGTGTGTGTGTGTGTGTGTGTGTGTGTGTGTGTGTGTGTGTGTGTGTGTGTGTGTGTGTGTGTGTGTGTGTGTGTGTGTGTACCTGTGTTGTGGTGTCTGCGGCTGTGTGTCGTCCTGGCTCTGTGCTGGTAGAGGCTCAGGCTGTTGGACGTGACAGAGGACGGGCGGTTATTGCTCAGCGATGATGAACCACCCGCACCGCAGTCCACATCCTCCATGTTCACACCACTGTTGCAGCTGGTCAAGTTGTCCTTACGTACCCTGCAGAACACAAAAGCACACAAGTCTAATTTATTTATTCATGTCCACATCAGTGCAAGGGACAAACTGGCAAAGGGCCATCAAAAATTTAGCAAGGCTTGACTATTCCAGCTGGTTAACCACACACACACATAAACCTTCGCTCAGAGAGATGTTATATAACTGTGCTAGCATATGTGACAAACACTAGGGCAACCATCCATTTCAATTAGTTAAATCTGTTCTAGCTGAAGAGGCACAGACCATCTCCCTGGCTCCCTGGCTACTTACTGACATCAAGACAACACCTTTAACTCAAGGCTGATGAAACAGGATTAACACACTAATCTAATCTGGAAGGAAAACTTAGCTTCTAAGAAGCTTAAAAGAGAGAAACAAAGACAGACACACTCCAGGGTTTTTCTTGGCTCAGAATGGTCCTTTGGTTGGACACATTAAGCTGGGAGTCTTTTTGAGCAAGTATTAAACACTTGATTTCCTGCATTCTGATACATTTTATGAACCAATTTATGGTGGAAATGTCTTTATTTATGAAGAAGGGAAAAAAGAAGGGGAAAACTGAGATCCCTTAGTGCTAGCTTCACGGCAGAGCGTTCAGGTCCAGTCAAAACAATGCAGCAGCTTGCTTATCAGCAAAAGCTGCATGTGTAAAAAAAATAAAAAATAAGCAGCTGTGGATAAGAGTTGACTACTGGAAGAAACCTCTTTGAGGGGGCGCCGAAGAATTCTCTATGCACACACACACACACACACACACACACACACACACACACACACACATTAAGCTAAGCTAAAGGTAATGTGTAAAAGAGCAATGGAAGGAAGGAGCAACTTAAATCAAAGCTTTTGGCTGCCCTCCAATTTTGCAATCCACTCACACTGTCCCTGTGTATGTATTTATAATTCCATTAAGTCTCTACCCAGTAGTGACTTCCACTAATCTAATTACTAAACTATCGGTAAATCCACAGAGAAGTACTCCCTCAGCATTACGCTGCAGTTTGCCCCTTATCCAGAGTGATTTACACCAAATCTCATGTGTCATCACTACTTTTTGTGAGAACCCACACCCTCTTCATAGAAAAAATAAAAATAAAACATTCTTAATGTTGTTTATCATGACTTTTCCTAATTTCACGGGAACTGCTTTTAAACAAAACACAAATAAACTAATCACTGGAGATGTTACGGACAAACTGTACAGGAGTAAGAAAAACTGCACTCTGGACTGAAGTGGGAAAATAATGTATGTTTTTAAATATGCACAAATGTATTTATTCTAAACCGACCGTAACCATTTAGAGCAGAGCCAGGATCGAATGGCGTCGAAGCTTAAAGCGCCTCCTCCGATGCTGCGGAGCGTACGGTGTGTTCCTGCGTACGATGTTGTTAGTGGTGACACATACCTAAAAGATAATACAATAAATGTCATACTGTCAGTATACCTATTTTTCAAATTACAAAAACATGCATTCTGCAAAGGTGAAGTGAGCAACATTAATCATTAATAAAAACTTTCAATTCAATCCTAAAACCTTGTGATGTTAATTCCATGCTCGACATATCTGGTCTAAGCATAGCTGTGAAAGACACATACATGGGGTAGCCCAGTGGCTGGTCGCAGGATGAATTCACCATGTTCCTCAGCGCCTGCTTCGAGTTCTGGATGCTGCCGCGTTCTGGGTTTCGGTTCCGTAAAAACACCAACTCCTGCTGCTGGCCTGCCCACAGACCTCGCACACACTCCTTATTGATCTGCAGAGAGACATCAGATCATCATCCTCCATGGGCAAAAAGAAACAATGGCAATGGCATGACCTGGTCTTTGGAATAGCTTATGATAGCATGTAAGAAAATTGAAGCGGTACGATGCTGTATAACCTGGAACCAGCTTCATCCAAAAGAGAAGATGTTTTAATTTTAGCATCATCCTTCCATCACTGAACAGCTCAAACTTAATGTTGCAGAGGATTAGATGGAAATGAGTGCATTTAACAAAGTAACTGCAGAGTAAAAAAAGACTGCTCAACAACCCTATTTAAACCCACACAGATAAAAATGTACTTAAAGGAAAAGCTTGACTGTTTGGGAATTGAAGCTTAGCATAAGCTCAGCCAGTTCATAATTTCCTTTCCCACACTACTCACGGCTTCTCGACCCACTTTATGATGATGTAGGTGGATTTTGGACACAGCCAGGTTAGCTGTTTCCAATTGTGCTAACCTAAGTTATCTGGATGCTGGAAGTAACTTCATATTTAGTGAGAGACATGTGAGTGGTATTGATTTCCCAAAATGTTGGACTAGTCCTTTAATGTATAAACAGTATAAAGTTTAAGTACAGACAGTTAAGTGAAAATTTGCACTTCTGCAGAGTCAAGCGTATTGATTAAGCACTATTGTGGTCATTTTGTGCAATGGGTTAAAAATAACTTTGCAAGTTGTCACTTTTCAGGAGACACACCCTGCTTCACAATCATTCAGATCTTGTCCTGCAACTCAGTCACTGTTCAGACCTACTAGCTTGATACATTCAGCTGAAATGGGTTGTAGTTTTACATCACAAAGCACACTTGTGATCATATTTGATGTTTGTGTTGATATTTGTGCTCAGCCATACAGATAGAAAAGTGATTGTGATGGTTGTTTGGTACTACACCTCTCGGATTAATTTCAAAACATTGCCTTAGTTGTTAGAGTTAGGATGTTTATCATGCTTTATACACACTAAAAATATGTCTGGCATTATTCACCATCTCACATTATCCATTCACTTTGCGTAACATTGTCAGACTCTGAAAAATGAACCAACACTGACAACCTCTTACCTTGATGACCTTGAAGCTGAGGTGGCGTTTGTACAGCATGATGATCTTGTACTCGTCCGTGCCGTCATCGATCATGTGTCTCAGTGTGAGCAGCGTGTCGCGGCTGGATAGCACCGCCTTACGCCAAGCGGGGTCGCTCTCATGGCAGATAACCAGGCTGCTGCGGTAGTTAGTGATGGCTTCGTACAATATAGAGGCCTCCTCGTTCTCCTCCAGACAGGTGAAGTGATCCTAAAAGGGCAGGAAAGGCATGATGAAGCACTGTACAATTTCAATCAGATATTAGGGAAAAGTCTACTCCAGTGATGAGAAATGGCCATCGTAAAGATATTATTAGAAAAAGAAATACATTTAGGTTTTAAATGATGCACAAATGTCTAAGTAGAATTAGTAAACACTGGTTCACAAGCCCAGGGATACATCAGCAGCCATTAAAAAGCACAGTACATGTTACCTGATGCAGTTTGAGGCTCATTCTGACTGCAGGAGCCACCACCTTCTGCAGGAGGTCAAGATCAGCAAAAACCCACTCGTCTTTGGTGGCGATGCGAAGTCGCCTTTAAACAGGGTGTTGAAACCGTATAGAAATGATTCCAGACTTTGTTGTGGAAGGCAAAGGTTTGTAGGGAAAATAGATGAAAAAGATGGAGAGAGGGAGAGAAGGAGGAGGGGGGGATTATGAAACTATGAAATATTTTTAGACTACAAACCACACAAAGACAAAAAGTCATGAGTGCAGTGACAAAAATCTGTTTGAATTATGTGTATGGTTAAAGGTTTAGCTGCTACCGCCCCCTTCTGGTGTATCTGTCAAACTGCAGGTACAGTAAATATCTAACTACTGATACTCATAATATTTCAGTTAATATTTCATATTGTTCAGTCAACAATTGGAAACAGTAAACAACACGATTACAATTATGTTTAATTCTTGCATTTATCTAAAAAACATAAAAGCAACATACAAACTAGTTCTGATCCTTGATGCTGAAAAACGCCTAATGCTAGATTTTACAGTAATTTTAGATGAACTTATTGTATTGCATTTTCATTGTATGTATTGCTATATTATGCTCAGGGTCCCTGTGGTTGTCTCATGAAAAAGACAATTTCCATTGAAAGAATTTCTGCATAAAACATACATGTCGAGACACAATGGGACCCTTGTTGCAAGCGTCCCCATGATCTTCCCACACAAGTTAATTCAGAGAGTACTTACAGGGAATGTATCTATATTTGTTGCTCTTTGACTTGAACAAAGTTCACCTGTTGGACATGTTGTGTGATGCCGTTCCAAGGATCTTCTCCCCAGGACAGAGAGAGCGTAAGACAGAGTCACCAAAGGTGAGTCTTCATCACTGTCCACAGGCTGGACAAAACCAAAAAAAGGCAAACATGACAAGACTGGCCTAAAATATATATATATATATATATATATATATTCTGCCAAAATGTTGTGTTGCTGTTGTATTCATGAGAAAATGATATCAAGCGTTTGGGGCGTGAGTTTGCAACTTTAATTGCAGTTAAATTTTCTCTGTTAAGCAACTTTAGCTTTCCTTTCACTCATTTCACATTACGGAATTAAAGAAATAGACGATCAACAGAAAATATATTAGAAATGGTTTCATGATTGTTTAATAATTGTATTTGTTATTAAACAATGGCATAAATTCACTGGCTCCACTTTCTTAAATGTGAATATTTGCTGGTTTTCTATGAGGGTAAACAGAGTTTTGTTTGTGTTTTGGACTCTTGGCCAGAAAACACAAGCTATTTGAATACGTCAACTTGGGCTCTGACAAATTTAAATGGACATTTTTCACTATTTTCAGATTTTTTTAAAGACTAAACTATAAATTCGTCAAGTGAGAAAAAAAGCTGCTGTAACACTGGCTGCTCTAACCCATAATGAAGTTTGATAGAATAATCTTTAAGTGCTGTACCGTCTCCATCTTCCCAGCACAGTGCTGGATCCACTCCAGGTAGACGTTGCAAAAGCTGGCACGCGTCACCCCCTGCAGGCAGTGCACGTAGTCTTCATCGATCTTCACACTAAAGACCTGAGGGTCGCGCTCAATGTGGTGCCACTTAGTGTAGGACAGCAGCGACTCCTGGACAGTGGCATCTTTGAGCCAGGTGGACAATTTGGGAGAGTGGACCAGGTAGTAGATAATACTCTGAGAGGGAAGGACAAGACAAAAGCAAAATACTTAACTAGAGAAAAAAATGGCCCACATCTGGAGTTACTTTTGGCAAGCTGCCATTTGTAGTAATGATTAATGCATAAAATACTGGTTGATCAATTTAACAGTTTAACCTTTTGGCAGGTAAAGCTTCAAGGGCACGGTGAGACAAGTAGAAAATTCAATTGTCCATTTGAATGAATCAGATGTTGATTTTCTGTTTAACCTTTATTTAACCAGAAGAGTCTTATTGAGATCAAGAATCTCTTTTTCAAAAGAGACCTGACCAAGACAGGCAGCAGCATACATAAAACACATGTAGGTACAGACAGAAAACACAAGAAACTTACAAACAAGCAAAGGCAACTTACTTTTCAAAATAGAAATAAAAAGAGTAACCTAATCTAAATCAAACTGCCTCTAATTCTTTCATTTTTTTATTTAAAAGCATTTTGCAGGATTCATTCAAATGCCTTAAAGCTGTTCTACTGTAGGTACCTTTCAATATCAGTATAATCAGTGTAATAAAGTAGCTTAAATACAAAAAGATAACAGTATCTCAGCAGACCACATGAGGTATGCTCGGATATTCTGACATGCTTAAAATATGTACAGTAATTATGATCCCGGGTTTCTCTGGGATGGGTTTAGTTTTGATGTGAAAATGTGTCTTTGCATCTACATAAAACTTGGTTAAAAAACAGATGAAAGACATCTTTCCACCTTCAAATGAGCCATTTTCTTGATCTAGGCAATATTACTACTAGGGTGTATACTAGTCTAACCTAAATATGGAAACAGTTGAATGCTAAAATAGAAGGGATAGTAGAACTTATTCATAAATATTGTGTAAAAAGTAAAATATTGACACTCTCATACAAATAATACTGTTTAGTGCAATATCTGTCGCGAAGATCATCATTTTCACACTTGGCATACTGGCATAATCATGAGCCGTTAACTACTACATTTATTTTCAGCTGGAATTTTTCAGTAGTAATGTTTTGTGGAAATAGACAAAATACCAAATAGGACTACAAAATAAGACTCATGCAGAATTTTAAAAACGTTCCTGTGAGTGAGTAACTACTCTGTTTTCAAGCTTTTTGCAAACTGTTTACACTAACTACAGTCATATAAGTGCACAACAACTTCTGTAAAATGCACATACATAAATAGATTTACACAAATGAAACGTACCTTCAGGTAGTAGGTGATGAGTAGTTTTCGGAGATCGTACACTTGTAGCATTGTGGCGGCATTGTTCTCACTGATGCTGTAACCCTCCAGCAGGTACTTGGTGGCCGTCACCTCCCAGGCCAGCCAGCGCAGGTTGAAGGCCGCATTGCACGACAGCAGGTGGGGCAAATGACCTGGCTCGCAGCAGCAGCATGCATCGTCTTCCTCCACGCCCTCTGTGATGGCCTCCACCTCTCTCTGCTGGCAGTATGTACCTGGGATGGAGAGAGAAGGAGGTAAGGTATGGTGGCCCACTGCTAAGCAGTGTGGCCTCACAGCAAGAAGGTTGTGGGTTCAAATCCAGGTTGTTTCGGGCCTTTCTGTGTGGACTTTGTATGTTCTCCCCATGTTTGCGTGGGTTTCCTTTGGGTGCTCCGGTTTCCCCCACCATCCAAAACACACGTACTAGGTTCTCCAGTCAGTGCCCTTGATCAGAGCAGTGGCTCAGATCTGGAGTTGGTCCCCGGGCGCTATAAATGGCTGCCCAATGCTGATTGGTGGAATACAGAGAACGAATTTCGCTACATGTATGTGTATGGGACAAAAAAGCACCTTTAAAGACAACAAATTTATTTTGTTCAGAGAGACAGGTGGAGAAGGGAAGGGAGGTATGAAGGAGGTCAAACTGTACCTCTGAACTCCAGACCCCTCAGCTGAAAAGTGACCAACCCATTGCCAATCTCAATAAGGTGGACCAGGGCATTGAGGTAGTCAGAAGCCAGAATGAAACAGTCTCCGGCGCTGTAGTTGCCCCATCGGCCCAGCATAAGGTCGCCACAAAGGGAGTGCTGCAGCGAGCGAGTCAGGTACTCGTAAAAGATGGAGTTTAGGTTGCTATCATCACACCCTGTGAGAGGAAGAGGGTGCAAAAAAGGAGGCAACATTTGGCTGCAAATTATTACAAGAACAACAAAATCTAAAACTAATTTATTCAACAGTTTCAAAATTTATTTTTCAGATATGACTTTGAGAGGACAGAAATCAAAAATAGATGCAACGTGTAAGATCCTGTAAGCCTAGTTAAAAAAACATACCTGTCTCTTTATCCACTTGGGACACCAGTCTGCTGTTAGAGTTGTCAATACGCTTTGTGCTGCAAGACATGGGAGACAAGAAACAGTTAAAACTGAGATTGTTAAGCCCAAAACATAAGTCAAAAGGTATAATTTATGCTATAGTGACAAAGCTTTCCCATATTTAAGTCATGTTAAATAGGGTGAATAAAATGTTGCAGCAGATGGGACAACAGCTACACAAAAAAATACAACGTATTTTAAAACGGCTCCCTGAAAACAGGTGGAGAATAGTTGATATAGACAATATACTTTCTTAGAATCATTTGTGGACTGTATTCCCACTGTAACAGTCTCAGAAATAATAACTCCTCTTGAAGATCTTGTTCAATGCGATATACAGATCACTGTAGTTGTAAAACCTCTACAGCCATCAGACAAATGTGTAACTAAAAATTTGTGTTATTCTTTTGTTTTAATGTTGTCTTGGTGTTTGCCTGAGGTTCACATTGTCAACCTGCACAACTACTGCAGGAAGATCCCAATCTGGAAGAGATGAGGCTGTCAGTGATTGTAATATCACGAGACAGACAAAGATTTAGACAAAGTCTAAATATATTCACAGACAGCTTCATGTCAAATCATTGAAGTTTGTACAGCAAAGCTGCAGCAGTATTTTTGGAGTGCTCTCTCTCTCTCTGCAAGCTGATGTCTCTTACATCAATAAGTAAAAGGGAACAGAGGCGTTATGTTGTGTAAGTGTGAGTGAGACAGAGTGAGAGAGAGAGAGACAGAGAAGAGGAGGCGGGCGTCTATCTGATAATCTGTCTATCTTAGCTCAAAAGGTTGGGATTGAGTTCTCCTTTAGTATATAAAATGTGTATGTTATTGTTAAAACGCATACAGTAAATTAAATAAAAATAAGTCATTAGCCAATTTCATAATACTTTCCGACTTCCCTACCCTATTTGTGGTTCTCAGCGCCAAGCCCATTCATTTCTACTGAAGCTGTAACTCTTTAGCTCACAAATATATTTTTTTACTTTTATAAAGGCTGAGTAAGTTAATCAAACAGGATGAAATAGTGCATTTGTTTGGGACTATTTCCAGCCACGGATTAATACACACATTTGATCTGCTAGTGAGTATTCACAGCAGCAGGATGTTGTATGTGAGATTGAATCAAAATAAACTACAGAGCCCATGATCATGGTAATGAAGGAACATGTCACACAGTGCAACAGTGACATTGATGTGTTTTTAATAATATTTTGGGAGGTCTGGACAGCTCCAGGTTGTCTGAGAAACTCAGTCCTCCCTCACTCTGTCGAAGCCTTACTTGTAGTTTCGCTCCCAGAACTTAATGGGCCGCGGATAGGAGGAAATGAAGATGGCACTTCCCAGGAAGGGAGCCAGTGGGGTGTAGAAAACAGTGGTGAGCAGAGTCTGCAGCAGTAGCATGGCTGAGTCTGAACACGCACACACACCAGTAAAGGAAAGAAAAGCAGGTACTGATGTACTCAGACACACATACAGGTCTTAGAGAAAGGATACGAGGCACAGCAAACGGCTGAGCAAAGGCATGGAAAGCGCTGCCCCAGGCAATCTGCCAGGGAGCGATATAAACCAGAATGAAATGGAGCTTCAGCAACAGCTCACGCATCTGGACAGAAACATAAACAACACACAGTCAGTCCCCTATAAACAGACTTTAAAAGAACACCAGTAGTGTTAAAGGCATACTGAATTAAAATCTATTATAGTTTATTCCACATCACTATAAATGTTATTAAGCCCTCTGTGCAACTGCTGGGTTAGAAAATACATTCATTCTACTAATTACAGTATGTCAGTGGCACATACAGACAAAACAAAAAATAAAAGGCAGTTCAGTTGAAAATGTCATATTTCAGTTCACCTAAAAAAAGACTTTGGTGGGCGCCCATATA
The DNA here is from genome assembly GCA_013375575.1 of Percina caprodes. Lineage (NCBI taxonomy): Eukaryota > Metazoa > Chordata > Actinopteri > Perciformes > Percidae > Percina > Percina caprodes. The sequence continues at coordinate 877,001 of JABXJD010000057.1, forward strand.
TGTAGGTTTACTCCTCAACGCAGCGAGCCCTGACCTGTGGGCCTTTGCTGCATGTCATTCCCCCCCTCTCTCTCCCCTTTCAGCAAAATAAAAGCTGAAAATTCCTAAAAAATAATCTTGAAAAAATGTTTGGTGTCTGTCAACAGTGTGGTACATCAACACACATAATTACACAAAAAATATTTTTCTCAAGTAGTCATTACTCATTCTTTTTAAAGGAGTTCTCACATTAGGTTAGAGCAAAAATATTTTTCACGGTGTATACACACACACACACACACACACACACACACACATACACACATACACACCCTCTCACCTTGTGAAAAACAATAGACATAATGAAGAAATCCAGCAGGAAGCTCTCAGAGGCGTGTGGACAGTCAAAGTGGAAAAAGACGAGTGTAAAGAGCAGGGTGAGGAATTGGAAGCTGGGGTCACAGAAGGATGAACGCAGGAGTTTCAGTCCAGCGACTGTCGTCAGGAGAACGTCACAGCTGGAGGCAGCACAAACAACAGTTTAGAATCTGGCAGAAGGGTGGGACTCAGAATTTTTAATTGTCAGTTGCAATTAAAAATCTGGCTGCAACTTCAGCACCACGGACAGCACCGTGGATTCATCAATACTGTTATGCTACTGATATTTTAGAGCCAAGGTCAGGGCCATAGATTCTAACTTGCACAAACCTCAGTCAAATAAAGGATCAATTAGTCAGGCAGATTAGACATACAGAACACATTCAACTAAACAACCCCTCTGCCCCTGTACTGTCTCTGCTAATAGGGGATAGAGAGGGGGCATGCATTTTGGTTATGTTGCTAACAAGGTATCCCCTCGTCATCCCGCCTGAAATCTCGTACTGCTTGTCACTCACTGGATTCCCAGCTTCTTGCGGTGACTGAGGGCGAAGCCATCATTAGTGAGGGCACTCAGCACAATGGCAGGGAACACAATGTACTTCTCAAAGCACAGGAGCCCCACGTACAGTCGCTCAAACCACATCAGCACAGCGTCTTCTGTAACACAAGCAAGAATAACAAAATACCACAAGCAGATCAGAATCACAGCTTTCTAGAGTTCAGAGTGACCTAGTTCAAGGTTTCTAAAAACATGTTTTTTTGCTATTTAATCACTACTCTGTAATAAACGTTACACTGATATCTTATAATATTGATGACATGATGGCAATTTTATCTATTAGTAAACAGAATATCTCAATAACTACTGAAAACATTTCAGTGAGATTGGACATTTTGAATTTATGCAAAATGTGATGTTGATGATCAAATAATACATTTTGATAACTTTGATAACTGAATGGCCTTGGCGTTAGTGTGTTCTGTTGTTTTACGATCCAGGTAATTACGTTCTTTAATATTATCAGACATCTCTGGTACATATACAGTAGGCATGCTGACCTCTGGGTTCAAACTGGTGGTACTCCTTAGTCTTGAGAACCGGATGAGAAATCCACAACCAAGGGTGATGCTTCCTCAGCTGGGGTATCAGGTAGTGGGTTACAAACCCCACCGTCCCAGCCAGAGCATACAGCACGATGGTCACAAAGGGCTGGATACAAGTTGGTGTGTATCAAAAGAAACATGATTCAAATAAAACACTTGAGTTGGTATTTCTGCAAACTGCAACAAGCATCAAAAGTAAAAGAAAGAAATAATCAGCGGGATAGAGGGAGGAAACAATCAAGAATTTCACCTTGAGAGAAAGAAACACAGTACTCGCAGTGATGGCGAAGGTTAGGATGTAGGCAACAGAGCACACGACTACATCCGATAGTAGAATCTCCTTCTGCAGAGGACAAGAGGGAGGGAAAGCTGCAAGCTTTCATAATCCACACTGAACGAAAATGCATTTGTTAATCAGACTCATTTAGGTGTGAGATTACTTCTGTCTAATCGTTCTGAGCCATCATTTTTAGAGATCAAAGACACAGCAGCCCGAGAAGACTTAAAAGCTTCACAATCTCCATTAATACTGTAAAAGGCGTCAGGAGGCTTGTTTTATTCTGATGCATAATTCCCTGTACTCATACGCAATGATCAACAGAAAACAATGTTTTATTATCTTGCCTAAGTTTTAAACACTGTGCCCTCTCATACACAGTATGTATGAAGTCCACAACTCAGATGCAACATCATGAGTATTTATCTGCTGATGATAATTGTTGACATTAGGTAAATATTGTCTCTGGGCTGCTGCAATTCAAAACAATAAAATGCTCACAGTAGTCAAATCAACACTGGAAAAAATGAATAACTTGAACCCTTACTCAGCATCATCCACTACCAAAATAATTGACAGAACAAGACCACATTATATCAGTTTATTTCTACATAATCATCTTTAGTTACCATAGAGTTCTGCAGTTTCTCTGGCAGTGGGTCTTTACTTTCCGTATCTTCCTCCTCCTCCTCCTCCTCTTCCTCACTCTCCACTAAAGTGGGCATTATCTTTGACTTGACCAGAGATCTGTAAATAAAAATGTTAAAATTAGACATTATGGATGAGATGAGAGTCAGCTTTAGGAGAAAATTGCTCAACACAATCAATCATCTGCCTTAATTTCTTTGATGAATTCAGCTCTCTTTTCCATGGACCTGATCAATCTTTAATTTACTGGTTATTGAGAATGATGTGCATGACAACCAGGCCCACTGTGTGCATGCAAACACAGATACTCACAGTAGTACGGTGGGGTCGCTGCTCTGTCGGCTGAGGTGGTAGGAAAAGACCACCAAAAGACCACAGAAACCAGAGAACAGAGCTGGGGTATGCTGCTCATCCCACGGCTCCTGTAACCACACACACATATACACACATACACCGTTGTGAATCATACCATCATGTATCTTCAAAGTCAGAGTCTGCTGCTTTTAGATGTTCTGTTTAAAAGTGTCTTCCCTTTTGAAGGATGAAGGACAATACAAAGGTATTGTGCTGCAGCTCTACTTAGTTCCATCAGTGAAACTGCCTGGCCACATGCTATTTATAACTGAACTCCCTCTCTTCTTTAATTTCTATATTCACATCTCCTACCTATGCTCTGTTTTGTTTGATATCCTGATGATTTTGTACCTTAAGAGCTCCGAAGCAGAAACCGTAGAGCAGAGACAGAGCAATCAGACTGCGTAGGATGCTGTAGACTGCAGAGATGAGACTCGTAGCAGCTAAGACACACAAGGATGAAAATATATGCACGTGTATTAAACAATGAGTCAAAAAGCTAATCATGTACGGTAGTCTTAGTTTTATAGTTTTCAAATCACTAAGAAGATTCACCTTTACTGAAGGGGCCGAAAAATGCATCTGCAACATTGAATGCTAATAATTACCCAGATTACACATGCATGCATGCAGATTACACAGGTTTTAGCTTTGAGGATCTGGATTCAAGAACACAAGCATTACTGAAATCAATCGATTAAAAGGTTTCACCAACCTGTCCCTCCAAAAAAGTGCATGTCAATCTGCTCCAGCAAGTAGATGGTGAAGGTGTTGATCTGAGGGAAAAGGCCCACTAGGAAGGTGATTGGGAAGCAGTAGGTAAAACCTGTTTTATAAATAAAACAAAAGACATTTCTTAGTACCTGTCAAGGAAGAAATACTATTTTGAACAAGAAATAAAACAAATAATTGTATTATTTGTCTCTGCTGTTATTTCATGTATCCCTACCCACTAGCAGGTCACGTAAGAAGCCCAGAGCATCATGGCAGACGATGGTGACTCCATACAGGGTGGAGACAGGCAGGTCTTTCCTCCTCAGCAGTTGCTCCAGCAGCCAGATTAGAGCACAGAAGATGCAGAAGTAGGCTGCCCGGCTGTAGGCCACCAGCTGGTTGTGACCCTGGAGACACACACGTGAACAAGCACAGGTTAGGATGATATTAACTGCTAGACACTGCAAGATAAGACCAACATCTGATGTAATCACAATTACAAACAATAAGGTTCAAAGATTGTCTTTACTCTAATTTTACTTTAATATATAGATTCAGAGATTTATTAAGAAAGTGAGTGAACTCACATGGGTTGGTGAAGCTGCATCTGGTTGAACACTCTGCAAAACAAAACCACAGTAGCAAATAGTTAATCACCATCTGTAAATTAACATGAAAACATTATTATTTTATCTGAATTTTAAAGAGAGGAAGTGAACAGGTGCAAATAGGAACTGGCAAGTCTGAGACCAGTTTAACTTTTAATCTATATTAAAGTCACCATGGCACACATGTTGAGCTTATACATCATTCGGTCCTCAATGCAAGTTGGTTTTATTATAGTGAAATGGTTTTCCTTAGACCATCACAATACCATCACACACTTTGTTAAAGATCCAGGTAAACTACTCAAAGCAATGGTTAGATGGCATGGCTTGTATTAAGATTTTGTATTTTCCTTACCTTCAGTAGGGAATACTGGCAGCTGGCAATAACCAGGCAGAACTGAAAGACCCAGAAGTCTTTGAAGCAGCCGTGGTTGAGGAGCAAAAAACCCAGGAAAGAAACCAGAAAGGCCATGAAGACTGCAACTAGATTCTCCAGAACGTCCTGGTTTCTACACAAAAACATCACATATATTACAGAGGCATACACAGGTTACAGTGATGCATTCAGCAGCTTACTAGATATACAGTATATCCTCATTGAGGAGCATCAACTAGGAAAATGTCACAAGAAGTGACCAACAATGAAGTGATATGGAAAGGGGCTGTGCTGTAAGATACACATACAGTAACTGCTATTCTGTTCGTCAGAATACTATTTTCCTTGCTGAAAATGATTATGAGGTTGGATTTCGTGACTTCCAAACAGTGGAACGAGTTTGAAGGCAGGTTTTTTTGGTTTATTACCTGTCCAAAAGGGCAAGCAGCGTGAGTCGGTCATATAAAATGTTGATCCACTTCCCCGGCAACAGTTTGAGTTTGTAATAAATCTTCCTGGTCGGTTTCTCCTGAGTGGACGTCTCTGAGGACTCATCCAAAGAATCCTCTTCCTGACGCACACAAGCACACAAACACAAATAATTTATACCCACAGTAATTCAACTGCAATAATAACACAAGGACGCAAATTATGTTTTCTAAATACATGATTTCCCATGTAGGGTAATTCAAAACACAGTCAGGATCATTGTAAGGAGACAGAACAACACATTTTTCACAGTGTGCAACACACACACACACACACACACACACACACACATACAGAGACACAGTGGTGTGGTAATGATGCAGCAGAGTGTGTGTTGTTCCAACAACTGATCCAGACAGTGTATGTCCCCCCTGCTGGTCTGCATCTAGCAGTGATGTACACTGATTCAGGAGTGATTATTTGTTTAAAACAGAAGCAATCACTTATATTTTTTCAGTCCTACTGTTTGACAGAGAGAAAACATAAATCTGATTTACCAGATGTTGTTTTTATTATCATCTATGTCTCTCTCTGAGGACTTGGCCAATTAACTCAACTGTTAATAAGTACAAATGTAAATTGCAAAAGGAATCAGCATTTTCATTTCCTTGTTTTAAACCTGCATTTTTTTTACTGTAGGCTACTGACAGTGTTGTTGTTTATGTTGAATTAATCTATGTTTGATCTGTTTATTGATTTATTGTTTGGTTATTGGCAATTTTTTAAGTTGTTATTTATTAATCATTTTTTAAATTTGACAATTATATTTCATTTAATATTTGTAGGATTAATTTGTTAAGTCTTTCATTAATTCTTCGTTAATTACCTAGTTTAAACGTACCCTGTGAAGTTTTTTGTTTAGTAAACACTATTTCTCTATTTTCACTATTTCTCACCAAGACACATCATCATCACACACAAGAGAGATTTGCAAAACTGATTTTTGGAAGAATTTGAAACATACAAAGTTTACACCTATGCTTGCTTGTTAACAGCCTTCTTGTTCAACCCCTTTGTTGGCTGCATTTCTTGGCAAGAAATGCAACAGCATGAAACTATCAGGAGAACTGGGCATCATGTAACCCGCATGCGTGCATGCGATGTGGGTTCTTCTGTGCACACACAAAATACAAACAAAACAATGATCTACTCAAAAAGCATGGCTCCATAGCACTTTTATGGACAGCTAGTGGTCGAAGGCCCACAGGGTACCTTTAAATAACAGCTTTAAACCATTTGAAAGACCCCCCAACATCATAGTCATGGTTTCATAAACAAGTCCTGTCTTTAGTCTTAGCAAATCAGGTTAAGGAAATCATTGGTATGAAGAACAAAAAAGTAAAGTGAAAGCAGATGGAAACCTGGAATATCTCAGGGTGTGTCCTTCGTGGCCGAAGCCTGTGTGCAGGGATGATGCGTCGCTGGAACGGGCAGTCAGTGTGACTGCCCACCATGCCGTCCTGGCACTCTGAGTTGGAAGATGTTGACAGTAGGTCACTGAAGACACACACACACACATACACACACAAAACAGACTGATGTTAATCTGTTGAATAAACTTGATTACGTAGGCAGTGATGATAGTTTAGAAGGAGATGGAAAAAGGAAGATGAAGTTAAGTACATGGAAGCAGTGGAAGTGAACATGCAGGTAGACAGAGCAGGAAAAGCAAAAACAGGATGAAAAATGGTAGAAAAAGAGCATTTGTTGCTGGTAAAGTAAGAGACAACGAAGAGGGAGAAGCAGTACCACATATTGCCAGTGATGAGCTCTGCTCCTAGCGGCAGGTTAAGAGCTCTCTCTGCATACAGCTTACGAGGCCTGTCTCCTGTTGAGACAAACATACATATATACAACCTGTCAGACTAACTGATAACCAGCTGATTAGTAGCTAAATCTGTTATGTGGGATTTTTTTTAGCACTACATACAGGCATCCGTGACTGAACAGCTAAACATCAGAACATCTTGGAGCCATTCCAGAAGAATGTCATTTAATCTGAATTTGAGCTATTTTAAAAGTGAAACCATCAGCTGGAAAAGCCTTCCACAAATACTGTGTATTAGTGTAATTAGTGTATTAATTAAAAAGATCAAAATATTATCAGACAGTCCCAGCACAAATAAACTCTTAAAACTGATCAGGGACCAGGTGCATGGGACTCGTTCTAGTTAAAAACATTACATTTCCAGGAACTAATGGGAAGATTATTTAAACACTACAAACATAACTGTTAAGTATTCAAGGATGGCTACTTACTGTGTACAGTATGGAAGGTGTAGGCGTCTTCTTTGTTGGTAGCCTCTGGTCTGCAGATGACCTGCAACATGGAGCTCTCTGACTGAGAGGTTTGTGAAGGCAGGGAGTCATAGTCTGGATCCTTCTCTCTGTCTGTCTGTGGACTGTAGACAGAAAACACAATCAACTGGAGATCCTGGGTGGATGAGTGAATTCAGCTGTGTGCATACTTATATTGAAGCATGTGGGTGTACAGGCATATGTACCTGTCAGGAGAGACTATTGGGATTTGTGTGGGTGGTATAGCCTGTAGTGTGTTGGTAAGCAGACTGGTTGGTGGTTTGGGTCTCTCTGGTTTGTTGTCCGTGTTGGTCTCTGTTATCGTCTCATCTTGTCTGGAAGTCATACTCAGATTTTCTGCAAGCAAATCCAATGGAAATGATTTTATTAAAATATGACAACTTTGTTTTTATAAAGGTCAGTTTAAAGCCAGCTAGTCTTTCAGAGTGTTGCCTCTCCATTTGAAATGGCCTAGAACTGCCACTGTCTACAGTAGAGCAGTATAGTATTAGTGTGGATCTTTAAACTTATATAGCTGATAGGACCATGCACCAAGAGCAACAGTAGGAATTTATTGCAGTTATGAAACATGTAGATAAAGGAGGAGGTAAAGGAACACACCCTCATGCCGAGATTCACCTTCCTCTGCAGCTACCATGTCCTCTTTGTGTTCTGGCCCCTCATCGCCCTGTGTGCTGGCACCTCCCCCTCTGGTACTGAGGGACCCCAACAAGGAAACAAACTCCAAAAAGTTGGTTTCGTTGGGAATCTGCCCTCCTTCGCTTCCAGATCTGACTTGGAACTGGTCATGGTGGTCTGATAAAGAGACAATGTTTGTCTGTATGAATGGACAGATGGATGGAGATAGATAACTAGAAATAGAAACAGAGCTAAAGTGTCAACATACTGTGTTATGTGAGCGGTCTGAAAGCAGCACGGCATCTTTCCCACTGTCCATGCTCAGCCCGCGGATGTGAGTCCTTCCCCCGGGCCCGTAGCGGCCCAAAGCTGGCGGCAGACGCAGGAAACCCTGTGAATCTACGTTGGGATCCAGAGGATCTGTGTCATCGTGGTGGGAGTGGACATCGATACCTGATGAGCTGTTATCATTTGTCAGCTGCTGGCTCGGTGTGCTGTCATCAGTCAGCTGCAGACCAAGATGTTCCTGGTCTGGATCTGGACACTCCAGTGTGGTGGACTCAGAAGTGGTGGTTTCTCTACACAGGTGAAACTCTTCACTTTGGCTTGCTGTCTGTTGCTGTTTCGGGGTGAGGTCGTCCTCCGATCCAGCTGCTTCTTCTCCCTCCTCCACCTCCTGCTTCTCCTTCTCCGGGGAGTCAAAGGTGATAACGGGGATCTTGATGTGACACTCTCCTGCATCCTTCTGAGCCTTGTAGGACACACACACACACACACACACGTTATTCTCCAAATGTAACAACTCTTCAGACATAAACATGTCCGTCATGTACAGTAAGTAACAATCTTACTATGAGCAGCAGTCGTGGAGACATGAGCGTAAACATCAGGACAGGACATTGACATCTGGATTTAGCAGTAGATGTAGACAATTATTGCACACATCACATAATCTTACATTTAGCACCAGCCATTTTACTGATTTCAGAACTTAGTAATAACCAAGTGTGAAGCTGCATCACATTTTAGGGGTAAAGGCAGGGGTAGTCATTACATTACATGACCTGCTGGAGGGTCAGTCATTACAAATTCATGCTGTGCTACAGGACAATGTTAAAACCCACATAAATGTATTTCAAATGGTACTAAAGATACCAAACACGTCTGGGAAATTTCGCAGAAATGTGTATAACATTAGAAATAAGACATCTAGAATATTTATTTCATACATTTGATGGGATGGTTCAACCATAGGAACATAACATAAAGAGCTGGAACAGGCTGATACTGAACACGTACAGTACATGTATGTGATACTGCTAGAATGTATAAGATGATTTTAACAGCTTTGAAGGGGAAACAAATGGGAAAAACTGGATGTTAAGGGGGTTAAAAATATTTCATGAAAAACATTAAAACTGATATCCAAAATGATTCGTACCTGTGCATTCTCCAGAAGGCTCTGCTTGACATTCTCCTCCAGTTGAGCAGCAGTCTGAGGATCACAGCTCATGGTGATGATGATTTTGACTGTGTCGCTGTCCACCAGGTGAGCAGACACCGGCCCGGAGCCAGAGGTGTCTACCAGAACTACTTCAATCTCATCTGAACAGTATGTCTCCTCCACTGGCTCAACCTGAGAGAAAAGAGATGTTGACGTTAGATAGGTTTCTACCAATGATGTACACAATAATCACAATGCAATGATAGTTTCACTGCTTTCAATTTCAACTTACTCCTGTTACTATATCTGTGAGGCCTATCTGTGCAGGACGTTCTGAGATGTCGATGGAATCACCCTGGCAGTCCTGGGGAGTCTCCAGTGAGTTATTATTGGGATCAGGGGGTTCTTTTTGCCCCTCACTCTCCTCCTCACTCTCATCTTCACTTCCCTTAGAGGGAGGCAAACCTTCATCAGCTGTTTCCCTGTCTGCAGTCTCTTTATGTTCAGAGTCTTCTTTTCTGTCCTGCTCTGAGTCTTTCTCTATTGTTCTGTCCTGCTCTGAGTCTTTCTCCATTGTTCTGTCCTGCTCTGAGTCTTCCTCTGTTGTTCTTTCCTGCTCTCTGTCAGTTCCTGTCAAAGACCTCTGAATGTCCATTTCTTCTTTCACTGCCACAGTTTCAATTATTTCCGCATCCATCTTCCCTGTAGCCATTGCATCTTCCCTTTCAGCTCGGGATGGGGGCCTCTGCTGTGCCTGCAGCAGGGGGGCGGCCTGGTCTGGGTTGGGGCTGGAGAGGTCATCTGGAGAAGAGCTCGGATGCATGCTTCCCTCCACAGGCCTCTCATCTGCTGCACTCTCACTCTGTCCTGGAATAAAATGAAATGCACATTCAAATTGTCGATTTAAAATGTAATAATAATAAAATTTATCTAATCATAAAATTCCTGCCATGGAAATTTTATAGTATCTTATTTGGCTGCGGTGAGAACACAAAAGATAACACTATTGTCTCCAGCGGTATTTGCCAGTGACATATAAATGTCTTCCAATTGCAATAAAATGAAACGCAGAAGAAGGACCAATCCTACTGCCTTTAAAAAAAAATGTTTTGTTACAATTGTACAGTTGTCTAATGCATTATAGTACAGCATTTATATATCTGTTTTCAATTGGCTAACACTGGTCTCACTAATCACTAGTGCATTAGGTCATACATTTACTGGATGCAGTCAGCTGGTCTTGTTGGCTGACTGCTAGTTCCGTGCTTGTCTGAGCATATTTACAACAACGATGTGTTTGCAGAAAAGGAAGTTGTCAATCCACATTGTCTAAGGAGCCATTGAGTGCATTTAGGAAGAGGAACAGAGTTGGCTCCCAGGACAGATTGATTCTGATAACAGAACCCTGGTTCCCCACATGGCATGTAAGGCCTTAATAGTGACAATAACAATAATAATAATAATAATAATAATAATAATGATGATAACCAGGGTTGAAATGTTGTCTTCATTCTATAAGTGTAAACTTAACTCATTTGTACCGGGATGTCAGGCTAATGGTAATATTTCTGCAGGCTATAAGGAATGTCAGCAGCCAAACTGACTTAACAAATGACAGTGGACATCAGCAGTGTGTAACCTAATGTTTGAAATCAGAATGTGGAGAAGAACTTCCCTATTTCTGTTGACTCCACTGTTTCAAAATAAAACTGCACCAAACGTGTCCTAATATTCAGTTTATATTATTATTATATTATTCGGTCAGTCAGAAGCCACCACATAGTATTATCATCTGTTTCTGTTATCATTGCATTTCTGTTTTAGTTCTGAAGTCATTGCCTCTGATCTAGAGCCAGATCATTTACTAATTTATCTCAGCTAATTTGAATCAAAGGTGAACCTTACTACAGCTCTGATACTCTTTTTTATTCCCTCATTTTAGCAAAACACATTGATAGTCACATTACACAAGAAAACAATTTTACAGAGCTTAAAATATGGCTACACAATTAAAACTATATATTTAGATAAGATTTGTAATATTCCACAATATCGTACAAATATGAGTGAAACATATACAGGGAAATTGGTGTGAGGAAATACAATTAGGTCACTTCCTTTTTTTAAATGGAGCATACACTAAATTGTGCGTAACAGCGCCTTGAGATGGGTGACAAATTAAAGGAAGTGTCTTAGTAAGGTGTTGGGCCACCACGAGAAGCCAGAACTTCAGGGCTCCTTGAGCAGTAATGCAAAGGGAAAGAGTTTTTAGACACTGCAGTCAGATTTATTAACCCAAGCCTGACTGATGAATTAGCATAAATACTGAGACCTGCCCCATTAAGAAGCCACAGCAGCTCAGCTCTGCTACAGATCGCCTCGTGGCTTGTATGGAAGCATCTGCATTTGTTAGGTTACTCTGCTAATTTATTCTGATTTCTCCTTCAATAGTTACCCATCTGTATCTCAGTCAAACCCAGAGAAAGATCATCACCTTCCACAGTCTTTCCCTCTTCTGACTTCAAACAGTCCTGTATATGGAGGAGAATTCAGAAATACATGAATAACATTAGAACATGATGTGTAGGTCAACACAGTATTTTCTGTACTGTACATTCATATTCCCAGGTGTCTGTCTTGTAATTGTCACTCACCACCCCAATCAGTCCCGGGTCGGTTTCAGTCTGTTTCACTGTCACCTGGATCACCGGACTGGTGTGTTTCCGAGCCAACAATGTCATGGCAACACTGTCAGGAACTGTACTGCTCTTTCTATTAGACAAAAACAAGAGATGGTGGGAGAAATTAAATAACGAAGCTTAAGAGGCAGCAACATAGGTAGTCTATGGAAGTCCATACATCAATATGTCACTTTAAGAAGAAAAATCCTCAGACCTTCATTACCAGCAAGGAAGTAAAAAATAAAAACCTCTGTCTGGATCTGCTGTTTTATCTCTCCACAGGAAGTGAAATGAAAATAAATAATGTCATTCAGGGAACAGGAAGTAATGGATTTTCTTTTATTAGTCTCTGTGAAGATCAAGTGTGTCAGCGTGGAGTGAAGGTCATTGACCTCCCTCATTAGCTCGCTTATTCACCAAAGGTGTACTGAGACTTTAAAATGAAGTGGAAAGAGTCTATAACCCTCTTTGAGACACTAGATCACAAAATAATCTGATCTCAAAGAAAGAGAGGACTGAGATAATAAGTAAAAAAGATACATACAGAGAGAGAAATAGGAGACGTGTACATTGTAAAAAGAGGATGTCAAGCTTGGCAAGACATTCAGTCATACTTAGTAATAGTGGCATTATTATAAAGGAGATCTTAGCCCTAAATGTACAATTTAATGTTAATAATTAAGTTGTATCATTAGGGATTTAGCCCTGTGGCCTAGATTTTGTAATGACTACCCTGGCAGTGGAGCAGCTTAAGGCACAACTAGCAAAAATGTTTGTTGAATGTACAGCTGTATGTCTCTTGGAGACCACATTGGAAATGTTTCAGTAGATGGATTACTCTGTCAGGATGACAGACCATGTATCTGTGTGGGTTTACCTGATACTGGCAGGCAGGCAGGAGTCTGAGGCATTACTTTTCTTCTCCGGAGCCTTACTGAGATCAGAGAGACTGCTGCGGACCACCGCCTCGCCCTCGTCAAACATCAGGTGCAGTCGATAGTTGGCCAGCTTGATGAGGATGAAGAAGACGGTGATGGAGGTGCAGTAGATGCTTAAAGCCATGGTGGTAGGGGGTAGGGCCTGTGGAGAGAAGAGGAGATTTATCAATGCAACATCTCCAGGGTCTCCTGCCTCCACTAGACCCGTGTTTGATTTAATGCTCCACGCTGTAGCATCTTTTCTCATCTTACTTTAAGTAGGTGAAATTCTGCATAAGGTAAAGCCACACAGTTCCCCGAATGTAGAATATTACAGGCTCAGTGAATCACAAGATCTAATTTGAATAAACTTGAAATTTGAAACATCTCACACAGAAAGCTTGTGTTGTTTGTGCTGGGGATACAGTGGGTGTTTTCAAACTGTTGTCAACAATACTTTAACATTGGTGGTAAAGCTTTGAAAGGTCTAAGCTTTTCCTCTCACATCACAATCTGTTACTTTACCTCACTAACTCTCATTCATCAGTTTGGGGTTATCAACCACCTACAAATTAGACCTGGTTTACTGTATTCAGACTGGAGAGCAGGGATGTGGGCAGTAATCACATCACATAATCTGTGATATAATGATCTAATCTGGATAAAACTGGTTGTTGATAAACCTCCGTTCTATTGAGAACATGAGACACAGTTAAAGTTATTCATTCACATTCAATAACAGAAAAGCTGCCATTGATCTGCCATCAGACCATTAAGTGGTCACCCTTTCAGTACCTTATCTTCATTTTACCTTACAGCTAAGGCCAAAGTTTTTGACCTACTGTATAGCAGCAACTCTTCCCTTCTTTTCATACCGGTATTCTGCTGTGTGACTATTTTTAAAAAGATGCTTTCTTCCTCTAGATCTACTAGCCTATATCTCCACATAAGGTAGTATCAAATCCCAGATTAAAGTTACTCAATCAGGATGTTATTACTAGGAGTATTGCAGCCTGCGTTGCACCTAGGCTATGGCAATCACATGAAAATATTAGTGAACCACAGTTACACGCCTCGTGGCTCTCCCACTGCCACTTCCAGGAGCGTTCCGTCACTGCATGCAGGGAAAATACTGCGACAAGGCTGTTTTCACTAACCTAGTATTTCCTCAGTAGCAACTATACAATGAGGGATGTTAGACTCTTGCAGAGCCACTACGGCGCGTTTATCCAAGAAAGGATAAAAGCGCGCATGAAAAACCGTTACCTGGTACCGTGAGCACCTCACACCCCCTCCGCGGCCTTGAACGTCATGTTCCCTCATAAAACTCACCAGATGAAGGGACAGGGGCAACATCAGGAGAAATATCCACAGATAGAGGTGGCAGGAGTTGTTAAATTTGTTCTGGTCCGGGTCGTGGTACCAGCCCCCGGTCACGGATGCCCAGACTCCCTGACGCAGGGTCTGCACAACCTGGGAGACCATCTCTCCTCCTCTCAGCTCAGGTTGGATGGAAGGATGCTGCTGCTGCTGCTAGGCTACAATGAAATTATCTCTTCTAATGCATGCTACTGCCGCTACGCCTCCATGTTGGGGCGAAACAGCACGTCTGCTGAGCCTTCTCTTTCATGCCTCATCGGTCTTCCTCGGTGGTGTCCTCTCGTCCTCCTTTTTCCATCCCAATGTCGATTCGTTCTGCTTCCGCGGTCCTCATCTTGTCTGCCCTGTTCGTCTCTCTCCTTATATCCCTCTCCTCTCTAGCTGCCTGTACAGATGCGCAGCTCTGATCGCCTCCCCTCCCTTCCTACTCCCCCCTCCATCTCTATCCTTTCCTATTATATGATTCGCACCCTCGTGTTTATCTGCGCGCACATACGCAGCCGGTCGGTTTTCGGGCTAAAACACTCATTTACTTAAGCCACACATCCATGTGTTTAATATGCTTTACACACTTGTATTTCGAGGCTATATGCAGATTATGTGAATAGGCTATATAGGTTTTACTCAATACGCATGTATAACCTACTATCCTAGTTTATTATTATTATTATTATTTTAAATAGGCGATATCATTATTATTATTATTATTATTATTATTATTATTATTATTATTATTATTATTATTATTATTATTATTATTATTATTATTATTATTATTATTATGGGTCCAAGCCCGAGGGGCTACGCGGTTCACACTATTGTTTTTCTTAGGATTGTTCTCCATATTATTCATCTTCATTATTCTTCTCCATGTAAAACTCACACTGCAGCCTAAACCATACATGGTGGCGTGTGCCATTTTCAGGACTGGTCCAAAACTCCGCAAAGACCTCAGGCGCAACAATTGCCCCACTTCCACCACTAGGTGGCGCTCTAACAGAAAACCCGCGTTCGGCCCTATAACTCCCAAACCGTCATTCAAAACCATATATCCACGTATATCCGTGATATAGGCCACGCCCATTTCCCAAGACAGTTTTATTTGTGAAAAATCAGGATTGTTCTATAAAACCATCTTTTCAAACTCCTCCTAGACCATGTGATTGATCTGCATGAAACTTGGCACATAGGATCTCCCGACCGACCTGACAAGATGTTAAAAGAATTTTTATAGAATACAAATTGCGCGCTACGCACAAACAAATTTGTGTAGCTAACTATGAAAACATTAACTTTGCCATACCTCAGCCCAAATAAATGCTGTCTAAGCCAAACTTTAGATTTAGATTATTCCTTGGTATAACCCTCGAATTTCAAAAAATTGGCCACTAGGGGGCGCTACAAATACAAAAAATCTATATCTCATGAATGGCTCATCCGATTCCTGACTCCTGACTCCTGAGCCCCTTACCGTGGGGTACTGATTGGTTGAAGTGGTTGTGACCTATAGGACCCACGTTTGGATTAGCCACTTCCATTAAAGTCAATTACTTAAAATTAACAGAACCTATAGATGTGAAATGGGTAGTTGACCTGTTTACCAAATATTACACATGTGGACCACTAGGTGGCACTACAATGACGTCAAACGTGTTTTTGCATATAACTCCCACATTACACATAGCACAATAAAAATCTTTACATCCACATGTTCAAGCCGAGTCACCTGATGTAGGCCCATTTCTGCTCAAAGTTCTTTTCCGTGTAACCAACTTTTTATGACCTCAGCAGCCCGGTTTTTCCTGAAAAGAAATTCTGTTCATAGATTGACTATGGACAACAGGCTTGTTGTTTTACAAGCTTTTATAGAAAATGATATCAGACGGACCACAGGTTGTCAAAAATCCTTTATATTTGCAACGGCACTGTAGGCTACCGCTGACCTTGAGGCTCACACCTCTCAATATTTCCTAACGTTTGCCTCCCCACGTTACGCTTTGGGTTCCGCTTTGCGAGCTCCCCGGTTTGCTGATGCTGTCTCGCATCGCAATGACTGGCACGATAAGGTTTGGACAATTATTATTATTAGGGTATTATTATTAGGCCATTATTATTAATTATTATTATTATTATTATTATTATTATTATTATTATTATTATTATTATTATTATTATTATTAGTAGTAGTAGTAGTAGCAGCCTAGTAGGCCAGTAGTAGAAGATATGCTGTGTTTATGTTTCAGGGCAGCCATTTAGGCTCTATATGGTCCATATGTAATTGTTGACTTTGTCTAAAAGGATGCCTATGACGTAGGCTTATAGCCTATCTTCCTCATGTATTATACATTCAATACATGTGTATTATATTAACGATCGTCCTGTAGGCTACATTTGTTATCACGCAGGACACCAGAGCCACATTCCTTATGTGCCTAAATTGCTGCCCACTATTCCAAATAGGCCTATCAGTATAGCCTAGGCCTTTAGTTAGGCCAATATATTTACTTTAAAATGACTGACTTTCTTATTCACATGGAGAGGTGTGTGTGTGTGTGTGTGTGTGTGTGTGTGTGTGTGTGTGTGTGTGTGTGTGTGTGTGTGTGTGTGTGTGTGTGTGTGTGTGTTTTCTTCTGTGGTCCACTGTTTCCATAATTTCCCTGAAGGCGCGCTCTCCTCACACATTCCTATGGTAGCTCCTCCCTCCTCCCCCTACTGCTACGGCGGTCACGTGTCATGTTATCCACCAATCAGAGGGCACCCGGCCGGCAGCGAGAGCAGCAGCAGCGTCCCCCAGGAGGATCCTCCGTTCAGCCACTGCTCTGTGCTGGGTCCTACTTCGTCTGGCTACAACGGCGGTGGGGGGGTTGTTTTGATTAAAGTTAACGGGTTTTTTCATGTTTTTATTACCGCATTGTTGCGTTGAAATCCAGGATGTTTGATGTGTTTTCAACCGTCGGCTTTCCTTCACGTCCCCGAAGGAGTAACACACTTGGGAATAACCGATCTTAAAGCCGAGAGTGGCAACTTTTCCAACTGCCTTAACGTTACTAGTCAGTGGACTGACCTATGCTAAGCTAACCCGCTCGCCAATGCAGTTTAAATTGCTTTTAAAAGTCCACAAACGAGCAAGCGAACTTTACATTTCGGGATTCGGTGACTTGACGAGATAAATTAGCGACTTTCTAAGAGAAACCTGTCGTCTGCCGGCTCCCTTTATCTGGTAGGACTGAACGGTGCAGGTGCACCTCTTGCGGCACCTGCGAAAACTTGGTAACTTGCTAACTCTCTAACTCCATCGCTAGAGAGCTAACTTTAGCTTGTTCGCGTTAGCATTCAGCCGAAGCAGAGACTGTTGTGGGCAAATGTATATCTCATGGCAGAGATTATTTTGAGATTTAGCATGAATTGCTAGTTTCAAACTTTATATTGCTATTTAACCGCTGCTTTTAAAAACATTTCAGCTAACCGTAGCTAGCAACCTCGCTAGCAAGTTATTGAGGCTCATACACTTTTACCGGAGTGGCGACGTGGAGACGGGGTTGTGGACGCTTTCGCTCTCTCCCACAGGACTTTGGACACGGTTTGATCCCGCTGTGAGCTACGCAGGGAATGCCCCTCTGTTCTCATCGGCTAGTCTCGTAGATGTGACAGCATGATGATTTCAAAAAGTTACATTTTACCATTATAAAGTTTTGTTCTAAAAGCTCTGCACCCTATGGTGTCGCTACGGCCACCGAGAAATGGATGTCTCGCAGGCCGCTTTCCCAAACGGTGAAGGGCGGCCGGGCGGCTGCAGGACAGGGGAGCATGCATGGACAGACTCCCCCACAGCTCGGGCGTGGGCTCACTCTGCTCCACTGTGCCCGAGTCAGTCCCTGTGGACAGCCGCCTATGACTACGAGGCAAGCGGCGAGGATGAGCTCAGCCTCAGACGAGGGGACGTGGTGGAGGTGCTGTCCAAAGACGCAGCAATCTCCGGGGACGAGGGATGGTGGACGGGTAAAATCAACCACCGGGTCGGGATTTTCCCGTCAAACTATGTTACCTACCAGCCCGCTATTTACCGTCTCCCTGCTACTAGTGGGTCTGTGGGGGCACGAGAGGAAGTCCCGAGCTCGCCCGTCCAGATTCCCTTTAGTGAACTGGTACTAGAGGAGATCATAGGCGTGGGTGGATTTGGCAAAGTTTACCGGGGCACATGGAAAAATCAAGAGTTCGCCGTGAAAGCGGCTCGGCAAGACCCAGACGAGGACATAACAGCCACCGCCGCCAGTGTTAAACAAGAAGCGAAACTTTTCTCCATGCTACAGCACCCTAACATTATTACACTGGAAGGAGTGTGTTTGGAAGAGCCCAACCTGTGCCTGGTCATGGAGTATGCCCGAGGCGGGACACTGAACCGGGCGTTGACCGGAAGGCGCATCCCTCCACACATCCTGGTCAACTGGGCCGTGCAGATTGCACGCGGGATGCTCTACCTACACGAGGAGGCCGTGGTACCCATTATCCATCGTGACCTGAAGTCTAGCAACAGTAAGCAAAGATTGAAGTGTGTGCTTGTGTGTTTGAGACATATTTATTAAATAACTTAAGGAGAAAGTCTTCACGGGGAACCTCAACCTGTTGCTCATGCACCCCATCCTCTTCTAGTTATTTATAGTTGTGTGTTGGTCGCAGTTCAGTTCGGCTTGAGTAATTGTGTTAAGTAACTATAGCTTCTTCTTAAGCAATTATATGGATAATGATTGTTTAGAATCATATTAATGACAAAAAGTGGCATTGGGGAAATGTTTACATAATGCTTATAGGCTATTATGAAAACATTTTTGTCAATACAGCCTTAGTTTAGGTTGCTGAAAACTCAGAATTCACATAGTTCACAACATCACTGGTGCAGCGCTGCCCTTTACTCAGGCTAGATTTAAGGAGGTGTAAAAGGTCTGTGGGTGTATGAAGTGGTGGGGGATACCATCAAGAGGATGTGAAATAAAGAGTTTGCTCAGCTGGGCTGCCCCCCCCCTAATCCCCCTCATCCTGTAATACATACACACACCTTCCCAGCCCCCTCTCCAATCCAAGTTGAAATGGTGTTCAAATAAAGTCAGTGATTTACCAAACACATAACCAGACGCACTCAGTCAACACTGTCAGGCCATGTGCTTGACCAACCAGTGCTAATACCAGAGGTCGCAGTGCAAACAGGAGTCAGAGAAGCTATCAAGGTATGATAATAGAAAAAAAATTCACTTTGTGGTGGGGGGGGGTGTATTGCTTATTCATCAAGGAATGTCTGCATAGTTTCACAATTGCTGCAGCTGTTCATGTTCATAAAAAAACATTTGATTCACACTTTTGAGTATTTGCAGGTCTTTCTTTTGATAGGGTAATGCAGTGAAACTTGGTTTTGTGCTTGTTCCTCCATTGACTGGTAATTGACAACAAGTCAGCAAACTTTAGTTTCCCAGGACTGAATAATGAATGGACAGGACTTGATGAGAAATAGAATCAGAGTTGTATACCCACTTCAACACAGGTGTGTTTGTGTGTAATGTGACTCCAAACACAATTTCTCTTTTTGTGATCAGATACTTATCAACTTGGGGCCATGTGCAGAGAAGCTCTTGTGTACTGATGTCTGTTTATCTCCTGCTGTGAGAGTCAATGTGTGAATGTAGAGACAAAACATGTGAAATGTACACAGACAAGACCCTCCATGATCACCTGATAAAGACATTTTGATTGGATTGTAAAATTCCACTGCTTTTTAGATATAGATATGGAGGGTCCCGCATAGATTGACCATGAAAAACAAGTGAAACACACATGTCCACCGATCATAACATTTAGGCCTAAATGCTGCACACATGACCTGTATGACCATGTAGTACGTGGTTATCATCTCAGTTAATAAAAGGCAGGGATAATGAAACCATGACATAAAGTTCCCACTTCATCATCCCTCACAACCAATGTTACAGTCCACTTATATTAACAAGAAAATAGTGAAAGTAAATTGTAAAAATAAAACTCCAAATCTAATACCAATAATATATACAATCTGGAATACAGTATGTTTGCTTAAGAATAAAACTGATTCACTCTCTAAAATGACACTATCACATAATTGAATGTGGACAATCAGTCATTGTGTCCTTCTGATGTTGATTTTTTTCAAACAATTTTAAACAAAACTTTGAATGCATTTTATGTGCACATGGTGCCCCTGATGTCATGTAATGAACAGTGTAGATGAGCCCAACCCTAAAAGTAGTCATATTTAAGATGTCAGATTTGTGTTAATCATAGGGCAGATGGAGAGAGAGGATTTAGCTGCTATGTAGACGGTTTCAGCTAATCAGATGTTTGGTGAACATACACAAACAAATTCCCAGGCACAGTGCTGTGAACACAAGTCGTTGTTTGTCCTGCCACTTCACTGTGACATAGAGACTGCATAAGCTTTAAGTAAATAATTAAAAATTAAGCTCATGGGAGACTATTCATAATCTGCTTATTGCAGTTCGGGGAAGTGAAACCCGGAGGCTCAACATTTTACCTGAAAATTGTAAGCTAGTGGAATAAATATCAGTTCATCTGAATTCATTCTTGATTTCCCACTCCACCAACGATATGAGTCTAAAAAAGACATTGAATTCTTACTAATTGCAGATAGTTGATTGTCCCAGAGTCAGAAGTTTGAACATTTGTATTCAATATACTATCTTATCTAAATAAAAAGAGAATGAAAGAAGCTTTATGTGTTTGCTTTGAACCAGGGTAGTGAGTTCACAAAAGACTCTCTCCTACACACATACGCACCCTGTGGTGTGTTGGGTTGTTTTCCAAGTAAAAACCCAGAATAATGCAGCTTAGAGATGTTATTGCATCTGCTGGTGAGGGTCTGTGTGTGTGTGTGTGTGTGTGTGTGTGTGTGTGTGTGTGTGTGTGTGTGTGTGTGTGTGTGTGTGTGTGTGTGTGTGTGTGTGTGTGTGTGTGTGTAAAGTGTTTGTGTAAAAGTCTAAAATATAAAAGAAGTGAATATTATATACACGGGGGGTAAAAAGAACAGTAAGTGGTTGTTAATCAGCAATCTGTCATGTTTGAAATAATGAATAAGCAAAATGTCTATTGGTATGGCTGTCTTTTCTATTTTGGTATATATTAAGTTGTTTCACTCCACTATTTTTCCTAAACCAGGGCACAGACAGGTACATATGCAAGCACCTTCACTCAACTACTCAGCCTGCCATTTATCAACTTGCAGTGTACACATGCTCCACGCAAACACACAGCTATTTGATCAATGATTAGCCTGTAAAGTAATATGTTGGAAGTCAGCAAGATTTATCCAATCTCTTTTGTGTTTTTCAACCTAATCTGCAAAATCCCAGCCTGCAGGGAGGAATGTTGCTAATGAGGGATAAAAGCTTAACATACGTTTGCACAATGGACTGGTCAAGCAGCGGTTGCTAGGCTACTGTGGCCAGAAGAATGGCTAGGACTCGGAGGGTCTCAAAGCCCTCGTTTGGTTTTGTTCCGTTCATATTTAATCTCCCAGAGAGCAGCGGTACTCTTTTATTGCCACAAACTGAGGGGGTTTCCCTCCTTACTTTATTTTCTCCTTACTTACCTTCCTTCCCTTGTTATTTTCTGCTCCCTCTTGCCCCTCATGTTATCTTTCATGTTTACTTTTCAGCCAAGGCAATTTTCAAACTGGAGTTATTTTTTCTTATATTATTATGAATCAACAAACCTCCTATTCACTTCAAAACCAATAAAGAATTGATCCTTTTCTTTTGTCTGTATAGCTGCAGCCTGATGTAGTATATGCCTCTGTGCCATATAGCTCCATTGTCATCCAAAACTATTGTTTCTGGAGTGTAGCTGAATGTAAGGCAGACACCAGTGTGCATGCTTAGGGTTGGGGGTCAATGTTTACAATGCTTTGTTAATTTGACAAGCTGGGAGGAATAAACTTGCAATCTTCATTGTGAAGGTATGTGTTCCCTGAGTACAATAGCATGTCAGTTAGCATGAAATTATATCAAACTCCAGCAATGCAGACAATACTTGTTAGTAGGATACATTTATTATACATTTATTGGTTTTCTGATAAGGTTTTTAAGGAATTTGTTGTTTATCCCAATCTTATTCATTACATCTTTTTATTGACCCTACTATTTTTTTGCAATTTTACAACTTTGATCAAGCCATGAGTGGAAGTTTTCTTAGCGCAGTAGATAAGAGTCAGAAATTACAGTGAAACCTGGCCCTGAGCCAGCACGCATAACCCACATTAACTTTTGAGTTTCACATCTTGGTGTGAGCGATAGCATGCTAGGAATGTGTGCTTGAACGCCAATGAAACTGATAGAGTTCAGTTTGGAGCGTGCGAAACAGCACTCTCCCATCAGTCTTATAAGCTATTGTTATACTTCATCACGCTGTATCTGTGTTCCCCTCCCTCCTCCCTGTGTCCGTATTCACTGTCAGTTAACGGAAATTAGTGAAGAAAAATAAATGGAGAGAACGTGCCAACCATCACGCTATTAAAGGACCCTATTTTGATTTAATTGTTGCAGCATGTGCAGATGCCAAGGGCCACCTGTTATTTCCATCTCTGTATGTGTAGCAGCACACTGCGCAAAATGTTTAATTTCAAATATACAGTAAATAGGTGGGTTTTATGATGAATCATAGTCTTCTCCACCAATAACATTAATTGTCTCATTGCAACAGTCCCAATCAGGCAGTAATTTGCTGATAAAAATGGCCCACGTGGGAAGGACATGGGGTTCTCCAAATAGCCTAGCTATATAATATTGTTAAGGAAAGTGAGCAATTTTCCTATAATAATACTAAGAATAGACTGATGATGACTATCAGTTCGATACCAGTGCCAGCCAATTTGCATGCATCTTCCATTTCATTTTGCCTGCCCTCCTGCTGCTTCGCCGTTAGGTGTGAAAATACTACTTGATAGACTATAACAGTCTTCTAAATTTGGGTTTTACTGTGAACAACACTACTTCTGTGGGAAAAGCATTGCCAAAGACACCTCTTAAATCTTGTTTTTATTACTGGGTCATAACAAGCTCACCACTGGAGAGAAAAGTTAAGACATGATGTAGGTCAGAAAAAAGTACAAGTAGATAATCATGTTTTTAGTAGTCTTGCTCTACTTCTGTAATAAGTCAAATGTAAGAGGTAAAGTTACCAAAGCTTTACTAGGTGTTGAAGGGGCAACTTTTCTCAGGCTTTCCACAATTACCCCTGGTGACACACAGACAGTTACTGCCTGTCTTTTCTCTGATGAGAGAATGGGCAGAGGGGAGAGAGGAGGAGTGGAGATGCTTTCACTGTGTTTTTTATGACCTCTCCCTGACTGCACCTATTGTTGCAGGGCAGGGTGAAAAGGAAAAGGGCCCACAGCTGAGAAGAGCTGCCTTCTGAATCAGCCAATCCCCTCTGTAGCTCCCTAGCACATTGATAGATGCTAATACAGCAAAATGTAGTGGCTGTACACCTTTTACATTCATTTTAATTAATTTAATTCAAACTTAACCAGACACAAACTAGAAGAGGAAGAGGACAGACAAAGAGTAAGTGGCCCGGAGAGACGTGACCATGATAGATGGATTTAGTCAGCCATTAGCCCTGATCCTTTTCCCATCAACCAACATGCCCGGAGGCAGTCTCATTTCAACCGAGAGAGACGGACCAGTCGGGGAATGTTTAGCAGCCTTGTTTCTGCTTACTACAGGAAGCCCTCTTTTACTATCCTGCTTAGACTGTTGGCACAGTTATGAAAATACTGCCACATCAAATTAGGAGGCTGAAATTTGTACAGCAACCATGTTGCATTAGTGCTTAGTTATGCCAAATAAATGAAAAAAAGCTTCTGAATCATATTGAGATTATGCTTTAATTTGAAATCTCACTAGTAGTAGATTGTATACCATTTCAAAGTTTGTTTTTACAGCTGTATCATAAGGGTTTCACACAGCACCGTCTGTTGCTAAGAGATACAAAAAATTTAACTGGCTTTTTTGGTTGTTAGCAAAATCATTGCTCAGTACTGCTTCAAGACTCGCTGTTGCTCTTTTTGGCTCTGCATTAGGGTTAGGTCAATATGTTAAAATTGTCATGGCCACTGTCAGCCCAAAAGTTAAAAATAAAAACTTTATTAACAGGGTTCAAAGTGGCCTGTGTCTTTCAAAACTTTCTAAAACTGGCTTTTAATTTATTACTGGTTTGTGGAATTTCAACTGCTGTGGATAATTAAAACTTGAGATATTATTGTTTGAAGAGCGAAGAAATGGCCATGTTTGCCCAAAAAGTTTTCTTTTTTACCTTGAGGGGATGAAGGCAATGGGAAGAAGCGTGGGACCTGCTTTGAAAGCAGCAGCTCAGCCTCTGATCTTCCCCCTGTTCCATCATGGAAGATAGCTCTGCCTGAAGATTCACTGTTGGAAAAATGCATTAAATGGGGGTTGGACGGAGGGTGGGGTATACCTTGGAGGTATATCCATCTCCAATTGCATTGCACTGTTGTATGCTTCAAAACATTTTCTCTAATCTAAGTAAGGAAATACAGACTGAGAAAAAGTACAGAAAACAACATACGGTTTGAATAATAACCTTTTCAGACATGGCAAGTTTATAGGACTGATTGCAAAGGATCCCAAGGTATTTGTAATTGTAATTCACAATTAAAAAACACTTTAAATCTGCATAATGGATAACATATGGCCACACACATTGGCCTTCTTAAGTGCTTGTATCTTTTTTTCATTTTGTATCTTTCCCCAATATTTGGGTGTTCTACTTGGGTTAAGAAGTACAGATGATTAGCTTTTTGTGAATTGACAAGATAGGTTGCTTTGCCCATGTAAATGACTCAATTATACAGGCAAATTCAGTCATGAGATGCACATGTAACAATTGGGTTCTATGATACCACCTCCACTTCTTCCACATATATGCAAATAGGGCTTAGATTGTCTGTAGGAGCAAAACAATACTCTGCTAGCATTACCCTTAGCCTGAACACAAGATTTATCTTTTAATACAGGGTGGGGTTTGGCCTGGGACTTGACTGTTAGGGTCACCCTAAAATGAAGTAAACCAGAGCATAATTTTCTGCTTTTTGAATGCAATTTTGAAGCTACAACTGTCACAAGACTATATTGCTCTAATTGTTTTAATTTGATTGCACTTGAGAATTTTGACACGTGTAGACATAGTTTGGTTACAGAAGTCTGAAACCAGTGAGATGTTTTAAAGAATAACTTAATTTCAATAAAACAAAATATTTTTCGGCAAGGCATATATTACAAGGCTAGACAAAAACAAAAACCTTCTTGTTGAAAACCTGCTGAGGTCAACCTTTCTTAGAAAATTAGAATAGGAGGAAGAAGTAATGGGAGGTAGACTTCAAAGCTGGCTGGAAGTGAGCCTTTAGAGGAGACCATGGGTCCTAACTTAGCTGCTTTCTTCCCAACTTACCTGATTTTCCAGTTTAGTCTCTCCTTTACAAAGGAAATACAATGATATTATGATTAGTTAAATAAGACTGGTCCAATTTTATCGTATTTACAACAATTTTATTTCTATAGCACAATTCATGCATAAAATAAGTGTTTTGGACCAAGGCTTTTTTCTCGACCTTGGGCCTTTTATAAACAACGATTAATTGCGAAATAATTGGCAGGTTAATTGATAATGTAAATAGTTGTTAGCCCCAATATTTTTTTGAATTGTGTATTTTATTTATTGAGAGTTTATTTCATTTGATATGCATTTACTTTACAGTTTATTCTTTGTAAGAAAGTACAGAGCTAAAAACAATAAATAGTGTCTAGATTTCCATGGACTGCACTGTATGCATGGATAGATTTATACAGTGGTTGATGATGTGTGACACTTTATAAATCATATGAGACAGGATAACCAGCAGTGACTATGTAGTGTGGTTGTGTTAGCTTGGCTGCTAATATACTGCAGTAGCCAAACAAAAATAGCTGGCTGTGGTTGCAAGGTGTTTTTGTAGCATCACGTCAGCATGGAGTCATGTAGAAAGGATTTAAGTCTTTTAACAGAAAGTTCTAGAGGGCTGACACTGAAGTATCAAGGCGCTACAAAGAACGTATTTGGCATGATATTCTATAGTCCAAACTTACAGAGCCTGCTTGGAGGAATCTATGGAATCACTGAGAGGACTTGACAACAGGAAGTCGGAGTATATCATTGGTCTAGTGAAACCTGTTTGTAATGGAATTCCTATTGTTGCCGACTGGGTAGAGGATCCCCTCTGTGCCTGAGGCTAGTAATGGCACCAATACCCCTGTTATTAGTGGAGACCCATAGGAATCACACTACAGTTAAAAAAGCTAAAACAGCTTGAAGTCACCCTCTAAAATGATGTCTTCACTGTGTCTCAAATGCCCAACAACAATTTGTTTTTAATAGGAACTAGTTGTAAGTTCATGGGTTTCCTATGTTCATCGTTAAGTTATGAAGTGCCATATGTGTAAATGATGCATAAATGAATACAGACTTGACAAGTACAAATTTGTGAGTGAGGATAGCAGAATATCAGAACTATTTTTTAACATTTTATTTGCAACATTAGTGGTTACACCTCATGTTATATTAAATGTTAAACAGCATGCTTAGATTTGTAAATATAATCTTTTGTTGGGATTTTTCTAACTAATGCAAGTAAACACATTCTATATGTAATAGGGCTGTCAATCGGTCAAAATATTTAATCACGATTAATCACATGATTGTCCATAGTTTTATTAATTAAAGGGACCGTTCGGTTTTTATGGAATGGACCACTGGAGGAAAATGGGGTAGGGTGATGTCTTTTTATTCTTTGTTGAGCACAGGGTCACACAACTTTTTTTAGTCTAGGTGGGAGGGTCACCCAACTTTTGTATTCATGAAAACAGCAAAATTTCAAAGTGGCTTGTTTGGTTCATATTTTTCCATGTAGCTCTATGTTAATCTCTCAGTCTTGGTCACCGCTAGCAGATGAGTCCCTCCCTGTTTAGTCAGCCAGACAATTTGAGCTGTAGTTTTGTAGAGACCGTGGGATTTCCCAAACTGAATAAATTTCGGCCTCACATATACACACATAAACTGCTTTGCTAGTTCCATTGTGTTGTAACTAAGACATCTGCTGAAAAAAATATTTTATTCATTAGTATGATTGTCGTACTGTTTATTTCAAAAACATCCAAAACACAAACTTACAAAAACATACCGGACCAGACACCAGCTTTTATTTTGAAATGTCAACGCTCGTGGACAGCACCAGCCGGGAGGGTGTGTGACGGGAGGTCTCCAGGCCGCAACCATACCCGACTCAAATATCCTTTTGATCCTGGTGATTATTTGTGAAATTGTGCAAACGACAGCCTTTTCAAGTCATTTGAGAAGGAAGGAGTGGTAGCATGCAAGCTCACTAATTAATGCTCGTCTGTGAAATGGACTTTTGGATAATGTTGAGCGTCGGCAGCTTTATGCTAAAATATACAATGACAGAGGAAGCCTAGTGACAAGTCCATAGCAACCAGTTCATGTGTTGAACTTGTTATCACCCAGTGTGCTTTGTTGGTCTCAATGTTTTATTGTTTTATTTTATGTGGATACTAGTTTACTAGAGGAGTAACTTAGTATTTGAATTAATGCAGTAATGACAGGACGTGTGCATTTAGCTTCCATGCTTATTGTGCATAGTGGAGTGTGATGTGTAAGATGAGAAGGCTTAGGTTAATCATGTATGTTATGGTTGTAACAAAACAATGGTTTTCTACACATCTTTGCCAAGTGTAAACCAGAACAGAAGGCACCAATACATTGTTGGTGAAGGAGGGAGGGTAAAGTCTTTTTTGACTAAAGATCCCTAAATGCCACCGGTGGCCCTTAAATAAAAACAAACTGCCTAATCACACATTTCGGTTCTAAATGTTCTTTAGAAGGGATGTTTTTAGGATAAGCTTTCAATGCTCTTATCAACATGGGATTGGAAAAATATGCTTGCTTTATGCAACAATCTAAAACAATGACAAATACTGTCTAGAATATTCTCCAGAATAACCTCAAATGTACTTAATTCTCAACAAATATCCTAAAAGCATGATATGGAAAACTCATGCCCATCAAGCAACAGATGGGCATATTGACCCGAATCCTTGGTAATACTAACATAATGTTTTCTCCCACTTAACACGTGTAAAGGTTAACTTAACATCCCATTTTTTTAAGCAGCTCATCACAAAACAATGGACCTTGTGCTTTACAGCAACAGACACATTGTACAAGTACGTTGGTCAGCTAAATGTAGCAATGTAATTTAACAATGTAATTGTATTAAACCACACGTGGGAAAATAAAGGCTCATAAGGCATCCTCTTCTATTAAGTGGGATCAAAATAGGATGATACAAAAAATAATTAAAACAAAAAATAAATAAAGTGTGAGAGAAACTGATGGCTTGGTGGAGGGGGAGACGCAAGGCAGATGCTCAGACAGGAGTTGCCTCGCTGCAGTCATGTTGTGTGCTTTATTAGTGGCCAGGTTGCCAAGTTTATGTTCGGAGTCACACCGTCTGGCTACGTGCAGAAAGTGGTCGGCGCACCTGTCGACAAAATGCCTCTCACTTATCTTTATGACAGTCAAAGCATGCAACCTAAGTTCCTATTGTGGGTCAAAATAATGTGCTGGAATCCTGAGGTAACGCTAATTACTGAGAGAAATGTCCAGTGAGTGCAGTGGTGCTGCTTCCCTTCCTGATTTCCCAAAACCACGGAGTGGGCCGAGGCCCAGATCACAGAACGCATGTGCATTATTTTGTGTTAATTTTGCCAGCTCTAACATAGCTTAGATGTGTGTGTGTGTGTGTGTGTGTGTGTGTGTGTGTGTGTGTGTGTGTGTGATCATTGATTATATAGTCTGATGTGATGGATGTGAGCGATGCAAGACTAGTCAATAAACAGTATAGTGAGCCAGCTGTGGGCAATAGTTTTGCTTTTGTTGTGTTGTACTTTGGACTGCAAGAAACACATTTTTGAAGAATTTATTCTTCTTAAAGAATTAAAACTAATTTTAAGAAGAAAAGTCAGCATATGTTTGTTTCAGTTTTCCTCATACACAGATTTTCAGTGTGGTAATGTAATGCATCTGTCTCAAGGTCTTGTTTTCAGGCCATACTATCTGTTCTTGAAGTCAACAGCTATGCATGTTTGTGCATGACTGATTGAGAATTGTAGAAAAGGTTTTAGTTTGGTACTGTGGAGGAGGACGGCCAAGGTCATTGAGTGATAATACGACACACAGTTTAGCTACTTCATTCAAGCAGTACTTGCGCACACACACATCATAGTCTCTGTTGAAAGCTGCAAATAGCATTTAAAGTCAACTTTTTCAAGTGTACATTGTGATACAGTAGGTGTCAAATGCCTTGATGTGTTTTCCAACACTTCCACATCAGTACAGCTTTTTTCCCATGAGAATATTACCACAAAGTGTATGTGTCAGCAATACACTGAAGTGTTTGTGTTAACCCTAACAGCTAAATGGCTCTGTCAAACCAAGTTAAGGAACATTTAGACTCTCAAGCTTTAGTTTTCCTGCTGGCTTTGGCATTCTGTAGGATCAAGACAGCTGATAGGACATGTTCAGATTGACCTGCAGTGTTGGACTGCATGCAAATAATGAAATGGAACAGTTTGTAATGTGAGGAGATCTTGGCAGAAGGAAAAACAAATGTTGAAAATAATACCTGTAGGATGAAAATGATCAAAGAGCCTTTTTGACAGTTGGCGTATCAGAACACAAAGTAGGTTTATTTCTGCTGAAAGGAAACTCTGGACCGTAGAAATAATGTTACTACTCCCCAGTTGTCACCTGGTATATAGCAATTTATTACCTTTTTTCCAAATTAAAATTCTTTTTCCAAAAGGAAACTTTGTCAACATCTGTTTTATCTAAAAAGGTACGTACATTTCTCTGTTCATCTCACTTACATTTTATTTCTGCAAAATGGGATTGTCAAGCACACAAACTGACCATCACATATATAATAATACATAGTAATAACAGGAACACTAATATTAAATGGGTGAATAAAAGTTTATTTTGCATGTCAATGGGTTGTGGCTTCACTGTGGCAGGGATCTCAGGTCAGGTGTATTGTTACAGGCAGGTTTGGAGGGTTCCAGCTTTCTTTAATGTGTTAAACATTTTTAGGACCTCAGGACAGTTGCTTTGTGGCGCTGTCAGCCTTCTGTTACTACAGTAATAAATTACCTGCATACCTCTGTTGGCCCTGTTGAATATCGACTCTCATCTCTTCACCTGCACGGCCATATTTCTCTCTGTCCCCCACTCTTTGTCTCACCCTATCCCTTTCAGTTTTCTTTCTCCTTTCCCCCACACACACACACACACACATATGTCACTTTCATTCCAATCCTGTCTTTCCACTTTTCCCTTTCTCTTAAAGGGATGGTTCGGAGTAATTTCACCCTAGGGTCCTTTGCACCATGACCTCAAGCCAAACACTCCCCCAGAAACTTTTTCCCTTTGTTGAACATTGGGCAAGTTAGCGCAATTAGCCGATTGGCTTAGTGCAGGGGCTAATGGAACCAAATGTGTATCTTATAAATTACCCCATTAATAATGCCCGGAATGGTACCACACTTCTACACTAATACAAATAGTTTCTGTACATTGGAATGTTTGTAAGTACACCAGGATTATTTAAATAGCACTTGCCTGATGGCTTCTGCTCTCTGCTGCTCTCCGATTCTCCTTCATTAGTTGTAGCTCCTTGTCCATGTATTCAGACTTGAATAGGTACGCGCAACCTTCCAAATTAAGCCACTCATCGTGGCGTTCAATGTAACCTCAAACTGCCATTTCGTTGATCTCTTCTTCCAATCTCTTGCTTCTTGCTCCTTCATTACTTTACCGGTAGTCTCTTTCAGTGAAAGATGTTGTGCTCTGTGCGGATCCATGGCCGGAAGAGACTACCGATGAAGTAGGAGCAAAAAGTAAGAGAACAGAAGAAGAGATCAACAAAATGGCAAAATGGCAGAGTTTGACGTTAACATCGAACGTGACTATGAGTGGCTTAATTTGGAAGGTTGCCAGTACCTATTCGAGCCTGAGTACACAAACGAGGAGCTACAACTAATCAGAGAGAGAATCAGAGAGCTAGCTAGCAAGCAGCGCTA
The DNA here is from genome assembly GCA_013375575.1 of Percina caprodes. NCBI lineage: Eukaryota > Metazoa > Chordata > Actinopteri > Perciformes > Percidae > Percina > Percina caprodes. The sequence goes on from JABXJD010000057.1 coordinate 908,539, forward strand.
GCAGTAGAGAGTAGATGCCATCAGGCAAGTGCTATTTAAATAAACTCCTTGTGTACTTACAAACTTTCCAAAGCCTTGTTTTATGAGTACAGAACCTATTTGTACTACTGTAGAAGTTTGGTACAATTCCGGGAATTATTATTGGGGGGTAATTTACGAGATACACATTTGGTTCCATTAGCGCCTGCACTAATCCATTCGGCTAATTGCGCTAACTTGCCCAAAGTTTGACAAAGGGAAAAAAGCTTCTGGGGGGTGTGTTTGGCTCAAGTTCATGGTGCAAAGGACCCTAGGGTGAAATTACTCTGAACCATCCCTTTAATCACTCATTGCTTGTTATGCCCTCATGTGTCTTTTTTAACCTTCTTCTCTGGCCTTCATCCCAGTCTCTTTCATGGCCCCTCTCTTAATGTATCCATCTCTCTTTTCAGTTTTATTACTTGAAACAATTGAGAATGACGACATCGGGAGGAAGACCTTGAAGATCACAGATTTTGGCCTGGCCAGGGAGTGGCACAAAACCACAAAAATGTCAGCTGCAGGCACCTACTCCTGGATGGCCCCGGAGGTCATCAAGTCATCTCTCTTCTCCAAAGGCAGTGATGTCTGGAGGTATGCCCAGATACAGATACAGACCCAGGAATAAATTGTCTACTCTATATATGTCCACTTATTTGTCTGACATTTGTACTCATTCCTTTGTTAAATAGTCCTCCCTTCTCCTTAACTTTCCTTTTAATTTCTTTGTATGCGTGTCATACACCAGCTATGGTGTCTTGCTGTGGGAGCTGTTAACAGGGGAAGTACCATATCGTGGGATTGATGGCCTGGCTGTTGCTTACGGTGTGGCAGTCAATAAGTTAACTCTACCGATCCCATCCACTTGCCCGGAACCCTTCGCCAAGCTCATGGAAGGTAAATACTAGGGTTTAATAATTTTTCCGAAAATTAGATAATTCAGATCATGGGAAAAGACAACCCATTTCCCAGGAATTTCCCGGGAAATAGCTGTTTTTATTTATTTTTTTTTTTAGCACAAGTAATGTATCGATTTCATTCAAATATGCGTTCCCAAATTCCAAACTGACATTTTTCTGATCAATTCTGCTGCTTGATCAGGTGAGCTACGTCCGTGACATTTGCTGCAGCGCTAATTATGACAGGTGGATTGTCTGTGACTTGTCTTCTGAAAATCTAGGCAACCTGTATAAAACCAATATTTTACAGAACTTAATTATACAAACTAATGAAATGTGCTAAAGTAAACCATTGAATGATTCCTAAACCATTCTGTTGAACAAAATCCATTCTGTGGCTGTTGAGATTTGTATGCAGCTGCAAACAGGAATAATCACTCAAAGTTAACCAAAATATTTCTTTTTCAGGGCAGGTCAGGGCAGGCATATTTCTATTTTAAACACATACAAGTTCAACTAAATAAAAGAAAACGACCCACAGAAATGTACAACTGCGCACTGCAAAAAGACAGGGCCATAGGCCGATGGAAAACTGATTTGAAAATAAATAAACGCCTAAGCACTCTGCTGCTGGATTTCAGCATTGCATTGAACTTGTGACAACTACATGTTTCTTTTAGTTTGCAATGCATTCTCACCCTAACTTTTCTTTTTGTTATGGAAGTGTACTTTCAAGAAGCCGAGAGCATTGATTGATGGCCGATTTCAGATTTTCATGGCAAATTGACCGCAGATAGAAAACGCTCTCTCCGCCTCCACGGATATAGTCTACTGCTGCATACTGAATATAGTGAGCCTTTATTACCGTAGCTACATTATAGTACCATCGCCTGCATCAGCGTTACCATATGACAACAATAGACGCGCACTTTTTTATTTCATTTTATTTACCGTTTTCCGTCATCATTATCAAAGATGGCCTCCATGCCTGTTTTCATTTATATTGTTTGGGAGTATGTGATTTCTGGTGACTGTGTTTATTAATGTGTCAATGTTAACGTTGAAATGTGTGTGTCCAGAGTGCTGGGACCAGGACCCCCACGTGCGTCCCTCCTTCTCCTGCATCCTGGAGCAGCTGTCGGCCATTGAGGAGGCGGTGATGGCCACCATGCCTCAGGACTCCTTCCACAGCATGCAGGATGACTGGCGTGTGGAGATCCAGGAGATGTTTGATGAGCTCAGGACCAAAGAGAAGGTAAGGCAGAGTGACATACAAACATAAATATATGGCGCCACTGACATTACATCATAAACACACTATGAGGGCTGGCAGGTGGTTAGATGCATTAAAATTGATGACTGAAAATGCATGTTTTATAGCTTACCTCTGTCTCACACACTGACATACAGTATATGTGACTGACCTTCTATACTTCTTGTACTATTCTCTGCTCTTTTAGTGATGAAACATATTTAATAATCTGCTATTGAGATTTGGTATAACCATGCCGAATTGCTTGGAACAGCTTTTTGCAAACTAAACGGCTTAATTGGTTACTTTCAGTGGAAAAGCTAATTGCGCTTTAACAAAACGAGTCATTAATGCCAACGTGCTTTAGCGTACTTCCCCTTGTTAAGACCTTAATCTGCTTCCTGTATTAATCTCTCATCGCTGGCTTAAAGAGGGGGGTTAATTAGTGTTTGTAAAAACAGCAGTATCAGCACACAGAGTTGGGTCAACAACTGAATGGCACAGATATTAAAAAGCTCCATGTGTTGCTTTTTTGTATCAAGAGACTTAATTTCTGCCTTATATTTAATAATTGTATGTTCTTTGAATGATATATTTATGTGTTCTACCTGGTTCTAGTCTAATCAGTTATGCTAAACCCCCTTTTTAACATACACCCTCATTATGTAACTTCCAATTGTCCAAATCAATCATTTAAATGCTGAATTGATATAACAATGCCTGACTTAAAAACCACCAAGATAAATAAACAGCTTTAAAAATTATCTAACATTTTCCCATTGTAAATTAAGATTTCTTGTAGCATTAACCACTGCATCAGCAGATTTCCTGTAAATGTCCCACAGTAATCTGTGTCTTGGTGGGTGGCTGAAGTGGCTTGACTGTAAAGCTGCTTTATGGAAGTCATCCAGTAAGGATTATTATTACTCAGCCAAGAGCAATTAAAGAGAAAATGGAGGGAATGAAGAAAGAGTAAGCCATGGGAGGAGACAAGACTGGTTAGCTTTGTAACACGGCCTGAAACAGCAGGCAGTAATCTCCTGAAACCAACTTGTTATAGAAGGAGTTATCTAATACACAGCTAACACACTGTCTTATAGATCTGTCTGCAAGAGCTTTTCTCTTGTTATATGGGAATAATGACATGTATTTTCTCTTCTGTCTTATAATAGAATTGTGTCTAAAACCCAAATATTTAATGTGACCATGTGTAGACATTAGGAGGAACAGTTTGACAATTAGCACAAATATAAAACAGAAGCTTGACTGTAAAAGTACCCCGCAGTTTAATAACAATCCAAAGAGGTTCTTAGAAGTACTTTCTGGATCCAACGCTTTCCCTCTAAACAATGGCAATATTATATTTTAAAAGAGTACTTGCCAAAAAAAATCTAAATTGATGCAGCAGAACCAGATACAGTGGGGCTCGAAAGTTTGGACACCCAAGGTAAAAATTTGTATTAATGTGCATAAAGAAGCCAAGAAAATATGGAAAAATCTCCAAAAGGCATCAAATGACAGATTAGACATTCGTATAATATGTCACAAAAAGTTAGATTTTATTTCCATCATTTACACTTTCAAAATAACAGAAAAAAAAAATGGCATCTGCAAAAGTTTGGGCACCCTGCAGAGTTAATACGTTGTACTGACCCCTTTGGCAAGTATCACAGCTTGGAAACGCTTCTTGTAGCCAGCCAAGAGTCTTTCAATTCTAGTTTGAGGTGTCTTCGCCCATTCTTCCTTACAAAAGTCTTCCAATCCTTTGAGATTTCTGGGCTGTCTGTCATGCACTGCTCTTTTAAGGTCTATCAATAGATTTTCAATTATGTTGAGGTCAGGAGATTGTGAAGGCCATGGCAAAACCTTCAGTTTACGCTTCTTGATGTAATCCACTGTGGATTATGAGGTGTGTTTAGAATCATTATCCATTTGTAGAAGCCATCCTCTCTTTAACTTCAGCTTTTTCACAAATGGCATCAAGTTAGTGTCCAAAATTTGCTGAAATTTTATTGAATCCATTTTTCCTTCTACTTGTGAAATGTTCCCTGTGCAATACAACCACAAAGCATGATTGAGCCACCCCCATGCTTAACATTGGACCGAGGTTCTTTTCATTAAATTCTGTGCCCTTTCTTCTCCAAATGTACCTTTGCTCATTGTGGCCAAAAAGTTCAGATGCCATTTTTTGTTTTCTGTTATTTTGAAAGTGTAAATGATGGAAATAAAATCTAACTTTTTGTGACAGAATATATGAATGTCTAATCTGTCATTTGATGCCTTTTGGAGATTTTTCCATCTTTTCTTGGCTTCTTTATGCACATTAATACAAATGTTTACCTGGGGTGCCCAAACTTTCGAGCATCACTGTATATTGTTTGGGTCAGAGATTCAATTTAGCCTCGTGTTTAATGACGCTACCTATCTGTCGGCTGTAACCTAAAACAGGCCATACTGGAGCTGAAGATGTCTGTCCGATTGTCTAACCTCTTTCTCTGCTTTGCTTATGTAGGTGTTCATTTCCAGATAAGACAAACTGCAGCACATCCTCCTGGAGCAAAACAAAAATGTATGTGAACTGAAGTCTCTCTGCCAATTTACCCATATATGTATCTTAATACCTGGTTCTTCCAGGAACTACGTTCCAGAGAAGAGGAGCTGACGCGAGCCGCCCTCCAGCATAAGTCTCAGGAGGAGCTGCTGAAGCGTCGGGAGCAGCAGCTGGCAGAGCGGGAGATCAACGTGCTGGAGAGAGAGCTCAACATCCTCATTTTCCAGCTCAACAAAGATAAGCCCAACGTGAAGAAGAGAAAAGGCAAATTCAAACGTTCCCGCCTCAAACTGAAAGATGGAAACCGCATCAGCCTGCCCTCAGGTGAGTGCTGGACATTGTACTAAGGATGTTTGTGTATGGTCTCTCTAAGTATATTTTTTCTGAGATTGTAAGGACCATATGTGCATGTTGCATTTTGCAGACTTTCAGCATAAGATCACCGTGCAGGCGTCGCCTTCCATGGACAAGAGGCGAAGCCTTCATAGCACCAGCTCTTCTCCTCCCAGCAGTCCCACACTAATTCCCCGACTACGAGCCATTCAGCGTAAGTTGAGTTTGTTTATTTTTCATATTTATGTTTTCCTTAGTGTCAGGTATGATTGCCTCCTAAACCTCTGTGCGCATTGTGTTTTTCTTGGCCTGGATTAAGTCAAATTTTCTTAATACACTTGCTAAAAATAGAACTTCTGAAGAAATCACATCAACTCTCTGAGAATTTCAGGGAACATGGGAACACCAGTGTCACAATGACAACAACTGTGTGAACAAAAGCTCCAGAGCCACAAGCAGTCAGCCGGTTGTTTGATTTTGTTAGGCGCACACTAAGTGACCAACTGAAACAAATTCCTCTTGAGCATGCATGGTAGATGCTGATATTCTGTTTCACAGCACATTTAACGATATGCTCCTAGCTTGGTATACACTGTCAACTACTGTGCAATACTTGTGTCATAAAGCTCATGTTGGTTAGAGGTAACATGTATGTTTCCCTTCTCAGTGATGCCCCACACGCGGAGGGACAGTTTGTATGTTTACCAACAGGATGTTGATCTGACCAGCGAGCTCACAACCTCTTGTGGACTCAGGAGGAAAGGCAAGCTAGTGGCTATGCACATGCAGCGTTGCTGTGGCTAATAGGACCAATGCTGCATATGAAGTTTGGCTAACTTTGATATTAAAAGGGTTTGATACCTAACAGCTTCCTATCAGTGGGGATTTTTGTGCTGATTGACAAGCTTTTCCTGATGTGTGTGTGTAACAAGACTTTGGTGTTTGCTGCTGGGTCAAAAATGGTACTTTAGGAAATTTAGTAACAATGGTTAGGTTTATGCCACAGACTTGGGGCAGTCTGCTGTTAGTATTGAATTGAATCATCTTATATTATGTGGTTTGAATTAAATTATTGGAGTTTTTTTTAAACAAACTGGTGGTGCTGTTAATTAGTTTTTTTCCAACTGCTTACACACAAAATCTTTTCATGTCACACGATTTTTGAAACCTCTTACTCAAAGTGCAAAACTACACACCAAATCTCCAAAACCATGTATTATTAGTAGCTTTACAGTGACCTACATACTTGAAACCTTCAGAAATGAGAACAGGTGTGCAACTATCTAATGACTATTTCAGCATTATAAATCAATCAGACTTTGTTTTACACAAAGTGCATACAATAAAAAAGGAGACATAGTTTTGAAAACGTGTTGGAAAAAAACTAACACATTTTCCTAGTTATGGGAATGTGGGCCTTAGTCTGTTGCGCTGACATCTTTGGTGGATCCTCCTTCACAATGACTAACACACAGCAAGAAGAAGCTTTTATAACAACAGCGTATTGAGTTTGGTTTTCCGCTTTTATGCTTTTTGATTTTATATTTCCAGAAATGAATATACATTGGTAATATCTATTCTTTCTAGAAAAGGTTCAATAGTAACTTTAAATCTTCCTGAATCAAACAAAAAAGAAGCTTTTATCGATTTAGTGTAGAAAGGCCTTTGAATAAACTTTTAAGAGTGAACACCCATGGGGTATGTGGTTATTTAGACTTTTTAAGTACTCTTTGACTACATTGATGGAGAGGGAGACGTCAAAGAAAATTTAAAGAGAAAGATTACGACAGAGATTTTGCAGATGGCATGATAACTTTTTTTTATATGAGCTACATGTCTGCACCGGTCTGCATGGTTTATCTGATAACACCTTCCTGCAGTTGTTTGAGTCTGTGGTAACACTTATGGTCACTGTGTTAACAGTTACTCAAGATGAGAGCAACCGTACATGGGGCCGCAGCACCCTCTTCAGGCCAGAGGAGTTTGATGACGTGAAAAAGGGAATCAAGAAGAAAGGAAGAACCTGGGGCCCTAGTTCAGTACAGAGCAAAGAAAGGCCTGCTGCTGCTGAGAGGTAGAGTATATATATATGTACATATATATACACACACACACACACAAAATAAAAGCTAATTTTTCATATCAGGGTGGAGAGCATTTGCTTTCTGTTACAAAACAAAACCACATCCTCATGCCTAAGTGTTATTTTCGACTCATCTTTATGTTTCATGCAGTAATATAACAAAAGGTAACATACCACAAAAAAAATAAGTCTAAATAATTTTATTTTTAATTTTTTGTTGTGTGGCATTGTTTTTCAGAGTGCGTCCTCTGTCAGACGGCAGTAACCCCTGGTCCACCAGCCTGGTCAAGTCCCAGAAGTCTGTCCCCCTCTCCGCCCTGTTTGCTGAACAAGGTCAGCTCAAAATTCATTGGGGTGCTGTGCAATTTAAAATTTACAGAAAGATATTTCATATTCATTTGATATTTGAGTAATTATTGTGGAAATTTGCTTTGCCTGAAAAACATCTTTTGAGTGCTTATTTTCTTGATTTAAAATAGGGTTTAATGTCCTAGCCTTTCAGGTTTATCAGACAATCACAATTAAGTAATTTGTGGTTAAGTGTCATGAATTTATACGTTTCATTTATAAAAGACAACGCACATTGAATCAACATGTCTGTAAATGTCCCAGTGTTAGCTGGCTCATTTTCAACTGGAGTCCTTTGGCCAGATGTTTTGAGACCAGAGCAACAGGAAACAAGACATTAGTACAGGTTAAAACTTACAGACAGAAGTCAATAAGGTGCTGACACACCAACCCGATTATCGGCCGCCGGACAGTCTGGCGAGGTTGGTGACTCAAGTCTGTTTGGTGTGTTCCGTGTTGTCGTCAGTCGGAGGAGCCGTCAACTTTAATTTTAGCCAATTTGACTTGTTGAATCGGAAGGTGGGCAGTTGGACTCAGCGACCGATCTGATTGGTGGAGTGCTATCCCGGAAATGACCAGCGGGATGAGCGTGACAAACGCTTCTCAAAATCTGACGAAAATCTTTTAAACTGACTTTTGTGAAATGAAGACCGATTCATCAACTGCATGGTCTACTTTTCTTAAAATGTTTTCAGAAACACGTTTCGGTGAACTATTTTTCATAAAATATAGTGGGGAGAACAAGTTTTTGATACACTGCTGATTTTGCAGGTTTTCCTACTTACAAAGCATGTAAAGGTCTATAATTTTGTATCATGGGTACACTTTAACTGTGAGAGACGGAATCTAAAACAAAAATCCAGAAAATCACATTGTATGATTTTAAATAATTAATTTGCATTTTATTGCATGACATAAGTATTTGATACATCAGAAATGCAGAACTTAATATTTATTACAGAAACCTTTGTTTGCAATTACAGAAATCATAAGTTTCCTGTAGTTCTTGACCAGGTTTGCACACGCAGCACAGGGATTTTGGCCCACTCCTCCATACAGACCTTCTCCGGATCCTTCAGGTTTCGGGGCTGTCGCTGGGCAATACGGACTTTCAGCTCCCTCCAAAGATTTTCTATTGGGTTCAGGTCTGGAGACTGAGATGCTTCTTATGGAGCCATTCCTTGGTTCCCCTGGCTGTGTGTTTCGGGTCGTTGTCATGTTGGAAGACCCAGCCACGACCCATCTTCAACGCTCTTACTGAGGGATGGAGGTTGTTGGCCAAGATCTCGCGATACATGGCCCCATCCATCCTCCCCTCAATATGGGGCAGTCAGCTTGTCCCCTTTGCAGAAAAGCTTCCCTAAAGAATGATGTTTCCACCTCCATGCTTCACGGGGTTGTACTCATTCTTCTTCTTCCTCCAAACATGGCGAGTGGACTTTTGACCAAAAACATGACCTTCTCCCATTCCTCCTCTGGATCATCCAGATGGTCATTGGGCCTGGACATGCGCTGGCTTGAGCAGGAGGACCTTGTGTGTGCTGCAGGATTTTAATCCATGATGGCGTAGTGTGTTACTAATGGTTTTCTTGAAGACTCTGGTCCCAGCTTACTACAGGTCATTGACCAGGTCCTGCCATGTAGGTCTGGGCTGATCCCTCACCTTCCTCATGATCATTGATGACCCACGAGGTGAGATCTTGCATGGAGCCCCAGACCGAGGGAGATTGACCGTCATCTTGAACTACTTCCATTTTCTAATAATTGTGCCAACAGTTGTTGCCTTCTCACCGAGCTGCTTGCCAATTGTCCTGTAGCCCATCCCAGCCTTGTGAAAGTCTACCATTTTATTCCTGATGTCCTTACACAGCTCTCTGGTCTTGCCCATTGTGGAGAGGTTGGAGTCTGTTTGAGTGTGTGGACAGGTGTCTTTTATACAGGTAACAAGTTGAAACAAGTGCAGTTAATATAGGTATTGAGTAGAGAACAGGAGGGCTTCTGTGAGAGCCGGAATTCTTGCTGGTTGGTAGGTGATCAAATACTTATGTCATGCAATAAAATGCTAACTAATTATTTAAAATCATACAGTGTGATTTTCTGGATTTTTGTTTTAGATTCTGTCTCTCACAGTTGATCTGTACCTATGATAAACCTCTACATGCTTTGTAAGTAGGAAAACCTGCAAAATCAGCAGTGTATCAAATACTTGTTCTGCCCACTGTACCAGATTGTATTCTGAACAAGCCGCCATTATGGTTGGCTTTAAAATTCCAGAAAAGCCAGACACACATGACGCGTTGTCAGCTGCGGGTTTTCATTTTTTGGACAACAATACAGATTAGCGCCGCTAAAAGGTTGGTGTGTCAGAGCCTTAAGACACCATAAAAAAAAAGCTTTCTCAAGAAGCCATGCAGAGCAACAGGAATCAGCAAGACATAAGTAAAGTTACACATCAACAGTGTCCACATAATGGTTGATTTGTTCATAATGTCTGATTTCACACTTCTGTATTTTCAGTGGGGGCCGGTAAAGACAAGGCATTCTCCCAGGAATGTCCTGACAGCAGCTCCAAGCCAAAGCAGCTCAAGTTCCCCAACCAGGTGTACATCGATCTACCTCTGTGGAGGGACGAGCAGCAGCCTCAGAGCCCCGGTGGGCATTGTGGATCTGGAGATGCTGGGGTTGGGGCAGCAGGTCAGGGTGGGCCAACAGAGACCCCAGATGACCCCTACACCACCACGTCAACCTCGTCCACCTCCACCACCCCACAGCTCACCCCTACCAACAGCCTGAAGCGGACGTCAGCTCGCCGCAAGACTGACTCCGTGCTGTATGGCTGCGCCTCTTTGCTGGCTTCAGTTGTGCTCGGTTATGACATTAGGGAGGCTCTCAAAAACTCTGCTCCTGGAGAAGATTGCGAGCCTCAGCGTGAGGAGAAAGAGAAGAAGAAGAAGGAGGGCCTGTTTCAGCGTGCGACCCGGTTTCGCCGCAGCACCTCACCGCCAAGTGGTCGCCCCCGCAAAGAAGAGCCATCGTCAAACCCCACCCCCACCCAACCTGTCAATCTCATCTCCATGACGGCCATTATGGAATGCAACTCCACCAAGTGCCTCTTAAAGTCTGAGGCGGAGGTGTCACACTCTAGCCCTGAGAAGGTTGAGCTTGTGGCTGCCAATAATCACACCGACTCGTCCAGACCCAGCCCACCAGCTTTTACAAAAAGCCAGAGTAACAGGATGGCAGCTAACACAGAGACACCACTGCAAACCCAAAGCCAGCCACCCGAGAAGAGCAACCACAACACTGGAACACGTCTACGCAGAAAGAAATACACCACTAACCACAATAGTAAGTAACACAAAACAGGGGTTAGGGAGCTTGTATATAAGATAAAAAAAATAATAATAATTTACTCTTCAAAAATGTATCTCCCCCATCTGTTTCCAGGCCATGGCCCACCCGCTCTGCCTCCTCCAGCCACACAGAAGAAGCGCGAGAAAGATGGAGTGTCAGAGAAGCCCTCTGGTGGCGAGGCCTTCTCCAGACCACGGCCAGTGTCGTTCCGGGCCAAACCCCACACCTGGGCCTTGCTGCGAGGACGCAACAAGAGCTACTCCCTGGGCCACTACTCTGGAGAGAAGACGGCGCAAAACCTAAGCATGGTGCTGTCCTCTGAGGTGGGGATGGGCTGCTCCCTGCTGGACATGGACACAGAGGGCCAGAAACGAGACTGCACTGTGCCACTCTGCCGCATTCAGAGTTCCCCGGGACGGCCCTCTGTCTTCGAGCTGGAGAAAAAGTTTCTCTCCTAGGAGCCTTGAAAAGTGATCTGCTGTGATCATTGTTCATCCCATACAATCTATAGTGTTTTAGAACATACAGTACAGACAGAAGTATTGGCCTAAAACTCCTGGAGGGTTTAGAACCAGGCTGCCTTTTTCTCTCCATTTAAAAAAAAAATAAAAAAAAAAGGTTCTGTAATGTAGAACCCAGCTTTTTCTTAGTTCTAGAGCATAGTGATGTCAGTGTTCTAGAGCATAGCCAAGTCTGAGAAGACAAGTTCTATGTTCAATGTTCTAGAAGACATCTGTGTCACAGGAGTTCTAGAATGTGCACACTCATCTCAGTTTGAGAACGGTCTTAAGGTCTTTTCAGACAGGGAGCGACTGATGCGCCTAATTATTCATTTTCAATGAGAGGCGACTGCGCATGTAGGGAGGGGTGGGCAAGCGACCAGCGGGCGCGATCCTGTGAAACTGATGCGATCTTTCTAGTGTCATGCACACATTGACAGCTGAATTGTCTTGACCTTTCTTCTATGCGATACACATACAGTACAAATCAATGCTGTTTGTGAGTTCCCTGAAATATATAACCATCAAAAGCACAAAAGCTCCATGGTTACCACGTATAGAGCACCTGGCATTCACATGGGAAGTGCAGCGAGACCCTGCGGATCCAAGTGGATATGCAGGCAAAGTGTCGCTTACCGTCTGAAAAGACCTTTCCACACTGCCTTGCCCAGTTCAACACATACATACACACACACACATACACACATTGTTCTAAAACTTGAGCAGAACATTCTGGATCAGCAGCTCTTCTCTGGTCCCTCGGTGCTCGACTGCCACCTTTGTTCGTGCTCCCATTTGTTACCTTCTTCCTTACTCGTTCTGTCGGTGCAGCTAAACGTTGACCGCTGCTGCAGCTTTCGCAACACAATACCCTCACCTTTTTATTTATATATATATTTTTATAGGTAATTTAATATGAAGAGACTTGACCTTACCTTAGCAAACAGCAGGACATACATTCCATGTCAGTCAAGCTGTGCGATCACGCTTTTAGATTTTTTTGACTTACGAATCATGCATGCTTGTACCCTTGAAATGTTGAACAAAAAAATCCCTATGCCTTGTTTGTAAATAGTTTTTTTTACCCCATTATAAGTCTAATGCTGGTAGTTGTTTTGTATTGCATATATGCTGTTTTATGACTGTTTTAAAAGTCAGCGATGCTGCAGTACTGTTTGTGTTCTAGGGAGAGGTTACATACTGGATCATAGCAGGGATGCAAGTATGTTTCCTCCCAGAATGCCCTGAAGATTTTAGAGATGCAAGTAGAAATACACTGGAAGTCCTACGAAGCAAACGTGGAATGTTTTCACTTAAAAGTTGGATTACATTTTAAATGACTCTTGATCATGAGTTGCTAATATGGATTTTTCTAAGAATACTGTATTTATAGAAAAGATTATTTCTGGTTAATATTTTCTATCCCCCCCTTGTATTGTAATAATACAGCATCATTTCAGATTGAAGTTGTGGAAGGATCACTACACAGCCTGGGAGTGGCCACACGGGACAATTTAGTTTCAAACATTGAGTGCACAAAATGGCAATACTGTTAACCAGACAGACCCTATGCCTTCAAGTACTAAAGTGTCTTGTCCTCATTTTATTATCATGAACACACAATTTTGTAATGTGTGCAAACAAATGAGTTACTTTTTAAGCTCAATCAGATTTGACCCCCATTGCCATTATTAGTTTCATATACCTAATTGCACTGTTATGTTTGTTTTAGCTGAGGCGGGTACTTGGTCTTGTTTTATTTCTATTTGTACACTTTTCAATCCAGCATTAATTAAATATTATATTATAATATTCACGTCATCAAGCTCAGGGAGGTCTGCAGACATTCGAGGACAGATTTTGGCTAAAGCAAGTGAAGACAGTTTCCGTATTATACTGTAAACCTACAGCCAGTTGAATGCCTTCCTTGGAAATAACCAAGAGCTTGTTATCCTGATATGTTTTTCCCCCGACCTCTGAACTTCCAGGATATATACTGTTCCTAGTCCCATGGTCACTCCCGGGTCCTCTCTCTAAAAGTTGAACAAATGAACTTAACATCCTTTGTTACTGTTGACTGATGTTTGTATTCCCCCAACTTTTTATTGCTGTCTTACTTCAGTCTGTTTTTGAAGTCATTAGAAAATGTGTCCAATTTGGATAAGGATAAAACAGAGGCTCATTTACAGTAAGATATGAATTCTTAAATGGTGTAAATATAATTGTGATTCCTGATGTGTATATCACTGTGGCATCTTATGGTGATTTAGAATGTGAAGTATTCCATGTTCTGTATTTTATGACCACTGACCAACACTGTAAAAGCCTTACTAATCATCAAGCTGTCAAAGGGACAGTTTACAAGCCAAGATATCACTGGATTCAACCTTTTTTTACGAATTAAGGGTTATCTGTAAACACCATAATGTACTGGTGCTGGACAATCCCCTCAAAATATTGTATTTCAGTCTGCAGTTTGTCGTCCACAGTAACAAAACTTTGTGGGCTAGCGGTTAGCGAAAGTATTTTGTCTATTAAGATGAACAATGGTTCGACGTAACAAAAACAACATTCCACTACATTAGACAAACTGCAGCAATAATATTTGTGATACCGCTTATCAATAAGGTGCATTCAGGCTTCTGGCTAAGGGACCAAATTTAACTTTACCAGCACTACGGCCTCTGTCTTCAGGACCAAAACCACTAAATGAACTAGCTGCTAGTGAGGAGTTCTTACAAAGAAAACTTCTCGGTACGAAACCTTCACAAACAATCTCAGAGGCGCAGCGCTGTTGCTGAAAGACCCATCACCTTCTGACCAAGTAAGACTTCCTGTTAAATGCAACACTTCCATTAAATCACTGAACATCTCAGTCTCGCTGACGGAGTCAGATTTAGCTTTGAGTAAATCTGTTTCAGTGAACGTATTTTGTTATCATTACAGTATTGGTTATTTCACACCTGATTGATCAAGAGTATCAACATTTTAAATAAAGTCTAAATCAAGACTAATGTTGGCTTTATATTTCTTTTGACGTTGTAATGTACTATTCAGGGGTGCCTGGATGGACTAACGGTAGAGCGATTGCCCATGTAAAGAGGCTTTGTCCTCGATGCAGAGGTTGCAGGATCAGTTCCGACCTGCAGCACTTTCCCTCTCTCTTTCTTTCTCTCCCCTTTCATGTCTAAGCTATCCCATCAATAAATGCTCAAAAAGAAATGTACTATTAAGTCTTGTTTGAGTAACATTTGCTAAAAACTACAGTGCCCAGCTATCTTAAGTAAACATTGAGGCTTTATAAAAATAAAAAATATTTGTTACAGTATTGAGTCTTCAGTAGGAACCAATCGGATTGGGGCTGGTAGAGAGGTCAGAAAGTTTTGAGCAAAAGTATAAACACATTTTTGATTTTCATCCTTTCATGGGATTTATTAGAATAACAATAATATGGAATAACATCAGTGTCTTTAAAGTATCAACAACAAAAAGGTTTTGAGACAGTGTAGACATGATCTGTGGCTTTTATTTGTAACATAACACATACACAACAAATACATGATATATTCTATATTCTCAAAGTTTTGTATCTGAATAGTGTTGAAGAGTAAACTTTGTTCCAGTGATACTTAGCATATTGTGGCTGTACTGGAGGGAAAAACAAGTAGAAATTGTGGTCACAGTGTTAACTTCTGCAAACTTCATCTTTCCCATCCCTGAAACTCAGATGTGGGAGGAAACGTTGAGACAACAAATGACAACATGAAATTGCTAAATAGCGTGAGAGAAAGCTGAACTAGTTGTTTCAGTCTTGCTGGATGGTTTCTGGTTACTGGAGTCAGTTGGAAGAATAATTTCACATCAATGGCTCTACTTCACTGTGCTTGTAGTGTGTCTAAAGTGAAAATGAGCCATGCTTAAAAAAAAAAAAAGATAGATACAAAATTATCTAAACTCAAGGTCCATTCACTGGCTTTTTCTGGAGCTTTGAACCACATCTCACATCATCAGCGAAGGCAGTTTGCTCAGTGATTTACTGAGGGGAAAAAAAGCTGCTAAGTAGACCTTGAGTTAAGTTTATTTTGTCAAACTACTATTTCTAATTAATTTTCACCAACAAAATGTATTTAAAAATAATAACAATGATAAAGCTCTTGATTGAAACGATGTGTCCTGGAGGCTAAAATCATACTGAGTACATACTAAGTACTGGACACTCAAAGTGAAAGTTACACAGTTCACCTATACAATTCAACATGTCAGATCCTTAATGCTTTTGAGAATAAAGTGCATCACTTTCATTGGCACGGATATTTGTGGCTGCAGCTGTCGAGGTAGCGATGGCTAATTCAAGCTGAACTGATGGATGAACAGTCCAGGCATTCAGTGTGTCATATAGAGAAGGACAAAAGACAATGGAGAACAACGGAAAAGATTAATGAATTGCACAAGACACAACTGTCCAGTTTAACATTTTCAAAGCTGTTGCAAATCTAAAAATAGTGCAAAGGGTGGGGTGAGCAAAGGTAATTATAGTCATTGTGGAGAAACTGCTCCAAGAGTTTCATTTCTCCTCCCTCTTTCTGTCTCACTGCCTCAGGCGATTGTTGTGTGACAGCGGATACTTGACTTCTTATTTGGTAATCTTTTGTCAAAGCAGAGAGGTTATCTTTCAATCTCCAACGATACAGCTCAGACACAATCATACAAAGCAGACACTTGTAGCAGCTCTCTATTGCAGTTATCTGCACTGTTGTAGTCTTCATTTTTGACTCAACTAACTTATTTTAACAAACTGAAAATGTATAGTAATAATGAGAAAGATGAGTTTCTGTTGGACATCTCACCTATCAGACTCAACACAACCAGGTGTGTGTGTGTGTGTGTGTGTGTGTGTGTGTGTGTGTGTGTGTGTGTGTGTGTGTGTGTGTGTGTGTGTGCGTACCCACACCTGTGTGATCACAGTGTAGTGAAACATTTCACAGAGCTACGGGCGCTACTCTTGGCCTGGAGGGGGATGATGGTCTGGGCTTGGAGGCAGCATTTCGTCTTGTGCTTCAGCTCATTAAGAGTTAGTTTGTTCGAGCAGCATTCCATCTCAAACACCTCCTGAAGAGAAGAGAATAAGACAGTGAGGAAGTGTTGTTGTTGTTTTTCTTTTGGACTATGATGCACAGTTGTACACGTGAAACTTTACGTGGGATTCCGTGCAGTCTGACAGAGACATGATGTAGGAAAGATGTACGTTATGGTTCTATGTGTTGTTCTTGTTCTTCTCTTTTTGTTGTTAATTTTTTGTATGTTATTGTTCTTGTTTTTGTTCTTCATCTGCTCTTCCTCTTCCGACTCCTCTACCTCATCTTCTTCCTCTTCCATTTCGTAACAGTAGCAGCTGTAGTTTAAATGTCATTTCTTTCCAGTGTACAATATTAAAATGTTAAATTTTATTTGCTCCATGTAAAAAAAAGAAGTATGTTTGTTCTTTTAGTGCTGAAATCAACAGAGTGTGCGTGCGTGCGTGCGTGCGTGCGTGCGTGCGTGCGTGCGTGCGTGCGTGCGTGCGTGCGTGCGTGCGTGCGTTTACCTCCTCTCCATTGGCATATATGAGGTAGATCTTGTATAGCAGACTGTTGTGCATCTTCCGGACAGCCAGCCTGGGGGGTTTCACACGGACCATAATCCCTTGCTCTGTGACGTTCACCCTCAATACAGGAGAGCTGATTTTGGCTGCAGATATGATATAAGGATCTTGTTAAATTTCTTTTTTTTTGCATGATGAAGCACAAAAACAAAGTCATGAAAGAGTGACGGAGTACCAAAAAAAAAAAGACAAAGGAGAAAATAATAGTGGTTCGTAGTGTTTTTTTGTCTTTTGTTTCGAAAGAAAGCAACGTGACATCTTGTACTTGTACATCTTTTAAAAACTACTTGAAAATGGGAAAATTCAAATAAAAACTGTTGCAATGAATAATAAAGATGGGACCAGGATAGATTGATAGTGTTATAAAATAATGGTACTGTACATATTATTTAGAAAATTATGCTTTTTGAGATAGTAAATTAAATTAAAAGTTAAAGTTAGTCTTTATGTAGATCTTAAAAACTGAAATGTGTGTAATTTTCAATGTTATCTCTCCCTGGGTGAAATACTTTAGTAGTTCTAAATAACTAATGTCTGTTTCAGGTTGTGACAGTGCAGACGATGAGGAGGAGGAGGAGGAGGAGGAGGAGGAGGAGGAGGAGGAGGAGGAGGAGGAGGAGGAGGAGGAGGAGGAGGAGGAGGAGGAGGAGGAGGAGGAGGAGAGTAAATACTCACTGTCCCAGCGTGGACTGAACCTTGGGGAGAGGGCCCAGGCTGATTTTCTGGAGGGCAGGGAGACGGCGTGCACTCTAGCGTAGTACCACTCTCTGGGGTCAGAGGTCACATCGCTGAGATCACAGTGGTGCTTCTGGATCCCCTGACAGCCGTCTACGTCCAACCACTGAGGCTCGCCATAACTGAGGGGCAGACAAAGGGACAGACACAAACACAGAGTTCACTTCACTCTGTGCAACTCGGACCATAGTTACATGTCTTACTGGAAGTACCCAGATCTTTTACTCATGTAAAAGTAGCCATACCACAATGTAGAAACACTCTGTAACAAGTAAATGCCATGCATTCAAAAGTACCTTTTACTTAAATAAAAGTGCAAAAATGTTAGCCTTAAAAATATACTTCAAGTTGCAAAAGTAAAATAACTCATAACGCAGAACATTAATGCATTAATTGTACATTGGTGAAGTGTTGCAGCTGGTATAGGCAGAGCTAATTTTAATTACATTATATAGTGCTGGGTAACTTGTGAATTTCCCCACAGATCAATAAAGTCTTATCATAACCTATAATAATACATCATAATGTATTTGTTGATTATATGTTTTAATATAAATCTGAATCTGCAAAGGAACTCAAGTTATCAAATAAATGTGGGGGAGTATTATTATTCCTCTGTAATGTAGTGGGGTATGCCTGAAGTAGCAAAAAATGGAAATACTCAAGTAAAGTAAAAGTACCTCAAAATTGTAGCATAGTACTTAAGGAGCACCACTGCCTGCTGGTAATCTACACAGTAATACAAGTAGTTCAGTGTTTGAGTCAACATTCAAGATAAGATGTATTACTGAAATTATTCCCTGGAAGACAGATATTTTTTTCTAATTGAATCACTCCATCCCTCCACTGGTAGACGAGCCAAGGACCCAACAACAGACTTAATGCCTGGTTGAAATGTGTATTTTTTGCAGTGGTACGATGGTGGAAACATGTTTCATATCGTCTTCTTTGGGTAAAAAAATATTGTAAACAACTAAAATCTCTAATAAGTCAACAGATAAGGCATGCATCAGAGAGACAGAAAACAATAAATGTTTGCCCTGTTAAATGTAAATCTGCTCTGTGTGTGTGTGTGTGTGTGTGTGTGTGTGTGTGTGTGTGTGTGTGTGTGTGTGTGTGTAATGTCTCACATCTTCCACTGGACATAGTACTGCAGAGAGCTGCTGTTGGGGGGTGGAGTCCAGCGCACTATGTTTTTATAGTCCACGGAGTCAAACCTCACCTGGGTGGCTGGAGCGAGCATCGCTGGACCTGAGGAAGTTATTAATTACATAATGGTTTATGAGCAGATAAGAGCATTAATAAAATTGATTTAAAAAATGAATTAATTGGCTGGTTAATAAAATAACGACGTTGATTATTATACAGCAGCTTTTAAGTAAAGAACAAAAACAGATTTTCAAACAAGACGGTAAACACCGAAATAAATATGAGAAATAAAAATGGAGTAAAACAAATTAAAAGTGTGTTACAGCCAGGAGTCCAACTAGAAACCATTAATCCATTCCAAATAGCTTCTATATGGGCTCTGAAATGTTGCTAAACAGCCAATGTCTGGTGGGACAGAAGGGACTTCCTGAGCCTTTGAGTGACTCCTGAAGGATTTGTATCAGAAAGATTTCATTCACCATGTAGCCAAAACTAACTTTGGCCCTTGGTCATTTATCTTAAGGTTAACATTAAAACTAAACTATAATTAAACACGTTGAAGCAGACAAAATCAAGGAAGAATACAGGTTTTATGCCCTGGGATCCATAATGTCTCAAAGACAAAAGGAAAAAAAAATTTAAATGATTTTTCTTGCAAATGTTGCACACTGCAACGTCATTAATGTGCACCATTGTTCCGAAAAAAAAACAGGAAATTGAGTTCCTCGAAATCTCTGAGCTGTTACACACTCACGTTAGTCTTACAGATGTCGTTCCATCCTGAGCAAGCCCTAAACTAAGTCACATTTCTACTTTGTTTTTTTGTTAATTATGACATTTTGTATTATATTTAAAGATTATTTTTTGGGCATCTTTAGGCCTTTACTTGACAAGACAGCTGAAGGAATGACATGCAGCAACCTGGGCCTGCTGCGTTGAGGAGTAAACCTCTACCAACTGAGCTATGGGCGCCCAACATTTTGTAATATTTTACTGATATCTTAGAATGATTTAGATACTTTTGTACTTTTGTTTCTTGTGCTACACCCTCACAATATCCAACACCACTTGTGATTCACTTAATGTACTGCTAAATCAAGTTCTGTTCTGTTTTTCACATTATTCTGTAGCATTTTATAAGAGTGTGTAGAAATTAGTAGTTGTGAGTTCTGTTATTGGTCTGTTTTTTTTTTATTAGAAACCAATACATTTACAGCACCCATAAATCTGTGGATTTCCTCTCAGCTCAGTGTTCAGGTTTTAAAAACAACACTGATTTTGAAAAACATGAAGAGTTATTTAAAAAAAATCAGGAGTGACTTGAAATCAAATCAGTCAGCTAATAACCATCCATATGTCATAAAACATAGAACTCAGAGGTTACCTTGAGCTGTGACACAGACGCCCAGGTTCCACAGCAGCACGGCGCAGAGCAGCAGACGGGTCATGATGTTGACGCTGTTGTTGGGACGACAGGTACAACGAGCCACACTGGACTGATGCTGCAGACAATGGGGCCGCCTTTAACATGCAATCAACTTCCCCTTTTAAACTCCACGATGGACCATTTATGGCATTTCTGACACAACTGTGATAGCTTTACATAGTATGACAGAAGTACAGTTTCATGTAATGTACACGGCACCGACAGATCACTTTACCCACGTTCCAACCTCATCTGTGCTGTAATTTCGTCTGTCTATATGTAACTCAGTTAACCTCCAACCCTACACGTAACCCTACATCAGGCGTTTAAATTCTCAGGTGGAGGACAGAATCTTTTTAGAAACAGTCAGTGAGTACCAACAGGTGCAATGTTTTAAATACATTGTAGACATGCCACACATTAAAAAAAAAACGGACATATAAATGAAAATTAGCAAGTGAAAAATGTGACTATTTAATTCTCAACACTGTGGTTCTAAATGTTTGTCTGATGTGACCTCTTTGAAAGCTGAAGGAAATGCATGCCTACCAAACTAGTCCCGGAACAAGCCTAATTAGGAACATGATCTAGAACATGAATTGCATTTTTCTTTCCATGCATGTCTCTCATCAGTTTCTATGCTGTGCAAATTAAAATTGTGAGTTCAGCTTTGACTAAATTTTCAGATTTTTTTTTTAGGCTCCCAGCTCTCCTGCTGCACCGACAGTACCTGAGAGCAAAATAGGCTTCTTCATACTTTGGATTTTACTGACACGTTTGCTTAATGAGCGACACCTGTCTCAAATGTCACATCTAAAATAATGTAAAAGTAGTCATGAATATTCCTTCCTACCTTTAATAGTCCTTTCCAGACAGTTTGATTTATCATAAAACTACACAATACCAAGACCCAGAAACTGAAGCAGCTAAATGGAATTTAGCCATCATTCATTTTGTGTACACCTGTGATTTTTCCTAATGAGACATGTCAATATATCTTAAACAATAAAGGCCTAATAAAACATTGTTCAAATGAAGCTCTGCAAGGACGTGTTTCTCTTAACCAGCTGTTTGTTCCCTGAAGGTTACAAATTTCAAGTTTTTGTTACTGGAATGAGTGATGACTATCAACAGTTTACTGGAAATGTGTTGCACAATGGAACTCAGTAATAGATAGAGGGAGAAAAAGAGGGAGTGACATCTTATCTATTTCATGTTTTCACTTTGTTAATTATTAATTATATTGTGAATGGGTTAATAAATAGCTACAAAAGCTGCTGAGGTGATCTTATTTTTTGCAGAACCTTAAAATAAGTCTACATCATGACTGTGCAAATGTATTTCTATTCTTGTCGGTCATCTTAATTCAGTTTAAGTTTGCAACACTTCTATTCAGTGTTAGTAAAACTTGTACGTCTTTGTCCTTCACAATCAATAGAGCTTGGGTGATTTCTTTTTTTGTCACCCAAAGGATCCGCAGCACACAATGCTACATTAGTGAGTTCCAGCCAGGGGTACTTGTACTTCTGCAGTAGCCAGGGGGTATGAGGAAGGATAAACTCAACTAATCTGAAAAAATAGAAATTACAATTAAAAAAATTATATATATATATTCCACATTCTAAGTGGACCTGAAAACAAGGTGTTGCAACTGAGCGTGGGGGTTGCCAATCATCTAATGGTAAATGGTTGACTTGATAAGAGCAATCAAAAAAGCTGAAATTGCTAAAAGTAGGCAGATAGTTGAGTCGCTTCTGCCACTCCAAGTCGTAGTAGCTCAAATACAAACTTGTCCAAAGTGACCTAACATGACAGTATTTTAACAATATCTACCTAATGTTAAATAACATCCATCTTATATTCTGTTCAAATTAACACATTTTGAACACGAGGGTGGTGTTGATGGTGTTGTACTTGAGGCTGTTGGAGTATGGCTGACAAAGCGTCTGTATAATTGACCAGAAACGCCGAGCTCCTTTACCTGCAAACCAGATGCTA
Source organism: Percina caprodes (assembly GCA_013375575.1). NCBI lineage: Eukaryota > Metazoa > Chordata > Actinopteri > Perciformes > Percidae > Percina > Percina caprodes. The sequence goes on from JABXJD010000057.1 coordinate 930,826, forward strand.
ACAGTCATTTGAGGATACACACCTAATAGTGAAGTCTGTTATCGACTGTTACTGGAAACTAAAAAAGATCTCCCTACTCCTACGCACACAACGTGAAGAGGAAGCTCACCCACACCCACACACTGTCTCATGTCTCTCTCATTAAAATGACTGGTTTCAGAGGAAGGAACAACATGGGTTGCTTAAATGTCACGAACCATGACGTGTGCTTCTTCCTTTACATGGTAACATGACAGAATCTGACAAAGTGATTTAAATAATAGCAATAACATAGCTGGAATTTGGCTACTTAACTACACTGAAATACCAACTTCCCCCCCTTAATGGGTAGCCTTTCACATATAGTAATTAGGAGAACTTGGCATACAATTTGGGACACAGATATTAACTGAAATGGTGTACAACATCCTATCACAACATCCCTTATTGGTTTTTAAACTACATCCTTTTTTTTGTAGAACAGGACACAAAAAGAAAAAAGGACCAAAAACAACATCTTTCTTATTTTAAATGATTTAATGCTTAACATATGGGCAGATAATAAAAACAAAGACAGTGTGCAGACAGAAAAGGAATCAATATTACAAAAGCACAGCGATAACCAGATAGAAAAGTAGAAAGTAAATTAACATTTCATTGAAATTAGAGAATCAAGTTTAATTGGCTGAGTTTAATTGGTCGGCCAATCATCCAAAACCCAAACTAGAGCTATCAGCACATCCAAACAGTCCTTCTGGCTGGTAATTAAAGCGGTCCTTTCCTATTTGAAACTGGTGGACTAGAAAGGTTTGAACAGATAAAAAGCACCATTAAAAAAAAAAAAAAAAAAAGTCATTGTCAGCATCACTTAAAAAATGTGTTGTTGGTTCACTTCAGCCACGGTTTGTGTTCAGAACTCAGTATAACCATATGAACTCACTGACATAACATCTGTGAGTTTTAATTTTTTGAACACAAAAAAGTTTAATATAAAACAAAAAGTGACTAAAAAAAATACGTACTTACATGTGGAGATAATGCGCAATACAAACGTTACATCACTTCACTTTATCCTCCCGTGCAAGATCGCCACTCATTTGAGAAATGTATCAATTGCAATTGTTAAACTGCATAAGTGCATTTAAGTCCTAGTACATTTTCTAGGCCTGTCCCCCCTGAATTTAACTGTTCAATTATCTCTTTATTTGCCAAATAAATGTCATAAAATAATTTCTGACAAATCAGCTTGAACTCATGGGTGTATAAATACATTTATCGAAACAAAATGTACTTCAGGGAAACAGCCAACCTTCCAACCATCCTTTAAAACCACTTGGCTGTTGGCTTGTGGGCTGTAGCAGACAGCTGAGTGATTTTTTTATGGGAGCGTGCGTGTTTGGTTTTTTGTGAATAAATAATTTATTCATTTCTCCATCGTTCTCCTCCTCCAGATATACAGACAACTCAGGGAGGGGAAGAAGGAGGCAAACATTTCTCTACAGATCTGTGTTGTTCTGTATTCAATAAGCCACAATCAGGTTTTTAAGGGATCCAATCGACTCTGAAGGATTTGATTAACTCAACGCCCGAATATTCCATTTCACACAGAATTAAGTCCCATTACCAAAGTTAAGTTCTGTTTCACTGTGACTTTAAAAAGGTGCTACGCGCAAGTAGAAAAACGTGCAAATAAGCAAAACGGTATTCAATTATTCCACAGTGAATACAATATGACCATTCAGTTCAACAGCTGAAATATAGTGATGCCTGCAGGCATACAAATGTTGCCAATTGATGTAAATGTATGATTAACAGATTTTACGTAACAGTGTTGTTAGCATTGAAATACAAATTACAGGATATAGAACAGTTAAGTCTCTTTGAGCTGTTGTGTAGGTTTCTGTACATGATAAAGCTAACAGGTAACAAGTGAAGTTAAACAGTTAGTAGTCATAACTACATGCAGGTACTTAGCATGTCCACTTATTGTTGATGTGATATAAAGTTCTTGTTGAGGGGGAAAGCATCTAGTTTAAAGAAAAAAGAAATTAAAGAAAAATGTAACTGACTTCAAGGTGCAATAACAAGAGGCACATTCATGATTCTCTTTTCACTTGGCATTGATATGGTCAGAAAAGGAAATAACAGCCGAACCAACTGAAATTTGCAACCACGAGTCTGAGATTTAGATTTTCATAGTTTTTTCATTTTAATGACAAGCGGTGCGGTTGCAGGATTCCAGGAGAGTGCCTCTATTTTCCTAATGTCAAACATTCAATTTGCGGACCCGTTTAGATACAAGTTCCACCCTCAGCCACGGTAGCCGTCAGCCAGTTCACCTGGTGCCAACTCAACCAACACCGGACGACTCTCATAACCAGAGGGGGCTTCATCTTCGTCCAACTTACTGCCTGGCATGTACCCAGGTCCTTCATCAATTCCTACCTCCACGTCATCAGACACACTTTCATCCTCGGTCGACACGCCGATGGGCATACGCAGTTCGGGCTCAGTAGCTGTGAATTCTTCTTCTGTTAGCATTAAAGGTGTCGGTGAGGTAGCCTCCACTTCCGGCACAGCGACCGTCTCTTGTACCAGTCCCACGGTCCACTGCTTCACTTTATCCTTGAAGGTCTATAAGACACAAAGAGGAAATTCAAAAACCTGGTCCTACAGTGGGAAAACCAAATAATTTCTATGTAAACGATCAAATAAAGAGAGTTGGAAGGATGAACATACCATGGAGCTCGGAATAGAAGTTAAAGGCGTGGTCTTTTTTCGGTACACCATGAAGAAGATAAGACCAACTGCACTCAAAGCCAACAGGGTGCCCACGACACAGATGGGGACGAGATCTAGACCAAACAAATGTAAAAGTGAAAACATTTACAGACGGACTCGTAGACACACACACACACACACACACACACACACACACACACACACACACACACCCCGTGGTAGTTCCGACTCACTGCAGTTTCTTAAAAAGGGGGGGGGCTTTGTTTCTATACCAAAATAAAACAAAATTAAAGTTTGTGAAAGGACTGCGAGTTGAACCAACCAATGGTGTAGCTTAATGACTCTGTAGGGCAACATGTCCGGCATCTATTTAGCTACTAGTTGACAGTGTTACAATTACCTCAATAAATATGTGGCCTTTCCTTAAAGCTTAATGTTTAAAAATAAAACATTTTTATAAGTTTATTGTGGATGTGAGGGACTATTAAAAAGGACAAATCCTTCTGATCTAAATGTGGACAAAACGTCAGAAAAGGCAGGCTGTGGTTATTGCTTTCTGACAGCACTGCAAATTGTATGTTTCTTTGTGTGTATGCAGGAAGTTTTTTTTCCCTTTATCTACTAGGATCAAAAGGGGGGCAGTAAATGTTTTGGGACCAACGGTCTAACTATGGGGTCTAACTACCCACTTTCAAAAAAGTAACTGCTTATTTCCAGCAGAAACTCAAGGGAACTGTGGTTTACTCTGGTAGGTGTTTATATATAATCCCTTTGAGTCAAAAGAGCAACACCGTTCTTCTAAACTCATCATCTCGCACTGAACGTCAGAGCTGACATATCAGCATGACCAATCGTAACTGGAGAAGCAAAACAAAAAAATATTTCATAAAAAAATATTACTCAACAGCTTGGGGGCGTTCCGGCTCGCTTGACGCAGTACTCTTTTGTCTCTTGAACTAACATTTTCTGCAGCTCTCCGTTCATCTTCAGACAGTGATGCTCCTGTGCATCATCCACTGAAAGCTTCTCCTCACACACACTCTCCACACACCTGTAGTGCTGCTGGCACAAACACAGAGAGGCTCCTTTTAAACAAAACTTCAGTGACTCATTTGCACTCAATTTGACAATGTCAATTCATTAACTCTCTATAACGCTTTATCATAGACACTCAAAGCGCTTTGAACAAAAACTAAATTCTTGAAGAAAAACTTAAATTGTATTGCCAGGTTTAAAAAAACAAAAAAACACAATACAAATAGAAATGAACATAAATCATATATATATATATATATGAACAGAAGGCATCCATTTCTGTCAGCTCTTGTGACACTGATCCACAGAGAATGAACCGCCTTGACATAAGATGGCGCTGTGCCGCCATAATAGCTTCACATCAGACATGAAAGTGGTGAAAGATTAAACATCATGCCTATTCTCCAACCATGTTTTTTCTATGTACTGTATATGTAGCTACATATTTCTGACCCTTATACCTGTCCCTAACAAAAACAAACTACAAGTACTTTAAAACTAAATACATCAAAACTAAACTTGAAAAATTAAAAACAAAAAAAAACTAATTAAATTAAAAACTGTAGCCCTACGAATTGATATTACTACTAATATTGTTAACAGTAGTAGTTCCTGTTTCTCTCTCTGCTAAACTAATATTGATTAAGTCAACTGACAAGTCCTCATGTTATTTCCTTATGTTTTATCAATGTCATAAACCTCAGAAGGTGCAGAAGATGTAAAACTGAGTGCATTCTCACCTGGTTTGTGATCGTGACATAATAATCAAATGGAGGTAGCCGTGCATCATGGCTTTTCTTAAACCTAGGTTTGGTCATTTTACTCCTCTGCAACTGGTACACCAGCCAGGGATGCGTGAAGCGGAGCAGGAGAGTGGAATCCGGTTGGGCAGTGACGTTTACTGATGGGAAGTCCAAATAACCTGGAAACCAACATGAAAATGCTTTAATCGTAATCTCTAATTTTATGTTGGAGACTGTGGCATATTGAGATGATATGAAAAGCTAACTAATACTCTGACATTTTATAGCCTTAAAAGGGATGGTTTGGAGTAATTTCACCCTAGGGTCCTTTGCACCATGACCTCGAGCCAAACAACCCCCCTCCAAAAGCTTTTTTCACCTGGGTATAACATTGGGCGAGTTAGCGTTATCAGCTGGTTAGCTTGGTGCAGGTGCTATTGGAACCAACTACGTATCTTGTAAATTACATTAATTACAACACCGAAAACAGATACAAACATATTTATTAATTTAATGATTAAATAAAAGTAATCTCTCCAAACTTACAGCACTTACTTTTAAAAAATAAATTAAATTAAATGTTTGTGGCAGATGATTGACTCCATGTAATGCAACAATTCCATGTATTGTATTTAAGATCGTATTAGTGGCTTTTCTTGCAAGTCACATTTATATTTTCCTTTAGGATTGTAGACTACAGCCCAATAACGGAAGGCAGGAAGGAATGATCGCATTGACTTTGGTGATTGCCTGATATTTCCTGTAGTGCCACCAGCAGGTCAAAGTTTTCACTTATCCAGTGAAATATTTATCTACTAAATATCTACTTTAATCTACTTAATGGACTGGCACAACATTTTGAAGAGACAGTCAGGTTTCCCCACACGATGTATCCCGAATGACTTTAGTGAGCCCCAGATTTTTCCTCCAGCACCACCACAAGGTTGACATTTGTGGTTTTGAGTGAAATGTCTCAAACGTTATGGGATGGATTGCCTGAGATTTGGTACACAAATTTATATCCCACTCTTGATGACTTGTCATAACCTTGCTAACATTTCATCTAGCATCATCATTAGGTAAAAGTTTTAATTTGTCCAAAACTTTGGTTTTTAAATAAAATGAAATTCCCATCATCCTCAGCTCTTCGTCTTTTAGTGCTGATTAGAAAACACATCAGCATGTTAGCAGGCTGATGTTAGCGTCAGATTTAAAGCCCCACAGTGCCCGAGCACAGCCTCACAGAGCTGCTAATAGGACTGTAGACTGTGTTCTGCCAGATCAGAACTAGTTTGTAAAACATGCTTTCTGGCCACATCAAGAATCACACGATTTATGTTCAGAACGATTATGCGTGAAGGTGGAGTGACATTTTTTGAAAAGTTATTGACTCCTTTTTTTAAGACAGATTAGTGTGTGAACTCATGAAATCAGGTTTATCCCAATAAAAAGTTAAATGTTCTCATTGTAAGCTTAGTAAATACTGACATCAATACTCACATATCTGACCCTCTGGAAGGTCCTTGAAATAGCTGAAAATGATTCCAGGGGTATGAATAGATTCATTCTGTCCCATTACGGCAGTTACGGTGAGAAAGTAGGAATTAGTTGGATCAGAGAGAAATGACAAGTCGGCTTGTAGTTCCGCTGGTGGGTCCACCCAAACAACACTAGGATCACTGGGGGAAACAGACAGACAAGAGCGACTTTGTCTAGAGAAAGTAACAAGCTAATAACAAAGACTCAAATTATAAAACGAGAATCCTGTCTTTAGAAGTTTTAAACACATTCAAAAATAGTTTTGCTGCTGTACGTGTAAACAGTCAATGCTTTTGTCAGGAACCAAAAATACATATTGTTAAATATCTGTTGATTCCTAGAAACACTTTCAAACCCTGATCTAAAAAGAGATTTGTACATGAACTTGATTAAACAAATTGTAAAAATGAGCAGTTATAAAAAGGATATAAGTGAAATATGTGCTGTATATTTAAGAACAATTCAAGCCCTAATCAAACATGTAGTCCCATCCATTTACTCATTAGTCTTTAAAAGAGCAAACTACTTTGCCGATTGGCCGCCCTACTACAACTATGAATGAATTACTTCCCAGCAGAGTGCTGTTGGACGTTTATATAGAAAGCAAGTGTGTATTTTTATACAGTAGACTAACGTGTACTGTATAGTAAGAACCAAGGACTGTAGACTAACGTGTACTGTATAGTAAGAACCAAGGACTGATCAAGGATTTCTACGTTATCTCTATAAATGTTAGTTTGTAGTTTAAAGCAGAAACCTTCTTAAAAACAATATAAACAAACGTTTTTAGCAGGGAACATGTGCAAAGGAAAACACAAACCTTGACTCTGCGCCAATATCGACTCGGAATCTAAGCCCTGGCAAGAGCTGGTCATAACTCCACTTCAGAACGTTGTGCATGTTGTGGCAGTGCAAGGTGAGATTGGTCGGCGGCGCCACTGTGGAAACAGAGACACAAACATCAGCCAGCAGATATAAAGTGCTCATATAATGCTCAGTTTCAGGTCCAAAACTGTATTTAGAGGTTGTACCAGAATAGGTTTACATGGTTTAATTTTCAAAAACACCATATATTTGTTGTACTGCACATTGCTGCAGCTCCTCTTTTCACCCTATGTGTTGAGCCCGCTGTTTTAACTACCAAGTGAGGCATCTCCCTTCTATTCCATCTTTTGTTGGGCGCAGTACCTAGGTCAGCACTACAAGCCAGTCAGAAGCACAATATGAGGGCGTGCCATGCTTAGCTGCTAGGCGAGCATTATAACATGATGGGACGCACGTTTGTCACGGAAGTAAAAGTTGGACTACAACAGAACTGTTTGGAGCAGTGTTTTCTGTTGGAGATCCTTTTATATATATATATATATATATATATATATATATATATATATATATATATATATATATATATATATATATATATATATATATATATATATATATATATATATATATATATATATATATATATATATATATATATATATATATATACAATAAAGTAAAAGGGAAAAGCCAAAAAGCATAACGTGAGCACTTTAAAGCATTCAAATTTGACACCGAATGTTTTCAACCACCTAACCAAAACCGGGAATTTAATATCAGACGGCTTAATTGTTATGCTGTAGGTGGAGCTCCCTTTCACAACTCTAACAAGCAGCTGTAAATGATCAAAATATTCATGAAAGATTATTGAGAGATGAGCTTATGGAAAGTTCCATAGCTAGGTCTAATTCTCTTAATCTAATTTACCAGAAAGGTTATGCAATGTCACTTCTGACACACGGAAAAGGAGTGAAAGAAAAAATAGGACACTTTCCTCAAAACCAAAGTAGCAAAATCAGAGCACATTTGTTAATTGATCCCCACTTCAGTGCTGTGTCTTACATTTTAATTTATTTGCATCACCATTATAACAAGACCAAATGGTTTTGATAGCAGGGCTGATCAGCACACTTTCAGCAGGTTGACACAAGCCTGATGTTTTCCTTCCTGTTACAGGAAGCAGCCATGCCTCATAGCATTGCACAGTTATTGTGTTTTTGTTTTTGTTTTGTTTTTTTACAAAGCATCAAATATTAAACCAAACCACTCCTGTTTCTTTTTACATCTTATTTCAAAGATAAACACAATAAAAGAAAATATAATATCTTAATATTTCATATAAAGTTTGGAGCCTTTTTAAATCTTGGTTTTGTTGTTTACTGAAGCAACTCATCATCAGCAACAGACATCAGAAATGTCTGTATATTGTTGGGATAAGCTCTCCAAGTTTCTCTGTCAATATAAATGGAGCCAAAGTGGTTGGTTTAAATGACTACACCAGCTCAGATTAGGTGTACACACAGGGACGTAAGACAAAATTCTGGGCCCTGTAAAAAGGGCCCAGAATTTTTCTAACATTTTCTATGGGCCCCTTTCTGCATCCACAGCTACTCATTCTAGCATCTTTATGCGCCCTCTTCACATGAGGGCCCTGGGTACTCAGTCTTGGCATTTCAAAGTAAAAAAAATAAATAAGACGATAACGGCTTCAAGGTGAGCACACCTTATATAGCTTAAGAGAGAAAAAAATACTACATTTCAGTTTCATTTCCTCTGAGAACTAAGATTTATGCACATGCACGTGATAACACACACCCACGCAAATAAAAGAGGCTCAAAAACAACTTGAGACGTGAGAGGTGTGAAATCACTGACTGAAGCATATGTACTGTAAAAGAAGTGATAACCGCAACAGTAAGGTCGGTCGCTGAGGGCAATTGCCACAAAGTAGCGCGGCGCGCGCACACACACAATTTCATTTCACAGATTTAACTTCTGTTTTATCTTCTTGCAGTTTGATTTCTTAGTGCATTTTAGTTTTTTTTAACACTATATGAAAATGCAAAATATATTGTGTATTACAAGAGAAAATGTAGGATAAATTTATATGAGTGAAGCAGATTGTAAGAGTCACCTTATAAAAAAAAAAAAAAGGACAGAAAACAGAAGCAAGAGTAGCCGACATGGTTGACAGATTGTGCATACAAAGCAAAAAAACACATTTTCAAAAGAAGGAAGAGAGAGCAGATGCTATCAGACTAAAAAAGGTTACTGGTGATGCCACAAAATGTTCGAGCGCTGCCACAAAACACTTTCAAAATGAGTTCACAAACACAAAAGGTGCCCTGAGATATGTTTATTTTGCACAGAAAGTAAGATGTGAAATAATGTGCAATGGAATACATGATGTGCGATAGCATGACTGTGTAGATAAATGGTAGCATGCAAGTACAATATCTTTCTTCTACTTTATTTTAATATCTAACTGTATTTCGTTTTTAGTCAATGTCTGTCTATCTGTCTGTCTGTCTGTCTAACTAATTGGAGTTTTGACAACAGTAAAGCTCTTCTGATACTTGCAGTCTGAATGAGAATTCAGTTTAACTGAAGCCACCAACAATGATGTCAAAATGCTTTACAGAAGGAATGAAAAGTAAAGAAAATAAGCGGATGGAAAGGGCAATAAAAGACGTGGGCACAAACTGCACACAGTACAAACAGATTATGTTTGCACACGTCAAGAAAATGTTAAAACAAAGACGGAGTAAAGACTAACATCATGCATCAACTATTTAACCACACAGAAGAACAGGGACCTAAACAACCCACATGGCTACCCTGTCACTGCAGGGTCTCAGCCAGATTTAATGTGTGAGCCAGGGACTTTTTCACCGATTTGGACTTGTAACATGAAAAGCTCAAGTGTAACTTCTAACATCAATAATGCAGCATTCTATTTAGGTTACCAAGAAGCAACAACAAGCAATGAAGAAGCCACACTACCACTAAAAACCAATGCTCAGATTTGAATGCAATGTTCAGTAATAAGGTAAAATAGATAGCAGAAGGGGACGGACAATGACGTCAGGCTTTGTCCCAGCAATGTACATCGGTTGAGCCAGACTAGATGAGATTAGTGGTGAAACTTTATTTGGAAAAGTTATTCTAAGGCATAAATGAAAGCAAACTCAAAGGCAAGGTGTATATTTTCTTGGAAAGCCCCACTCGTAGTGCCAAAGTTGTGTTGTTATATACGGTGACTCATCACAGAGCTTCAGGGGAATACAGTCAAATATTTCAGTACTTTGTTCTTCACCACGCAACATGAGTCACATGGCATTCTGAACACAAGACCATGGGAGACGGTCACAATTCAGTCCAGTGCTCTTTGCTGTACAAACACACCTAGTCCTTGTGAAAGTCGCAGTGGCAAGATCATCATAAACCAGCGGCCCAAAAATACACCCACAAGACCCCTCTCTGACCCAACAACGAACAAAGCATACAGTATACACACACCATCACCACAGTATACAGCCTCATGTCTCAGAATGACAGGACGTTGACAGCTGCACCCCGACTGTGTGGTCTACATCACGAAGTCTGAGTGCATTAACGCTTGTATTTAGAAATGATTGCTGCTGATAGCATCGCTGAAGATGCATTTTAGCCTTAAGTGTGCTGCATCAAGTGCCACATCCTGCAGAAGATCAATGAATGTTCGCTTGATGCCTCTTTAAAATGATTGGCTAAGTTCCAAAAATTGTCATCCAAGTTTCTCCCACCACATCTCCTTCAGCAACAGCCATAATTACAGGCATTAGTACACTAGCCTGTGCACAACATTAGACATAAGAAGCTAGAGCTGACATAAGGGGAAACGCTAATAGTGAAAGGTATTAACTTTATTACCTACATGCAGCGCCATTTTCTAAAAAATGCCGTCTATTTGTTTATTCACAGTATAACAAACACATAAAACAACATTAAATAATTGGCATAACAAGGAATATTATATCTTGCATTTAACATATCACACACCCTTCTCCCTCTCATACAAAGACTGGAACTCCAACATCTCTCCCACCAAAAAGTGTGAATGAGGGAGTGTGTCCTACATAACTAAAGAAATTCCATGGCTGCATCGCAATCATTTTCTATTCCTGTTTTTGTCTTTTATTACCCTGGAACATTTGGTGCTGACCCTGTCCCCCTTTCTATGTTTCTATGTCAATGAAGCAAAATGCCAAAGATTGAAATTCTGTTAAGAAATTAACATGTGCAGGTGTAGCAGAGTCCACAATATTCCAGTTCATGTCCCTTTCCTAAGTATAAGCCAAACTACAGGCTTCTCCAGGGGTTGATTTCTGCATGTTTTACATCTTCTTTTTAAACTGTACAACTTTACAGAAATACATGATACAAACAATGTGTGGTAATACTGAAAAGTACAAAGAGGAAGTAAAAAAGACAAATTCACTCTGACATCTTTATCAGTAGGTTTGTTCAAGCAATCACACACACACACACACACACACACACACACACACACACACACACACACACACACACACACACATAAAAAGTCTACTGTTTATGATGCTTGGCAGTTATTTTATGATTATGTTGCATGTTAAAGTGTTAAGTTTTCTGTGGTCAAATGTTTACAAAGTAGACAATGGTTTAAGAGATATTCCAGCTAAGATGTGACAACTCAACTCCTTGTCTATCAAATTGAATCTTTTATATGGTCAGACACACTGTTACGTTACGGTAGTAGCGTTAGCCTGGAGTAAGCTTCACAAAACCAGTCTTACTGGCTATAAAAGGTTACCAATTATAGGTAGCCATTATTTTAACCTTAAAATTACTTACAAACACAGAAGAATGATCACTTGTATTGATAAGATATAGCGAAAAGCCCCACTACCAGACAGCAGGTTAAGCGCTGTTAGCTTGCAGGGATTTAGCCCACTGTCTCCATGTGAGGCCAACGGTCCGCCCTCATCTCGCCTCTTCGTCGGCCAACATTCATCAGTCATAACATGCCACATACATACAACTCGACATTCAGATTGATTTTTCATGAGTAGACAAATTATCACTATTTCGGCGGCACAAATGTGTTGCACTGAGTCCACATCACAATTTAAACACAATTTTAAGTTGGCTAGTAGCTAAGCTAGTAATGTGCACTTACCATGGCTCACCACCGCTTGAAACACGCCGAGAAAAAGGAAAACGGGATGAAATATAGCCAAATCCATAATGAACTGACAACCCAATACTCGTTGTTTTCTTTCATTCAAAGTTTGTTTCAAATGGTACTAATCTATCGTTTCATTTGGAAGCTGGTAAGAAACAACAAGCTGGGCTGTGAGACATAACAAACGCTTCCCAAAATATCGAGATGGGTATGGCTGCAGCCTGGAGCGTCCCATGTCATCCGTCCCGTCTCATGCGGAGGCGTGTCCAACGGTAAATTCAGAGGGTCAAAATACGAAATCGCGACTAATTTTCCAGATGGAGTCACGGGTAAATTCGTTACCACGTTTGTTGCAATCAATTGAAAAACGTTAAAAACTGTTAAAGTAACAATTTTGCCATAAATATAGTTTGCTCATTTCTGAATGTTATGGTTGTGTTGTTCCATATTAACCTACGTTTGATGAAACCTGCATCAGCGACGCAGCCATTTCTGCCAACTAACGGCAGGAATAAGGATCTGCACACAACAAGAACCAGAATACAAAAATAAACATTTTACACTCTTTCCAAGACTCTTTTTAATTTTATATTATATATTGTTTTCACACGTCACTGGGACATTGCTGCAAATACAACTGTTATCAGCATGGCGAGAGCATTTCAGCATGCTATAGAAGGAATTTCTTAGTTTGCCTATGATCTGCATTTATTATTTAGAAACGGACATATATTTTTAAATATTAAAAAAAAATCCAAATATTTTATTCCAGATGCGAGCTTTTATTTTGAAAAGTAGAAGCTCGGGGAACGGACATATATTTTAGTGTTTTATTCATCAGTATGATAGTCGTTAGTTAAAAAAACTCCAAATATTAAAAGTATTACTGTGAAAAAGTTTTAGGCAGGTATGAATATTTGGTGTGACCACCCTTTGCCTTCAAGACAGAATCAATTCTTCTAGGTACACTTGCACACAGTTTTGTTGTCCTCAATGACAACTAAACTGTGTGCAAGTGTCAAAAAAGTTTTTGCCTGCAACTCTTCCATGAAGACCACTTCTGGTAAGACTTCTCCAAACAGTAGATGGGTGTACCTGGGTCCCACTGGTCTCTGCCAGTTCTGAGCTGATGCCACTGCTGGACAGCTTCTGATTTCAAAGGGAAATAAGCTTGATGTGTTTTTCAGCCAAGTTGGCCAAGTTTCCTTGTTTCCTTGGCTGACCACTGTGTCTACGATCTTCAACGTTGCCTGACGTTTTGCAAGTGTACCTATGAGAATTGATGCTGGATTGAAGGCAAAGGGGTAGCCACTCCAAATATGGATGTGATTTAGATTTTTCTTTTGTTGGCTCACTTTGCTTTTTGTAAACTGATAAAAACATCATTATTTACATTTTTTTAAAGCATTCTTAGTTTACAGCATTTTTTCACACCTGCCTTAATCCTTTGCACAGTACTATACAGTATATATATATATATATATATATATATATATATATATATATATATATAGCCTGAGCATTCTTAGGCAACACCTGCCTGTATATATATATATATATATATATATATATATATATATATATATATATATAGCCAGAGGAAATGCTGTCTGCATCGAGCTCGCAGCATCCTTAAGGACTCCTCTCACCCAGCCCACAGACTGTTTTCTCTCCTGCCCTCCGGCAGGCGGTTCAGGTGCCTCCGGACCAGGACCAGCAGACTAAAGAACAGTTTTTTCCCCAGAGCTGTCTCTTTACTGTACTCTAACCCTCTTTGATCCCACTCCCCTCATATACTGACAGACTCTCCTCTCCCTCCTCACACCTGCCTCCATTTTGTTATCTGCAATACTATAATGTTTACTTGCACTGCTGACTGTTACTATAGCAACAACTCTTTATATCTGCATCTTGCACTACTTACCTTGACTGATATTTCAATTTGCACTTTGCTGACTGTTTATTCACAGTACCAATTGTTTACATATACATCTGCAATATCGTACTTTAACTGTAATATGCAATTACTTTCCACTGCACTCTAATTTGGATAGTTTCTGCCCAAACTTTATATGTACTACCTTTAAATCCATTGTTATACTGCTCATTTTAGCCTAACTTATTATATATATCTATCTGCAAAAATTCTGTTTATAGTAATAGCCATCTGTATATATATTCATAGTACATATTCACCTGTAAACTCTGTAAACCATCAGTATATTATGATCATTGTACATTTCAGTAAAAATTCTATTTATAGTAGTATCCACCTGTATATTATATTCAGTACATATCCACCTGTAAATCCTGTTCACAATACTTGTTATCTATATATAATATTCATAGGATAATCTAGCCGTAAAATTCTGTTTATAATAGTATTAATTTCTATTTTTATTCAGTGCATATCCATCCTGCACTATGGAACCATTGTATATCCTGCACTTACTGCTATTGCACTTCTGGTTAGACCTAAACTGCATTTCGTTGCCTTGTACCTGTACTTGTGTAATTACAATAAAGTTGAATCTAATCTAATCTAATCTAATCTAATGGCAGTACATTGATTAAGTTATGTGTTAATTTTACTGATAGAGACATTATTAAAAAGAAATTCTATGCAGTTAAACATTTGATTCTAAAATACAATTTAAAAAATGCCAATATATCTTTGACTGTAAGAACATAGCTGTATGGGATTGTAATTAAACAACCCTCTGATAATAAATAAACAAAAATGAAATAAACCTCTTGACATACCTTTAGCTTTACAGCCTAGAACAATTATACACATGAACGCTACTGTATGACAAGACATGGCCTATCAAACAATAGTAATCTATGTATTTGTGGGATTCTCTTTGGTTCAGTTTTATTCTAATAAGAACAAACAGCCTATGCTTGTCTGCAGCACTGGAGGCTGTTGAGTCAGTTTGCACATGATGTGAGTTACAGCTTCCTCTGTGGGACACTTCCCCCATCCTGACGTCAGCTGGATGTGTGATTTTTCCTTCCCATCCCAGCCTCAAACTGACGCATTTACATATCAGCTCTTCAGAAGCAACTTGAGGTGAGTTACACACCAGACATCTGGGAAACTTGCTATCTGTGTACTAGCATTGATGTACACTTTCTGTATTTAACAACTGTTAAAAATGTATCTTTGTGTTAGTCCGTAAAAGGAAAAGAAAGCCAAGCCTTGCTGCATATTCTCATATTACATTACATAGCTTGTGCATTCCTGTGTCTGTGTTATGTAATACAAACATTCCCTCTAATCTGTTCTGATGGAAAACTGTCAAATGAGTCGCACATACACACTGCAACTGCTTATGTTGGCGGATTGACTGTAGGATGTCACTTGTCATCCTGCTGTGAAGTTCTGAGAGATTTTCTTTTGAGAATAAATGAGATAGAAGTTACAAAAACAATTCTTTAGCCTAATGTTTGAGGTTTGAGTCATGTTACTTCCAAGTCAGTGATTCATAGCTAAGCCAGAGATGTGTATAGACACTCATTCATTTTTATCTCATTCATATTTATTAGCGGGTGGAACATTTTTACAGCCAGGACAGAATGTACTTGTGACATAATGGTCAAAGAGTTAATAATTTTGGGCTTCAGGGAAAAGCAAACAGTGACATGATTGAATTTCCATCTTCATACAATCATTCAACTATGCTGGCTAAGCAAGTCGGTTGTGCCAGTAAGACTGGGCAGTTGTACTGCGTGTTGCCATTCAGGGTGTTTTAATGCTGGTCCGCATCTTCCTCATCTGCCTGTCTGCCCTTTGCTCTCAGCATTATTTGGCATAACAATAGACAAACCATCATTTACCATCTTTAATAGATTTGTTTAATGAAGCAGAGTCAACAAACTTGTAAAAACCTGTTTTATAAATGCATTTATAGGATAAGTGCATTAGCACAAGAAAGCTTGACTGAATGGGGAGACCATGGTTAAAGTATTTAGATTTTGTGAAATCAGAAATGTTTTTTTAGTAATAGTTTGACATTTGGGGAACTATGCTTATTTGCTTACTTGCCAAGATGATGAGAAGGTCGATTCCACAGGCAGCAGCCTGATAACTTAGCATAAAGACTGAAACGGGGAGAAAGTAACGATTGGGTGTTATGTGCCGGACTGTTTCTTGGCTGGTAGCAGTAATTTCCTGAATTCTCTTTA
Source organism: Percina caprodes (assembly GCA_013375575.1). Lineage (NCBI taxonomy): Eukaryota > Metazoa > Chordata > Actinopteri > Perciformes > Percidae > Percina > Percina caprodes. The sequence continues at coordinate 947,083 of JABXJD010000057.1, forward strand.
CATTTTTTTGCACTTTGGTGGTTTTGAACGGATTAAATATCACGTGTTATTAATGAGCTTCAGAGGTGCTGCACATGGCAATTTTGTTACCTTCAGACAAAGCCAGGCCAGCTGTTTCCAGTCTTGTGCTAAGCTAAGCTAATTGCCTCCTGGGTAGCTTATTCAACGTAAAGAACTGATTGATATCTCTTCTCATCCAACTCTCAGCAAGAAAGCAAATAGGCTAAGCGTGTTTCCCAAAACAAGTTATGAGTTTAAACATTGCTTTAAGTACCGTTGTTTCGTTGTTTGTCCATGCTCTCTAGAACATTTTTCAGTGTTTGCGATGTGTGTGACAATATGGTTTGGTTAGGTGGCAAAGATTATGTTTGGGTTAAAATGGCTACTTTGCTATGGCCACGAGACCTTTGTCAACATGGTTGTAATAATAAACATATGGTTAAGGTCAAGGAACGGCTATGCTTTTCAAAAGAAGGTTGACTTTTGCTCCTCCTTTGCTCCCATCATAATTATAAGGCTGCTTTGACACTTTGTGCAGACAAACAATGTTCAAACCCACAAAACCGTGTTTTAAATTGAAGATCTCAAAGTTTCTAGACATTGCATGTATAAATGGTGCACAAGCCATCTACATTTTCTTCCATTTCATCAATTGATGCAACCATTTTGGGTTTACTGTAAATATTTCACTATGTGTTAACATTATTGAGCTTTATTGAAGAGCTGAAACAACCAGACACATATGATTCTGTCAGACATGTGAAACAAGAGGATTTGTCCAACTTTAAGGCAAAATAAAATGGGGGAAACTGGATGTTACTGTACATATACTGTAGACGATAATTCACTTCTGTTTAATGTCACATGAGGCCAAAAGAAGAAAGTAGTGGTCAAGTTTTTCCTGGCTTTAAGATGTGGCAGAAAGTTTTCTTCCTGTCCTATTGTTATTGCCAAACCAGAAAATCAACCGAGACATTTCAAAAACAATGTTTTCCCTGGAATCTCAAAGCAATCTCCACAGTTATAATTTCCTAAATATTTGTGTGTGTGTGTGTGTGTGTGTGTGTGTGTGTGTGTGTGTGTGTGTGTGTGTGTGTGTGTGAGATACACAAAGTACTGATCCAAATCAGCTTTTGGTTTATGGCCACATCCCCTCTTTTTACATCTTGGTAAGATAATACTTAATGGATGAGAGACACACAGAGGAGTGACCTCAGAGCACTTAATGAGTTTTTTTTAACATTAATATGAGTTCCCCAGCCTGCCTCTGGTCCCCCAGTGGCTAGAAATGGCAATAGGTGTAAACCGAGCCCTGGGTATCCTGATCTGCCTTTGAGAAAATGAAAGCTCAGATGGGCCGATCTGGAATCTTGCTCCTTATGACATCATAAGGGGCAAGGTTACCGCCCCTTTCTCTGCTTTGCCCACCACACCCCCAGCCTCCATCTTGCCCCCCTCTCTCCTTCTCAAAAGCTCAGAATTGGCACATTCAAAGGAAAGCTCACTCTGGGACTGGCTCTAGTGGCTGTAATTCTGCACCAAGGCTGAATTTTTGGAAAGAGACTTCAGATACAGTATTAGGGGACCACTAAGGTCTATATAAAAGTATCCAAAGACCACCATGTAATGGTAACTTTAGGGGTTAGGGTAGGAGTGTATGTGTGTTTTTCTTTACTTTTTTTATGACATTGATTCTGTGTGTTCTCATTTGTACAGGATCAGGTATATGTACCTAAACACCCACACGTCCACACATGAACACTAATCAATATGCTGCCTGAGACTTTCCTTCAGTAGTGATGTCTGCCTTCAGCCCTCCCACCCCTCTCGTCTGTGTGCTGCTGTGTGTGTCAGTGGCTCTGCATCGCTCTGACCTGCGTCTGGCTTATGTGACCCACAACAGCTTTTTCTACTACTCATGCAGCCAGGACCCACAACCATGCAGCGTCTCATCACTTACAGACTGCAGATGCAAGGACATCCAGCTTTCCATGCTGCACCGCCCCCAGTCGCACTCGTCTCCCGTTTTCCGCATGAGGCGTTTAACTGTTTGGTTCACGTCGCCATTAAACACGGCACGTCTCCTCAACAACTCGGAGGTGAGGCACCTCACCCTGATCCACTGTTGCCCTGGAGGATCTAGAGAAACACCTTCTTCCCTGGAGGGACATTTTGCTGTGCAGCACCTGGAGAGGCTGACGGTGGTGAACTGTCCAGAAGCAAACAGAGCCAAGAACACAGACTCAAACAATGGCCCAGACAGGGATAATGATGCTCACCAAGACACAAATACATTCAACAGGGATGAAGACACAAACCTGGACCTGATTGTGGACATGGAGAGAGATTCCTTGGCTTTGTCCTCACCCCAGGTCCAAGACATATTCCTGGGCAGGGAGCTAGGAGCAGCGTTTCATGAACAGGCCAGACTAGGAATCATCCATAGCTCTGTGCTGGAGTGGGGAGCAGTAGTCAAAGCCTACACAGTTCAAACACACATAGACGATGACGGCATGCTGCCTTTCCCTGACCTCCACCTGCCAAAATTACCAGAGACATCTGTCATATATGTCAGCTTTGTATACTGATGCCAGGTTACTTGTGAGGCGTGCAGGAGAGAACAATGGAAAGAAGATGATCCAGTGTTCGGGTCCTTTAAACAATCACTTTTTTGCTCACCAGAGATAAATAGAGATAAATAGCCTATGGCTCTGATTTACATGGATAACTGGATAACTCAAAAGAAAGCAAACATTTTTGCACAAATGCAAAACTAAATTAGATTTGTCTTGTCCAATAGCTGCTCAGCTGTTTATCAGCATGTTAGAAGAAAATAGATCAACTAATGAGAGATCCTCTTAGGGACCAGAATAGCCTGCAAAATCCCTCCAGCTGACGTGTCCTTTGTTTCTAAATGTTGTTTATCTTTATCCCCAAAATGAAATGACAGTGGTGGTTGGATGGCTTTAGTCAAGCAGTTATACTAAATTCGTTTTTCCTCTCTACCACAAATGTGAGTTTACAACAATATAGTGCATTCCACAGAAGCTCTGATCCAGTTGCTGAATTCATCCTGAACATAGGGCTGCCGACTGTCAGATGTTGTGAAAAACAAAAGGGTTTTCTTGTAGGCCAAAATGTCATCACATGAGGGAGGACATTGAGCTAATTTGGACTTCAGCACAGCTTTACTTGACCCTGACCACTGACCTCTGATCCTGGTGTGAAAGCAAACTGAGACTTTCTCCTCTGGGAATCATCTTTAAATGTGAAATGCATGTGTGCTTCTGGAATTAAACCACAAGATGGCAGCAGATACGCTTGAGTCAAAGAGGAAGAAGCCTACTGAAGTGTTGAGGAAAGACTGATAGTAGCATACTGAGAGTTTTTAAAAACACTTAAAAGCACTTTAAAAACTTGTGAGGAATGATGTTTGTTGAGGTACATTGTGAAGAGTTAAACAAGTATGGCACGATATTTATTTGTTTACAAAATATGAAATTACCAATGTCATTTCTTGCATTGTTTACAACAAACAGCAGAAATAAATGATGTACTCATCATTCAGGGCATGTGAATTTACCACCATGACTGATATTGTCCAAAACTTAAGTAATCAAATAATAAATAATTAATCAAGAGTCACAAAGTCTGAATTTAAAAGGACTGTGGCAAAAAAAAAACTCTATATTTGTACATAGGCAAAGGCTACATGATGATACAGCAGCAAGTCTAGTATTGTAGACATATAACCATATCTTGAACAATGGATTCATTGTTTGAGGTATGCTCTGCATAAGTCTGCAGTGGAGGGAAATGAACCTAAAGTCACATTTTAGAGGGTTTCGTTATTGTTGCTTTTAGATGTTTATTTTGTTTTATTTTAAACAACACACAGTGATCATTGTGAGGTACAGCTGCATTTGTCAGGTTAAAGCCATCTGTGCCTATATGGTTACATTTGACACTGATTGCAGTCCTGTTTAAAGACGCTGCATATGTGTGTGTGTGTGTGTGTGTGTGTGTGTGTGTGTGTGTGTGTGTGTGTGTGTGTGTGTGTGTGTGTGTGTGTGTGTGTGCTGACACCTGCTAGAGAGCAGCTTATTTGCATGATAAACGTGAGGCCCATCTTGTTAAGCGTCTTCTGAATGCAAACTGATGTCGCCTGTTGATCCTGCACCTGAGAGGTCAGCACATACCCGACACACACCGGGGGCAATTACCGGGGAAATCACCGGCAGTGCTGCTGAGACAGGCTGCTCTCAGAGAGCCGTCCGTCTCCTCATAGAAATCAAGACTATAGGTTGGTGTGAACCGTGACCTCCACTTGGGATAATCTGAAGACAAACTACCGCCTGTAAAAACAAATCAATTATGTGTTCAGTCTGATATACTCATGATGTATTTAGCACTCTGAATGCACACTGTTAATATTTATGTCAGTCTAAAAAGGTGGACAGGCCGAAACTAAATCGGATTGATTTTAGGTGGCTTTCTCTCCTCTGCACCCCTCTAAGTGAGTCTTAAACCACGCTGCCGCCGTCTCCTCACCGGCAGTTTAGCAGTAAAACATTTTTATAATCAGACGTTATTGTTCGCCGCCTCCTTGTGGGAGATGCGCCCATGTTCATATTTTAAAAGGGCAAATCAGCCATAATTCAGTTTATAAACTGCAGCGCACAGGGGAGAAATGCCTGGATGAATATTCATTAGAGACCGCCCGAACTGCCATGATGGGTGATTCATTGGGCATATGTAAATATCACTCACTTTAATTGCCCCTAAACTGACTCAACATAATGTTGTCATTAGCAAATTATTACTTATTTGTAATACTAATGGTACGGTATGGCGTGCAATGCTCCACATATATGATTGCAATTACAGCTCTTTTTATTCTCAGGGTGACTGCGGAGTCTGATGGATCTGTTGTGTGTGTGCGTGTGTGTGTGTGTGTGTGTGTGTATGTGTGTGTGTGTGTGTGTGCGTGTGATGACTTAGTAGATCCAGTCATTAGACAAAACACAACACACGCACATCACATACAAATTGAACTCAGGGCGGTTTTATGGACATGTTATTGTACATATGTATCTGTATCATCTGGACTGACTTAAGAAATAACAGGAAATAGTTTTCCTCAAACTTCTTAAGCCTAAAATTTGTTTCTTACCTACAGTGAGTTTATTACCATAACTTGTACCATAAGTCACATAACCACCCAACTTAATGATTATAATAGATAGGCCTGTGAATATGCCACAAGCTCAATAAAAACAAAATTAATGATTCATTTTTGTGTAATTATTGAAAGCATAAGAAACATAAACTGAGGGTTTCAAATATGGGATGTGTACAACAAGATAGACAATCAAAATGTAATTGTAATGTAAATTTAATAAATGCAATAAAATTACAGATTTTGAACTAGAATTTACAAATATTGATGTGTGTATCTAAATTATTCAGAAACTGATCTTTAAGTGGAGTCCTTTAAAAGTGCAGTTTAATAAAGTGTTACTCACATCTGCAAAAAAAAAAAAACTTGAACCGTGAATTAAATTACTTCCAAAAAAGGAACAATCCACATTTTAATCCTGCACAGAGAAGTATTTCATTGTTTAAAATATGCAGTTTAATGTAGCCTACAGTAAATCTTGAATGTTTGCTTGCCAGTATTGTTGATTTGAAGTTTTAGGATACATTTGGACAGAATGAAATCACAAGTCTCAAAAAAGCACAAGGAAAAGGAAGATTTATTTCCTATCTTGCTTGTGTGCTGTCCTGATATTACTCATTTGAAATAAGACCATATTTAAACACACAGTGGGTCTATACTTTTAGCCAGTTGTAAGTTTAGCAAAATTCATGGAGACAATCATAAATACGCTGCTGTCCCAAAATGTGTGACTGTATTTAAATAGTTTGTTTTTCAATCTAAGGATAAACGAACAGGGATAATGGTACTTTTGCTTTTGTTTTTTTTGCTAGATTTATTCATTTAAACACAAAGAAAGATTCACTTCAAAAAACAAAGCTTGGCATCAGATTTCCCACACTTAAATCCTGAACCAGAGGCTGTCGTAAGAAACTCTATTTTTTAAGAAAGATCACCCCCTGTTTGTCACAGTCTCTGCACATCACGACACAGTGTGGAGTTGTTTTATAGAGGCAGCAGCAGTTTGAAACAACAACCCTGACAAAACATGCTCACAAAACAGAGGGAGAGAGAGAAGGACAGACAGGGACAAATAATAGTGTGGGTGTGCGCGTATGTGTGCATCTGTGAGAGAGTGTGAGGGACCTAATAAAGTAATGTGATGGATGATCTCCTTTCTCCCAGAGGGACCAGCACCATGTAAATTGGCCCACACAATGCATTATGGATAAGGCAGTTGAGATTATAGCTTGTTAATGTGTCCCTCCCTCGTCCCTCTCTCTCTCTTCTTGCATGTCTCTCTCTCTTGCTCTCTCTCTCCATCTCTCTGTTTTGACTCAGGCAGTGTCATGGTCAGCTCATTGACTGGGCGCTTGGGTCTTTTAGGTGCAGATGGAAAGGGAGAGGTTGCTACAGCAATCTGCCAGGCTTAAGATATTAGTGTGTGTATACCTATTTAACTGACATTGTGGGGTCAGGGATTTGTTTACACAGTCTCATCATGAGGACTCACCTCCCATGTGGGAACAAAAAGATGTTTTTTTGTTACAGTTAAGACTAGGTTTGGTCTTCAGTGTAGATCAAATACCAACTTGTGTGTGTGTGTGTGTGTGTGTGTGTGTGTGTGTGTGTGTGTGTGAGAGAGAGAGAGAGAGAGAAAGACAACAAGCCAGCTATAAGGCAACCAGCAGAGACAGTCATTCGGCAGGGGCCAGGGTTGTGGACATATGTCTCCTCCCTCCCTTACCCACACTGCCCCCCTCAGTCCTCCTAAGAGGGTGCCAATCCCCCGCAACCTGCCTCTGTCCTTCTTTAACTCCCCCATCCTCCCACATTCCCCCCTCCTCCCTCCATCTTGCAGGCCTGTCCAGGGACCCATTGGGCCATCTGTTGAAGCACAACCAAAGGAGCTGGTCTAGAGGATATGCTACTGTAGTGTGGCTATGTGGTTAGCCTAGCTGTCGCTAACTGGCAGGGGTCTTGTGTGTGTGTGTTGGTTGCAGGGTGTGTGTGTCAGGGCATCCCAGGGTAGATGTTCCCTAGTATACTGTATTTGTCCAACAAAAACTAATTGTTGTATTTTTTTGGAGGGTCTGTTATAATTTAAGCTTGGTTGTAAAGGAACATACCATTAAAAAGTGAGCCAATATAATTTATTAATGAGAAAACAGCACAGTATTTCTCTCTTTTATATGAAAAGCTTTATTTATAAGCAATTAAACCACAACCTTAATTCACAACACACTGAGGTATTTTGTTTTTATAATTTAGGCATGCATTACATTACGTTAATCCGACGGCAATTTAACATATCTCATGTCTGAATAAGAAAGTCTGAAGAACTGAAGTTAACACAACTGTCAAGTTAATGCAAATTAAACATGCATAGAGAGAGACTTGATCCACCTAAATTCCTTTAATAAATGTATTATCTCATTTATCATCTGATTTTAAATTGTTGAAAAAAATCAATATTCTTGTACCAGATTAGTCTAAATTCAATGTCTGAAAAGGGCTTCTTTAACACTAGAAGTACCTGACTTTTCCTAAAATGGTCTATATTTTCATTTAAAATGTTTTTTTACACATTACACAAAAGGCAAAGATAATAAAATCACTTCTACCTATTTTGGCCATACACGGTCATATTGACTGCTTTGATTTTCGTGGTATTGTTTTTAATCTTTTGCGCAGTTGAACATGCATACTGGTTGCTTAGTAACTATCAGCATCTCTGTCAGTGAAACGTCATACGCAGTCTCAAGTAACAAGTGTGGGCATCACCAAGGGGCCGAAGGAAAAGCCATAGTCGGTAACATAGGCTACCATAATAAATATGGCATTAATGGACTCTGTTCTGAATCAGAAGGCAAGCGCCGGGCACTCGCTCTGTGAAAGGCGCGGTACACGTAGAAGGTTGGTGGCTGTCTACGTGTTCATCTATTTTATTCATCCTTGAACTGGCTGGAATCATTGCACACATCCTCATCAAGGAGTGCACCAGCAACTAAATTGTAAGGAGGAAGTTCATGCAGCAACTGGCAGAGGAGCTGAAAGCAGAGTTTATAGAGAAAATAAGGGCAGCGGCGCACCACAGCAGACACCAGGCAGTGGCAGGTTAGGGCTAGGTTAAATGTTCAAATAAGATACTTTTACTTGTTATTTGCCTATGTTGTTATAAGTTATGTTGAATTAATTTTCATACCATATTTTTCAGATATGAATGTTGCCTATGAAATAATTACGCTTTACTATGCCATGATATGAATTATTGAAACACGTTGGCTACTCAAGTGTATAATTAAACTCATTAAATTGTACATTTTGGTGTTATTTCATTTTTATAAAGATATCCTAACACAATACATGTATTCATATTGCAATAAGGTATATATATTGATATTGATTTATTACATATTGACATATTGATATTGGAATGCTGTGTATAATTGTCGCACATCTGCAACTAGTCTCTCCAGATTGAAATGTAGGTCAGGAAGAGCTAACTCTTAATCAATGCTTTACCTAAATTGAATCAGCTGTTGGAGGTGTTCACCTTCCTGCTTAACCAATCAGAATCATACACAAATTGCAAGGGCCAATCACATAGTCACAACCCTGCTATTAAAAATCTGTTTCTCCCTTTGCTATTCAGCTGTCGTTGCAGGCAAAAAGTGCAACCTTCCACCTCCCCTACCACCTCTGGTCATCTACTCCAGCTGACCAGTCCGGAGCCTCCTTCGATCGGGTCTTTGGGCTCCTTCTTCGCCACCACCGGTGTCTAGATTCCATCTGGGGGTCTGATGGTTCTCTACCCCTATGTATATACAAAGCATTCGTATAGCAATGGAGTCTAATTGCCAAAGACTGTAACATTTTATTGAGCTGTATAATAAACCTTATTTGCATACAGCAATTCTGGTGTTAAGTAATAATGTTATCTACGTTATGCTCAATATGCTATTGTGAAGAAAAGCAAAACAAAAAGGATACTATGAATATAGTGATCACTTGCATCAAAAGGTTTCTGTTTAGCAGCAAACTCTCCTGAGATGTTGAAGCATGCTATACACACAACAAATGTCAAACTGTTAAAAAAAGTTTTAAGTCAAACTGTTAATATTTTAAAGGTGAAGCTTGCAACTAAGTGAAGAGCCAATTTTAAAATGTGTCGCATTCTTTGGTAAATGGTCAGCAGGGATGTAAAACATATGCAATCTGTACTCAACTGGCCAACAACATTCAAAACCAGCTGTATGGTCCTTTAGCAGTCTAATAAACAAGTGAACAGGAACCAGCAGGAAAATGGCTGAAATATCCCAATGAGAGCTCAGACACACACTCAGCTCACTGAAACAGCTGCTTGGATACACTGCAATGTTTTGGAGATTTGTGTGACTTCAATTATCCAATAAACATGATACGTTTAAATATTTCTTGCATCGGGATATCCAATGCCACACATTTGATTGTTTTTTTTTTCTATTAAAAACATGCACACACTTTTACACACCCATGCATTCATATTTCGGTAGTTAATCAACTCCAAATCACTGAATCAATTTTTGTAAAATGTCAGAACATAATTAATTATTTTTTCATGTTTCTTGTTTTCTGTCTAAAATTTAAAGACATTCAGTTTGTCTGATGTAAATCTGAGAAAAACAGCAAAACGTATTGCATTTGTAAACTGTGTTTCAGCACCAGACAAGTGTTTTGACTGTCCATGCTGAGGAGGCCGGGCAGAATTCACCACAACCTTGAAATGGGTTATAATGGGGGCTTGAATAATGTAGCGTGTTCCTGGATTGATGCATTTTATTCGTACAATTTAGACTAAGCCATGCAAGTATAGCAGGGTGTGTGTGTGTGTGTGTGTGTGTGTGTGTGTGTGTGTGTGTGAATGTGTGTTGGCTGGACCCTCCGCGGCTGTGTGGGTGGGTGGTTGCCTCCACTCATTAGAACGGGTCATCTCTCTCTCATGGAGAGTTTTCACGGCTGTGAAGCGGATTAGGAACAGGGAGAGAGGAGGAGGACGGAGAGGAGAGAGAGATTATTGGGCAGGCTGGAAGGAGAGAATGACAAAAAGAAAAAGCATTAGCATCTACACTTCAGCATTTGTTTGTGGTATGTAGCTGATACTTATCCAGAGTGCCCGGGTTTACAGTGAGCACAAATGGAGGAACAAGAGAATACTAGCATCTCATCACAAGTGGCCTTTTAACAAAGAAGAGAGGTCTGGAGGGAAGAGAGAGGAGTATGTTGGGTTAAAGAGAGACTATCCTAACACAGTTATAATTACATATTTATACCACAACACTTTAAAAGAGAGGAAATAAGATTGTTTCCATCTAACTGTCAGGGTAATTCTATGCAAACATAGGTGTGTGACCAGAAGCTGCACTTAAGTTGTGCATTTCTTGGATATTTAATGCTTTGATTTGATGTTCAAAGCCAAAGAAATGCTGCAAAGAATGATCTACTGGCCACACTCTCACAGTTTTTCACATTACATGCTCTTCATTCTGTGAACAATTGCACATTTTAGTCAATATTTTGTATTCTCCATCTTTTAACACCGTACAGCTCTTTTTGTTTTAAAACAGATGTATTCAACGTATTTTTTATTGTATGTGCATGACTTGTTTTGTCATTTCTCTTACTAAGTTTATTGTAACATTATGCACCAAAATACCAAATAAAATCCCTGAAAACCTACTTTGCAATTTACCAGATTATGATATTTTACAGGATTTTGTTTCCGACCAAAATTTAAACTTCTCTCCAGGCCATCAGCTCATGGGAAAACAACAATAACAAAAGTTAATCTATAGATGAGTATTGAATTTTGTCATTTCTATATGAAAATACACTTTGATTCACTGAAGCAAATCGTCTCTCGAAAAACACACTAAGAGTTTTGTGGCCTTTAATCCTAAACAGACTAGAGGATTGCTGGCAGAAGCATCACTGCTCATGCTATAGCGCTTAAGAATGCAGCATGTTAGTCAAAATCATTTACAAGTCAGCAAAGCATTAAACCTTAATGCAATTGAAAGTGTAACTACATATCAATGTTGCACATTGAGCGATTCCCTTTGAATTAGGTTGGAGATAAAAATTTGTTCCAATCCAACACCAGGTAGTAGAGGCCCAAATCTTTAAGCAATATCTTTATCAATAACAATTTATTATTAAAGGCTGCTAATGTACTGTCATATAGGGGGGAGAAATGTGTCATGATTTCACAATTTATGAGATGAACGCATCATTAATATTCTACTTCTGCTTTTCATTACCATAAACATAATTTATTATTAGTTTATTTTATACGGTTAAATGACTTAATAATCACATGCGTGTTAAAACACAAGAACATTTATAAAGCTAAATAATAAATGTTTGTTGTACGTGTTCTCTTAATGCACCAAAACAGCAGCGACAACAGCAGCACAGAAACAAAGAATGTATGCACTGAAAAGAGTTTTTCATGTGCCAAGAACTTGCTATAATGTTAAATTGGTCTTTTTTGGTACTGACGCTAGTATTAATACTCAAAACAAGTTTTAAAGTGTTGGTAGAGTCAATGCTTTAGATATTGATTCACTGTTCCATGCTATGAATAGAAGTATCACAAAAACAACAACCACCTCAGTTTAAAATACCTATACCATACCAGTTAGCACATTAACACAACCTGATATTGAAAGAACTTTCCTCACTACCATTTTTCTTCTAGTGCACTGATTCACTTAAGCTGAACAGCCAATCAGAGTGATTGTAAATGTATAATTTTTATGTTTAAGACAGAAGTTAACACCCAAGCTAATAGAAGCATCTGGAAAACTGGAAAAAAATTTTTATCTTATAATAGACTAAGACTATTCTGCTTTGATGAAGTAAAATAACCCTCTAATGAAATACACCTTTACTGCCTAGTGTGGTCTAGTTTAATGCTTCTAATGTCTGAGTAAGTTGGAGTAGTGATGTAAAGCCAACTTTCTTTAACACACTTCCTCAGATAACACCTGTCAACATGCCACATCACACACACTTGTAAAAAACAAAACCAACCACCTCAAAGTGTCATCATATCCCATCTCATATTCATAATGAATTGCTGTTTTTATAATCAGAGATGTTTAATGAGAATATATAAACTTACTTTATGGAATGTTTACTTTACATCGTAGTGGGTTTCTGAATGGAGCCTGAAGGTAGTTAAGACTTAAAGTGAACCCAACATTAAACCAGACAAAGTTTCTCATTTACAATTATAGTTTCTTAACTGCTGTCTTTCTTATTTACACACACACACGCAGCACGCACGCACGCACGCACGCACGCACGCACGCACACACACACACACACACACACACACACACACACACACAGCCGCCAGTTGGTCTTAAAGAGGCAAATTCCTCCGCAGCATTTTCTCAACATCGTAAAGCGTCTGCCGTTAACGCAATGTTTTTTCAATCCGTCTGCTCTCCCTGACATTTCCAGATAACGTTGGCATTAGGTTGATTTGGGGGAATTTGCACACCATATGCTGCTGTGTCAAACACCTTCATTTAAGCGGGCTATGGCTCTGCATTCCCTAATAGCAACATCATTGGAGCTTGTTTATCTAATGCGCTGTTAATGTTATTTATTAGGAGTCTGCCCGCTATCCAGTTCCTCAATGCATGCTAAGGAGACAGACATAAGATATGCAAATGCTAAAGTCGGCCCAACTTCACGGCAGTAAAACAGAGCATTTGCATTTGATGTAGCACATAATAAACTGGTTATTAGCATTTTAAATGCGTCAAACAAACTTGAAAAATGTGGCCTGTGCTGGTGTGGTTTTTATTATTGCTGCATGCAGTCAAAACACACATACACATGCCACACGTGCCTTTAAACACGTACAAAAAAGTGTGCGTGAGCAGCCACATAAATATAAAACTGCTGTACACAGGAGCAAACTGGTGTCACAAGGCAAAGCATCACAGGACCGATGATGTGTTTGATTAAGTTGTTTCTCTGTCACTTTCTCTCTCATGTCATAAAGTTTCACTTAGGGCATTAAAATATGCAGACAATTCATTTAATCAACGATTCATCCTCCAGGCCCCAGAAAATGAGATCTGGTTTCAGCTTTGAGGAGCAGCAACAATGAACAATCTTAGTTAACAGTAACAAATGTTGTCTCTTTACCATAAGGCCTGCTGGTGATTCATTAATCTGCCTTGAGTCAGAGAAATGCTGACATTTGAACGTTTTGAAACACAAGGTCAATGCATGACACCCCCCTAGATGGGGGAATAGAAGAAACCCTAATCCCCCTCCCTACACCTTAATCCCCCCCCCCTAAACCTAACCCTAACAGCAACAGAGCAGGGATCCCTCTTACTCCCTCTTACAACTTACTCAAAAATAAGTATGGACACTCAAGATGACAAAATTATAGATATTTTGTGAATAGAAATTGATCTATGTGTGTTTATAAACATACATACAGCGCCTACTTGTATTATGGCTACCACACGGGTATATCACTTCTTAAAACAGTTGGTTGTGGACAACCTGAGAAATCTACAGTAACCAGGCCTTACACCCTGTGGGCTGCAATACTCCTCTAATGGAGTGTGTGTGTTTGTGTGTGTGTGTGCGTGCGTGCATGCGTGCGTGCATGTGTGTGTTTTCATGTGTGTTTGAATACATACATTGTTTGCAGAGCTGGAAGAGGTATTACAGTGTGTTACAAGTAAACATCATGCATTCAAAATTATATTTTACTTCAGTAAAAGTACTCTGTATTATGCAGGATGGGCCATTTTTTTAATTTATGCATTAACGTGTAAATCACTTAAATGTTAGCACTGTTAAAGGTGGAACTCATTATATAGTGCAGGTAGCTTGTGTGTTTGCTTGTATTAGATGAGTGTACTGTATTTGAGAATGTGTATGGTTACATTCCTGTGTGTGTGATTATGTTGTTAAGATTGTTATTGACACACACACACGCACACACACACACACACACACACACATACACTAGTCAGACCTGAGTCAAACTTTTCTCTCTTTGGTAACCTCACTCACACAACCTAACCCCATCACACCATCCTAAATCCTACATGTTAATCTCTCTCCCTTTCTCTCAAACGCACACAAACATACTCGCTTTCATTCTCCACTTGCAGAGACCCCTGCTTCATTTTCTGGTCATATGCACCCATTGCGAGGGGCCGAAGCGGACACAAAATGACACAGGCAGCAGTATGGGGAGGAGAGGGGGGTGAGGCTGGAGCTGCAGCCTGAAAGGAGGCAAAGGGAGGTGTCCGATTGTCCCGTGCTGAAAGGGACAGTTAAAAGGAGAACCTTGTTGCAGAAGCTGGTGGGCCGGGCTGAAGGCTGGTTAAGTGCTGTTGGTGAGTGTGTGGGTGTGTGTGTGTGTGTGTGTATGTGTCTTTGTGTGCTTGTGTCTGTCTGAGTCTAATGAGGAGGAGGAGGGTGACTGATGACTGAGGTGAGGATGATACTGGAGATGATGATTATAAAGGTTAAAGGATTAGTTTGACATTTTGTGAAAGTCTTAAGAAAAGAGTGATACCACTTTAATATTTGTCCATTAAATAGGATAAAGTGACAACCAGCAGCCTGTTAGCTTAGCTTATTTTATAAAGACTGTGAATGGGGAAAGAGCTAGCCTGCCTCTGTCCAAAAGTAACAAAATCAGCACCTCTAAAACTTACTAATCAACACGCTATATGTTTTTTGTTCAATGCGCATGATTAACAAAGTGTATAAATGACAATTAGCTATTTTATAGAGGTTAAGTTAAGAACTATTGGCTCTGAACAGCAACAAGTTGACAATCAAGTTACTAGTTGTGGCCAGTAAATAGTCTGGCACATACCTCTGTAAAACAACAAAAAACATTTTTACACACAGATATAAGCTAGCTATTTCCACCTATTTCCCATCTTTGTGATAAGCTAAGCTATCACATGGCTGTAGCTTCATATTTAGCGGAAAGTAGTTTCAAACTTCACATCAATCACTGAGATGTAAATGTGTAAAATCTGACTTTTTGGGCTATCTGAGATCTCTTGCATCTATAGGTGGCTAAGCAAAGATTTCAAACTAAATTGTGACTTTTCACACAACAGTAAATATGTCTTTTCAAAAGAGACAAGAATCAAGAAATCAAGAAACACACACCTCAAGCATTTGTGTTTCTGGAAGAACAAATCCATGACAGAAAACTTGCTTCTGTTTGATAAAAAACTCATCATCAACATGCTTCAGAAAGCTTTGAGACGCCAAATTTGTATCAGAGCGTGTTCAGACAGAGAGAAATAAGAACATGAAGGTATGTTTCTTCATTACGGAAATGTTAATTTGACTTGTTTTTGCCTAATTAACACCAATGTCTTCCAAGAACAAAACAGCCCCACAAATATTAATTAGGACCTCAATATTCATGTTGGCGGAGATGGTTGTGAGGTCTGTAATTAACGAGCTTTTAATAGACGTTTGATCGTCTCCTTAATTAAAGGCTTGCCATAATTTGAAGGTTTGTTTACTTTTCATAAAACAGGAATGAGAAAGACAGAAATCTTATTGATATTCTCTTTTACACAGAATTTACCCAAAGAAGGAAAAATAAGGTTTTTTTAAAGTTACACAAAACATTTATGAGAGGTGCAGTACAGCTTTATACTTTGTACTGCTTAAATTAAAATAAATGAATGTCAGAACTACTTTGGACTAAGGCTGAGAGTTTCGCACGGCTTCACTCTTAGATATCAATACTTGTGTTGCTGTCTTCCATCTGCCATTCTAATGCTTCCACCTTTGTGAAATCTCTTTTTGTGAAACTTCAAACTGTGGTTTGATGATGTCTTTGACGGGCAAAATGAAAGGAGTATAGATCAACAGTTACACATGCATTTGGCATAATTTACTGCAAGCCTGATCAGTAAAAAGAAAATCATATTTCATGTAATCCTAAAGAAACAACAGAAGCTCCATCCAAATAATGTTCAAATATTCCTACTGGACTGTCCAATCAACGTAACAACAACAACAAAAACACGGTCAAAGCAAATAAGCCAAGTTTTTGTCGTTCCTTTTGACACTACACAGTAAGTCAATCTCAAGCAAGTATCTTTGGAATTGCTCAGGTCAGGAGTTTGTCTTCCTGAAGAACTTTTGTTCATTCATTCAAATGGCAGACTTTTAAAACTAAAAGTGGTTCAATGAATCCTCCCTGCACCAACACAAATGCAGTGAACAATACAAAATTAAATGCTTTTTTATGTGTATTTTCGGACTTTTTGACTTCTTTTTATTCTATGATGACCAATGTGAACATAGTTACACAAAAAGTTGAAATAACGTAAGTGGACAGCATGTGTGACAGGAGCACATTTTTAGATGTTACTGCTTGAGGTGAACCTTTTGCAAGGCACTATAGCCGTGTCACATTCTCATTAGGGGCTGAGCCCCCCTAAAGGTCGGATCTGAGAATCGCCCTTGTGTACCGTAATATCAGCAAATTCATCAGGCCAGGTAAGCACAGTTGGAAACTGAAAACATAACAAATGAAGTACGTGAATTATTTAACAGCAGCTGTTCCTTTAGAAGGTGCCAGGATATTTTAGATAGAGCAGGCGCTATTTTCAGTGATAAAGACAAATTGCTAACATAATTAAATTCCATTAATGGGATTACTAAAACAGAGAGAAGACTGTCAGACACTTTCAGAACACTTAACAGTACTTTAATGGTCCCTCTTTGTCACAGATAATTAAAGTAACTGAAACTAACCTCATTTTCTGGTTACAATAATTCCCTAAATATGTGTCAATGCAACAGATATTGTTTACAATTAAAACAACCTCAACACATTTTTCTGGAACCTTGACCTCATGTCTGCCTCCAAGTGTGTATTGCACGTGCTCCTTTCAGCCCAGAGATGTTCAACTGACACTGTTTGTGTCACATTGATGGTGAGACAGTCAACTACTGACTTCACACACTGCTGGAGGGATGCCTAAATTGGCTGTTTACTGCCCTGAGCTTATTAGAGGGTAGAGGGGGTCTAGTGGCCTGGCCCACCCAGGAGGGAAAGACAGAGAGGAGGTTGGTTGATTCTGGAGAGCATCTAATCACTTCTCTGATGTATTTAAACTTTAAGTGTATGGTGTTTTTGCAATAAAATGTCTACTTACCTTGGGTCTTTAAAGTCTTGTTACTTACGTGACACAGACTGAGCTAAAAAATAAAACAAATGACGTAGCAACATTTTCATTTTTATTATTCATTTGGAGTTGTGTTTGTGTCCAATATGCAAGTAGAATATTTACTCTCTTTTAGCTCTTAACATAAGTTTTACAACCCTAATCCTTATTCAGTAAAATGAACAAGCCTAACAAGATGTTTTCACAGCAATTTAATTAAACCTTGGTAATAACAGCGTCACACCACCAAAATGTTGTTAGCATCAGTATTTCTCTAAAGGAAGACCGAAAGGAAGTCAAAAAGTCAAAAATGATGGAAACCACTGGTCTAAATCACCATATTTAGCCTGAAGTAGAAGGCCTTTTAGAGTTTTTCACTCTGCCCTCTCAGCGTTAGCACAGAAAGACATGAGTAGATGCTCTACACACACATAGCTACATACTAAATAATCACAATTAATGGGTTGTTTTAATCCAGTGCTGGTATAATTCTCTAATTTACTGATGGGTTATTTACCCAAATGTGCTTACTTTGCCTCTGTGTTAG
This sequence comes from Percina caprodes, assembly GCA_013375575.1. NCBI lineage: Eukaryota > Metazoa > Chordata > Actinopteri > Perciformes > Percidae > Percina > Percina caprodes. Next base: position 965,027 of record JABXJD010000057.1, read on the forward strand.
ACACAATAAGCTCATGCTTCACCTTAAAACTGTGACAAATGTACTGTTGGTTGGACAAAATTATGTGCATATGACATTCAAACATATACTGTAATTAGCAATCATTAACAAATAATGACATGTAAGTTTACAAAGAGCTTGAGTGCCATTTACAGCCATAACGTAACCCAATAACACTATGAGTCAGAACAATCGATTGTCTGGGTTATTTTCTTCCCTATTTCATAAAGCTAACCCAGTACTGATTCATTTTGACCTATGACTGATGTGTGTGTTGCTGATGATGTACCTTTTGCTGCCCAGAAAACCGATGTGAGAGGGCAGAGAGCCACTTATGAAAATGAGAAAGTGAGAAGAGAAGAAGCAAGCAGAAAGTGGAGAGAAGGAGTAGAGACAGTAAGCGAGAAAAAAAGTGTGAGAGGAGTGAGGGGAAGAGATTAAAAAAAGATAAGAACAGAGGAATAAAAGGAAAGCGAGGAGCTTACGCAGTGAAAAGAGCACATTAGGGGCGACCTGCTGCGACAGTAGTGTGGGGAACAGTGAATAACTGCCTCCATTTAGACCAGTGTCCTGGTGGTGTGGTGCCAGGGTTAGGTGGACACACACACATTCAAAAACACCAAAAATACATAAATAAAGCAAAAGAAACTCATTCAAAAGCATGTGTTCTTGCACAAAATCATACCTGACACACACTCACACACACATGCTCACACACCTCCTCTCCTCTGGCCCTCTCATTCACACATTTCTCCACATTGGCCGGATTAGGAACACTTTCTCTTGGGTGTGCGAGGCTGCCCCACACACAAAGAAACACTTGGGGACAGGATTAGTAGGCTTACAGTGGATTCACATATGTCCAGTTCAAGCAATTGGTATTCAAAGCTTTACACTTTCAAATGCCACCAAGAGAGAGCAAAGCCGACCAGCGCTTTTCTTTGCATTGGCAGCACCTTTATGAGAAGGGCTCTTTTGCTGGGCCAACAATGAGGCCGTGAATACACATTTTTACTGTTCTACCAGGGGGATCTCATTGGCGAAGGATAGAGCACCGAACAGAGTTTGAGACAGACTTTATTATCCAGGTTTTAAGTGCTGCGTGGGTGGGTGTGTGTGTGGGTGTGCAGACGGATGGATGGAAGGATAGACAGATGGATGTATGGAGGGATGCTGAGGTGGTGGTCAGAGGAAAAGTGCTTCAGTTAATTCCACATGTTATTGTTTGGTGGCCCGTTCCTCCACTCCACCTCTACAAAAAAGATCTGGAGCAGACTCTTCAGAGTGGAGAGAGCGCTCTCAGCTGCTCAATATAGACAATAATGACTCAATTGCACTGAATGCATTCACCTAATATTTTAATACAAAAGCACCTTCAGAGATCTGTCTGTTTACTTGATAAATTATTAAAAATGTTTTACAATAGATGTTCATTGTGTTCATTTTTTATAAATTGGGTAATTGTATCATTGTGAAAAAAAAGTATACGACTAATTTGAATTTATAATGTTTATTCCATGAAAGTTTCTTATCATTAAATACATCTGTTGTTTGGCATTTGTAGGCTAACACTCCTCCTTATTTTGTGTTTTTAGAATTTTATTTGTATGAATAATAGTGCTTGTGTGTTTTTGTGTTTGCCCCAAATTGGACAAATAAAGTAAGCTATTTTTAATTAAATTCTTGAAATGACAACACATCCCTGTCTTTATATAGCCTACCTTTTGAGCAGTTTTATTCAGTCATCTAATCTACCTTTTTCAATAATTAATAGCTGAATAATATTCATCAAAATAGCCTAGTTTGTTCACTTTTTTTTTAGATAGCTATGGAATATCATGTGATAGCCTAATAATAGGCCTACTAATTATAAACATCGTCATCATGAGGAAATTAAATGAAAAATGATCCTTCAGTAAGACACGGAAGCGATGAGAAGTTTTATGAAGGTCCAGACATGTGGCCCACATGCTGCCATATGGCCAGCAGAGTGCCGAGTGTCGGAGCGGGCATGTTACCTCTGTCCCAGCGGAGGCCGTGCACCCCTGCGGCAGCAGGAGCCGCTCAAAGGGAAAGCAATTTCCCTTCCCATTCCTCCTTATTCCCTCAGGCAACCACCGGCTGAACGGCTGAGACTTTGGTTTTAGATAAACACCCCTCCTTAAAGTGTAAAAGACTGAGGAAGTGTGCTCTCCTCCTGGTGAATTTCGTGTCAAACATATGTCAAAACGTGAAATAAAAACATTTTTCGCGATGTTATAACAATACTTTTTGCGCGTACAGTTCAAATAGCGCAGCTCAAAACATAACGTCCAGGACTATTACATGTATAAGTTTTACAATAATCTCGTAAAAGAAGCAATTTCAAAACTGACCAGTTTGTCCCAGGAAGAGCAACTTTCTGATCCACGAGAAGAGAGGAGAAAGATAAGAAAAGAAAAGAAAAGAAAAGAAAAGAAGAAGAAGAAGAAGAAGAAGAAGAAGAAGAAGAAGAAGAAGAAGAAGAAGAAGAAGAAGAAGAGGCGCGCTGTGCCCCCCAACAGTGTCCTGACAATGGCAGTGAATGATTGCGCACCGCGGTCACTGGGACAGTCAAAGCACACCGCCCCTTTCTAACGGGCACGTCATCCTCCTAACTAGGCGTTATGAATAGGGAAGCCGCTTTTGTTTCCCCGCATGTATAAATACCCACTATCAGTAACCGCCTCACCACAGAGACACAGAGAAGGAGAAAGAGAAAATAAAAAAGCGAGAAAGTGGGCAGAGGCAAAGTGGTCACCGATGTTTTGAGAGGGACAGGAGCGTGGGACAGGGGGGATTCAGACAACACCAGGTGACCAGAGTGACTATAGGCTCCAAAGCGGGAGAAAGAGAGAGAGTAAAAAGAGAGAGAGAAAATAAGGAGAGAGAGAGAGAGAGAAAGAGAGAGAGAGCAGGGGAGAGACCTCCTACCCAGCACCCTAGGAAGCGAACCCATAAAATGAATTCAGACTCCAGTCCGAGCAGCAGAGCCTCTTCCCCGGACATGGACGTTATGTCTCTCCGAGACCACCACCCACACCACCACCATCACCACCACGTCGGCTCCGCAGTGTCCTCATCTACGCAGTGCAGCGAGCTTCGCCAGAAGCTGAGCGCCAGCGAGCTCCTGAGGTCTGGAGACCCCAAGTCAGTAGAAAGCAGCAGCAGCAGCAGCAGTAGCAGCAGTAGCAGCAACAAGTTCAAACTGAAGAAACAAGTCACCGAGGAGGAAATGTACCACCTCCGTCTCAAGATCAACGGCCGGGAGCGAAAACGCATGCACGACCTCAACCTGGCCATGGACGGCCTGCGCGAGGTGATGCCCTACGCGCACGGGCCCTCGGTGCGGAAGTTGTCCAAGATCGCCACGCTGCTTCTCGCCAGGAACTACATCCTGATGCTTAACAGCTCCTTGGACGAGATGAAGCGGCTGGTGGGGGAGATTTACGGAGGGCACAACTCAGCTTTCCACTGCGGCACAGTGGCGCACGCCGGCGCAGGTGGACACCCCGCTGCCGCGGCCGCAGCCGCCGCGGCGCACCAGGTGCACCCTCTCCTGGGCGGCGCGTTGTCAACTTCCACATCCTCCACGCTGTCGAGCGCTCTGCCGGGGCTCACGTCTATCCGAGCACCACACGCCCTGATGAAGGGCTCCCCGACTGCGCCCCCGGCCCTGCAGCTGGGCACCGGCTTCCAGCACTGGGCCGGACTGCCGTGTCCCTGCACCATCTGCCAGGTGCCTCCTCCTCCACACATCCCAATCACCTCCTCCGGCCTCACGAGACTCACAGGGGAGGGCAAGGACCTGATAAAATGATGTTTGACAGACACGCGACAAAAAGATGTAGGCTAATAATGTTTGTAAATAGATAATTTAGGGCACGAGGGTGGATTTGGCCTTACTGGTGCATGTTGTTGTTTAGTCTGTTTTCTTGTTTGGCGTATGAGAAAAAAAGTGTTATTTTCCTCCTTGTAACAAGGACTTATAAAGACTGATGATTTTGCCAGTTGACGGTAAAAAGAAAAAGGTTGTGTGTCATGCAACAAGATGCCACTATCCTCTTGTGTCTGACTGAGTTTTAGTCTCACACCACAATGTCAAAGGTGAATGAGACTGCATGAACATTTTGTTTTCATTTAGCATTTTTTGTATCAGGCGTCATTTTGTGACAACGAAGAATGCTCTCTGTGCCTTGTACCAAGGATTGTAAACTGAAGTTGTAAATGAAAATGATGGCATTTATGTGTTTGGCTCAAATGATTCTGCCACTGCGGAAATTTGTTTTAAAATTCTTTAGATTTATTTTTATTCTGTGGCTCACATGTCCATTTGTGCTCTGATTTCCATTTATTTTTTTCTTTTCTTTTGTGCATGATGGTAATTATCACAGCATGATTGTTTTTCGCTGAACTGAATTTGTTATGCGAAGAGACCACTGTCTTTATTTTTGTACATTGTTGATGACTGATGAAATATTTATTATCGCCCAGTGTCCCTGGATGAAATTTCAATAAAACTGAAATTACGGATCATATCTCATTCTATTCCTTCTTCTTATTTTTTTTTAAATAGTCACTTTTAATTATTTAAAACAATATTTATTTCAGTTATGAGTAGTTTAGGTAGCCTAGATTTGATTTGTTATTTTTTTAGCTTATTTTTTAATAGGTGCACATTAGCTCAAATCCTCCAAACACATACAAACTTGGTTTATTTTTCTGACAAAAGCAAACCTTTATCTCCCTAAATCTATTCCTTTATTAAAACCAAATATATTTAATTATCATACATTTTGTCTGTATCTAAACATTAGGCTATTTTTGATTTATTTGAGTAATAATACAAACTATAGCAAGGCCTCAGTTTAAAAACGCAACAATGAGTTTACTTATACAGACTATATTTCCACTGGACGCCTATTTGCTCAATTACTTATTTGAAATAAACTAAAATAATGTAACAGAATAAAGTAGGCTACATTTTTAAAATAAATTTGTCAAATATGTTTATTATTGAAAAAATATGTAAAAAGAAAACTACAAGTACAAGAAATTTACTTTCTGATAATTGGCCTATCCCCCTTTTAAATTAATCTTACTGAATTAGAATTTTCCTAGCAGCACTATTGGAATTTTGTTTGTCTGTCCATTAAAAATTAATATTTTAGACACTGCTCTAAAATGAAGTAAGGTTGATTCCCTGCAACCACAAGCTTCAAAACTATTTCAAATCTTTTATTATGTTTATTTCTCTTCTTTACCCACATGCCCCACAATAACATCGTTATGATGATTAAAAAAGACATGGTCAGACAGCATTTGTTCAAAGATTTCCATGCAACTAACATAAATGTTAAAGACAGGGAAAATGAGGATGGAATGAGCGGCCTGGGCTGCAGCCTGATGGAGCCCAGTTGAATTGTGCCCTGTAGCAGCTAGAAAGTGATCTGCCTTGGGGCGCGCAAGACAGTTTGTCCCCCGGATCCCTTGGGTGTTTCTCCGTCTCATCTCTGCAGCGACAGAATGTATGTTTGTGGAGATTACAAGTTAATTGTTCATGGGGGACTAAGAGGAGAAAATCACATCATAGAAAGACGTTGGGATTACAGGCTAGTAAATGCGAGAAGATTATACATTCAGACCCCCTCCTCGGCCTCGCCGCATGCAAATGAGTGTGTGGATTAAAACAAAATAATAAAAGACAGACAGAAAAAGAAAAGGAGAAGAATAAGCCCTTTTGTAACTGATTTGGAGGGAAGAAAACACAAGTATTGTGGCTAAGTTGAGAAAGAGTGAAAGAGTTCATTTTACACTTCTTTTTTGTCTTTAGGAATTAGTTTAGCCTGTCTGTGCCTCGCTGGCTGCCAGATGGGATGTAAATAGCTGGTTGCTGCAATGGCCTTTTAACCACACAACACTGCGGAGGATGTTGTCAAGGGAAGCTGGCGGTTTGCGAGTTAATAGTCATGAGTTGGGGTAATTACTTAAGGTTTATTATGCTCTGGTTTCAAAGGAAATGGACTCTTCAATGGCCCGAGAAATACTTCTTAATTCTGGCTAATTAGGAGCTGAGTAAAGCAGAGACAACTGCTGCTGCTGCTGCTGCTGCTGTTATATTCATGGACGAGGATCATTTGTAAGTGAGTCACAGCATTATGCAAGTTTTCTGTAAGTATGCCAAAAGCCTACAAGAAAATCAAAAAAGTAATCAAACACATGCAAACTGTGTTTTTATGGTAGGGCTTATCTTCCTAGCAAGGTTCACAAAAATGTATCCTCATTTGAGTCAGACTTTGATATATACTTTTTTGTTTATACTAATCATAAATTGTAAACCTTACTGAGATTTCTATTTTATATTAAAGTAGCAAAAACAAAAAAGTTGGTGATAATGATGCAATGTAACTAATATAAGTAATAAGAATATTTTAAAGATTGAACAGGAAACAGAAAAGATAGGCAAAGAGAAAATGCAGGAATGTTTTGTATTTTTCACAAACAACTTTTTATTTAAACTGAAGAAGCTTTTCCTCTGTCCCTTTCTGTCCACCTATTCTGCTTTGTAAAAGTTTGCAGCAAGCATCAAAACCTCAAAGATAGATTGGGAGTTAATACATGAATAACATGGGCCACACAGCATGTTAATCACAAACATAGAAGACTCACAAACATAATAAATAAATAAATAAACATATACTGGAAACAATATGCCTTAGTGTGTGAAATATTTACAATTTAGAAGTCAAATATGCAAAATATTATAAATAATTACAAAGACAACCTTGAACTAAATATATGCCTCTATATATTATATTATTTTGTATCATATTATATGATGTTATAGGCCAGTATAATATCTTAAAGTGTCTGAGGTGAGAATGTGCTTATTTTAAATAGGTCAGATTTAAAACAGAGTTATCTAAATAATACTGACTGACAGAATTAATTCCTCCAGAGATTCAGTGTGTTTTAGTTTATAGGCCGGTCAGCAGTGGACTTGTAGCCATCAGATCTTCTTTTCATCAGGATTGACAAACACCTGGTCCTTTTACAGGGCACACACCTGTTACTGGGAGCCACTCGATGTTTATCACTTAAGGAACACACAGCTTTGTTCAGCTTCTACACACACACACACACACACTCACCCTAACAGGCCTTTGGACACGGATGCTAACAAGGCAACTGCTGTCTTGCTCAGTGCCCCTGTAACCAAGCTACCTTTCCCGAAAACCTGACTTCAAAATCGGAAATCTGTAAAGTCGTTTTAAATAAAAAACACTGATAGATAATTGTCAGCTCCATCATACATATCAGCTTTACAAAGCTTCAAATAAAAGTTTTTTAGTCAGGGCATTTAATGCTTTTATAACTCCAGAGGTTGTACAAACATGTCATTAGGAAATCACAGACTGTTGCTGCATTCAGTCTGAAGAGTCCAGAGTGGTGGACTGCTGGTTTGTTTACTTGCTCAGTCAGTGAGCTGCTGCAGGGCCGCTGCCTAAGGGCAGCAATTGAAAATAAATTTCAGCTGAATAAGGGGAAGCGGCCGTATCAGCCGAGCTGCTGCTAGAACAAAAGCAGTTGAGGGGATAAGTTATTGACCCAGCTGACAGCCTGAACAAGGCTGATTATAGCTGCTTGGCCGTACTCTGTCTGTGTGTGTGTGTGTGTGTGTGTGTGTGTGTGTGTGTGTGTGTGTGTGTGTGTGCCATATAGTCATCGTCATGAAGCAGGTGCAGAGGCCATTCCCTCTCCATGTCTAGCTCTCTCTAACAATCTCTCTCTCTTCCTGCCCTCAGGGAAGCCTCGGGGCCCTCTGCCCTCGTGTCCTCAGCTGATTCCACAGACTAATGTTTAACCCATACTGCCAAAACAGAAAGCATATTTCCATCATAAGAGCGCTTTGCCATCGCCATCAGCGACTGAGCTCATTTGCATGTTAATTGTGCAGTTACTGAGGTAGTGTTGACACTTCCCTTTGTCCGTGCAGGGTCAAGGGAAGCGAGAGGAGGGGGCTGCAGAATGACATCCATGTTATTGTTTCAGACTGGTTGTATCATCTGTTATCATGGGACTTTCAAACACATTGAAAAGAAGATAAAGTTGATTTAATGAGATGTTGTTCATACCATAAGATTAAAATATTTATATAGATGAAACATGATTTTCTTTGAATATTAGTTTAAATAAAGTCATTTTCCAGACATAAATGTGTTAATATGTTAAAAAAAGAAAATTATATACAGTATATATACTACTACTACTACTACTAATAATAATAATAATAATAATAATAATAATACCAAAACTGGGAGAAAATAACTAAGTTAGTACAATTCGGAAGTATTTTTTAATGAAATTCATTTTTATTCAGCCAAATTTATCTGAGAGCTGTAGTTACAAGTGAATTTGAAGACAGCAGTGATAGAAAATTGAGATCCTTTATTTACAGTACATGAAAGAAGAAATGTATCAGTAAAATGAAACTCCAACACTAGAAAAAGTCCTGCATTCAAAATGACATAAGCATTATCAGCAAAATGTAGGCCTACATAAGAAACATGCACTTACAGTGGATCAGAATTGTCCCTTACATTACCATATAGTTTATTATTGGACTATTATGATGCAAAAATGTGCAAGCATTATTTTACTGTTGTACTTGGTCAAGGTGGAGCTAGTTTTACCTACCTACTATTTGGTAAATCTTAAGTAACTTGTATCCTATTGTTTGCAGATAAATGTCATGGAGTAAAAATAACAATATTTGCCTCTGAAATGTAGTGGACTAAAGTAGCAGAACATGGCAATACTCAGTTAAAGTACAAGTATCTCAAAAGTACATTACTTGAGTATATAAAACAAGTGCCTTTTAACATAAAACGGTTTAAATACCTCCCCCTTCAGCAGCTGCAACATTACAATGCTGCCTTCACATTAATGCATCAGTAATATGATTAGTGCAGCAATTATTTGATAATTTAATTGGTCGGTTGACAGGAGATTACTCAACTCTTTTTTATAAGATGCTAAACATTCACTTGTTTCAGCTTCTCATATGAGTATTTTCTGCTTTTTTTGATGATTTCATAAAAATGTAAATTGAATATCTTAGTTGGTCAAACAAAACAGATAACACCTCAAAAAATAAACAAGAGATAATCATAAATTGCAGCCTTGTCAGATTTCTATAAACAATCAATCAATTAAGTTTTCCTCCAATAAATTACCACGTAAGTACGCTCACAGACAACAGACAACCTTCCTGACAAAATGGACATGCTGTGTTAACACAGCAGGCAAAATGTGCACAAGAAAACAAAATTGTGCACACACAAATACACACACATTCATTTGACCACACACTAGCCAGTTTTGGTGTACATTTTGTGTAATAAATACAGATTCAGCTGCGTGTGTGTGTGTGTGTGTGTGTGTGTGTGTCAGCAGTAATATCCTCCTACAGTGACTGACAGATGGCGTTCAGTGTTTGGCCGTAAATGTGCTCTCTGAGTGTTTGTCTGTGTGCCAGTCGCCTGGAGTTTGGAGACTCCTCGTGAAAGTCTAACTGTTCTGACTCTGCTCAAAACCAACTGTCCTTGATTGTCAACCGTGGATGAACCGCAGCATATGTGTGTGTATATATATGCACGTGTAGATGGGTGTGTATGCAGTGGCCTTCTGGATAGAGCAGGGTAGGCCAGGGAAGCAGATGTTAACGGGAGAGATATATCTATCTAAATCTCTGGCCACCACATGCTTCAAATCTACCCGGAGGAACGGGTCTCTCAGCAGGATGACAAGGAAACAGAGCAGGAGACTTTTTTTTTTCCTTCTTAAATATGTAAGACAGAAAGAAGAGTGTGTGTGTGTGTGTGTGTGTGTGTGTGTGTGTGTGTGTGTGTGTGTGTGTGTGTGTGTGTGTGAGAGAGAGAGCCAGCTACGGGCCTGGCACAGCACTGGGTGACAGTCCCCTCTCAGCGGGGAGACTCGGGCGACAAAGTGAAACATGGTTGTGAGGAGAGAGAACCACGACTGAAGCCAAGAACAGACAACACAAATAGAGAGATCAGACCACCTCTTGGTATGGTCCAGTCCAAAATAAAATGAAGAAACATGTTTGATTATGTTCCTTCACTGAAAACAAAATGAAAACAAGGGACACAAAAAGTTCTGAAATGAAGGGAGTTTGAATGTGGAGCAAGTTGTTTTGGCTTTGAAGGCAATATGACGTCCTTCTGTAGTTCATCCAGTAAATGGTTTTTAGAGGTTGATGGTCATTAGAGCAGACAAATCTCACTTTGCCTGCCATGAAATTACTTTCATTGTGGACAAACAACCTGTTACTTTAGCCATTAGGGTTTTACTTAAGCCTTTCTACAAGGCAAAGTTGTAAGCAATAGTCGTTTTCTCTTATTTATCCCTTGTCAATAAATTAAAAACGTGTGGAAGTTCATGTTTGTAGTTGTCATAACACGGTAAGGAGAATTGCATTAATTAATATTACATGAAGCTTAAAGTAGCTAACAGTTTACATTAGTTTGTAATTTACTGCATACATGTAACATTAGCACATGGTCCAGTAGCTTCTAGCTTTCAAACAAATGCAATGCAAAATATAATTAGCAACAAGGTAAACGCTACCTGCTAATGAGCTACCACATCATATGCAGTAAATTGCAAGTGAGAAATGTTAAATAGTACTGTTATTACTTCAACCAACATATGAAAAGTCATAATAAACCATTGATAAACACCCACTAACACAGTAAAGGTAGGTGTTAGTGTGTTAAATGGTCAACAGTTGTCAGTTAAGACCATGATGAAGAAACTACACCATTACAAAGTTACACAAAGTACCTTCATGTTACAGTATGCTTAAATATACTTACTTACGTGATACAATTATAATCTTACCAGGACAGGTTGGATAACTACTGGATAACTACTAAAGCTTTCTCCTTCTGCCTCCAGTCTCGAAGCAACACAATCATCAGCAGCTGAGTCTGATCGCCCTTCATGTTGGATATACTTGTGTGTACAGTATAGTAATGTTTGAATAAATGTTATAATGAAGATACATCGTTAATGTCTTTTTAGAGCTTGTAAGTTATTATTAAAACAGGTGGCATCTGAATAGAATTATTGCAGTATTACAGTATTAGAAGTTTCCTCCAGGTCATAACTTGATGGGAAAATAGACATTGGAAAACAGTTTATATTATATACACACCTGAAAACTTATAGACACAGACAAAGCCATTAATTTAATGCATTTATTTTTGTAATGCCAATCTCTAATCTAGCAAATAATCTATTCAACATCTCTCTTTGGCCTCTGTCTCCCTGCTTGTCTTTTGCTTTCCCTCTCCTCCTCTTTTCTCCCTTCTGGTGATGCTAGTGGTCCTGGTTTGTCCTCTTGGATCGGGGCAGTCAGAAGGTGCAGACTGCCCTAATGCCTCATCCATGTTGACAAACCAGGGCCAACTTGCTGCTGTGGCTTTTCCATCCTCAGTGATGGCCTCTGTTTGTTCCTTAGTCCCTGTTAAAAGACAGAAAATACAAGAATGAATGTTGTTGTGAATGCTATAACATAACATTTTTACATGGGAAACTACTCATACATTTAGCTTTCATTTAACGTTGCTAGTAAAATAGACAAGGTGCAGCTTTACCTACATTAACGGTGATAGTTAATGTACGGTAAACACTGAAGAAACTTACGTGTAAATGATTATTGCACCGTCAGCAATGCTGCTCCAACTCTGCTTCGCTTATTTTTTTAATAAGCCAGAAAAGCCGCGCACATAGGATTGTGGGTTATTTGGGAGCGCGAAATCTGCGATCTTCGCTTGATAGCTTGTCCTTCATCCTTCAAGTGCGCGGATGTCATTCACAGTAACTTGAAATTGAATTTTGTGAACTGAATTTGAATTGTGAGAACTGAATGTGTTGAATTTTCATTGATGATCATATTTTAAACAATACAATTTCAAGTCAATCTGATTCAAATTCAGATTTGCAATGCAATTATTCAAGTTTACCAATTCAAATTCAAATATAAACAATGGAAATTCAGTTTCTTGTTGCACATATTTCAGCCCATAAAAGTGTCTACAAAAAAACAGATACGCTGGAGAGGAGTCCGTTATTTTCTATACCAGGACATCTCAGAGTGGCATCTGGCTTTGGTCTGCGGTGGGAAAGGTTATAATTGTCATTAATTCCTGGTATAAATGACACTGCATTAGTCATGGGTATTTATAGTCTCGCTCCAGCTCCTATCGGCAGTGATGGAAACATGGAGTTGGTGGACACGCTAATTTTTGCCCCTTTTCCGGTGCTTTGACGCATGTCGCATCCGTGTGTAACTTCTTTCATATCGGCCACAAATTCTGTCCATATCCGCCCAAGCATCATTCCTAATTCGAAAGACAGACTGCATAAGTA